>JAVJIX010000016.1:2330000-2930000 GCA_036785185.1 Paratrypauchen microcephalus | reverse complement strand
TAGGCGAACTCCAAAGTGGCATGCTGTATTGACGCAAAAGCCACATCTGTAATGTAAACAACATCACAAGTGCAAGTTCATTAGCGTGGAGGTCTTGCAACGATAGAAAACAATACTGTAACCTTGACAGTAGTTCACTTCCAATCAAGTAATGTCAAACCATCTTCTGTGAAGTAAAAGCAGAGACAGAAATCAATACAGTTCCTAAAGTAAAGCATATGAAGAAACATTGTGCAGTCAGAGTTAAAGCCATTAGTATTTTACAGGGATGCTGAAATGAAGAGCATTATACTGTATACTGTATTATACTGTATACTAATACAGTATAGTCTTTATATAGAAACAAATACAGCTACGTTATTGACTTTTATTAGAATAAACACTGACAGCCTCTGCCCAGTGCAGCTTTTATAGTGAAACATCACACAATTACTGTCCACTCCTCTATTTGCGAAGGCCTCTTTTTCTCTTCCAAATCTCCTACTTTCCCCTTGAACCTTTAACATGTCTGTCATTACACCCCTTGTGATTTTGCACAGTTGTGTTTTGCACAAAGCTGGCATTAGGTGTCCCACCCGATGTGGAATACCAGGGGCTGTATAGAATCCATACTGGCTCTGTGCTCTGCTCTGTTCTCCTAACATTATCTTCCCTCTCAATGATTTCTTATGGCTTACATGGCTCTCCTCTGGGAGTTCACCGATTAAATGGTTGTGTGCCAGTAATGTACCGTTAATTACTTTGTAACGAGAAACCACACACACCGCTTGGCACAAGTCTTGCTCCTTTCTCTGTCTCTCTTTTAAGTTTTGATACCCTCAAGGCTTTTGGATGGTGCCGGTCCCATTTGAGGTGGCATTTATAACTCCATTGAAAGTGAATGGCTGTCCAATTACACTAATAAGAGAGCGCGGAGAAAGGACAGCTCCTTGTAATCTTACAGTAAAGACCATAGGGACTCTGACTTTGTTCAAGAAGTTGTCTAATGTGAAATGAAAGCTTGCTATGAAGTATATTAAGGTAGGTTGTAGGTTGCAGCTTATCCATTGCAAAATTATCAATCGGAAAGCAGATGTAAAGTTTATTAAAATGTTCATCTTTACTAATATGGGATTTACTTTTAAGTTATTGGCACACACACAAGTGCTTAATCATATCCACATGTCCAAGACATATGGGCTTATAATGCAGTTTTGTCCACTCACAAATTGAAGTACCTTTTTGCCTTGGCTGTGTTACAAACGTATCGTTAAATGTGTCCCTGCCTACTCACACCTGTTAATGATTATTTCTGTAACAGTGTTAGAAAATGGCCCCTTGATTTCTATATTAGATTTCATCCCAAAGCTGTGTTAAAAATCCAGTTTAGTTAGAATAGAAAGGGTAGGATAGAAATAGCAGTACTAAGTCAAGTAGCAGTTTTATAATGTACTCCAAAGTTGCTCTAGTTTCAGCTACTTTTGAATGTAAATTTTGAATACCACTTAAAAATTGTCCTAATTTGACGGAAACCAATCTAAGGCAAACTGTACAGTAGTCCCCCAAATGCACTGACATAGCTTTTACAGTTCGTTGGTATTTTATAGTTTGCACACAGTAAGGCCTCATTTAGGGCTGAAAAATTTGGGAAAAATATCTAATTGTGAATTTTATTTTTTTTATTTTTTTTGACAAGCTTTGTGATTTGTTTTAAGAATATGATTCTACTTAAAGTTGACATTTTAAACACGTCCTGAAGAACTGACAAAAAATTAAAATCTGAACTTCATATTTCAGAACTGGTTTGTACATAACTAAACTACATGGTTAGAGTTTTTATGCAGAAAAAAGACAGGATTTTTATTGTTTGTGGATGATATAATGATACTTCATAAATTGCAGAATTTGTGATGTGTTAACTGTGATTTCAACTAATCTTGCAGCCTTAGCCTCAACTAAGGCTCTTATTTTAGCATGAAAAATCTCCCTAGCAGTAGTATAGTAGTAGACAGAACAGACAACAGACAGCAATAGCCATGTTATTTGTGGCCGAATCAGATAATAGTAGTGACTCACCTGGACAGGCTTAAGGATGAGAGAGCGAAGCACCTCTTGTAGTTTCTCAGATAAAATGGTTTGAAGTGCTTTGGCTGGTCTTTGCTCACAACAAGCATAACAGATAAAATAAACCACTGGGGATGTTTTTTATTCTCATTTGTGTGGGCATTGGAAAGTCTCTATAACTGAAACAAATCATTCCACAAAACTACACCAAAACTGCCCTATCTGTATGAGTTTATTCTAATACAATGTGCACAGACCAATAACAGCTAACCACAATGTAACAAACATAAGCTGCACAGTATTTTCCACCTTGTCGTAAGTAGTAACTTTAAGACTAAATTGAAAAAAAATTGTAAACTTTAAGAGACTTTCTGTGTTCTAACTTACAGGGCCCATATTACGCTATTTTCTGACCTGTTATAATGTTCTTTCCTCATCAAAAACATATAAGCACCACGGACTTTGAGCCCTCATGTCAACATTACAGATTCCGAGAAAATGCGATTTTTGTAATTTTTTTTTTTCAAAATTTGTGATTTTTGTTTTTTTGCAGAATGTGCTACTTGAGATCATGAAGAAGCCTCTCCATGTTTCAGATAACAGCATTAGTGACGTTAAAAACATACATTTTTTTATTTCAAATGGCTTGTTTTTGCGGAAAGAAACGTGGTGTGTATAAATCAACATATTTCCCCTGTTCACCGATCAGCTGTGAAGAGCTCCTGCATATGTAAGCAGCACTGCAGGACACTAAAGGACATGAACATGGACTTTTAACTTCTACTTGGACTTGTGCAGTTTTGTTTTGTTTCATTCACACACAAATCCTGCATAATTAGGCTGATTTCTTCTCTCAAACATACAGGTGCTCCACTGTTTTTTGCTTTGTTTTTGTTTTAACTCCATGCACCTTCATTAGAATCATTTGGATAATTTCAGCCTTGGAATGATCAATTATTACTAAACAAAAGGTAAAATGTATCTGTTAACTTGAAAACTACCACTACATGACATCACAAGGTGGAACAGAGCATTTTGAGCTTTGGAGATGTAATGAAGGGTTCATCAAACGTGTGCATGAGGTAACAACATTATAACATGGCTTAAAGATCACAAGTATCCATTTTGTGTAATACAGGACCTTTAACGAGTGTCATGCAAGTTATTCGTTTTTAGCATGTGTAAACAATCAATTCGCATATGCCTACATCAATAGCATTTTTGTTGTATACATCTGGCTCTAGATAAACACATTCTTGCAAGGTTAAGATAAATTTGCAATGTAAGTATTAGCTCATGATCTAATCCTAATCATATATTCATAATTAACACACACTGTATAGGTTATGCTAAATTTAAATAGGGGAGGCCATTTCTGATAAGTAGAAAGTGACAAGTGCAGAGCGGTGTCTCTCTAAATTAAACTGGTGACTTAAATTATTGACATCAGAATTGGTTTCCACAGTGGGATGGGTACAGGCCTGAAGGGGGCAAAGGAGGGTTAGTAGTGTAACATTAACTACACAGCATTAGAATTGCAAATGAATATGTGGGTTAGGTAGGATTGGCTGGTGTCCTGTTAACAAGGGTTAAGTTTAACTCCTGTATGCAGTATTACAAATATACACTGCAGTTTGATCCACATCTGGCAACCTGGCCCAATGGTTGATTTTACATTTGGCTAACAGACAAATGGGTAATCATAACATATTATAGTATATATATACAATGATGTATACAATATTTCATTTATTTTTGCTTATATTCTTTGTTCTTGGCCCCAATTAGTTCTTACCAGAGCAGTAACTATTCTTCCTGTGGTCCATAATAAAAACATTTTGTCATTTAGTTTGGCTTTTTCTCAGCCTATGCCTCATTGCAGTCATAACAGTAATAGTAAAACTTGCAGTTATATAAGAGATTAAACTGAAGTAGCACTGCTTTTATGGGGATTTTAATGTTTATAGAATCTAAAATTGAAATATTTAGTCTGTGAACATGAAATCCTCTTTTAGCACCAAACCATTCATCCTCTTCTAATTTGTCCAAGGAAACATGTTTAAATGACTTAACTGCACAAAATAATGTAGTTGTATTGTAGATTTATAGTCTATTTATTTCCAAATGCCTTTTTGTGGCATTGTGACTCACAGAACCCAAACCACAAGTATATTCTTACTAATTACTAACTTAGTGTTCCGGTGAACCGCTTGTGCACAACTGCTATACGGCCTAGTCTATTTTTCTCTTTATATTTTGTGCAAGTTAATTCATCCATATTTGTTATTGACTTCCTTATTGAGATCGCTCAGGCCCATGACCTTTATTGTAGACTGTTGCTGAAGTAATGTGGCATAAATCACAAAAACTGTATAAAAGACCAGAATGAAACAAGAAGGAAATGTACTGGAAGCATAGATTTCCAAAGAGGAATAAATAACCCTGAAGACGTTTGTTTGATGCATTCAATGCTCTTTTTATTTCTTGGTGATTGTGTGCGCGCCATCCTTTTATTACTTACTCTAGGTGCTCTTGTGCAGCCAAGGAGAGATGATAACATTAGATAATGATATTACAATGGCTTTGTGCTGCTCAGTGTTTGCTGTAGGGCTGCCTCATATTAGAATACATGCAATATGCAATAACTATGTCTGATATTGTGATGTGATTATTGGTGATATTTAGATACACAAATGTTTATTGAGCAGGCAAAGTAGATGTTCAGTTTGATTTTAGAAGAGATGCAAGTTTGGAAATTCACTCATCAAAAGAGAGGCCAAAGAAAAACTCACTAACCTAGGATATTTTTTATAATGAAATTATACGATTTGTCTAAGATAGAATTTAAAATGTATCAACCATGAAAGCCTAGGTCTATACTTAAGACTGAACAAGGATTAAGCCTAACTTAAAGGTGTACGTAAACTATATATCTTTTCTGGTTAGGGTCCAGGTCCGCTCCCTTGTCTTCATGGATAAGGTATTGTTTTGCCTGGAATGTTCCAAAGTATGGCATTAAATTAATCTATCTTGCATTGATTCAAGAATATACCTTGAAAAGTATACATGCATGCATACATACATTGTTACTGTGAGCAAGATTTTACCCAAACAGAACAAAAGTATAGTAGTAACAAATGTTTAAAGAGTCACAACCAAAACCAGCTAACCAGAACAGAATACATGTGGCTCTATATGACAATCCATTTGCATTACATTGTACAGCCTTATGGCCTCACACTGTACACGCAGTGTATCAGTTCAGCCTGTATTTAAAGTACTCCCTGGTCCATAATGTACCACGATAATTGCAGTGTGTCCAGACTCTTGTCCGGGCCTCTCTGTGGGTTTGCTCTGTGCAATGGGAACACTGTCGGCCTCCTTTATTTGAATACCTTAATCAAACAGACACGCTGCTGCTGCTGCTGCTGCTGCTGCTGGCCAGTGCAAAGCAATAGCAGAGAGTAGCCCCTGTGTTTACCCAGCATGCCCCACCCAACTCATATATCCTCCCCTCCTCTGATATGAGCACAGATAGGCCCAGCTCAGGAGTGCTTTTGTGGGATGGTGGTCTCTCTCTCTCTCTCTCTCTCTCTCTCTCTCTCTCTAATCTCTCTCCTTCTCTCTCTACAGATAAGTACCGAAAATGAGGCGCACTATTTGAATATCTTATCAGCCCTGTTGGTTTTATTACGCCGCTGCATTTGTTTATGTCTGCAAAGGTTTGATTACTTTATATTAACATGGCCACAGTTTCCGCCTGTCAACAAACTACACATATGGAAGATGTTGTAAACTATTTATATTTTCCAACAGTAAAGTATGTTAATCACAGCTTAGTGGAAAATACTAGCTTTCTTTATCTATCCAAAATAAAAATTAAAAGTTGTTCAGTTGTGGATTTTCAGATCTAGTTTATGTTATTGTGCTTGCGTTGTCCAATCTTTAGCAATAATTTCTGGTAAGCATCCATGTTTACCAAACTCCTTTATCTCATATTAGTAGCATTAGATATTCATCGCTAATAAAATACAGGTGTTGAAAGTCTAAAAGTCTTAAAGTAGGACTGAAAACTAAATTAAATAATGTAATAGTGACAAATTTTGTGTATGGAGAGAGGATATTTTGTTATACGCAGGAGATGTTATACCTTAATTGCTGTTTTGATTTAATTGTGCTTGATTTTGCAGTTGTAGAACCAAACGATGAGTGCAAGTCAAATGTGTCGCAGTAATGAGTGGCCATGCCAGTACAGGATGGAGCAGAGGCTGTGTGCATGCTAACAGGCTTATTCAGGCGTTCTGCTGACTCCAGACCCATAGTCACAATAGCTTTCATAGGAGAGTGCAGTGTGCAGGGGAGGGCCATGCATACCATAGAAAAGACCTGTGACATACAGGGAGAGAGAGACAAAATATACTCTACCTCAGCAGCATGATAATAGTGCCTGCATCCAGTTGAAATGATCTAAAACCGACTGTAACGCCCAGAGTACACTGACTGCAAGTGCGGTGTGGTGCGGGACTTGCGTGGGTCTCGCAAGATGTAGAATGTTAATGTTAAAACCAATGTGCCCTGCCACACTGACCTCTAACCTCTGCACCCTGCCACACTGACCTCTGCACTTTGCCACACTGACCACTGCGCCCTGCCATGATGACCTTGGTGCAGTGCGAGGCGCAGGTCTGCAGAAAGAATCCTCTAGAAGCCTATTTCTGCCAGACACCACCACAGTTGTCTGGTGCTGTTTTCAGGTCATTGTATGTGTGTTATTGGCATGAACCCACGTGAAACCGCATTGCTTTGGTCAAATACACATCCCAGTCGGTGTAGTTGGTGTAACTGGCAATCTGCAAGTTACAATCTGCAAAAGACGTACCAGACTCCCCTGTAGTCAGTATAAATCAGCCGTAACTGTAAGTATATACTCTCAATAGACCTGGGATTGGCTGAGTCACCTTGGTTAACAAGGCTCACATTTCTGTTTAATTGGCTTTGACAACTATAAAAAGCTATTGCATCTATTTGCAAAAGATATTATTTGGAGGCAAGCAAAAAAAAAAAAATCTTTTGCTCAAATAATTTAATGAAGAATGTGTGTGTCAGTGTTTAATGTAGAATGTGTACTTACATGCTGTTTGTTAGAAATGCAGGCCATCCACACATCTTATTCAGTCTTGGTAATGATACCTGGAGTTTTAATATCTGTAATAACAGAAACTTCAATTTAAACATTACTACACTACTAACCCATAACCAATGTTAGCCAATACTCAATCTTTATGCATTTCATTATACACTCCTTATAGAGTAGTTTATTAAGAGATGTAGTCAAATGAGTGAAGCATATTACCAACACTTGGGTTGTGTTCACACCTGGCTTGGTCCTGGTGCAGACCTGGTGCAGACTTTGGTCTTGATAAGGTTTAGTATCTGGTTTAGTCCAGGTTAAGTTTTTATGATGTGTGTGCTATCTTGAACGCAGTCCTGCATACAAATTCTAAAAAACAACAATTCACTCTCTCGTTTTATGGGTGTAATTTTAAGTTCAGAGATAATTGTAGTACACCCACTACAATGGCAATTAAATAGACATGTATATAGGAGGTTGATTGTAGTGTAGTTTAAAATACAATGCATGCAAGCATGCTAAAAACTCTGCTACTGCATCCCTTGAGGTTATTTGGCCTTACTGATTGTTTAGACATACGTTTTCAATAAGCTACCAGTACTATTTAGGGGGAGCTTATCCGCGCGCTAATTATTGGCAGTGGCAGTCCTGGGACACTGGCACTACGGTGGGCTCCAGTACCCCTCCTTGGTGTCTGCTCTATAATTAAGACCATCCACAGCCCCAGTGCAGCGCACATATTATTCAGCCTGCTCCTCCCATGAGGCACTGTGGTGGCATTTTTACTGTACGAGAAAAAGCAGAGAAGAAGAGAGGCGAATAGAGCACCTGCTAGAGGGACCCATGGGTGCTGCTAAATGTTGATTATATTTGTTAATGGCTATGAACCCTCAGAAGGGACCTGGAAAGTTACAAGTAAAGCACTAATAATATGTGTTTGGGGAGGAACGAGTTATGAATACTGTGGAAAATATTGTAGCCTTGGTAAGTAGTAGTTAGTAATTCAATTCTTCTGTAACAACTGATTAAATTCTGCACAAAAGAATATCAAAGGATAGACGACAAAATGAGAAAAAAAAGGAAATCATAGCTGAAGGACCAGCGCAAGAAATAATTTCATATTGTTGACATAAATCTTTTGGACTTGTAAACACAGGATGTGAACTCCAATTTTTACTCAAGTAAGAACAGAAATAAAAGTATGGTGTTAAGTACAAAATTGTCTAAATGTTACTCAAGTAAATTACTACCCACCTCTGCATATCATTGCATGTAGTTGTCACTCAAAATCGCATATTCCCTTTGCAGTCCTTCTATTCAGTGCATACTGCTGGCTTGTAAATCTGCGTTATCCACTGGGCCTTCTCTGTGTGTGAAATATGTGTCTATTTACAGTGCTGTATCCCTGTCTGTATAGCGTCTCCATACTGTGTGCATGTATGGCCTGTGTTTGCATGCATGGAAAAGGCTGGAAGCTGGACAAACATTCCCAGTTGTCGGAGCTTCCTGAGGTATGTCCTGTGCAAACAGCATGGGCCCGACGGAGCTCCTTACCAGGGATTGAGCCAGGCTGCCTCCTCTTGTTCTCACTGAATATCCTTTACAAATATTATGGGCTGCTATAGTGTCAGTGCCATGTTTGAGCAGTAGCCTGAGGGGACAGCGGGCAAATGAGTGTTCAATTAATGTGTTAAACCTCGGCCAAAGACACGGATGTGGAGGCTGACAGTGTTAAGCATCAGCGAGACCTAATTTACAGGATTATTCACAGCCATGGATGGACGTTCAGAGATTAAGTATGTGAAGAGAGTAATGTTTAATGTTCACTCCGTGGTATAAATTTAGTAGATTCGATGGAGTTGAACTTATAGCCAGCGAGATGTGGACATGGCCAGTTGAGGTACAGTGGGACATCTTTAGTAATCTTTTACATTGAAAATAGAATTGAATTCCCCATATGCAAACGATTTTGGTAGAACTGAAAGTCTATCAGTTGAATAGATTTGTTGCCCCGAGTTACCGCCATCTTAATCAGCTGCATAAATACTTGAGAGCATAAAGTTCACATTATAGAACTTTTCTGGAGTGTCCACTGCCTGCTTATCTCCATGGAGACATAGAGGTGAAAGACAGCCCTAACCGGAAAAGTTACATAGTGCATCTCACTTGTAGCAGTACCACTTACTAGCATTACCAAGATCTTGACCATGTGATCTTGACCAAGAAGCGATAAAGGGCAATAGTACACTATATTCTCCAATTTTTGTACTTCTCTCCTTTGCATAATAATGACCAATGACCCTGTAGTCACTATATAAGAGATTAAATCAGTTTTGTCTTTGATGCATTCACCTTCATTGTATGTCCATCCCATCTCCCTCCACCATGACACCTTTACATATCCATACTGTCCTGACTTTGCTCTTTCCTAGATCTCATTCAGGCCTTCCCTCACTGGGCCTTGTCTGTCAGGAACTGGTATTTATTGCGTGTGACATATTTAGCAGGCTGGTATAATTGCCCGTGCTAGGCTGTAATCGGCTGGAGTCAGCGGAGAGCGGAGGAGCTAACGGAGCTATCAAACTGTGTCCCATTCATTCACTGTGAGAGCTATGATGAGATCGCTAACAGTTCGGGAGGCGAGGGAGTATGAAAACAAACAGTGGTTATACGGAGGTGTTAGGGTGTTAAAAGAGGCAGCAGTGATAGATTTTTCACTGAAAATACTTACAGTCATTATTCTTTTAAATTCACTCAACTCATTACAGTCCTATTGCAATATCATTTAGCCTATGCCTGATCTAATATTGAAAGTATAACAAGTATAACACATTTTACTTTCCAGATTTAAAATAGTTTGTATCTTTATCAGAATTAATGTAAGACCATGTTGCATTGTTAAAGTACTGTCGCTGAAAATTACATTTTATTTTCAAAAAGAATGTTAAAATTGTGTTCTCAAAATGTATATCGAGCCTTTTCCATAGCACTGAAAATGATTTTGAAATCAATGAGATACACTGCTGAGTTAACATATTTTCTGATCTTATTCAGATAAACATTAAAATGAACTTGCTAGTCACTCTATATAAGTTGAACCTTTTCTTATCCGTTATTTTATCATGACTTTAAGCAAATAATTCACTAACTAACTAGCATAACTGTGTACAACATAAAAATACTCAAACATTTCTGAGATTAGACCTTTGAAAAAGTAAAAGTGAAGGGAGAAGGGCCCGCTCTTTCTTGTGTAGATGATGCATTTAGTTTTGGTCTTGGCCACGAGCCCTGACGATGACTGATGTCGCTAACAATAACAAACAAGGGGAAAGAAAAGTCGGATTTGGAAACAATGACAAACGCTCCACTGCTCTGTGCTATCGATATACTAGTCCAACTCACTGCTCTGTGCTTTTAACGCCACAATTACACAGGAAAGGAAAACTTGAGCTGATCTTTTTATAGATTTGTTAATAACACAGTAGACAGTAGTGAAAAACCATAGCCCAAAGCAGCTCTTACTGGCACAGCCCACACTAACCAACAAGAGAGCATGCATTTGAATGGGTTTGAGTTGTACCAGCCCATTGTATCTGAGCAGCTATAGTATGCTCGAGATAATGGATAGACAATGAAATTTAATTAATTTGGTAAACCACACAATGCTTGTACCAATTTGCATTACTTTGTAAGGGTTATATAATGCATGTATTGGACTTACCACATGATAGAGATTTTCTTTCACGTCGTCTTATAATAAAATTGTTAAGAACTAGACATCTGGACACATCAAAGATAGGTCAATCCTGGATCAGAGCCAAACATCCTGTACCTTTAAAACTCTCTTTGTCCAGATGTCAGCTTTTTAGACTTGGTATTGTAAAGATGTGTACATTGAATTTCAATGTATTGCCAAAGCTTACTTCCTTCTTGATACTTCCTTCTATAAAAATACTACAAATAATATTGGTTAAAAACATGCATGGGCAGCAAATTACCACAAAACTGCCAAAAAAAGCAAACAAAAATATTATAGACAATATATACTTGATATATTAATTTTACATCTCCAAAACAACATCCATAAAGTGTTTTACTATGTGCTCTGACATGCGTGCCTCTGTATTGTCCAACAGTATAAACCTTCTGATTACACATTAATGTCATTGTGATTAAAAGTAAATTGTAGTGTTATTAATATGTTGCTGAATGTTCCATGACAGCTGATTGTATTGTGTAGCTCTTGAAGTGAAAAGACTTTTAAATACTCTGAAGTGGTTTACTAGTGATAAGTGAGAAACTATGTCCATTGGCAGTTCGCCGCCTGATCCGCTCGTGTTAGCTTAATTACCCAGAGATCTTTGGGGCTTTGGGACTTTACCTGTTGGATGCAGCGATAGTCCACTTACACAGAAAACAACAGTGTCAATATCAGTGCCACAGCAACAGTTGGGCAGAGAAAGGAGTGAAACTGAGAGACGCTCATGTTTTATTAAGCTCCATAATGCAGCCTAATCTGTGGCTAGGGTTACACATGGCATTGTGGGTAATTAGAGATCATGTCAGAGGCCTGGCTCTGTTGAAAAATTGCACTCCGACCTAACCTGCCCCCCCCTTCCTTGTTCATCGTGTACACATTGACAAGAGCACACGCACTGGCAAATTTCAGCAGTTGTAGAAAGTTACTCTATATTGTTGGGTAAATATGAGAAGATATTTTAAAGATTTGATTAAACAACACTCATGTTTAAATCATTGATGATGGAAGTGCTAGAGTTACAGTTAAACAAATAATTGTTGTAATACAGTAGGATATTTGAAGATTTATAGATCTATAAACTATATAAACAATATATTTGTTATAAGTAATGCATTAAAGTTGCTTTATATAACTTTTCTGAGTGGAGGGTCCGCTATCTTTGTCTCCATGGATATTGGATAAATATGCATGTAACAGAATTTGAAATAGAATAATTTCATGCCATACTCTCAATCATTTCAGACAAAGGAATACAGCGGTCCCTCGTTTATCGTGGGGGTTAGGTTCCAGAAATAACGCGTAATGAGTGAAATCCGCGAAGTAGGACAACTTTATATTTTACAATTATTATACATGTTTTAAGGCTGTAAACGCCTTAAAACACTGGAATTAACGTTTTTTTCACATTTCTCTCTCGTTTAAACACTCAAACTTTCGTAGATTTTCAACAAAATGTATTAATAGTGAAGCGTGGGGGCTCCGCCGGGAGCCCCGCCGGACGCGTGAGGGGAGCAGAGACATGAGTCACTGGATCCGCAGGAAGCACAGCTCTCATCCAATGACACTGCCACATCCTGGGACGCGATGCACACCAACCCCTTGGAGAAGTGCGCGACACATGCACCCCTCATCGTGATCAAATCCGTGACAGAGCAGCATGACCGGTGTGAGGCTGCGCGTACACCGGGGCTGTGAGCACGAGATCGAACCGCGGCCCCCGGACCACACCTCCCCCTCAGAACCGCGTCCTCGCAGCCCGAGCCACAAACCGAACCTGGTCTAGACCTGGTTTAGTTCTGGTCTAGACCTGGTTTAGTCCACGTTTAGTCCTGGTCTAGTCCTGGTCCCCCCGCATCCCCTATCTATCAATCGGCAAAGATCTACAGTCTCTTAGCCAATTAGGACGCAGAACACAATGTTACACTATAAAAAAAAACAGTGAACCGTGATATAGTGAGGGACCACTGTATACAAGCAGGTGGCGGTAAAGTGCACCAACAGCAGTTAACACACTAGGTACTTTTGTAATTTTGGACTACTTTTACTTTTTAGAAATAATTATATGTACTATGCAAGTACAGATTTGCAGTATTTGTTCCTCCTCTGGTTTTTGGCATACAGACCGTAGGTGAGACAGAAGTAGGTCTTTTACATTGTTGTGGTTGTATTTGTGGAGCATGCTGGCTGAGCGGCTGATGGCTTCTGTCCTGGCGAGTGCTGTGGGTTTACTGTTACACTCAAACAATGGCACTTGATCCATAGCAGCGGTGTGAGTTTCTATAGTTTAACACAGACAGGAGCACAGGCTGTTTGTCTTTGTGGCCTAAACACTGCCCATTCACAACCAAGCAGCACAAAGGAAACTCCTCTGACACCTCACACTTGTTACCTCTTTCATGGCTCATTGTGCTATGTTTTGTCCATATTATTCATCATTACCAGGCATGCATCACCTTGTGCTTTTACTTTGACATAAGTTTCATTTAACTGTCTGTGTACCGGGAGAAGACAGGGAAAATGATGCACGCATGTACAAGTACTGTTTCGGTGGCTCACATCAGCTGTCTGAAAAGCACAGACTGCAGAACAGGATGAAAGAGTAAGTAAACTAACCAAAGCTGCAAACGTTCACAGGGCTTCCCCTACACCTCCATCATGCCTGGTGGTTAAAAAAACATAAAATCCCCTTTTACTTGCATTAAAACACAGATTAGATACTGATAGAAACAGTTTTTCCATTTTTTTTTTACAATCTGCTGAAAAAAAAAGTACAATATATTGTATACTGGAAAACTAAATATAGCATTTTCAATAGATAAAGCAGAAATTTGTTTTTATAGATTTTGTTTAATATCAGGTAAAAAATAATGCTTTGCTGCTGTAAAATAACTGCATATCAACCCTTGCACATTAGTGTAATACTTGTGGTTTTCAATGATCATGAGTAGTTGCAGAATTAGTTTATATAGTAATTGTAAATGACACCAATAAGTGGTGGTAGCAGATATAAATGTTGTCAGAATAATCAGCACTCCTATAATATTTTCACATTAGGAGTATTTCCTACCTGTATTTTAGTACTACCCTTGAAGTATTCATTAACCCTTTAGCCGAAGGCAGTTTTTCAGGCCTTATTTACTGAATCCAACCGTAGTAAAGGACTGGACTATGAGGCTGCTTTCATGTAGCTCTGAAAAGCTCATTTATGTCAGGAGGCAAATTTTGTATATAGCATATCAAAATGCAAAATCGTGCTGTGTTCAAAGTCCTGTGTGGAGTGATAATTGCAGGGCTGGGGGAAGTATACATGTTTAGTCAATGTGTAGATGTGCTCTACTTTAATACTAAGCCCATTGTTGCTTTTCTTGTTAGACTTTATTGGGCAGGCTGGTATTAGTCATTACACCTGCGTGCATTAATATGGCACTGAGCAGCCCGTTTCTATGGCGATGTATTGAGTTTTGTCTTTTGTATTTGACATTCAAGCATTTGTTAATATCCCTAAGAGAGAATCCTAAATCTACCTCCAAGGTGTGCCTCAGGCGTATGATCTATTAAATTAAAATGGTTGCTGTGTACGGTATTATGCCAGATTATGCCAAAAATTCAGAAAATGTGTCTCATTTAAAATCAGTGATTTTCTCAATGTTTAATACTTCAAATCTTCTATCTTATTTTTTTTAAATAATGTAAATAATGGCCAATAAGGAAAATAAAAATATCAAATAAGCAATTATATGAATAACGCGTTTGTAGTAATGATTGTATACATCCCGCGTCCATAATACACCCAACAGCAACAACACTTTTAAGCACAGGAGCAGCTCACTACTCCATCTAGTGGTACAAATGTAAATACACTCCTTGGACAGGACAGTTTGGATATTGTTATTATTATTTTGTTTGTTATGTAGTTCCTTTGACAACCTTGACAAACTAAGCTCCAATCTTTTGTCTTTCAATGTACAAACAATATTTCAAATTCTTTCAAATATTGCTCAAACCAATGAATCCAGTAAGACACATTGCTTCTGCAGCGGTGTTATTAATATGTGATCCATTAAATTCCTGTGTAACAAGTCTGCCTTTTACACCTCACTATTACCCCCATATCCCCACCCCCTCCAAGCACACAGAGCACATAGCTGCAAGCCATTTCATTTCCTCTCCTCCTATGACAACATCACAATATAATGGGACATGGATCACATGACCACAACGAGTACACAGGCCGATCAAATCTCTCTGTGTCTCTGGTGAAGGGCACTGCGGTCAGTCGTTACATAAACTCGTCTCATACACTTATACAAATCTGTTTTGTGCCATTGTTCACAGCATTTCTATAGCCTTATAGAGTTTTTACTTGACTATTTCTTTTTACATTAAGAACATTTGGAGATTTTGAACTTTTAATCTTTAAAGGTGCATTGTGTAATTGTTCTGTTTTTTGTCTCTAGACATTATTGTTTTATCTGCAAAGTTCCACAATATTGCATTAAATGTATCTGTTTAGAATTATTCAAGTATACGTTTTTACTTGAAAAACATGCAATCTTATGTGTGAACATAAGATTGCATGTTTCCACAGACCTGTAACTTGTGCGTAGAGGTTTTTCATAGACCTGTTTTTCTCCATAAAGATGTTATTGCTTTGCCTGATATGTTCCATAGTAAGCAACTAGTGAGTGTGGTAGAAGTAACAGTAGCAAGCATATTTTTACTTAGCAACTAATAATATTTTACCTTAAGTCAGGGTGTTTTTAAGGATTCTTACTTACTTCCCTGATTTGTGTACTATATTGATTGACATTATTGAGACACAGGCTTTGTATAAGCCTGTCCTCTTCAGTATGACCAAAATGATTAGTATCTCAACATTCAGAACAGATATAGATCTATATTGTACATTGGCAACCAGCTTGTTTTGATTCTGCTTTCTGTCAATTTCCCTGACTGTATAAAACCACACTTAACAGTAACAGTCTGGGCATACTGAAGTGGGGACCGTCCCTCACTCATTTTACTTGCTCAGCTCTACGCCTCGAGGAGAAGAACTTGGTCACATTTTCACGCAGCAAAATCCTCACTTAGGTATTTTTCTATTTCAGTATTTACTGAAAAGTTGTGTCAGTCATTTTGCAACCAACTTTTTTATAGTCAGTATAAGGATTAGAGTTAATTCATATTGAAGAAATACTTTGACAATACATTTTGTATGTTTTTATTGCAGTAAAAATCTAGAAAAATATGCGTCCTGTCCATACTCCCGCATCTCCCTAAATCTGACTCTTACTTGGCCTGAACAAAGGTCTCCTACTGCTTGTCTCCATGGAAATGTTGTTCCTTTGGCTATAATATTCCACACTATGGCATTAAACATATCTATATTTATGGAGAATGTTTCAAAGTATAGTTCTCACTTTCTATTTCTGTTAGGATTAAGGTATTATTGATTAATAAGAGCCATTCTTCATGCTTTATTAAGCCTAATTAAGTTCTTCTTATTATAAAGTGTTACCGACCACACACACTGATACTCTATTTATTTAAGTTAATTCATTAGCTCGATGTGTGTATTTACATTGACACTCACCATAGCTCATGACCATTGCCCTGTGGAGATCTCCTGCTCTCTCTTGAGTCTGTAATTAAGTCACACTGAATCCTTGAGTGCACCGAGCTGAGACCAATATGTCACTAATTGTCGTAGGTTTTAATTTCTAATGGAGCCAGGGCCGGGGGGAATGATAACTAACAAGCTGCAGTTAGCATCTCCTGTGTGAAAGTGTTTTAAATGTTTATTGTCACGGCGACGGGCTCGGTGAATACAGAAAGTAAAGTGAGATGTTTCAGTATGATTCAACAAAGTGTCCAAACTACACTCAAGAAATGAAAATGTTTTTAATTTAATTGTTATCTGAAATGAGACTGTGCATTAAAATAATTAAATGGAAAAAGGTGGCTTTACTTTGAATGCTAAAAGTGCTCTAAAAATTGCTCATTATCCTGTGGCGTTAGGGTGTTTGAGCCTTGTTTAAAACTGTATCTGAGAAATATTTATCGGTCTCAGCTTCCTGTTTATATGTGATATTTTGAGGACTTTTGCACAGTCAAACGATATAAGATTTTGTTTTGAATTGTTAATTGCTATGGCAACTGTTCAACCCATGAAGTCACATAACTTCTCAAACTTGGAACATTTGTTTGCATACCATCAAGAGTGTTTGCCTCCATTTAGATTTCAGTCATTCCAACATCCAAATAAGTTAGTTTGGACTTTTAAAAGCTTCTAAATGTCTGTTCAGTGAAATGGTCCAGCTGTGTGGAGTCTCTGAGCTTGCAAAGATGGGAGATAGAAGCAAAAGGAAGCAAAAAGGCAGTGTGTAGATAGACCAAGATGTAACATAGTTCAAAAGAATAAACTGACTCTATTATTCATGTTGGCAGTGACTAGTCAAATCTGAACTTAAAGGTGAAAATTTAAAAAATGCCTAGGTACAGGTCAAATCTGTGGAAAAGTGACCCCGCTCACTGTAAGAACGCATGTTGTTTGTGCTATATCAAAGCATTAAAAACTTAATGCAATAGATCTGCTAAATGCCATACTGTGGAACATTCCAGGAAAAGCAATGCCATCTCCATAGAAACAAGTAAGCGGCGTTCCCTACACTTGAAAAGTTACACAGCGCGCATAAACAAAAGTTATTCATTTGACTGATAATCTAACGATAATAAAAACATCCATATCCACGTGAATATAACCTTATAGTGACTTGAGTGTAATCCATGGCCCCTTATCTGTTTTGAGTGCAGTTTGCTTTTGCAGCCCCTTCCTCTTATTGTTTCAATATGTCAGAGCATTGTTTGAATGAGGTCACCCATTACCCATGTGGCTTGGGGCCAGTTCAACTTCAGCTCATTTAATTGAATCTACAACATGAGTCAAACTAAACAGACACATACTCTGCACTGACAGGCTCATTAGTTCACATTAAGAACTCATTCCACAATGCACTGTGACTTTGACCAATACTGTACAGGGATAGCATCAAATAAAGACTACATTTTCTAGCACTGCTCTGGAAATGCATTATATATAAGCAGAGCAATCCTATTTTTCTTATTCTGTAATAAGTTAGTGTGAATGCCTCCCGGGTTAAAGCAGGCCTCTGTTTGCTAGCTGCTGTAATAGAGTGACATTTTCTTTTTAAATGAGATTTTTGTCAAAGCGTGATGAATTCAACCTGTCTGTCATTCGCAACACACTGTCTAGCGTACAGAAAATATGCAAGAGAAACCTTTAGTAGAGATTTGACTATAGCTCAGTAAATAATGAGGCCTTTATCAGAATGCAGTGGTACGAACAAAGAGCCCTTCTGTGTCACATACCACACTGTTGATATCAGACATACACTATAACTCATACACAACATTTGTAACATTGCTACAGTTTTCAAGATGCGTTTTTTGTACAAATTTCTCAATTAAGCACGCATTCTTTGAGAGCTTGGACACGGTGCGCATAGGGAAATCATACTGCTATGATACAATGTGGTGCAAAGGGGGAAGGAAATGTACAGAGTGCTTCTGCAGAGTGGAGATAGGGCTGTTTGCTTAAGGCTAGGTATCGGGCACCAAAACAAACATGGCTGGCTGTAATGAGCCTGTTTGCCTGCCCAAGGTAAAGACAGCTGTTGTCCCTCAGAGGAACAAGCCCGCTGTCATAGTAACACTCACCTTTTTGTGGACTCAAGAGACAAGGTATAAAGTCCTCCAAATGATGTCATTATATTTGTTTAAAAAAAATAAAAATAAAAATAAGCTTATAAAATGCTGTTCTGGTGGACATGATTCAGCACATGATGTTAGCATTTTATTTTGACTACTTCTGCTTAATATTTCTTATATTATATACATATTTTCACTACATTTTCAACTGCTGCTCTTTTGACAGCTTCACTCAATTATTAATGAATAAATGTAGATTAAGCAAGATACATTTAGGAAGCAAAGTTTTTCTATAGTCCATTGAACTCACAATAACATCAGGAATAGAAGAAGCATTCAGCAGAGTAAATTTATACCATATTCTAAATCATATTGTGATTGGATTGAGTCAATGGTAAACAGTTAGAATTACATTTACTTGACAAATTATGCTTCAAATTATGTTAGTATTCTAACATTTCTCATTGAATACTACTATATTATTTCAGGTAATAGTACATAGTCTAACTTGAGAAAAAAACACTTTTGGCTATTCTTTTCATTGTGAAAAAATCCTTTGCAACTTAACAATATTAAATTAATGATTTATTAACACAAGCGTGTTTTGAGCAGCCATACTTGATTTCACATATCGAAATAGTGTCCTCCACAGAGTGAATGTGTGACTCCATATGGGCCTTTCATAAGGTCTTAGTGAGAGATTTATCCAGTCTTAAGTGTTAAAAGTGAAATATCTGGTGGGAGTGTGAACAGGCTGTGTGCACAAAGACATTCAACTTACTCAGAGCATTTTAAGTGTTGGTAAATGGTGGCTTTCTTTGTTTGAGAGCACATGTTAAGGAGGTACAGTAGTTTTCTGAAGCATCTGTCACTAGATCTCTTCGGTTCAAAGTGTTTTGTCTATTGAGGGCACTATCACACAGGGATCTAGGTTATGTCCAATCCATGTCCAAATGAATCAGCACTAGTAGATTTTAAATATAGGCTCTGAAAACATAACTGAATTTGAGTTATATACGGTATAAAACCTATAGGAAACAACATTATTGCTCTCATTGTCATTGCCATGATAGACCACACCCCCTGCTCCTTCCTGACTTTGTTTCTTGTCCCAGCGATTCAATAGGTGACATTTTTTACTTTTTAATAGTATTCCAATGACATGTCTGGTTAGTAGGAAAATGTAATTGTCTTGAGGTTATGACTATAAATGTGAATGTGAGTAGACAGGGCAATGGGGGTGAAGTGTCTTGGCCAGGACACAGTATCAGTAGCTACATTTAGAGATAGTTTAACCCACAACCTTCTAATTGGAGCGCAAATCCATATTTCAATAATAGCATTTTCGGTTAAATGTTTTTTCTATTGTCAAATTTTAAGGATGTTTCATTTTAGAGCAATCTGTATTTAGCTATATTTTTCAAGATCAAGTCCAACGGAAAATATTGTCTACAGAAATCTCACAAAAATTTCATAATTACAGTATGTGCAGAATGTGTTCGTAGTGCAAAAGGTCATAGGTGTTAGCCATTTCTAAGAAAAGACGCCTAACATGTGACGGCTGCTGTGCTGAACTAATAATGTTCTGACCACATGTTTGACACCTTTGAAACAGAAAAGAGAGCTCATAGTAACCTGTTCACACTATAGGACATTACACTTCCTGTGGCGTAGAGCAATCTTAAAATGTCCGCATGAAAGTACCAGTTTTACAAAATGTGCAAATATGATTCTGGTCCAATTGCATTTGCATTTTGTTGAGTAATTGTAAAATTCATTTGTTTCAGTTTGTTTGTTCACATTTTTTCTTTAAATTATTACCTTGAGTATCTTCATTTCCCCTATGCTTTTGTATATTTTATCACTACTCCCTTTTTAGGATGGTTAAGTTCATAATTGATCATTCCAATAACACAAAAGCGCACTGTAAATGACATGCATAGATTATCTTTAAGGTTCTCAATATAATATGCTGCAGATTTCACAAATTAAATGAAGAAGCCAATAATGATTTTTTGCAAAAGTCACAATTGTTGCAAGTCACGTCTGAATTTCCATTTTGGCTTTGTTCACACTCATTTGTCTCTGCTTTAATGTTGGGGCTACATGAAACCTAAACTAACAGGGGCCCAGATATGTCTCCTGTGGGACCCTCTAAAGAAACTAAAGGGAAATGTCCTCACTCTAGAGATCTATTTGTCTCCTGTGCTGCTCCGGGAAGGGATGCCGATACCCATTTCCTCTATGTAATGTGTTTGCTTTGCACCCAATGCCAAAAGTCAACAATATCGCGTCATTTTTCATTTTCCAGCCATGCCTCAAAAACATCTGTATTTTTTCCTCTTTTTCTAATGCTTTTGTTTTCAATTTTCCAACATGCTTAAGGTTAATAGTGGAAGATTATAGCTTAATAGCCTTTGCGGGTTGTTGATTGCGAAATAAAAAGCCAATTATCTTAATAGGATATTGGAGGTAATGGCAGAATTAAATGAGTGTGACAGACAGCACAATAGGCTCACTCATTGTCGCCTTAGCCCTTGTTATAATTAATCCGGTCTTATTAAAAATGCAAATACGCAAATTCATTGATGGAGTTTACATGTTTTGACTGATTTAATTACATGGAAAATGAAATGCTGGGATGTGTAGTGCATTTTTTATAGAGACATTATTATTGTCTTATGCTAGGGAGAAGTAATGAGATTAGCACTCCAATCTGTGTGCTCCAGGAGCGCGCAGTTATCTTATTCAACCAAGTTGAGCAGTTTTGTTGTTCAGAAACATTTTATCTGAGATCACCTACTGTACTTGTGTGGGCTGCAGCTTTATAACATTTAAAGAGTTTCCTCCTACAGCGGATCACTACTTCAAGATGGAAAAACAGACATAGCGGTTACTTCCTGTACAGGACATAGGCCCCCTCACAGTGAGTTAATTATGTAAGGTGCAGGCTAGTTTGGAAATGTGTGCGCTTACATTAAAAACTGTTAAAAACTGTGCTTACTGTTAAAAACTTGATGCAAAGTTTTATAATGTAGGGAAACAATTCAAAAACTGAAGATCAGAGAGTGGAAAAATTATCAAAATTGTCACCTAGAATAATGTATTTGTGACATATTGCATATTTTTAGCTACCAACAGGGTTAGAGGAATTTTCTCAGCTCATTTGGAGATAACTGGCCAAAGATATATTTTGAAACTAGACAGAAATACTATATATGTCCAATATATATATATATATATATGTGTGTATATATATATATATATATATATATATATATATATATATATATATATATATATTATATATTATATATATATATATATATATATATATATATATATATATATATATATATATATATATATATATATATATATATATATATATAGTTGTGTTTAGGGTCGCCAACCGTCCCTTGAAAAATGGAATCCGTATTCAGAAACAAAAGTACGTGTCTCGTATTAAACTTCTACCAGTGTGCGGGCCGCGCTCCGTCTGGAGCTGCAGATACTGCACGTCACCGAGCGCGCGAGCGCGCGCAGCTCTTTTGCATGTGTAACGTGTATCACAGGGCAGGTTAAACTTTATAAAACTTCCTACCTGCCCGTGTCGCTGCTCGCCTTTTCACGCTCTCTCTCCTCCTGTTCATAGCGCGCATAAGCTCCTCCTCGATGCGCTCTGATTAGAAGAGCAAGACAAAGTGCTGGAGGGGGGGGCGTGTCCGTGACTTTCCGCTTTTTTCATGACTGATGACTTTCATCCTGTGTATACATGTTTATCAGGGCTCGCAAATGGCAATGGTTAAAGAGTCCTCAAGGAAACCCTTGCAAAATGAAAGTCCCGTGGTCAGTTCAATATTAAACTTTTGGACCGTATATTCTCCGTCAAAATGCGCGCACCGAACCGTGACCCCTGTACCGCGATGGTTCAAAACGAATACATATACCATGCCACCCCTAATATACATATAATAAATTTAAGCCATTTAAACTTTTTTTTTTCAATCTCAAAATGTTTGCACCCCAAGCACAATAGTTATGGGTTCTTCTTGTTATAGGTGACATTTTGAGGACTTTTCACGATTCAGAAGTATATTATTTTGTTTTAATTAATTGTTTTGACAACTGTCCTAATACTTGTTAATTCTGATACCCATGGATAGGTAATAGAATAAAATAGGGCGAGTTTGTTTTTCAAATGTTGAAAACCTGAGCAGTTAGTAGTTGCATTAAATTACATTTGGTTTAGAGACATACCATTGTGGACCTTAATATTTGCGACAATCTATAAAGCAGTTAAATTACAGTTACAATGTAAATGTACTATGCTTGTGGCTGTAAAAGTAAACCGTGGTAGAGATGGTCAGATGGAGGAAATTGATTGGTTTGGTTTGCTCAGGACAGACTGGCGACCTTCTGTTTGCTCATCTCTCCTTTGTTCTTTACATCTCCGACTGATGTGTTTGTGTCAATACAGGCGTTTTACCTTTCCAACTGTTCTGTCAATATTTTATTTGTCATGCATTTAAAATCCTCGTCTTCAGGATCAAGAGGACATATAAAGAATATAAAGAGACAGACTTCTATTTTTAGGTTTGGTCGGTGATTCTTAAACTGGAAGCCTACATAGTTTTGGTCATTCCCAAATTAAAAATACATTTCCAGTATGTTTTGAATTCCTGACTACTACGAGTTGTTTAAAGTGCACTATGTAACCTTTCAAACGGGGGTCTGCATCTGCTTGTCTCCAGGGAATCAGGATGAAGTTTTTGTTGACATAATATGGCATTAAATGTATTTATCTTGCTTTTATCATTTTTCAGAAATAACTTGAAAATCCTGCATCATTACTGTGGGGGAAGTCGCCTTTCTACAGATCTTATTTGTAACTAGGCCTGGTGGTGCTACATGCTTGTTTCCATCTAGATCTAGATAAGTTTAATGCCATACTCTATCTCCATGGAGACAAACAGAAAGCAGATCTGCACCCAAAAAGTTACACAGTGCTTCTTTAACTAGGTAATGATATGCACTCATCAATTACTTTCATTGAGCTGCTTTGATTAATATGACACCAGCTTTCTATCTCAATCCAATTTCCCCTATTCCTCTTGACACCATTTGCCTGTGAGCTGTTGCTGCCTCTCCCTCCTCGCGCCTGCCTGCAGTTATCCCGTGGTTAATACAGACATGTCAACACGCAGCCACTGAGGTGTTTAAAGAAGCTTCAATAAAAGGCCTTTTGATTTTAAAGAGCATTTATTTTGAGGGTACAAAGGAGACACGGAGCTGTAAAAGTTTGTGTTGACAGCAGAAGGATCAATCGCGGTGTACATCAGGAGAACGTGTTGAAATAGAAAGTATGCTATCGATCGGCGTGCATTAGTCGTCTACAGTAACATAAGCGGAGAGGGCCAGAACAAAAGCCTGTCTGTGTGAGCTGCACAGGGGGACAGTGGACTCCAGCAGTCTATTGGCATGTCATTGTTTATCGTACCGAGTCCCAATGTATATTTTCGTAAAGGAATTCCCCGCTCTCAAATACATCTGGAAGCAATTTGAATCTAGACGTTGTACAGTAGGGAGGTTTAAGTGTGTTTTTTGGTCTGATCAAGTTAGACATGAGAGAGCTGAGAGTCAAATCTGCATTGGGAATAGCATAGAAATACGAAAATTGACCGTTTTAATTAAGAGATCCTCAGCCAGTTCTCTGTCAGTAAAAGAGTGTGCTTCGAAGTTTGAACCAGATTTCAAAATTTAGAGGAATTTTTGTATTAAATAGCAATGATTTATAGTGTTGTTTACGTTCAGAAAATCTATATTGCAAAGCCTTTGTTATGTGTTTTTTTTTTCAGTAAGTCAAAATAAAATTGGACTGGAAACTGTACAATGTGAGGAAGAAAAATGTGATACAATCTTTAACATAATGCAGATCTTGCCCATTTGCCTTTCTGGCTATAGGAGCAGTTTTATTTTGGATAAAAATCAAATATCCATATTAATAGTGGCACATTCAAATCATTCAACTCTGCAAAGGCTCTTCTTCTATCTCACAGTTATACATATTAGAAATACGGTGGACAGACTAATTGATGCAAACTCAGTAATCTTTCATTTCAGGAGTAAATGCACTTTCTATAAAAAACCTGTACACTATATGTAACTTGCTATTACAGATTAGAGATCCAAGAAGGTCAATAAAGCTATACTATTTTACAATATTATAGGTTATATTGTATAGTGGTGACTCATTTACGTCCAAGGGTTGAAAATATGTACTTTCTCCAATGATATTTTTCTACTCCAAAGCCTATTCTCCCTGAAGGGACAAAACACAATTACTCCATTGTGGAACACAGTACAGTAGTATATGACATTGTGCACATTTCAGATGGAGAGAGAGAGAGAGAGAGAAATAGAGATGGAGAGAGAGAAAGAGGCAGCATTGTATGGGGGAATACAGCGGTGATGAATATGCCCAGGGAGCAGAGGGTACGAGCTTGGCTGGAGGTCACTGACAGGGCATAAATCCAATGAACTTTAGCTTGCTGATTGGATTAGCCTCTTGTAAACAAAGGGTTATTTCTGTAAATATCCCCATCCCACTCGGCTGGATTAAAGCAAGTGATGAGAGTAATACGAAGCAAAAATGTGTCCAATATTTCAACACTATAATTCACTTTAATGGAATGAACATAAACAAGCTTACATATACAACATCGCATAAAGCAGGAAATAATATGTGTAAGCAATGGATGGATTTCAATTTAGACTAATTTAGATTTAGAGAACAGACTCAAATTTAGGTACAATTCTAGTTTAGCGGTAAAATCTCTACCGATTGCCCAAATAAGATTTTATATCACAATATTATAAATTACAAAACTGTTAATATGTCCCTTTATTTGACCCCTAATAGCCAGAGTTGGTATCTGAGCCTATCCCACAATGATTTCAAAAAATCATCAGGAATCATATATAGCAAATCTCCCGTATTTAGGAGCAGCATTTTTCTATTTGTTTCCAGATTAATATGACAAAAACACTGTATAATATGTGATGATGTGTAAATATTGTTGATGTAATTATGCTACATCTGAAAATTGTAGGCATGTGTGAGTGCATCTGTGAGACAAACAGAGTAAGTGTGTCAGTAACAGCCCTGTACAGTAATAACAATGGTGACAGGAAGAGAGGTGGTGACAAGGAAAACCCAGTGATGCTACGCACAAGGGGGAAAATAGGCCACTTTATAGAAGAGAAGAAGAAGAGAGTAGAGAGTACCAGTAAACCAATAAAACTACCGCATAACCACACTATATCTACTAATATAATGTCACAATATTATATTGTATTACTAAAAATGTTTTAAGTTCAAGTTGTGCATGTTTTAGGTTTGTTTTAGTTAATTTAATGTTGTACAGTGTTCATTTTTAGTATTTGAATGAGTGGCTGTGGTTACATGTGCACTCAAAATCTAATTATTATCTAATTTTTGGAGTTATGAGACTACTGAAATGGCATGCAAACACCAGATCATCTGATTTCATCTCTGATAAATCACATAACATTTTACAGTTTGCATGTCATTTAAATAATTTATATCAGAAATCAGATAATTATCAGATTTTGGTGTGCATGCAAATTTAGCCACTGTTTATGATTACTTTTAGCTTTTCTTGAACAAACTGGAATGACTTTCTTCCCATAAAATAGCTCATTTGTTCACTGGATGTGATTTAGCTTGTATCTAAGTGCATTAGAGTCAAACATCTAGCAATATCCATTAAAGTAAGCCAGATTCAATAAAACTATAAAACAGCTATATAAACCACATGAGAACTCTTATCCAATCAGAGGGCTGCCTCACCTCTGGATTCCCCTCTTATGGTTGGAGTATACCACCCAGCCAAGCCTGTAGCCATGACAAACGATGTGTGCTCAAGCCTGCCCTTCTCTGCATATCTGCCCATTCATCTGCTGTGCTCGTTACAGGGTCATTACCTGTAATTAGTGAATCATGTCGCTTTAATGAACATGCTGAAAGCTTTGGGAGCCAGTGCCGCCCTGAGTAAGAGATCCTCAAATGTCGCTATAGACAGGATTCCAATAACTGCCTCTGGTTTATATAATACTCATTCTTTTTCTTTTTCTGTCCTGTTGCTTTTGACATGTGAATATAAGGGCATGTAAACTATGTAAACTGTTATAGTAGTTGTAACTGTTATATAATCTTTTGATAAGAACTAGAAATATCCTGTGCATGATAATGTACACATGGATGGGTGTGTCCATCCAAGGCACTGTTAAGTAGGGGTGTGCAAAATAATCGTCATGACAGTGCATCGCGATACTAACTTTCACAATATACTGCATCGATTCTTGATGCCAAAAATTGATTATTATTAATTAATCATTTTATATTTAATATTTAATATTAATAAATAAATACATTAATTATTAGTTGTTGTTTTTTTTTTATAAATCCTATGCACTTTTTTCTTTGTGAAAGGGTATTGTTTGTTATGATGGTAGCTACCTCCAAAATGGCAAATGTTTGAACATCATTTTTTGTTTTAGAAAAAATCCTATGCACTTTTTTTGTTATTGGTTTGGTTTATTCCATCCATCCATTTTCTTCCGCTTATCCGGGGCCGGGTCGCGGGGGCAACAGTCTAAGCAGGGACTCCCAGACTTCCTTCACCCCGGACACTTCCTCCAGCTCCTCCGGGGGGGTTTGGTTTATTTGTTTTTGTTATTCAATAAATTCAGTTATGAATTGAGTTGCTCAGAGTTATCAATTGAAGACACTACCCAGATACACAATACTGATATTTAAGTTATCCTCTTTTTTTGGTACATTTTCACTGAAGTATGTCGAATATATTGCAATGCATCGCAATAATTCAAGTATTGTGATGCATCGTGATAGGCATATGAATCGTGATTCGAATTGATTCGAATTGACTTCTTTGCCAATACCCACCCCTACTGTTAAGTAGCTGATTGCTAGGATTACTAGGATTACATTTTTTTACATAAAACTAATTTAAAGTAGTCTGTTTTTGTTGTTGTTGCTGTTTTTTTTTTTTTTGTTTGTTTGTTTGTTTTTAACATTGTTTTTAATCCAAAAAAGTTTAAATGTAACTTTGATCAGCAGTGTATATGGAAGCGCAGACTTTTTCAGATGAATATTTGACTCCAGGATCGAAACTCCATGAATGATTACTACAAATTTTTGTTTTTGGAATTTCAAAGAATCTTCAAAACTATGATCACAAAGTTACCCACCTCCCCTCAAATGTAATTGTTGCCACTACTGATCAAATCTTTTAACAAGAACTAGAAATATCCCTTAGTCACAATGTGAAACCCAGGCTACTCAGATCTATATAAATGCTCTTGTCTTGTTAGCTGATATCTCCCATTAGTTCTCGCTGTGTCAACACCTTGCTCCCGAGTGCACAACATCCTAATCGCTGCTCATGACCAGGGTCTGTCTCCTGTCTCTGCCTCTACTGTAAGTGTGTGCGTTATGTGGGTGTGTGCAGTACTGGCTGTGTGTGTCCCTGGCGGAGGCTGGCGAGTGTTTAATCTGGCCCGGTGGCGTGCCGTTGGCCCGGCTAATCACAGTTGTATCTGTGGGAGAGCGGGGAGCCAAGGGGAGCGCTGCGTCGCTAACAGCGCCTGACAGACTCATTAGAGAGACCTGGCATTGAGCTAGAACTAGCACACACTCCCACGTGCATGCTCACATGCACGCCCAGAGACTCAGCAGTAGGAAGAGCGCTCATACCAGTGGAGCAGACAGTGGCTCGGATAAAAATGGCGCGTTCATTGGTTTAATCGCCGGGGATCCTTGTGTGAGAACAAGCAGGCGGTGACCCCTCGCAGGAGCAGCCCAAACACTGACAAGAGCCTGAGGAGAGACATGGAGAGTAGGGAAAGAGGAGGAGGAGAGGGGGAGGAGGAGAGGAAAGCCAAGTCTGTGACATGGCAGTACAGTCCGAGACACTGGAGTTCTCATTATTCTCATGATTAAAAGCGAATATCTTAGCTTAAGCCGAGGGGCGATGGTTGGAGACATCCTCCGATCCAAAGGTCATAGGGTTGATTCCCATTCAGACCAGTTTCTGTCATTGTGTCCTTAAGCAAGACACCTTATCTAGTATGATTATGATTGTGTTGTGTGCATGGGTGATTGGTAGTGATCAAAGGAACCCTATGTCAGTCTATCCCAGAGCAGCTGTGGCTTCATTATTAAAAATGTGGTTAAGTAGATGCATAGTAGATCAGATACCTGTATTGTTTGTAAAAATCTAAGACTTCCTAAAACTTCCTAAAAAAGGGAAGTTTTACTATACTATTACTTTCCTCCACTGCTTAGAGCTATGTTTGAGACTCATCTATAAAACACACTTACTGTAGTGGCTCTTAAATTCCTTTCCAACACTTTATACACTTTTAGCTTCTGACTTTTCAGATGCCGATTTCCTTTTATCAGCTCACCTGTTTCTTATAATGTCTAAAAACATTACAATTTTAGCAGCTATAGCAAAACATCTCAGAGCATACATTTTCCTTTTATATGTGTGAAAAGGAAATTCTCTGGATGACATTTAGCTAAGTTCGCTACACTTCTTTGACAAATTGTCTAAGACTGGTGTGGCTGCCGCAGTGCTGGGGTTAATTGGCGCTCAGTTGCAGTGAAAGCATTAGGCTGTGGTGAATAACAGGTGAATGTAAAGCAGGTCATGTTGTAGTCAAGTGTGGAGCTGCCAGCTGCTCTGCCTCTGCTACCTCTGCTCTACAGGGACGCATACATCAACACTCAGGACTCGTGAGGGAGCTGTGTAAACAAACCATCAGGAATCAGATGTTTTGGTTATATTACTGATGTGTAAAATGTGTGGATTTTTTTTTTTCATTCATAAAATATAAAATGTCATCAACAGCGTCATAACATTAAGCATACAAGAAAAGAATGAAGGAGCAGAAAAAAGAGTAATGTTATCCGTTATCTCTCTTTTCCGGACAATACATACTTTTCTGGTGGAGGGTCAGTCAAATGCTTTTCTCATCATCATCTTGAGTGGTACTTGGTATGAAAAGTTTGAGAACCACAGCTGTAATGGAACGGCTATGTTCAACTATCACCTCTAAAGTTGCCGCATTTCCAGTGCATATTCTGCCATTGTGGCCTTTAGCAATGCACTTTACACATGTATGAATATGGTGTGTGAGAAAACGGATTAGTGGTGGGGAGAGGGTTGATGGGACAGACTGACTTTCATGGTGAATTCACAATCAAAAACATTTTCAGTCAAAAATATACAGTCACTTTCAGTCAATATCATTTTTAATCAGCAGTAGTCGCCTCTCCTTAGTGCGCAAATGTGTGAATTTCTTTGGCATTACATCAAAATTGCGTTGACTTTTCTTTAGGTGGTACATTGTTTTAAATAGTGTCAACACATTAACCAATATTTGTACCACTGGATTCACCATCAGCACTATGCATTCCATCTGTCTCACTCCTTTGCAATTTTTAATCCACTTTTGTCTGTGTGACTGTGCCATCGTTGTTTCACCTGAAAGCCGAACCAAACCCTCTTTAATTCTCTCTCTCTCTCTCTCTCTCTCTCTCTCCCTCTCTCCCTCTCTTTCCACAGCATCGCAGTGGCTTTGGTTTCGTCTGCAGCACGATGCTCTGACATTGAGGGGATGTGATGTGATGTATTGTAGTGAATAATGTATTCTGTGGAAAGAGGAGAGGAGCAGATGGTAGCAGGTTGATCGCTAGCTAGGCCTATGTGTGTGCGTTTATAGTAATGATCGTGTGTGCGAGAGTGTGACGTCCAAAGGTATGGGGGAGGGGCGTTTGAATATATGGAGTCTAGTGGGGGTGGTGTATCTCCCTTTGTCAGATAAAACATGCAATTGCTGGATTATTTTAATGCTTTTTTTTTTTTTTTCTCTACACACCGAAGACGTAATCCATAAAGCAGTGGGAATGAAAGCAGTATGCGTTCTCTCAAACTCCCATTTTCCATTTTTTATGAAAGAATTTACTAGTACCAGCTGTCTAAGAATGGCTTTAATTTGGCTTTGCGGTAGTTACAGCTGAGCACTCGTGATTACATCCTCCCGAAGTGGAATCGAGAAGAGCCAGTCAATCCCAAGCTGATTGGTTCCGCTTTAGAAAAATAATATGGAATTTTACTGTAAGGTTTGAAACATGGGGCACTGGAATAGACTTTATTACAAAATGATAGATTGACACACATACTTTCAAATACAAGATGTAGATTGGTTGTAAAATACAGAGAGAGATGTAGGGCTGGCATTGTAAGGTAAACTCAACTTCACAGAAAAAAAAATGTTAACACTTTAGTTTATTTGGACAGCAACAATTCAAGTAATTTCTAAATGTGTCAGTATTCACTACACCTTTACTACTTCCACTACTACTTAATTAATGCCCCTAACCCTAAACTTAACCCTTTAATTAGTTAGCTTCTAAGCCTGAATCAGTCTACTGTATTATTATGAATGAGCCTTTGTTCATGCTTTATTGACATAAATATAAAAATTACAAGTATTTAATTAAATGTTGTGTCACTGTGTTGTGTTGTTGTTGCATTTACACTCTTGTGGAAAGTGTTTTTGATGTTTATTGCTCATATGGACACATTTTGCCATTGAATTCCATGGGTCCACTAATTGAGATATGGTTTGAAAACACAAAGTAAATATATTCAACATGGGTAGAATGTTGTGGAGGGGAAAAGTAAAGTAGTGCCTGAGCAATGAGATAGTTCTAAGTGTTTAAATGTTAATTTTGTTTATGTTTTGTTTATGTTTCACTGATTTTGTTCCTGTTATTTTTGTTTTTTTCCTTTTAAATATGAAAAGTTCGAGAGAATGAGACCAAAGATTCTCTCTCTCTCTCTCTCTCTCTCTCTCTCTCTCTCTCTCTCTCCCTCTCTCCCTCTCTCTTTTCTCTCTCTCCCTGTCTCAGAAGCACTCAAATCTGAGAGTAAAGATGTCCCCTATAGATCCATACTAACAGATGGTGGAATGTATTTACATTCACTTAGGTGATGAGTTTATACTGCCAAGGTTACGCTGCAACTCTTTTCTCTGTCTCTATCCCTCTCTCATCTCTCCCCCTCTCTCCCCTTTTTCACTGATTGGAGACTTTGGTAGAAGCATCTTGCCTTCATTTTATATTGAGAACATCTGATCAGAATAGAACAGTGCAATTGCCTACGTCTCATATTTGGATTGTTCATTTTATATTTCTTTTGATAAAAAATTTGTCTACAATTGAAGCAATCCCACTCTCTTAAATTGCAACAGAAATATTACATTTAAAGGTGGTTTTGAAAGCATGGACACACCATGACATTTTGTGTCTACTTCCTGCTTTTGCCTGTTGTCATAGTCACTGCTTAATGCCATAATATGGACTACTTGAGGCATGATCCTTTAATCACCTTCACCTGGCATTTCTGTACAAATTGATTGAATTCAGATTCAAAACAGATCGTGCAGCTATAGCTAAATCACAAGTCATTTTGTAAAGGTTTATGTGGGAATAATGTTATTTTCCATGCATATATTCATAGTTTTAAATGATCCTTTTTAGCTTAAACACTGGTCCAAGCATACACACTTGTAGTGTGTATTAGGGTTCCTTTTATTCCCAGGTTCAAAAGGCCCAGGGCTGACTGAAAGTGGCTTATTTGGCTGCAAAGGGCAGAGACAGGTGGATGCTAGGCAACTGGCCCGCTCCTCTGCTGCTAACCACACACAAATGCTTCATTATATCCTCGCACACAAGCTGAAAATAATGTTAAGAAGCTTATTATGGCTTTTTCATTGAAAGAAATTACAAAATCTCTAATATCGAAGAAGATAACGTTGTCAAGGTTGAATCTAGGAACAGAGGAAGACTTGTACATCCTTGTATGAAATTGGGGACATTTAGTTTAATTGGGCAGGTATTTAACTATGTGTTGAGCTGGTTTAGAGCAGACTGTACTTCTGGGGAGAAAGTAGCCCACAGCGATTCATTAGTGGTAAATAATTGAGAGGTTGAGATAGTGCGAAGGTGGGATCCTGTTATTATTTTATGGAGTTTGTGTTCTTGGGGCTCTTCAGTTTAAGAATATTAAAAATGCACAAGGCTTCTTCGCACAAATTACTCACTCCACAGATTCACAATGGGCCCTAATGATGAACCATCCATCTCCCATTGTTTCCAAGTAGTGCTCCATATACACCATTCTCAAGACTATTTCAGACCCACATAATGTTCAGACCATTTATAAAAGATGTTATTGTAGTCTGATGTATTCTCAGCTGTAATGCACTTTTTATGTGGAATAATTAACAGGCACTGTAGAGATGTTTAAAGTTCATTGAAAAGTTTGTGTGCATATTATTATATTTGAGCTCATTTAGTTTTCACTCAAATACCTGCATTTAAAGGTGCAGTAGAAAAGGTCTCAGGAATCTTTTCTTCTCCCACAAAATTACATAGTGCGTTATGAGCAAGGATCCCATTTGAAAACAGAGGTACAGAAGACATATTCTGGTACTTTTTGAACTACAAGAGTAGATAATAATTTTACATTTTGTTTTTAAAATACAATATTGATTTAAAACTGTTTAATAATACAAACAGGTCCACTAACTTCATGTTATAAACTGCAGAAATGAAAGGCCTCAGCCTCCTGCAAGCAGCAAATTTTACATTACATTTACATTTTATTTTTGAAAAGTTGCTCCCTGATGCATTAAAAAATCTCAGTTTTTCCAAAATATTGCAACTAAATACAAGGATGTGGGTGAGGATAGGGGGAAGGTGAGTAGTACTTAAAGGCAAGACAATGCAAGATTATTCAAACATACAAAAATCTGTGACAGTACAGCTCAAATTGCAAGTGAACTAATAATGAGGGAACACCTTTACAACAAAATCTCAGCAAAGTGCCTTTGAGTTTCTTTTTGCAAAGCACTATATAAAATATATTTATTATTAATATTATTAATGCTAAAAGTTGGTTTTGCATAATATGCCTCCTCTAACTTATGGAGTGAAACTACATTTGGGCTTCAAATAAGTTGCATGAAACCATTTAGGGTAATAAACCTTGCATTTTAAACCTTTTTCATTTGTTTTGCATAGTGAATACATTTTTCTTGCTCATTTTAAATTTTTTTCCCAAGCAGCTAAATGCAACTTGAAATTAAATAGTTCAGTCGCTTTCATGTGAGTAGCCTGATTCGTTATGTGCATTACTGTTCCTTTGTTGGTCACACAATGATCACCGTCATTGGCTTTGCACTGATGCAATATTAAGACTCTGAGGTTTGATTGAAAGTCTTTGCACCCACATTACGACACGTGACAGCTAAGAAATAGACACCGTTTCTCCATTTTCATTTGTCTCTCACACCTCTGTGTTTATTTTTTGGTCTGTGGTTTTGACACAGGAACATTTAACCTTTGCATGTTGCTTCTTTGGTGAGAAGTGTGCACGTTTTATTGTTCTATGTGCCTAAAGTGGACTTGTTGACCCCCATTGATTATACAGAATTATTAGATTGCCCCCAGTGTCTGCGGACACTGGTAGCCCCATGGCAGAAGTGCATCAAGGCCAGTTGTGATGTGGGCCGTCCTCCCGTGGACCCACCACCCGCGGGAGGATCCATGGGGGATGGTGCATTGTGTTATGGGCGGCAGATCTGCTTGGACTGCTGCTCCCGCGACCCAGAAATGGAGTAAGCGGAAGAAGATGTATGGATATTAGATTGATCTCTAATTCGTTTAATTATAAGTGAAGATGGGTCTATAAAAGCACACCAGGTCATGTTTGTAAGTGAGAACTAGTTCTTAAAGATCCCATGACATGGTACTTCTTGATGCTTTTATATGGCGCCTTAATGGTTCCCTAATACTGTAAATGAATCCTTCTTCAAAATCAAGACTCAGTGCATGAGATATGACTGTCTTCATGAGGCAAAATATCTCTCTGAAACACTTTATTCTGGACGTTGTTGCTTGAATGCAAATGAGGAGGACAGAGACAGGCCAGTGCAGCGGGTGGGGGTGTGGCCAAAAGCCGCTCTTTCCTGGATTAGTGGTGCTCTGGTGCGCTGGCCCCACTTCCGCATTTAAGCGTGGAGGAAAATATGAGACGATTTCCATTAGAAAAAAAACACATTTCCACAGAAAATAAAATTAAACCACTGCTGTTTCAGAGGTTCGGAGGCTCGGATAAAGGACATTCGAGCCTGGAAACACTCTCACGTGTCTCCAGGCAAATAAAAAAAACGCATCTCGCATTGCGTAGCTCATTCTCGGTCCAGATTCTCTGGGCGTGATTTCCAGAGACGGTGGGTAGACATCCAGACAGGGGGTGGAAACCTTTCCGCGAGTGTGACGTCAGAAAGTTCCCTTGTTCAAAATTGCCCGTTTGTGCTGTCTTTTTTTCAAATGCGGAAAAGGATCGCAAATGCTCAGTTTACACATTTCGCAACTTTTAGCCATGGGGTGGGGCCCTAAACAGGGTAGGGGAGCTCACATTAATGTTCAAAAACCTCAGAAAGTGAAAATTTCATGCCATGGGACCTTTAAACATTTTACATGGTTAAATAAAGATTAAATAAATAAACAGCTCTTGGGTTGCAGAAATAGTTTGTATCACTCAATGAAACATTATAATGGAAAACAGTAATGGAAAGCAATAATCATAATTATTTCAAATCACAATTATTCAAATGATAAATTGCTTAGAGAGAAGGCACACCTCCAATGAAGTACACAGTATGAAAGTATATGACGTATTTCACACAATAGACTGTAGTCAGTTGTGTGAAATATGTCACATACTGCTCTACTGTACAAGTGGAAAGGTTATCTGTGACCAACGTTTTGATTACACAATTTCTGTATTGATAATTATAATAATTGTAATTGAAATTTGATTAACTGCATAGCCCACATAAACTGTGATATCTGTAAAAAACAAATTAACTAGTATAAATGTCAGTGGTTTCTAAATTTAAATACCACACTGGGAGCTTTTTCAACACATTTACATTCCCGTTGAGTTTATTTTTACATGTTTTACACTTAAAATTAATGTCTGACTCCCACACAACTGCTGCCCGGTGTGCCTATTTCACTCGACAGCTTAAGTACAGTTCACAGTGTTACAGTCTATTGTTTACAGGTCAGAATGTTTTATATTAAATAGATTATATTGTTGATGGGGCCTCTGATTGTTGCACTTTTCCTGAGCTTGTCCGCGAGCCATGATCCCAATGTGGAGACCGAGTAAAGCTGGTCATGATCCTGGTTTAGTCTCTGCTCCTCTGGCTCTGCTCCACTGTACAGCCCTGTGCTTATGTGAGCCTTGTGTGTGTATAGGCAGTTCCTTGGAGCTACACACAAAAATATAAAATTGAATTAGTTTGTACATCTAAAGCTTGTAATTTTTCGTAAAAGCAAATTGGACAGATATAAACGTGTTGTTAATTAAAACAGAATTAAGATGTTGAGAAAGATTTTAGGCACTTTGTAATTTATTGCTTGGTTGTGTTTGTGCTCTTCTCTTAGTAAGCTTAAGAGAAAGTGAAAATGAGACAAATATAATAATCTCGCGAATGGATCAACTTGGCGCTTAAACCATAGCAGAGAGAGGAGGGGGTAGAGAGAAAGATTAATTTGGTATTTGAAAAATTCTGGCCTTGACTTTAGTGGTGGTGAAGGGAGGATATTAGATTTGCTGCTATGAGTGAGAGAGAATGCCTACACACATATCTGAAATACTGCTGAGGAAAAACAAAAAGAGAGAGCATTTATTAATTATGTGAATGCTGGTGATTTTTGTGGCGTAACTAGTATTGATTGACAAATTGCAGATTTAAGATAAGAGATAAGATAAGATAAGATACACTGACTTTATTGATCTCACACAGGAGAAATTCACTTGCCACATTAGCTCCAGGTAGTTTAGTGCAAAGAAAGTTAGAACGAAAAAGTGCATACAGTTCCTGAATGTGTAATGTACAAATTATAGTCTGGTTGAATGTTCGCTTCACTATCATAGGTAACTACTTCCTGTCTCAGTGTATAGAGAAGGCCATTCCACTCGTGAGTACAAGTCACAATGATACGTCATAGCTCTACAGTTAGTAATATTCCACATTATAGCATTAAACGTATCTATCTCAATGAACAAAGGAGAAGTTCAATTTGTCAACTGGACAAAGTTTGTTTGGTTGAAAACGTTTCGCCGCTCATCCGAGAGGCTTCGTCAGCTCTGGCCCTCATGCTGGTTCAACCCTGTTTATATCTAGCTGCAAGGGAGGAGCTAGCTTCCCTGAACAAAGCTCTGACCTATCCCCGCTACTCTCTTTTGTTTTACGAATTCCTCTGGCGTCTTGTATTAGCATATCTATCAGCCCGCTCACTACACTGAAACAGCTCTGAAACCATCAGCTAATCTGTCTCTTTGTATTTCAAATTTCTCTGGCGTCCAATTCCCTATTCAAGACAACGACCCTCTCCACCCCTCTGCAATGGCTTGTCTGTCCTAATGATTCTTTGTTTGAGAATCGAATTATAGATGGGAGACAAGTTGTGTCTAACTCCCCCATTTCTGTTTAACGACGGATTCTCTTTTTTGACAAAAATAGCCGTATCTATCTCAATGAACAAAAGCCAATGTCACCAACAGGCCAGGTTAGAGGGCAACTCTAACCTTGGAAGGTATTGTTTTGTGCAAAAAAATCTTTAATTGTATAAATGCAACATAGAAAAGTTTAATGCCTTATTGTGGAACTTTACAGGCAAAGCAATGACATCTCCGTGGAGACTAGGTGGCAGACCTTCACATGGAAAGTTACACAGAGTACCTTTAAAATACAGTAGTATTTCTGTGCCATCAGGGCCCACCAGTTCCTCTGCGCATTTGTGGAGTTAAATGTCTTAATTAAGCAGAAATCTGTCTGACTAAGCTCTCTGTGTACTGTGTAAGTACATGTCTGTGTGTGTGTGTGTGTGTGTGTGTGTGTGTGTGTGTGTGTGCGTGTGTGTGTGTGTGTGTGTGTGTGTGTGTGTGTGTGTGTGTGTGTGCAGCAGGATGGAGATGAAGGCATGCGGGGTGGAAGAGGGGGGTGGGAGGGTGCATGTACATTGCGCAGGGGGCGTGTTCGGGGTGGAGGGGTCTGTCAGCTCATTAACCTCCATTCTCCCCACGGCTCTCAGTCACTGTGTAAGCTGCATGTGTCATTATCCCTCCTCCTGCACACGCTCACCGGGCATGATAGGGAAAAAAAAAAAATAGTGGAAAAAGAAAGTGGGGAGGGTGAGGGGATGGTGGGAGGGGGGGAGCACCCTTTGACATGTCTCTATACGAATACTGTTCTTGTTTAACTGCGCACTAAAGACCCCAAACGTGTGGCTTCCTCTCTCCTCTGTGTTTCTGTCTGGCTGTCCCTCTGACCACAGGCCCGGTACACTGCGAGGCTGCACCCTGACCCCCCCTCTGCCATCAGCCCCACTAGGAAAAGACTGCCCGCTGCCCTGGTGAGACACACGAGCTCACCACGTTTCATTCACTCAACTCCAGATCACAACCATATCATTTGGAATAGCACACTTCAAAGGGCTGAACTTGGCTCAAAGAAAATTGGGATTTTTTTTCTGAAATTGCTAAATGCATGCTTTTAAATAGTTCTGTGCTGAATAGTAGGACCAGGAATGTTCAGGGGCTTTGAAGTCAAGTTTTTTTTGTGTTATTTGCATTATGTGGTGAAAGGAAATTTGAAATACACTTTAAAACAAATTTGTTTCCTTAAACTTTGTCCAAAATGAAACATAAAATAGTCCTTAGGTCTATTTCAGTATAATATCAAATGTTTAAAAGTGCTGAAAGGTATGTTCTCTTATAAAGTCTGTTACAGAATTGCATTACTTGTGCAGAATATAGTGTCAGAAGTGAGGAGAAAAACTATTAATTATATTGATATAGTATTGTGCGGTATGTATTTGCCTGGAAAGTTTTACAGTATGGCATTAAACATATCTATATCCATGGAGACAAATAGGTGACAGCACTAGACCAATATACAGGTCAGATCTGAGAAGAAGCTACCCTATAGGCATGCATGTTTTTCAAGATTTTTTAGTGTGTAACATTGTAAGCAAAGCAACAACATCCAAGGAGACAAGCGGGTGGCGGACCGACCTTATCACGAAATATATAGTGCACCTTTAAATAAAGAGAGTGCGTTGGTAATAGTTATTCTTATATTATTTTTCTTCAGGAGATTCATGTTCTGAAATTTGCCTGCTAAAAAATCTCTTTTACGGTAATTAATTACAGTGATTCACACTTGGCCATAGCTTAGAAGTCTGTGCACACAATGTAACTGTTGCACTGCAGTAATTACATTTAACACAAAACTCTTACCGGAATTCACAGAGGATGTCAGAAATTATGTTTCTTAATTTTGCAGACAAAGTGTGAAAACTTGAAAATGTGTGAATACGCCTCTCTCTGGCTGCTACCCACATCAGGATACTGCTCTGTGCTCTTACAGAAATAAAAACTGAATTTGAAACTAATGTCAAGGAGTTAACAAGTAACGCAGGTTGCAAATTAGCTAAAGGTCATTTGGATGTACTCTGGTGTGAAGAATTATGAATTATTTAAGAACATTTATTTTAGTGGAGTGGAGTAATGTGTTTGTTATAGCAGCTCTTAATACACAGATGTACAGATGTGCACTATGTCACTTTTCTGGTGGAGGGTCTACCATCTGCTTGTCTCCATGGAGATATTATAGCTCCCCTAGAATGTTCCGCAGTCTGGTATTAAACATATCTGTCTTGTGTTTATTTAATTATGGGTCATGTGTAAAAATGTCTTCAGAAACATGCATTCTTCTTGTGTTTAATGTTTAGATATGTTTAATGCCTTACTGTGGAACATTCCATCTCCATGGCAACAAGCAATACCCTCCACAAAAAGTTATAGTAAATCTTTATATATACAATAATATTGGAAACTGTACTAGCATATTAAATGGTTTATTAGATGCGATAAAATAGAAAACAGAAAATGATTGCCAAATATACTGTAGAAACATGTTTGTAAATTGATGGAAATAGCAACAAATTCTGTAACTTCCAAATTTAGAGCAGTTGTGTTCTAAAGGCTAATTATTCTGGTCACAAAACACTCCATTGCTCTTTATTGCGCTTAATTCTGCATGGAGGTAAGGCTGCAGTAGATCGCACAAAGATAGCCAATTATATGCTAGAGGAAACTGTTTTTGTTTTTTTTTACTCTTCCTGCTGCCGTTATCAGATGGTGCGGTGAGCAAGCACTGGGCTGGGCTAATGTCACGTTTATCTCTCATCTGTGCACACCTCAGTCAGTTAAGAGTGGCTATGTACTGTACCTTCTCTTTTAGAGAGTCAAAAAATATGTCTATTAAAGTAGACATTTTGGTGACCTATTAAAGGTGTACTATGTAATTTTTCTGGAGAGTTTTCATGGAAAAGTTATTGCTTTGCCTGCATGTTCCCAAAGTATGGTACTGAACTTAACTATCTTCCATTTATTCAGTTCCTCTGTGGAGGTTTGGAGGGGCCTAATCCACAGATTTGATGTATCCGTCAGTCTACCCTTGGGCAATCATGGTTAAAATTGTAGTAGATTACCACAAGTGTGGAGTGAGTATTGCAAAATAAAAATATAATTAAAAAGTATTATTTAAAATTTAATGTGAATCTCATATTTTTCATGTACATTGTACATGGACATGGACATGTTGTGTACTGTATGTTGATTAAGATTTGAAGTACAATTTGTACTATAGCTGATATCTAGTGCAGTGTGTAAAACTATCAAAAGACCTAGGCAAAAAAAGAAAATACTTTATTCTTAAGTAAGTAGTAGTAATATTAAATCATTTCTCAAAATTGTATCCAATTCTTCTTAATTTATTCCTTCATCTACAAATCATCTGATCCAAAGTCTCACTTAAAAGCAGTCTGTTTGATTGCTGTTGAAGCTGTTGACCTGCTGCTAAAAGCGTCCCAGCCAGCGCGCAGTATAGATTGCTATCCTGAGGTGCAGTCACAGTCACAGTTCACAGTGGAAACACCATAGCCTCATTTGGCCTCTCATCCACCTGCCTCTGCCCGTGACTGTTGGCTCTTCTTGTGGTTGCTAACGGACACAGATCAAGCCGTGAGGTAAAAATAAAAATGTTTTCTCATAGGTGGATTGTGGAGGTACAGAGCCGGAAGCAGTTAAACCTTATCTGTTGCCACAATAAGTATTTTTTGATATGGTCCAATCTGTCAGATCAAAAACTGTACAGTATGTGGCATCTCTGGAAACCACTGAAAGGTACTGATGTATAGGTGCACACTAGCTGAAAGTTGAGGGATAGCACATTTCTTTGTAAAGTTAAATGAAAAACAAATATTTTTCTTGTTACATATCCTAGAGAGTTATGTTTAGACTGCTGGCACTGAGATTTTGCATAGAGGTAAATGAGAGTTCTGATGTGCATATGACCTTTGCTGACCCCACCTATAATGTACTGTTCAGTCTAACCAGGAAGAGGCCCTGTGCTCTTATCTCACACTACAGAGCAGTGTCACAATGGCCACTGGCTGCACTGCTTATTATGGGATATGAGAGAGGGAGAAAAAGAGAGGAGAGAGAGAATGCCATCTTCATTGTTTGCCTGTGTTCATTGTTTGCTATAGGGGTGTGGTACAACTCCACAATTGTTACTGTACTCTCTGTCTCCTCCCCACAAAGTGTGAGCAGCTCTAACCTTTCAGACACCAGTTCATGCAACACAACTTTTATCTATTAATTTTCCATTTTTAAAAGCAGTTTGTTGTACATTATGTACACTATTTAAATCTACTTATATTTTAGTCTTATCTTACTGTAATATAAAAGTTATTTGGATGATTGACATGGCAAAAAATGTATTAAGTTGTATTTACAGTCAAATAAATTAGTTAATTATTGTTGAGCTTTGTTTTTTTTAATACACTTCTTTAAATACACAGACCCATGTCAATCTATGTTCTTCTACACAGGTCAGACTGAGGTTAAGGGCAGATCAAAATTGCATTACATTTTCATAGTTTATGAAAAGGCCAAAATCTTTTTCTAATCAAACCAAAGCTTGAGGTATTTTTTGAAACATCTGTGACACTGTGCACCATCAAAATTCAGCCGACTGGCTCAGGTTGGGCTTTGTTAGGCTGCTCCTACAGCTTAATTGAACAGGAGAGGAACAGAGATGTAAAATGCAGCACTGGTGAAGGGGTGGGGGTGGGGGTGGGGGGGGCATATACATATTGCATGAGCCCCCACCACACCCTCTCCTCAGCTGTGTACCATTGGCCTTATTAATTCTGCCTGGTGAGAGAATTATTTTTAGAGACTGGTGCACCGGTAAAGGCTTTTAAAGTGGCTTGTGTTACAGCGGCTGCTTATGGATTCTCTTTTATGAAAAAAAAAATCAAAAAGTTCAGGGGAGTTGTTTTTAACCGTGGCTCACTATTTAAATTTGAATCTTAAATGGATCCACTGCTACTGGCTTTATACAAATATAGCAACTGCATGACGAACAATACTACACAGGATATGGATAATACACAGTTTTAACCATGGGACAATGATAAGAATCAAGGGCAGTTGCCGTAGCAATTCATAATTTTATTAAAGCAGACCTATTATGAAAAAATGACTTTTTAGACCATGCGTGAAAAGTCCCTCAGTCGTCCAGGTAGAATCCATGATAAAAGGAGAAGTTCAATTTGTCAACTGGACAAAGTTTGTTTGGTTGAAAACGTTTCGCCGCTCATCCGAGAGGCTTCGTCAGTTCTGGACAGAACTGGACAGAGGACCAGAACTGACGAAGCCTCTCGGGTGAGCGGCGAAACGTTTTCAACCAAACAAACTTTGTCTAGTTGACAAATTGAACTTCTTCTTTTATCATTTTTTAGACCATGTTATAGTTGTTTCCCCTCACTTCTCTCATTCAAAGTTGTATTTGGAGTGATTTGTGCATGTTTGAGCAATCTAGCAACACTATATGCCCACTGCTCTCTATTGACTTCATTCTCCAATTTTATTTTCTTAATGATGATATAATCATTTTGGTGCAAATGAAAAAAACATCTGCTCCTTGACTTTTTGTTGTGATGACGTTTACAGTGACGGCAGCTTACAGAGGGCACTACAGTTTTGTAACACAGAATATAGCGGACTTGTTTCTTTTATGAAGTCATTTTTAGATTAATATTGCAATTTAAAATAATAGCAAAATATTGAAATAATAGATTATAGCTATATAACAGACACAAGCACAATAGGCCTTCTTTAACAAAATAGTATATCATTTGAGTGGGGGAAAAGTCATCAAAATGTTGGATATAACAGAAAGCTAAAGAGACTTATACCACGTTATATAGACATATGTTAGTTACTCATTAAACTACTGCACAGGATTTGAATAGTGAACAAATAACAGTTTGTGAGGCTTGTGTTTACATGACAGCAGAGGGCGCAAGGACATCTTTTTACATCTTGGGAGGGAGTGAAGCAGTGGAAGTAGATACTAATGAGGAAGTTGATTAGATGCATATGAGGGCAATTACAGTTCTTTACATATGTGATTTCCCAGATCTAATATTCCGTTGCTGATGACATTGCACTTCTATCCAAAAGTTTGACACAATTTACACACAAGAAACACTTTTTTTCTGATATTCTGATACTAATTCAGAATAGGGATGTCAACAATTAATCGACTTACGATTAATTGACGTTGGTCGAACAAAATGCATTAATTGTAATTAATCGCTAATCGCGGACACACACACCCGCGTGGTCACGAAACAAGGCAACCGCGCACCGCGCTCACTCACCGGGGCTGCTGAGCACGAGATTGAACCGCGGCGCCCGGAATGCGTAGTCTCAGCCCTAGCCACAAACCAGCCGCACGAAACCAGCAGCGGCACGTGGTGGTTTAATCCCGGTTTAGTCCAGGTCTAGACCTGGTCCAGTCGTGGTTTAGTCCAGGCCCAGTCCAGGTTTAGACCTGGTTTAGACCTGGTCTAGACCTGGTTTAGTTCTGGTCTAGACCTGGTTTAGTCCACGTTTTGTCCTGGTCTAGTCTCTTAGCCAATCAGGACGCAGAACACAATGTTACAATATAAAAAAAAAAAAGTTACACTATAAAAAAAAATTGGAAAAAAAAAAAAAATCCGCAAATCGCAATAGAGCGAGGAATTACTGTATTTCGTTATTCAGCATCAATACATTTGTCTGCTTTTTACTAAGGAATAATTAATTGAGGAATATACAATATAATAATACTATGATATATTTATGACTCAGTGTTATGTATACTATAGCTTATATTCTTAAAGACCCTATTGAAACACTAAAATTCAGGTGAAAAACGCCGCTTATCAATTAATCGTTAATCGATCGATAAGGTCAGTCAACTATAGATTAATGAATTAATCGATAATTTACATCCCTAATTCAAAATCACTCAAAATAAGGGTGTTTTCTTATGTTTGCCTTTGTCAGGTAATCATTTTTGTGTACATTAGAGGAGTTTTGCTAAGTAATAGTTATGGAATTCCCTAGTGGAATGCAACCAGGAAGCAAAATTTTAACCTAAAAAAGGGCAAAATTTTGAAAATTTATCTTAAACCTCAACTGTGTTTCAGTAAACTGAGTAGTCTAATCTGTTTTAAGTACTATGAAGCAACTTTATATATTATACTTTTAGATAACTGTAAATCTTTGTGATTAGTATTTGCACAAAACAAAAAATGGCATATTTTGCTGCTCATACTGGCCCTGTTTATATCATTCTATCGCTGACAAGCATCAAAGTCAGAATAATTAAAACTTTTCATTTTCAATTTTTAGGTTGTGTAGCCTTTTGTGTAGCCGCAACAAAAGGGATATAAACATGCAAAAAGTTGTCTTCTGTTCCTTCAAGACAGTTACAAGACAAAGATGTATTTTGGTTCATTTAATTCTACTGAAAACACATTTATTTAGATGACAGTTGGAGGCTTTGAAAAATATCTTTAAATACACAGCTTTCTAATGGCTCATGTCAATCACAGTTCCTCTTTGTTCGTTTGTTGGCAGCCAAATTATTGCTCTGTTGATAATTGCCAACTCAAAATGTTTATTAGTTGTGTTTTTTCCAGATTGAGTTTTATACCACACTCAGGTCATTTTTCTCTTTAATTACTGGCCATTTATGCCATCCCACACATGCTTAAGCACTCAGCCTGCCCCCTCCCTCTGGAACAGATGTTGCCTTCAAGGGCTTTATGAGGAGTTGATGGAAATCGTCCATCAATCAAAAACAATTGTCTGTGTAGTGCGTGATCCTACCTCTATCCCGCATCAGCCTCTGTGCTCTCAAATACAAAGGCTTCTCTTGGATTTGCTGCTTTAAGTTTTTTTCTTTTTGACCGGGATACTGCAAATGTGATATTTTGTGGAAGTAAATATTCAGTAGATGATAAACAATAATACCGAAACTAATCTATGTCACTGACACAATAACCCAAAAGCAGATTTAAACCACAAAAACTGTTCTTAATGTGCAGTGCTGTTAAAAAATTATGAGCTGCAAAAGATATTGGAATGACATACTTTAGCACTTAGTTTGCATCTGTGCAAGTTATAAATTCAACTTTTTACAGCTCAAATCTTATTATATAGTCAAAAAAATAACCCACAATTTCCCAACTGAGCTACGGTGTCCCCCTCTATTGCTCCTCTATTGCCATTGGTTCAGGATGTCCCCTTTTACAGTTGCTGAACCATCACCTGCGATTTCTACTGAATGATAATGTAACAAGATAATTTTGATAAACCTAATTATCACCCTATTTTTTTTAACATAATTATGCACTCTCACTCTGATCAGTTCATATTATTTTTTATCTCTACTCATATCGGTGTATATTACTCTGGCAACATTACTCCATATTTATAATCTCTCCTTTTTCCCTGTAACACCCTTTCCATGTTTGGTTTTTCCGACTGCATCACGTGTGTCACAGAGGGAAGCTTTGTGCGCACTGGTCCCTCCTGAACAATTACCATGCAAAGCAATCCAAATAGAGATGTTTGCCGAAAACAACATGTGTGTAATTACTGTCTAATGAGGCCCTTGTCTCAGGCAGAATGCCCAATTAGACGAGCGATGAGACTCAGATGCCGAGCCCTGTGCTTCTGAGGTACTGGGGAGGAATATATGGACTGTACATGACAGGTTTTCATGCATTATTACTTGGTTTGGTGAGATTGTACCTGTGGTAAATATTTAGCATAGATTTTATTGGCAATTTGTGAAGAAAAAAAACAAACATGAAAAGTACAAATATACGGGACGTAGAGGTGTGTTCTAAAACAGAATACCTAATATATATATAATCCACACCAAAAATTACATCCAAAATTAGGAGAAAATTTGAACTAAAGGAAGGCATTTTTCTCTTTCAGTTTATACTTTCATTTAACAAAATCAAAGTATTGTTACTTATTGTTATTAGTCTAATCATATTGCATTCAAGGCTAGCACTGGGCCTTGTTTACATTATTGTGGTTGCTAGGTAACAGTTATGGAATTACCTCTACACCAACATATAAGTTTATAAACTTCACCAAAATTATAAAAACTAGGGACATTTTTTGTAATTCTTAATTGTTAACTATATGAACAAAACATGTGAAGCTGTAGAAGAGGAATCACAGGATCGAAAAAATGCATTGGCGGAGAGCAAGAAGAGGTGATTTTCTGCTGTAAATGTGGAGTAATGGCACAGCTGAGAGCATTGAGCCCAGGATAAATTGGTATTTTAAGTGGGAGAGTGTGGCAGAGTAAAGAAGAGGGCCATTCAGAGGAGAGAGCTGAAAACCGCTTTACATTGAAATATATGATGAGCAGCCATGTTGAAGCACAAAATGGCTGACCTTTTCAAGTGTTTTTGGCATTTCGAGGCCAGAATGTAGTCATGGGCAACACAACTGTAATGCATTTTCTTGTTTTGTTTTGTTTTTTGAAAGGCACCATGAGACATATTTTGAGAAGAATGGATGAACTGAGTAGATAGTTTAATGTTTGTTGGCTTTCATATTAATCTAAAAGGGAAAATAAAGTAGATTGGTAGCTCATCTTGGAAAGAGTCAAATATTATATTATTACAGGGGCCAAGCACCGAAGGTGCTAGGCACCATAGTGAGGAATTGCTTTGCGAGACACGTACATACAGCGCGCTCCGCCGGAGCGGGCCTAGTTTGGTGTTTTTTTCGTTTCCTTCTTTGAACTTTTTGGATAATTTTGGCTTCTCAGCTCCTTTCGGTTGTTGACTCACCTCCTCCCAGTACCCCGGCTGCGGGGGTGGCGGTTTCACCGTGTTCCGCGAGCTTTGCTCCCCCCCCGGGCGGGCAGCGCAATGGCAACCCCCGCAGGGCCCCGAGGCCCGGCAGCAAAGCCGCCTGAGGACGCGGGTGGTAGGAATGAGGATCTTACCAGGAAAAATGGTGGTGGTGCGAGGGAGAATATGGGTGTAGAATACCGTAAAGATCTGACGGTCCTTCTGGACCTGGTGGGGGGAGCGGGCCTGTCCCCTATGGCCTTGCTGAAGACCGCGCAGGAGATCGGTGGGTCTGTGCTTGCCTGCCGCATGGTGACCAAGGATAAGTACGAGATAACGGCAGGGACGAGATGGTGGTCTCCTTCTTGGGCCTGCCGGCGTACGTCCGGGATGAGGAAATCGTGCAGAAGCTCAGCTCCTGGGGAGTCTCCGCTGTTTCCGGGATACGGAGGAAAGTGTGGCCGGGGACTGGCATCGCGGACGGCACCAGGTTTGTGAGGGTGCGTTTCACTGCCGCTGTCAGGTCTCTGCCGTATTCTGTCAGGTTCGACACTGAGGAGGGGCCTGCGTACTTTAGAGTCATACACGACAAGCAGGTGAAGCTGTGCAGAGGATGTCTCCAGCCCGGCCATGTGTTGCGTGAGTGCCCTGGCTTCCTGTGTAGGAAGTGTGAGGGTCAGGGGCATTACGCCCGAGAGTGCGCGGAGCCCAGGGCCGAGTGCTCGGGCCGCCGTGACTCTGGCCAAGGGGAGCGGAGCGCGAGAGGTGGCCCTGCAGCTGGGGCTGAACCCGCCCCCTCCTCCGTCGCCTCGAGTCGGGACAGTGAGCCTGTCCAGGATGCTGCGATTCAGAGTGCACAGGCACTCGTGACGGCGAGGGATGAGGGGCTGCCTCCTTGCGCCTCCTCTTCCCCCTCCTCTGTCGCCTTGAGTCGGGACGGTGAGCCTGTCCAGGATGCTGTGATTCAGAGTGCACAGGCACTCGTGACGGCGAGGGATGAGGGGCTGCCTCCTTGCGCCTCCTCTTCCCCCTCCTCTGTCGCCTTGAGTCGGGACGGTGAGCCTGTCCAGGATGCTGTGATTCAGAGTGCACAGGCACTCGTGACGGCGAGGGATGAGGGGCTGCCTCCACGCGCCTCCTCTTCACGGGGTGGTGAGGCTGAGGGGGGGCCTCCGCCCTGTGGCCGTGGCGGTGGGAGCTGAGCCGAGTGCTGCTACGGATGCTGCTGCGGTCCGGCGCCTTGCCCCCGCGGCGCGGCCCAGGGTCCGGGCCCCCGGGTCTGGCCGCACCCGGAAGATGAGCGGGGCGGGGCTCGGGGCTCGGACCATGGGGGACGAGTCCCTCCGGCCCTCGTCCGCTCCGGCCCCGTGTGATGTGGTCTCCGCTCCGGGCCCGTGTGATCAGATCTCCGCTCCGGGCCCCTGTGGGCCCGCTACCACGTGTGTGGGCGCGGTGGGAGAGCGGATGGACTTCTGCAGTGGCGATGTTGAAGCGGACCTTGATGATGTTAGATAAAGCGTTAAGAGGCTCCGAAGGTCCTCTGAGTGCGCCGAGACTCCGGGGCGCGTCTGATGGGTCCCCTGGACGATCCCAGCTTCATTCGGAAAATGGAGAGGTTATACGACTGTTTCGATACTGAAATTGAAGTGTATGATTCTCTAATAGACTGGTGGGACGGGGCGAAAGCCCGGATAAAGAGACTGGCCATCCGATGGCAGAGGAGGTGGGAGCAGGCTGCGCGGGAGCGCGCGGTGCGTGGCCGCCTCCAAGTGCAGAAAAAAAGAAAAAAAAAAGTGTTTGCACTGCATCACCTTTGCTCTCCCCCAGGCCCCTTTCTTCACTTGGGGCAATCCCTTTGGTCCTCTACATTCCCCCTGTTTCTCTTGGCCCTTGTGCCCAGTGGTGTTTATTCCCGTACCCGCATCCCCCGATGTGTCTTCTGAGTGCTTTGTGAATGTTATTGTGGTGATAGGATATGTACTATTATGTACCTGAAGTGTGTGTTATTGTGTATCTTATTATTAAAAGATTTAAAAAAGTGTTTCTACTGCGTTGCCTAGCAACCCTTTGATCTTGTCTTTGATGTGTCTTGTCTACTGATTCTTATTAGTGGACAAGCACCGTGCTTTGTGAATGTTATTGTGGTGGTGAAATATGTACTATTATGTGCCTGAAATGTGTATTATCGTGTACCTTGTAATATTAAAAGATTTTTTTTTTTTAAAGTGTTTGCACTGCGTTGCCTAGCGACGTTGCCTAGCAACCCTTTGATCTTTCCTTTGATGTGTCTGGTCTCAGGGTCTAACCCTGTCAGAACAGACCCTGTTAGACCCTGTTAAACCCTGTTAGACCCTGTCAGACTCTGTTAGACCCTGTCAGACCCTGCATGCGGCCTACATGCTGAGGCCTACATGAATCTTCGGTGCATGGCCCCACATTGCTGCTTGCAGCGATATTTAGGGGAAAAGCACCGTAGGTGCTAGGCACCCTATACCGTACCAGGAAAAATGGTGGTGATGCGAGGGAGGATATGGATGTAGAATACCGTAAAGATCTGACGGTCCTTCTGGACCTGGTGGGTGGAGCGGGCCTGTCCCCTATGGCCTTGCTGAGGGCCGTGCAGGAGATATGTGGGACTGTGCTTGCCTGCCGCATGGTGACCAAGGATAAGTACGAGATAACGGTGGCGTCCCAGGCAGCCAAGGAAAAGCTGCTGGATGCGTTCCGGATCGGCGACACCAGGGTCCATGGGCGAGCCATCGGCAGGGACGAGATGGTGGTCTCCTTCTTGGGCCTGCCGGCGTACGTCCGGAATGAGGAAATCGTGCAGAAGCTCAGCTCCTGGGGAGTCTCCGCTGTTTCCGGGATACGGAGGAAAGTGTGGCCGGGGACTGGCATCGCGGACGGCACCAGGTTTGTGAGGGTGCGTTTCACTGCCGCTGTCAGGTCTCTGCCGTATTCTGTCAGGTTCGACACTGAGGAGGGGCCTGCATACTTTAGAGTCATACACGACAAGCAGGTGAAGCTGTGCAGAGGATGTCTCCAGCCGGGCCTCTCGGTTCAGATCTTAGCCAGGGAAAATAACTGGTTTGAGAGGGGGGTTAAAGAGGCTATTTTTCGTTAGACGTTGAATAGGGGGGCGAAACTAGTCGCCAGAGTAATTTGAAAAACAAAGGGACAGATTAGTGGGGATCGTTTCAGAGCTTTTTCAGTGTAGGGAGCGCCTCCCGGCAGCTAGATATAAGCAGTGTCCAACCAGCACAATAACCAGAGCTGACGAAGCCTCTCGGATGAGCGGCGAAACGTTTTCAAACAAACAAACTTTGTCCAGTTGACAAATTGAACTTCTCCTTTTATCTTTGTGATCTCAAGAAAACAAAACTGTAATTCCGTGATCTCGAGAAAACAAAACAGTTATTTTGAGATCTCGAGAAAACGAAACAATTAGGGATGCACGATATATCGGCATTAACATTGGTATCAGCCGATATTACCAAAATTTTAACATCGGTATCGGCCCGATGTCTAAAAGTGGGCTGATATTAACGACCGATATTTGTCAGTATAGTAATCCCTCGAATTAACGTTTTCTCACATTTCTCTCTCGTTTAAACACTCAAACTTTTGTAGATTTTCAACCAAATGTATTAATAGTGAAGCGTGCCTCCTCCTCGGGACCGTGCAGCACATCAAACCTTGACATGAACGAACGCAAGAGCCGCACGAAACCGCACGGTGGTTTAATCCTGGTTTTGACCTGGTCTAGTCCTGGTTTAGTCGAGGTTTGGTCCTGGTCTAATTCCAGTCTGGTCTAGTCCGTGGCACCTCCGCAGAAGACTGGCCCGGCTTTGTCTTTACCAACGGAGATACAGTGATCACAGAATAATTTTTTGTTTTCTCGAGATCACAGAATAATATTTTGTTTTCTCGAGATCACGGAATAACTCTTTGTGTTCTCGAGATCTCGAAATAACAGTTTTGTTTTCTCAAGATCACGAATTAATTGTGTCGTTTTCTTGAGATGATTAAAATGACAAGTAAACAGGAACCTCACCATCACCATCACAGTCCCTATGATTACTCACATCAGATTTTGTGGTTTGCAGGTCATTTAAATAATCTTAGGTCCAGAAATCAGATCATAATCAGATTTTGGTGCACTTGTGGACATAGCCATTGTGGTTATGTGTCAGGATTTCAGGCCACAGGCTTTGCCAAGTTTCAGATGTAGTTTATATGTTATACGTTGTAATTATGATTTTCAGCTCTCTGTTGTGGCTAGCCTGGTCCTCAAGCCTACCCTAAAAATAAAACAAAGTACCAATAAAACTCATTGCCTGTTTTGTAGCTGGGTGCAATCTTTCACTCACCATCTCTGTTTACTTTGGGGAAAAATTGGGTTGGAAAATATAACACTGTTGTGGCACTACAGAAACATTTTTACTAACTTCTTTTTTCATTTTTAAAGTTATAAAATAATAATGAATAAAACTTTTTTGGGGCAGGCTGATAAGAATTGATTTTCTTTTGTTTTGTGTTTTAAAAAAATGCCCTTGTGTAGGCTACCATTTTTAGCCCTTTGAAAACCATATTCTGTGAAACTCTAAAGCTTGGCGTCATCTCTGGTACCAATGTGAGGGAAAATTGCTTCGATAGCTGCCAACAATGTCTTTTTATATCAGAGTTGATTGGAGAAATGTCACTAAGGTCTACGCCATTTTTCCCAACTTGGTTTCTTGAGGCTAACTGCGGTATAGTTGGTGATTAAAAACAAAAAATACTAGCGTCCCATTAGCTACATTAGTGTTATGGTTAGCGCCAGAGTAATTAGTGGGGCATCAGTCTTTGTATTTGTAAGGCTCAGTCAGAGTAATTAAGATTGACAGTTGTGGGTTGAATGCTTTAAAGAAGATGTATGCTTTTTAGGGGTACTTGCTAAAGAACTACAACATGCATCAATCATCATTTTACATTGTGTTCATTATTAATCACAATATTGATTTAAAACAACTTAATAAAAGAAATGCTACCAATGGCTTCCTTTTCAAAACTGCAGAGCTGAGAAGAGCCATCGTTTTCACCATTTCACTTGCCTGGAAGAATCCATGACTCATTGCTGTACCAGCGAGTGAGTCTGGTAACGCTTGGTCCAAAATGCGCTGCGGTTGCGCGTAGACAGACAGCTAAGTGAACCAATCAGAGATTGCGCCATCTTGATTCAAAACTGAGGCGGAACTTCCGCTGCCTAAGAGTAACTTTGCGGGCAAAGGCGGGTGCACTGACGTCACCATCTTTGAACGAATCAGAATCGCGGAGTCTGTTTGTAACCGGAGGAGCGAGAGTGGATGGAGGGTGTCCAAATGGTATCGCGCTGTATAGGAAATACAGAGAGATATCATTTGGCTGGCCAGGTAACCATTTCACTGTAGCAGGCAGCAGAATTTCATTTAGCCAGTTTTTCAAATAATTACAATAAAAATGCAGGGATGTGGGTGGGCATAGGGGGTAAGTGAAATGCAAGACAATACGGGATTACTCAAGCATGCATATAACAAAATACAAAATGCAAATTTGAGTATTGGTAATGGTGAGGGAACACTGTTGTAACACGGTCAAAAACTTAATTTTTCCATAATATGTCCAGTTAAGGGCTGTAAATTTATACATGTTTATCTATGTACTCGACCATGTAATCATTACAACAGCCAAGATTTTTTTATAATACCATTGCTAGCAATAGCTTTGCACCAGGAAGACACTTATCTGCTGGCCTTTCTACCTCAGTAATGTGCAGTCATTTTTCTTTCTCGCCACTCTCAGGATCATTTAGCCACTTGGACTTTTACAGTGGACATATTCTGTTACACCCAGAGGAATTCCAACCATTTCCGTCCATTAGTTTACCTCATGCAGTAATGTTTGGAGTAGGTTCATTTGTTTTATCAATGTTGATAATGTCATGGTATTTTTATGTTGGGTATGCAGGAGACATAAAATGGAAAAATACAACCAAGGCTACTATACCCATAAAAGGATAACAAAGTGTAATATTGTGTGTAATGGAAAGTGTAATTATAGAATTTTGCAAAAAAAAACCTTTTAAATCTCAATGAAATGGAAAAAAAAGTAGATCAGTAGCCTATGTCTGTCCAAAGCCTAAATAAATAACAATTGAATATGCTAATTTTGCTAATTTTTCATGTCTCATTTACATTAAGTCAGTGTTCAGATTGTAAGTTCAAACGACATACTCGCAATCCCCATTGTTTTCAGACCCCTCCTAATTCATAAAACGCCATAGAAATCCCCACATCTGAGGAATCCGAAGTGGAATGCGGTCTAGTTTGATCATGTTACTGTATCTGTGCTTTCTCTCTAACACAAACTCCACTCGTTATTTGACATGTTGAGAATTTTCAACGTGCTTTTCAATAGTGTTATTATCCAGTCCAGTCCATATTCCCTGTAAGTTGATTCTGACAAAGGCTGATTCTTCTGAAAGCCAAGGGCGTTTCATTATACGGCCCTTCTCCGCTCCTCAGTCACCTTGACACTGGACAGGTTCAGTTACAGAGTGGTTTGTGAAGCCGAATCTCATTTTCTCCATAGAAATCACCCATATAAACTCTGAATTGACATGTGGGGCTATAGACTAGGTTTATGGAGTCAGAAGCTATTACAGAACCTGATGAAAATTTGAAAATGTTAAGAATTACCAGGCCTTTTTATGATCACCTTTTATGGCGAGATATTTCTGTCTTTTACGTGGCTTACCTCATTATAAAAGATGCAGTGGTAGCATAAGATGGATGAAGTAGTGACATTTTGAATTCATAAAAGATACAGACAGGTTTAATTTATACGTGGATAAAATTCAAATTCATTTCCTACCATATGATAAGAGACACTTAAGAAGACACGTACATTATTTAAAAAAAACATTTTTAAAAAATCCTAAAATGCAATAGGGCCTACATCCGTAAATGAATCATGATGCAAAAATGTACTGTATCCAAAACTATAATATTGCTAGTTCTGTAAACGTGCACTATGTAACTTTTCAGGTGGAGGGTGTTGCAGGGTGACATTAAACTGATCCTCCTATCAAGCACTTTGTAGGAAGGCATTAAAATCACAATACAAACAAATAAGTAAATAAAAGGGAATATAAAATGCATGAAAAAATAAATACATGCCACTGAAGTAATTTTTTCAGTTGTCATGAATAATAATAATAATAATAATACATTTTATTTGTTAGGCGCCTTTCAAGGCTCTCAAGGTCGCCGTACATCAAGCTATTATTATGAACAGAGCCATTAAGTACATACACTGCAAAGCAATATCTAGGCAAGTTAAAATGACTTATTTTACTTTATTTGACTAGATTCAACTTGACGCAAGTAAAATAAAATTATCAACCAATGTAATAAGTGTTTTTCTTAATTCAAGCAAGATTAGATTTTGTTTTGTATTTTAAGTGCAAAGAGTTGTTGCGTTTCTTATTTTAATTGGACAAGATGTATTTTCATATTTTATTTACAGGAGTCTTGTTCCGTATACTTAAGTGAAATTTACTCATATTGTGATAAAACTTTCTTAATTCAACTAAATCTTTGGCTATATTTTAGTTTTTGCAATGTAATAAGACTGATAAGTTAATTATCAACAGAGCTTGTCATTTTAAAAAGCTATTAAATTGTCAGTATGGTCCTTCATGTTGCATTCAATGTCCTTATCAATGTAGGGAACTCTTGTCTGAACCATCAGCTGAGCACTTGTGCACCGTGCCTCCCTGCTGCATAGTCTATACGGTGCAGTGTGTAACTTTTCTCTTACGCTCTATTCTTTTCCGTCAGATGCTTTTCTCCATGGAGATGTTATTGCTTTGTCTGGAAAGTGGTATGATATACCTTTCTATTATCATGGGGACCTAACCAGACCAAGTTACAGGTCAGATCTGTGGAGAGGCGACCCTGCTCACAGTCAGAATGCCTGTTTTTTGGGGAGGTATTTTAAATAAAACCACATGTAATTGCATAAATGTAAGGAAGACTTGTTTAATGTCATACTGTGGAACATTCCAGGCAGAGCAATGACATCTCTATAGAAACAAGCGAGTGATGGACCCTCCACCAGAAAAGTTACACAATGCACCTTTAAGTTCTTGAGGTGTTGGCACTATGGTAGCCTAACCCTGAACAATGCTCTTACGCTCTATTCTTTTCCTGATTAGACAGCACCACACATGGCTGTGGGGCTGTACGGGCGCAGACATACGTTCACACTCAAGCCCACAGGGAAAGCCCGTCTCTCAGCTATGTATCGCCTAATTACGGGCCCACTGACGAACAGTAATTACCCACGCTGCCTTGCCACACCGCGAGGCCTGTAACCGAAGTGACAAAATCATTACCCTCATACTTCGCAGCACGTTTTTTTTGTTTGTTTGTTTTCTACTCCTGATGTTGTTTATTTTGTCTTTGCAGTTTGATGGTGACAACATGTACATGAATGACAATAACCAAGAGTTTCGGTCGCCAAACCAGGTAAGGCTTCTCTACACTGTCCTATGAAGGCCCACACACACTTGCAATAATAAACATATGAACTGGCAGACGTATTATTAGCTGCAATATCCAAGGTGTCAGCGAAAAGTAGTTTATTAGGACGAGATGTCAAGTTAATGCTGGGAAATATTGAATGCACTGTATACGGGAGAGTATATTTTCCAGGAAAGCTGCTCATTAGAGAAGGGAGGAGCTGGTTGTAAATGATTGAGTCAAAAGTAAATTTGGAAAAGGCCCTGTTTTAGATTTATGGATGTGGAAAACATATGGCGAGGTCTACAGCGACTGCTGCTGTTATTAATTGTTGTGGGTTATTTTGAAATGATATGTTTGTGTTGATAATATGAACATATGGGTTTGTTTAATGTTTAGATATGCTGTTCTATATTTAATGCAGACTAGCTTTATTGCATTTACATTAACCTTGACAATTTGTGGAAATAAACTAGCTAGAAAATGTATCTTACATGTTCACGACAGAAGATAAACAACATTTATACCTTTGCTGGACAAAAGATTATGGCCACACTATTTTACATTGCCACTGATATATTATCAGTTTAATGTTAAATGTAAAGCACTGTGTAATAACTATCAATAAACTATCGTACTATCAATAAAAAACAATATCAACTAATAACAATAAAACTAATATCATCACTATTGTAAAAAAAATAAAAATAAAAAATAAAAAGTTAATTTTTATGATGCTGTTTGGTGGTACTGTTTTTTTCTCTCTCTTTCTATTTGAACTGTTTGTTTAAACATACATATGATGCACTGAGTTCAAACTGGTAATGACCCATATCAATATACTGGCCATCACCTCTTTTAGGTTAGGTGTTATACTGTGCACTACATCATATTTAATGAGATATCTACCATGAACTACTACACCTACACGTTTAGTTTGCTTGTCTCATTTAAGGCCATGTGGGATCATGTCTTTACTCTTACATAGATATATATACTGAGTACTGTAAATTCTTAATTAGCTGCACTTGTGCTATCGTGCTGTACATGTATATAGAGTGTAAAGTGCTAAAGTCTCTGTCCTCTCTCATAGACACACATAGACAGCTCTGACACTACATCACCGCATTAGTCTGAGGAGCGCAGGACGTCATGTCTCCATCACACAGGAGCAGCTGGGGCCAATAAATACCTGCCACTGCCCACTGCCATTCTGAGCAAACTCCCATCCAGACAGGCTGTTCTGTGTGCCTCTGATCACACACATGCTAGTGTTTTAGCATGACCATATGGGAAACATGTCAGCGAGTGTTACAGGCCTGTTTAAGTTTATAGTGATTACTGTTGAAGTAAATGATGAATTTTTTTGAGCCATCCAGTCATAAAATGCATCAAAAAGTATACAATTTAGGACTTTTCATACTATAGCATGCCTCAGATCATAACTTTTGGTAACATTTGCAAGTCAACCACAATCTGTTTTTATACTTTTTGGCCACATGCTAGGAGCACCTGTAGATTGCTCTCTTGACATGATGCACTAAATTCATCATTTTACAAGTACACAGTTGTATGCAATTTTATACTTTTGATACACTATTGTAGTGTTACTTTAATTTTCTTTTTTGACAAGTACATTGTATATAAAGGACATTGCTATTGACTGAATGTTTTCAAATTGAAATCAAGTGGTATCTAATTGTCAATGATATGCCAGGGGCTTTATAATGGAAAGGTCTACAGCCAGTAGGGCTGTGCCAAAAATCGAAAGATCAGTAGATTGTGATCTCTACTTGGTCGATCTTGATGATAAGGCGTGCACGTTTTAATCAACAGGTCAACATAATGCTAATGAGGATTTACACTTGTTTAGGAAAAAGTAGACTGAACCACAGCGTGTCCCTTTGTCTCCTCACATGTTCACGAGCTTGGACATAGATCTGCTCAGTTTGACTAAAAGTCCAGTCTCTCTCTCCCTCTGTGTCTGTGTACGTGTGTCTCTATGTGCGCGTCTGTGTCTGTGTGTGCGTCTGTCTCTGTGTGTGCGTCTGTGTCTGTGTGTGCATCTGTGTCTGTGTGTGCGTCTGTCTCTGTGTGTGCGTCTGTCTCTGTGTGTGCGTCTGTGTCTGTGTGTGCGTCTGTCTCTGTGTGCGCGTCTGTGTCTGTGTGTGCGTCTGTGTCTGTGTGTGCGTCTGTGTCTGTGTGTGCGTCTGTGTCTGTGTGTGCGTCTGTGTCTGTGTGTGCGTCTGTGTCTGTGTGTGCGTCTGTGTGCGCGTGTGTTGCTAGCCATAGCGCGCATGCACATGTTTCCGAAATTATTGGTCCTATTAACATGAAATAACAAAAACTGTAGTAATCCTGACACCCTGCCCTTAATGCCTGAAGTCCACCTGTCTGTATTTTTAATAAGATGGAAGAAGATCGAGATCGGTCAGTATCTCCCAGCCCTAACAGCCAGTCCTCTGTAGGTAAAAGCATGTGGTTTGGAGCACATCTTACATTTTGGAAGAAGAAGAAATTAGCCTACTTATATACTACTTACTTTTGTGTTAAATAGCACTGCTCAACATCTGTCTTGTTTACGTTCTTGGAAATTAGATCGAAAGTCATTTTTATTTGCTTTAATAAGAACAAATAAAACGGTGATTGCTCAATATGAAGAACAAGTCACCCAGTAATCAAAATTATTACTTCCCCGATGCTCTCACAAATGCCTCATAATTATAGAAGATCATGTTTTTTGTGTTTGTCTTTTCTCTTTTTTGAATATTCAAATTTCACAGCATTAAAATTGACATCCTTAAAAAGTGATCTAGACAAGCATTAATGAGTCTCTTTAAGACAAAGTAGGGAACATAATCTAATTCCTTTTAAGCCAAAGATCCTTTTAACCCAGCAAAACATCCACAGTCTCATATCTCATATCTGTAACACATGGGGATTAGACCATTAACCCTGCAGTATAAGAGCCTGCATGTGAACTAATTTGGGCTTGGTGAAGTTTTATTATAAGATGTGATGAAGCAGTATTGTCCCATCCAGGAATAGAAGAACAGTATGCACAGAGAGCTGGTAGCTATTGTTGGTGGTACATTTGGCTGAACCTATGGAGACATGTTGATCCAGCAGAGTGGAGATTCATATTATGATAATGTGGATAGCCACTTTAGCCAAATACAAGAAAAGAAAAGGTTACTGTAACATAGAGCTGTACAATATGGCAAAAAAAGTTCATCCCAATTTTCAGTTTGATTTTACGGTTTCCTTTCAAATACATAAATATGGCTTTTTATAATATAGGTTCACAAGCAAAGAGTTATAGTTATAAACCTCTTGAATAATCCAATTTATTGCTACAAAGTCTGAGCTGACTGCAGGTCAATTAAAAAATACTATGCCAAAATGATTGGATCCTGCTCTCTATTAAAATGACCTTTTTATATGCCAGTGCATTTAGTATAGAGACCGATAATTGTCATATTCTTTAAAACCCATTCAATCAGAACTGCTTTAGACTCTTCTGAACATACATAGAATAGTCTGTTTTTTAAAGTAAGGCGTAAGGTGTGTATGCTAGCTATTGGCTAATTAAATATCTCTCCTCACTCTTCAGCTCCATTTCACTCATTATCTCATTAATTTAACTCATTAACTGCCTGTTCAGTTAAACCTACAGGACTGAAATGTGAACATGTGATATTTTGCTTTTATCTTCCTACATTTCTATTACTAGTGGTAATAGCTGACATTTACAAGTATGTTGACAAGTCATCAGAGGACTTGCTGAATCACAGTAAGACACTTTTAACACTGTGTCACACATGCTACATACTGTATACCTTTGCACATCTCAGAGAACGATCATTTCTATGAATTTGAACAACGTGAACTATCTTGGGCTTTGAACCTATAAATACTTTGGCTCCAGCACAGCGCAAGTTCTTAATGCATCATGTAAAATTCATCAAGCTGACCGCTCTACACACATGTGACTACAGCTCACATCAGGCCTAATCATATGCAGCGGCTTGTACATGCGCTTCATATTTGAAGTCAGATTAGAGAAATCAGAGGTTAAAACTGGTCTAATGAATATGCAGCGCTGTCTTAATATATTTAGTGTATGTAAAATATTGAGCAAAATCGTAAAACAATTTAACTTCTCCAGCTGTGTTTACAAGGGAGCAAGATGAGAGGCAGTGCAAGACTTCTGCATAAATTGGAGTAAATTGTCTTTTATTAAGACTACACTGAGCTACAAAATATATATTTGGAAATCTGACAAAACCAAAACTAGACAATCATATAAGATATAAAGCATCTGAAATAGGTAGAGTTAAGAGTTAATAGCCAGTCACCTGCATTTCAAAGCCTATTGATTGGGTACTGTCTCTTTTCAAGGCAAACTGCATTTAGACTGCAGTATTATGTGAAAGAGGACAACCGTGCACAGTTTTTTTTATTTATTTTGTATATTTTTTATGAAAAGGCACAATAGATGAAGTACCAGATCAAATTTGTCACCTAATATTGAATAGTCTAAATTATAGATGATTTTCTTTATGTTTAAAATGATCTTAGGCTCACTATTACTGCAATAAATGCCAGACTTCCATATACAGTATGGAAATACTTTTTTTTTTTAAACTTTTTTTTTTTGTGGATTAACCTGACAGATATTTCAAGTGTCAAGTGTAGATTACATTTCTTAAAGAGCTCATATTTTGCTATTTTCTGTTCTATTTTATATTGTTTCCTTATCACAAACATATCTGGAGTTGTGTTTTGTTTCATTCACACATGTTTAACACACAAACCCTGCATATTTAGGCCGAGTTCTTCTCTCAAACAGAAAACACTCTGTTCCACCTTGTGATGTCATGTGGTAAAACAGGAAGTGCTCCACTGTGTTTTTTAAGCTCTGTATATCTTCACTAGAATCATGTGGATAACCTCAGCCCTGGTATTGCTTAACTCTACTAAACAAAAGGTAGCTACTAACTTGATTTAGTGTAATATAGGACCTTTAAAGCTTTTGAGTGCAGATGGATCAGCTAAAGGCAGAATTTTAACATTTCAATATAAAGATTGACACAGACATATTCTATAAAAACTGCCCTGAAAACCTCACGTTTTTATTAGTCCATTTACTGATGTACAATATTCCTTTTACAACACCCATAGCCATCATAAAACACCATATACAAGTTAACTTCAGCTGTTGCGCCCAGGTCCGTGTACATGGTGTGGATCGGTCTTAAAGGTGCATGTATCTGAACAGAAGGCTCTTTGTTTGAATGTCTGAGGTCTTCCACTGAGGGAGCTCTAGGCCGGCAGATTACATTACACATAACATCTCTGCGCTTTTTAAAGGAGAAAACCGCTAATCAGAAGCAGCTTTAAAGGGGCATTTGACCAATTTGCCCATTCAAACAACAGGCTTTTCAAGGCTCTGAGTATTGCATAGTTACTGTATTAAATATGGGCAGGGAGAGAGATTTGAAGGCTTGTATATCTGAAGAGGTTTTGGCCTCAGTGCAAACATGTGGGTGGCTATTTTGTTGATCAGCGTCAATTCATCTGCCCACACTTTACAAGTTATTTTGGCATTAGAAACTAACCACCACAGTGTCCCAAATGACGAAGTTAGAAGCACATATCAGGGATGCATTCATACCTGGGTTGGCCCTGTTTCAGCACAGTTTCATCCTGTTCTTGTCTTGGTTTCGTCCTGGTCCAGTCCATGATGGGTTCCAGGTTTATTCCAAGTTTTGTGTGTATGTGTATGATGTTTCTTAGTTCGCAGTTTTGCTACTAACAAAATGATGAGTTTGCACAAAATGATTTATGAATTGTTATGTAATTAGTCTAATTTGTGGTTGACATTTTACTATTTTGCTGGTCAAGAGTGAAGTTAATTGAAACTACATTTTCAAATTTAAATACATTATACATAAATAATACATTTCAGTCCAATATTTCATTATGTGTTTTAATGGATCCCAATATTTACATAGCTTTGTTTATGTCAGTTTGTTTGTAACTAGCTGATTTTAAGTACCACATATTTTGTATTGAATGATAAGTTGAGTTTGTGACATTTCTGATCACATGGTCAGAGTAATCTGCACTGATTGGAGGAGAGATTTCCTGGTCTTGTCCCTGATTTTGAACTGCAGGTGTCTTACTGTGACCAAGTGTCCGTATTGATTTTTCCAACTGTGTGATGAGAATAGAAACATGTCAACTTGTTTTTACCACCTTTCGCACAGAGTCAAGATTTTTATTTTGGATTATCTCATTCTCAATAAATTAACACACATATCATCTCCCTTTACCCATATTTATTCAGTTGTACAGTAAACTTAATGCCACATACTTTAATTTAATTCTTAAAGTTATAGTTTTTTTTTTTTATCTTTTATTATTTAAGTTACATATTTTAAAGGTGCACTATGTTACTTTTTGGTTTGGGTTGACATGTCATTGCTCTGCCTGGAATGTTCCACAATATGACATTAAACAGCTCTACCTTACATTTATTAAATTACAGGTGGTTTTATAGCTCAAAAATACCTAGAAAAACAGGCATTTTCACTGCCTCTCCACAGATCTGAAGTGTAACTTGGTCTGGTTTGGTCTCCATGAGGATAGAAAGGTTTAATGTCATACTGTGAAACATTCCAGGCAAAGCAAAATCACCTCTATGGACAAAAACATTTTACTTACCCACCACCAGAAATGTTACACAATGCACCTTAAAGAATAGCAGGCATGATGTATGATATATGACGACCATCCCTATTAATAATGAACATGCAATGTATTATTTAAACAGAGCTTTTAGTCAGTAAGTTTACCCAGTTTACACGATGTTAACATTGCTTGTTTGACATTTCAATAATTCTGTAAATCTGCAATCATTCACTCAAGATGCCTGTCACCAAAAGTCAGAAGAAATAAACATAATATAATTTATAGACTATACAAGCTGACAACTGCCTTTTGAAACTTGAGTAACACGTGTAAACTTGTGTGCTTGTCTGACCACATCATGAATTCCAACAAATTAAGTTTAAAATGGAGAATTGTGAAAAATATGGATTCAATTATAGATAGAAATATAATAAAGCCAGTCTTACCAAAGCATTGAATAAACATCATAAATATACGTGAAGAGCCCCTCAGTCGTCCAGGTAGAATCCATGATAAATTTTATCATCATAAATATATCAACAATTATAACAACACTACTGCTAGGGATGGGAATCGTGAAACCGTGTGTTTCAATTCCACAGAATCGATTAGCAGTTTATCTAACAATTCTCTTATCGATTCCAGCCAGCACGAATTACGTACAAAAGTAGTGGGACTGCTACGTGCTTTGCCGCTTCACTGATACGGAGTTATAAATATTGTTTGATTGATTGATTGATTTATATACTATTTTCGCATGACGAGAAGAACATTTGTGAAAATGGACTTTTAACTTCCATTTGGACACATGACAGTATCGGGACAGGTCTGTTTCTCCGGAGCTCGTGTACAAAGTAGCAGAAAGTCCGGGATATAAGCGCATACGCGAATACACGTGGAGACATGCGAATTTTCCGACAACAGAGCAACACGGCCTGAGTCATATTATTATCATATCATTTCTGCATCAAATGGAGATATTATGTGAAAGCAGCGGCTTGTGTCAACATTAGTCTGTGCGCTAAACCGGGACTAAACAAGGACTAAAACAGAACTAAAGCAGGACTAGACCAGGACTAGACCAGGACTAGACCAGGACTAGACCAGGACTAAACCAGGACTAAACCAGGACTAGACCAGGACTAAACCTGGAATAGACCAGGACTAGAACAGGACTAGAACAGGACTAAACCAGGACTAGACCAGGACTAGACCAGGACTAAACCAGGACTAAACCAGGACTAGACCAGGACTAAACCTGGACTAGACCAGGACTAGACCAGGACTAGACCAGGACTAGACCAGGACTAAACCAGGACTAGTGCTAATCTTGGTGCTAAACAGTTTGTTCTCCTTTTTTCCCCAAATTAGAATCAATAAGAGAATTGATAAAGAATCGAATCGTTAAGCAGTATCGATAATGGAACCGGAATCGTAAAAATCTTATCAATTCCCATCCCTAATAACAACACTACTGCTGCATATGCAATGACTGGCATACTGAATTGAGTTTTATGTAAGATGCCCTCCCTCACTCCCTGCTATTGATTTTCTTGGAATGTTCCATGGTATGGAACTTAAACTGGACAAGCGGGTGGCACCATCAGGTCATATGAAGAGTTGACGTTTCTCACGGTGAGAATGCATGTTTTTCAACAGATTTGTGAGCAATAGAAACACGTGTAATTGTAACTGAAGTTTAATGCCATTGTGTGCCATGTTAATGAGACAAACAAGTGTACCCGCCACCAGAAAAGTTACACAGTGCATCTTTAACCTTTCATAATAGCACAGAAATATATAGTCAAATTACATTGCTTAAGCTAAGTAACTCAACCATGCCTATAGCAGTAGTAGTATAACAGCCACTGAAAGACTCCTTGTTGTGGGTGAGCCAGTACCAGTGGTTGTAGTCTCCATCTCTCTTCTGTCTGAGTAACACCTCAGAACGAACTGGTACTACATACACTTAACAAAGACCTCCGATATACCCCCAGTGCACCCCCCCCTCCCAAGCCATTCGAAATGCAACAAGAAAACTTACATAGACTCTTGGAGAGCAGGAATATATTTAAAAAAAGGAAAATTGTAGGTCTGAAAACGCCAACACACATCTCTGACTTTTTGAGGTGGAGCCCTTGGCAAGGTCGCATGAATGAAGTCTGATATTATACAGTACTGCGTGTATTTAAAATTCAACAGTGTTTCTGCATGAGGGGAATGGTTATAGTCAGTGCCCCAAATAGGGAAACAATACTGGAGCAACATCTGAGGAAAATCCACACCCGCAATACAAACCAAGGCTCAACCCACTTTCAAGGAATTTCACTGTATAATTCAGCAAATCCACTCTGTTTGGAATAATAACATTTAACTGCCAGGTAAAATGGAAAGTGTGCTTAAAAGTGGGCATACAGAGCTTACATCCAACAAGAAATGTGTAATGTAATAAGGGCAAGAGCTAGAAACGCAAACATAATTTAACTCAACAAAGAAAAAGAAGTTGTTGCTGATGTAGTGCAGATATAGATATTACTTGCTGTTAACAAAATAAAAAATATATTTTCAGGGCCAATTTTCTGCTAGAATTTGCCAGTATTTTACTCTTTTAATCAAAGTCTGTTTATGAAGCTTACAATAACACAAAGACAACCAAAATGAACATGAACGTAAGAATGTAAGACAAACTGTTAGCTATACTGTGAGTCGTTAGCCCCCTCAGTGTTATGTGCTCAGTCCTCAGATTTACACTATTTTCTTATCTGTATTAGAATGTTATTTCCTCATCACAAAAGTAGGGGTTTGTTTCATTCATACATTTTAATACACAAACTGTCAACAGTATTTTTAAACTCTATACACCTTCACTAGAATCATTTGGATAATTTCAACACTGGAATAGTCATTGTGTATGAAACAAAAGGTAAAGGGTAGCTGTTAACTTGAAAACATCCGCTTTGTGACATCACAATGTGGAACAGAGCTTTTTGAGCTTAGGAGATGTAGACTGACTAATTATAGAGTCACTCAAGCATGTCTGAATGAAACAAAAACACAACTTCAGGTATGTTTTTGATGAGGTAATAACGTGCTAACATGGCTTAAAGCTCACAAGAGTCAATTTTCACATAATATAGGACCTTTAAGTGATTAACTGCCGTTGAAATACCACATATAATAAGGTCCACTTCATCTCCCTACTCAACCCAAAAATGATATTGATATTGGTCTTTTTCTGTTGCACATTTTTAACAGAGATAGAACATTTTGGATGTGCAGCACAGCAAATGCCCTTTTAGACTTAGGTGAAACAAATATTACATTTTTTCTGATTGGTTTATTGTTATGTATGCATGAAACCAAACATCATATTTTTCATGTTTTGGATCTTTTTAAAAATTGTAAATGTACCTTTAATGACCTATTTCTATGAAACCACAGGTGACTAATGCGTGTATATTTATGGATTGACATTATCATTGTTTGGAGTGAATATAAAAACATTAGATTTATGGTTCTCATGCGGATCTGCACTGGAGAATCAGGAGTGTGTTATGTAGGTCAGTGCATTGCAGCCAATAAGTCCAATTACCATCAGCCTCTGAAATAGAACGGGCCTGACCTCTGCTCTGCTCTATCAAACCAATGGGATTCAAGCAGGACTTACTCACAACTGGAGCACAATGGAATAGTGTATTTAGCACCGGGAAGACACTCGCTGTTAAAGTGGTAATGTATGGTAAAAGTAGTGTACGTATATACACACACACACACACACACATCTCAAAAATTGGAATTTAATGAAAAAGTTCAATATTACAGCCTATTCATGGGTTTCTGTGCCATTTTGAGGACTTTTGTCTATTCAAAATTAACCCATGGATACTGGTACTGTACTTTAATTTTACTACCACTGCTTAATATTATATAATCAGAAACTTCTATTGCTCATTTTACCAGTACTACTATTCATTAAAAAGTAAATAGCTTTATCCTAAATGTCTGTTGCACTACTGTCCATTACTCTCCAGCCTCCACATATTCACCTTAAATTGCGTTGTTTATATTTTATAAGCTTAATAATTAACTTGAGTATGCCCTTACTGTACATAGCCATTGTTCCAAATACATGCCCTGTAGAAAAGTACCACCTTCGCCAAAAAATACTTCAACTCCTCAGCAGCAGAAGTGAGAGTGCACTCAATGATTCATGCAGTCTTTTAAGAGAACTCCAAACCCAGTCCCTATTTTTGTTCCTCTCTCTCTCTCTCTCTCTCTCTCTCTCTCTCTCTCTCTCTCTCTCTCTCTCTCTCTCTCTCTCTCTCTCTCTCTCTCTCTCTCTCTCTCTCTCTCTCTCTCTCTCTCTCTCTCTCCTGTACTAGAGCTGGGGATTTAGTGAGTATAGTAGTCAGATATTTTTTGTGATTTTTTTTTTTTTCCTTTTTTTTAACCTCCCCTTCAACAATGATCTTTCTCATCATATGGCGCACCAAGGTCACGGCTGATTGAAATATAATAGAAGCTTAGACATCTGGCCTAATACTGTGGGAAGTTAAATCTATTTTAATGGGCTGGATTCTCTCGCTCTGCTGACAGTAAATCACAATGTTCTCTTATTACCCCGACTGGAATGAGGGCATAGGAAGAACAATGAGAGATGTGCATCATTTGTTTTCAGACTCCGCCCCCCCCCCTCTCTCTATTTTTCCCTCTGTCTCTTCTCTCTTTCTATGTCTCCCGTCTTGCTCTCTCTATTTTTCTCTCTTCTGTCTCTCTATTGCTTCCTCTCTCTTTCTGTAGCTCCCTCTTCTCATACCTCTCTCTTCATCTCCCCCTATCACTCCCTCTCTCCTTACTATTCATTCTATCTCCCTTATTTCCCCCTCTTTCATTCATCCTCTCTTTCTCTCTCCCCCTTTGGTCACTCTCTCTCTTTCCCTCTATCACTCTCCTTTCTTTCTTTCTTTCTTTCGCTTTATTTCACCCTGCCTTTTTTGCCCCCATCTCTTCTTCATTTTTCCCGTAATGCCCTCTCTCTCCTTTCACCCCCACCCTCTTGCTCTATTTTGCTGTTTTCCCATTCCCCCATCTCTCACTTTTTCTATCTCTACCCCATCATTCTCTCTCTCCCTCATACCACCAATCTCCTATTGCTGTCTCTCTCTCCTTCTCTCTTTCTATTTCCCCCATCTTCCCCTATCTCTCCCTTTCTATCTCTCTCCCTCCCCCCATCTCTCTCTGTCAAACCACCCATCTCTCGCCCTCTCTCTCACTTACTCTCTCTCCTGCTCTCTTTCTATCTCCCCATCTTTCACTATCCCTCTCTTTCTATCTCTCTCCCTCTCTCCTGTCCACCTCGTAAACCAAAAGGCTTTAAATGCACTGACATCATGAAAATAAAAATAAAGGGGATTATATGGAGGAGCTATTATGCCACATGTGATTATCGGGCCATCCATGTCCCCCTGAGGCAAACGACTCACTCCGACATTGCGCACTTTGTTTATGTAGATCGCATTAATGAGTGGGAATGGAAAATGTGACAGGATAAAAGGTTTCTCAGGTAGAACTAGGCTTTTATTGGGGGTATAATCAAGATTTAGAGCAGCGATTATCAAGAGATGATTTGAGTATTGATGAAAGAAGAATTTGCATAAAATAGAATGCCTTCACAATATGTATCAGTCAATTTAATTTGGTTTATTTTGCATATTTATAGGAAGTAATAAAATAAATTGGATCATTGGATCACATTCTTACGAATTGTGTTTTACCCCTATAGAAACATACATTTTATTTTTTGTCATCATATTCAAATTACAATGAGTGAGCTTCTTTTGGTCTATTTATTGCCTGAAATGTTGCACAGTGGGGCTTTAAAAATAAAATTCCTTATGATTTCAAATTGCTTTCAAATCAAACCCTCAAACTTGTGGCTCCTCCCACATCAAACATCAAACATTATTATTTATAAAGCATACAGCAAGGAGAGTCCTGTTTTATTCCTCTAAATGAGATCCATTCTGATGTGACATTTGAGAGAATTACTGACGCAAGGAGGAGCTGCCAGAGGTTAGCCTGCTCTGCTCTGATTGGCCAAGGCCCACCTCAGCCCACCTGTCTTTTACTGACGGACTCTACCTTTGACCCTGAGCCCTGGTTTGGTTTCTTTTTTTTCTTTCTCTCTGTCCCCCTTTCTCCACTGATACATGATCTAAATGACTACCGAAGCTATAGGGCAGATGAGGGTCTTTGAATTGCTCTGTGGAGTTATCAGACATTTGTAGAATACGTGAAAAACACTGGTTTGATTTCTGGCCCTTGCAAGGTTAATGTACTGAGGCGACATGCTCAGATCTAGAAGTATAAGGTGTTTTTAAAACATTTACAGTGGTCATCTGTCCGTTCAAAGGTGGAGTCCAGACAGGTAGGTGCATAAGTATGCACGGACAGCTGCTGTTTGTCACCAAAATGCATCTCCATGTCAGGTTCTTTATGAAGTAACATATGGCTCAAAGACTTTCTATAGGACACTTTGTACTTACTCACAAGATGGGGGTTTTATGATGCAGAGAAGTTGGTACACAAAAAGTTCACCACTCTGTAAAGGGGAAACAACTGGTCTTCAAACATGGACATGGAGATCTTTTTTGAACATCTTGACAGGACTGAACTTGACTGACAATTAGTGTTTGTTTGCCCAGTGTTTTTTGTGTAGTTTTGTATGTGTGATCCATGGCAAAGGAGAAATTCAGTCAAAAAACATTGAAAAGGACAGAATGTCTCTTTTGCCAATACAGTAATCCCTCATTTATTGCGGGGGTTAGGTTCCAGAAATAACCCGCAATAAGCGAAATCTGCGAAGTAGGACAACTTTACATTTTACAATTATTCTACATGTTTTAAGGCTATAAACGCCTCACCACACACATTATACGCTTTTCTCAGACTGGAATTAACCTTTTCTCACATTTCTCTCTCTTTTAAACACTCAAACCTTCGTAGATTTTCAATAAAATGTATTAATAGTGAAAGGTGGGGGGGCCGGTGCACGGCTCCGGGAGCCCCGCCGGACACGCAAGGGGAGCAGAGACATGACTCACTGGATCCGCAGGAAGCACCGCGCTCATCCAACGGCACTGCCATGTCCCGGGACGCGACGCGGACCAACCCCTTGGAGAAGTGCGCAACACGTGCACCCCTCATCGTGGTCAAATCCGTGACAAAGCAGCAAGGCCGCGCGTCCCACCCGGAGCTGCGAGCACGAGATCGAACCGCGGCGCCTGGACCATGCCTCCCCCTCGGGACCGCGTCCTCGCAGCCCGAGCCACAAACCAAACACGCACAAACAACACCACGCAAGTGCCGCACGAAACCAGCAAAGAGCCGCACGCAGTGGTTTAATGCTGGTTTAGACCTGGTCTAGTCCCGGTTTAGTCCAGGTCTAGACCTGGCCCAGTCCTGGTTTAGTCCAGGTCCAGTCCAGGTTTAGACCTGGTTTATACCTGGTCTAGACCTGGTTTAGTCCACGTTTAGTCCTGGTCTAGTCCTGGTCTACTCCCGGTCTAGTCCTGGTCCCCCTGCCTCCCCCATCTATAACATCAATCGGCAAAGAGCTACAGTCTCTTAGCCAATCAGGACGCAGAACACAATGTTACACTATAAAAAAAAATGTTACACTATTAAAAAAAAAAAAAAAAAATCTGCGAAACAGCGAGGCCGCGAAAAGTGAACCGCGATAGAGCGAGGGACCACTGTATTGCAATCATGTACTTCATATTTTTTGTTTTTGCTTCTCTTTTGGGTCTCAGTTTTTGTTTGCTTTGTACCAGATGCCCTTCCAGTCACATAAAATCCAGTAACAGTGAGTAGGATTTGGCAGTGAGGGTGAAGTGTTGACAATATTCAAATCATATTGTGATTTGAATATTCAAGTCATACTGTGGAACATTTCAGGCAAACATATTCATGGCGATGTGTGAGTGAGTAGTGAATTTATTTAGAATCTTTATACAGTGTCTTGCCCATGCCCTTCTAACAATGCTCTTTTTGCAGTTTAATAAGTTTGCCTGATTTTACACATCAACATAAATAATTTTTAAAAATCAGCTTTCCTGGTCCGGTTTTCATGGTCACATTTGGAGGCTGTTATTATTGTTTCTTAATGGAAAACTATGCAGCATTACATTCAGTTTTGCTCATTATAGTTTACCCAGAGCCAATTGAACCATGTCAGTGTGAAAAGTGCATTGATTGTAGCATACCTATTTTCTACTCCATCAAGACAAGTAAACATAATCATAATCAACTCATATTCAAACATAACATAAATAATAGACCTCCTTGTGCACGTGACAGATAAATTGCCGTAACAGCGTGACATGAATTCCTTAAGTGCAAAGAAAAACACCACAATCTCTGACATTGATTCCTCCATTACTTTCCTTATTACTCTTAAACACACTATACTGAAGTGGCCTAAAGCATTATTTATACATGAATAGCCAAGACAATTGAAAAATGCAAACAACAACACATAATTGAAGTCTGCGTACCATATAATATGCCTACAAGTACTGAGATCAATTTATTCTTTGCAAACACAAGTATGAATTGTTGTAAAGCTTATGTTATTTTCATTTCTCTTCATCTTTGTTTTTACTAAAAGCAACACAACAAATTAGGGCTGCAAGATTAATCTCGAGCAGCTTGAAAACACAATTTGAATGGACACAATAAGCAAATCGTAAAGGCAACAGTTTTTATGTTATAAGTTTTAAGTTATTTCCTCCACAAGCAAGAAAGCATTCTCTCATTCTGTGTAAAAACTGCTAACCCTGTTGGCACAAACATGTTCTGAAATATGATTCATTAGTTTGTCCTTCAGTCTTTTTTTCAGTTCTTCTGGATGTGTTTAAAATGTGAACTATGAGCCAAATCACATTATTAAACAAATTCAACCTAAGTTATACAAAGTGTAAATTAATGATTAAAACACATTTCTTTTCTATCTATCTCCATGAGGACAAGGAGGTATCTCTATTTGGTCAAGTTCAATGTTGGATATCTGGAGAGACGACCCCGCTAACAGAAAGAATGCATGTTTTCAGTGGATTTTAGAGCATAAAAACACCTGTAATGAAAGAAATGTTAGTTACATCAATCCGTTTAATGTCACACTGTGGAACATTCCAACAGCAATAACATCCATGGAGGCGACAAGGTGTGAATTTACTGTTTTCCTACAATACATAATTTCCAATGATCACTTGTGGAAATACAGAAGGCTACAATCCCTGTTCCAGCGTCATTGGTGTTTAGCACTACAGTCACCTACCTCTCTAAGTGTCAGTTAGTGCTGCTATAAAAACGGAGCCAGCCTTCATCTTTGGACAATTTAGCCTCGATCAGCCATGAAAGTATGTGCCACGCTGTTATTCTCTCCTCCTCTTCATTTGAGTCCATTTAACTTCACCACATCAGTCTGAGCATAGCGAAGTGAAGATACCAAGACCATTCCAGGTGAAACTATGGACTGTTCCACTAAGAATCCTTACACTGCTAACAGTCTATCTGCATGTGATTCTGTACAACCTAAACTCATCTAAACAAAGTCATGCAATTAACAGAATCAAAAATATAATCTTCTCCAGAGCTTGGAACAATATTTCTTATCACAAAAAGCCTTTAGATCTTTCTGATGTTTACATGTCTTATTAATTCGTGCTTTAGTAAACAATTAAACTTAGCTCTAGCCAGAAGGCAAACATTCAAAAAAAACTATTTGATTTCTTTTGTAGGAGATTGGAAACCATGCTCTAGTAATATGACTTTTATGTTAAATGCAACCATGGTTACTAATTCTAATGTAATGACATGCACTGTGTAGTCAATTATTATTTTTGAAAATTACTGCTTAATTGTAAAGATTTTAGGTGCTTGTTCTACACAATGGATTTCACAATAAAACAAAACATGTATTTTGTTTTTTGGCTGTCCACCTAGCTAATTGGAAAATATTAACCTTGTTTTAACAAATTTAGTGGAGACTAATTAAAACCACTGCTCTAGATCCTGTTTACTACACTCAACAAAAATATAAACGCAACACTTTTGTTTTTGCTCCCATTTTTCATGAGATGGACTTAAAGATCTAAAATTCATTCCAGATACACAATATTACCATTTCTCTCAAACATTGTTCACAAATCTGTCTAAATGTGTGATAGTGAGCACTTCTGCTTTGCTGAGATAATCCATCCCACCTCACAGGTGTGCCACATCAAGATGCTGATCTGACATCATGATTAGTGCACAGGTGTACCTTATACTGCCCACAATAAAAGGCCACCCTGAAATGTGCAGTTTTGTCTCACAGCAAAATGCCACAGATGTCACAAGCATTGAGGGAGCGTGCAATTGGCATGCTGACAGCAGGAATGTCAACCAGATCTGTTGCTTGTGCATTGAATGTTCATTTCTCCACCATAAGCCGTCTCCAAAGGTGTTTCAGAGAATATGGCAGTACATCCAACCGGCCTCACAACCGCAGACCACGTGTAACCACACCAGCCCAGGACCTCCACATCCAGCAGGTTCACCTCCAAGATCGTCTGAGACCAGCCACTCGGACAGCTGCTGAAACAATTGGTTTGCATAACCAAACAATTTCTGCACAAACTGTCAGAAACCGTCTCAGGGAAGCTCAACTGCATGCTCGTCGTCCTCATCGGGGTCTTAACCTGACTCCAGATCGTCGCCGTAACAGACTTGAGTGGGCAAATGCTCACATTCGTTGGCGTCTGGCACATTGGAGAGGTGTTCTCTTCACGAATGAATCTCGGTTTACATTGTTCAGGGCAGATGGCAGACAGCGTGTGTGGCGTCGTGTGGGTGAGCGCTTTGCTGGTGTCAATGTTGTGGATCGAGTGGCCCATGGTGGTGGTGGGGTTATGGTATGGGCAGGCATCTGTTATGGACGAAGAACACAGGTGCATTTTATTAATGGCATTTTGAATGCACAGAGATACTGTGATGAGATCCTGAGGCCCATTGTTGTGCCATCCATGAACATCACCTCATGTTTCAGCAAGATAATGCACGACCCCATGTTGCAAGGATCTGTACACAATTCTTGGAAGCTGAAAATGTCCCAGTTCTTGCATGGCCAGCATACTCACCGGACATGTCACCCATTGAGCATGTTTGGGATGTGCTTGACCGGCGTATACGACAGCGTGTACCAGGTCCCACTAATATCCAGCAACTTCGCACAGCCATTGAAGAGGAGTGGACCAACATTCCACAGGCCACAATTGACAATCTGATAAACTCTATGCGAAGAAGATGTGTTGCACTGCATGAGGCAAATGGTGGTCACACCAGATACTGACTGGTTCTGAGTCCCCAGAACCACAATAAAGAAAAAAAAATGCACATTTCAGGGTGGCCTTTTATTGTGGGCAGTCTAAGGCACACCTGTGCACTAATCATGATGTCAGATCAGCATCTTGATGTGGCACACCTGTGAGGTGGGATGGATTATCTCAAAGCAGAAGTGCTCACTATCACACATTTGGACAGATTTGTGAACAATGTTTGAGAGAAATGGTAATATTGTGTATCTGGAATTAATTTTAGATCTTTAAGTCCATCTCATGAAAAAAAAGCAAAAGCAAAAGTGTTGCGTTTATATTTTTGTTGAGTGTATGTACTGATCTGTCTTTAACATTTCAACTTCAATTTTGATCATACTATCAAACTCTTGTATTGTTGCAGATTATAAAAAGTCTGTTCAGTATTTCCTTTAGACATTGTATCCAACCCCTATACAATGCAATACAACATAATACTGTAAATATTATGCAAGCAATGACAGTGAATTCCATGGCTGCACTTGGAGGTCTTTGAATTCTGAGAGGAGGTCCCGTGTTGTTCTAATCCTGCTTTTCATGTGTCTGCGTCAAACAAGGAAAGTCTTGCAGATTTGATCTTTCACTGTAAAAAATCGCCCTAGTTGGGGCACATCATCTCCCTGTTTTTCAAGGAGGATGTGCCTTATAGTGGTGATAGTCAATATGCCTGGAAGCCCCCTCTCACATCCATAAACTGTGTTGTATGTTGTTTTGCTGTTATAGCTCAAACATGGATACAGAATGCAGCTTGGACTTTGGGAGAAACGGTACAGAAATACATGGGCTCCTAAGGTCTATATTGTTGTCCTTGTCTGGTAAAATGACAGATTTGCTTACATTTCACCTCTAGGGGGAGTGGGTGAAGGTTACGGAACGAGGCTGAATCAACATTTGGTGATTTTTTATTTTTTTATTTTTTTTTCTATTCTCTTATTTGACCCTGTCTTTTTATATCCCCCTGTCCTGAAAGACAGTTTATTTATGAATTATTTATCTGCGTTTGAAAATATTCAACTTGTGCTGTCCTTGTCCCACGTCTTATCTTCAAGGGCATCAGAGAAAACTGTAAAAAAAACAAAAAAAAAAACAAAAAGAAGCTTCACTTGAATGTTGACAGTGTTTAAATCTCACTACAGGAGATGACAGCAGCTATGATTCATCATAAGAGTTGAGTCCAGCAGAATATTACATGTATTTGACTGTATCACTCACTTAGCACAAGTTATAAAGATAAAGAGGTACTGCGGTACAGAGAATATTAATAATACGATTTATATACTGTTTTTTTTCTGTGCATTACTCATTTACATCACACTCAGTGGTGGTGAGCTATTGTAGCCACAGCTGCTGTGGGGCAGAGTGACTAAAGCAAGGATTCAAATCTTAATATCTTCTTAATATTCTATCTTAATATTAATATTTTCAAGTTGATGTATGTGGTGGTACAACAGAAAAGGGACATGCAATAAAAATGGAATGAATTTATTGTAACCAGCAACTGAAAAACAAAGATATATTCTTCCTTTTTGTGCCCTAGACTGCACCCTAGAATATATTGTCATTTATGTTTGTCATTTATGTTTGAAGTGCTGCAAACACAAACACATTGCCCCTTTAAATTCTACGATTCTTACTACCATATTAGCATATATTTGTTGAATTTTCCAAGTACAAGCTCATAAACTACTTTAATTTATTTGGAGAATATTTCAAAAAATAATCATTCCATCTCAAAATGGCATCATCGTTTTTATGTCTCTGTTATGTGAAGTGCCTCAGCATTTGGAGAGGAAACATTTTTGCAAAGCTCAAGGCGATGAACACGCAAGGAATAAATTGTCACATTCTCCACTGACAGTAAACACTCGGCTCCTTTTATTATTTTTATTACTATTATGGCCTCTCTAATGATGTGTGCACATTACCAGACTTTATCCTTGCTGCTGCTCATAGCGACATTATAAGTGTTCCTCGACATTTCTTCCCATTTGTTTGCTAAAAGTATTTGTTTGGGAGATGAATTGCGGCTCTGGCAGGGGAGATGACAGCCTACACGCCGATGATATTGAATTGATTTCTGAAATGTTGCAGAACGGACTGGTTGATGTGTACCACGAGACATGAATAATAAAAATTCTATTAAAAAGCTCTTGAATGGCTGACACTGGAATATTATTTGTGATGATTAATTTTCTTCAGTCATTATAAAGGGGAGTTGGCATCAGATTGCTGCTGACAAAATTGCTTTTCATTCCCTGGTGAATAGCTTCAGTATGCTTTTGGAGAGCTAGCGAGCATATTTCTCTGCACAGTATTATGTCAGATAGGCAGCGGAAAGACAGCCAATAGTGGGATCATGTATCAGAGTGGTGCTTCTATTAAACCTCAAGCACTTTTAGCAATAAGGATAATTTATGCTTACTAAACCTATTAGCAATCACATAATACCAAGTACATAAATCTGAAGAGTAATGGGAGAAGGGAAGACACTGGCTCTATCTGGCAATGGTGACGCCATCTTCCATAATCAAACAATAGCTCTTCACTAGATCTTTAGAAGATCTTTAGAAGTAAAAAGTATTTACACAAAATTCTTTTACTGGCCTCTTGTGAACCATGTATTCTTGGCACTGTCTCACAATTATGGCCATGGTTCATATTATACATTTTATAATAATACATATCATACATTTTAAAGGAGTTCATATGTAACTTTTCTGGTGGGGGGTTAACCTCCTGCTTCTCTCCGTAGAGTTATTGCATTGCCTGGAATGTTCCATAGTGTGACTGTAAGGAGTTAGCGTCAGCAGACCAAGTTATATGTCCAATAAACTTATCTATCTCCATGGAGACAAGCAGGTGACACTATTAGACCAAGTAACATGTCAGAGCTGTATCAAGGTTTTTTGTTTTTTTTTATAATTAAAACGCCTGTAAATGAATTAAAGCAAGACAGAAAAATGTAAGGACCCTTCACCAGAAAAGTTACATCGTGCAACTTTTAAGGTGCATTGTATAACTTTTCTGGAAGAGAGTCTGTCAAATGCTTTTCTCCATGGAGATGTTACTGCTTTGTCTGGAATGTTACAGGTCAGATCTGTGGAGAGGCAACCCCCTTACAGTTAGAATGCCTGTTTTTCTAGGTATTTTTGACCCATAAAACCAACTGTAATGAAATAAATGTAAGGTAGATCTGTTTAAAGTCATACTACAGAACATTCCAGGCAGAGTTACATAGAAACAAGCAGGTGACAGACCCCCAACCAAAAAGTTACATGGCGCACCTTTAAAGGCAATTATTAACAGTATTTCTGTGCTGACCCCTTTTTGGTGGTCTTTGCTCTTTTATAATGGTACAGACTCACTAGACAGCCCGACAGCATAATCATCTATTTCTCCACCTGCCTGGACCTAATAAAAAACATCATCAAAATCCTACCTTGTATAGCATATTTAATAAAATTTGCCAATAAACTCAAATATCCACTCTGCATTTGCTTCCTACAGAATGTAATTAGCTGTATTTAAAAGTGGCGTGCTCAGTTTCTCTGGAAATCTGTCAACATTTTGGTGTTTGTGTAGAGCAGCTGTCGGCGTCTAATTAATTCTCCATACATGTTTGTATTGAATGGGCTGTATACACTGTTTTGTCTTGAGCAGTTTGCTTTTTCTAATTATTTCGACTTCCTGCAGCCTCCGATGTAGACAACATAATCCAACAGGTGCGCGTAAAAGGCAATTATGAAGGATTTTAATTACCTCCAACAGTCTTTGTCGGTGCATTGCTGCTTACATACTATTACCTTGGTTTACTGTGAAAATGTTGTTGATTAGTTTGAGGGTTCTTTGATGGACGTTGTAGCGCAGAAGCTAAGTAAGGCAATAAAAGGATTTTATGCCAACCTCATGTTTGTGCAGCTTTTTCAGTTGTGCTGGTGTAAAAACAGGTTATTGTGTTTTCAAATAATAAAAAGACAGCACATAAATCACCAAGCCTTCAAACTGTCACAACATTGACGTTATTTGACAACTAAACAGCAAAGACAGGAAATATTACTTTTGCTATTTGAATGACTTTTATGGCTTTTATTTTGGTACTAAAACACCAGTCTGTGTCAAGAAATTGCAATATTAAATACCATTTTACAATGGTATTACAATGGTAAGTATTTTAAGACAGATAGACACACATTTAGATTTTGAGTTTTAAAATATTAAACCACGATACTGAAATAATTTTTGACATGTTTAATAGCACAATTATTTAATAATATATTATATAATAATAGTAATAATAATATTAAAAATATATTATATATAATATATTATAGTTCCCATTATATAAAGGGAATCAAAGCACACAAAAATCTTATATTCATTCACTGTCCGTGCATTCTTATTGAGAGTGGGGTTGCCTCTCCACAGACCTAAAACTGCCTGTCACATCTCCATGGAGATAGATAAGTTGAATGATTTACTATTGGACATTTCATGTCCAAGTCATACAATCTTGATGGAGACCAACAGGAGGCAGACACTACTGCAAAAATGTTAGATAATGCACCTTTAAGTAATCCATCTCTTCTTTTGCAGGGTTACTCCAGTCAGGGCAGAGGCAGTGGAGGAGGAGGTGCCGGAGACGAAGACTACGAGATCCCCCCCATCACCCCTCCAAACCACGCTGACCCCTCCCTCCTGCACCTCATGGAGCACGAGCCGGGGTACCCTTTCCACTCTCTGCCCCATAACGGCCTCCTCAACTCCTATTCCTACCCCGAACTGCCCGCCCTCATGATGTCCAACATGCTGAGCCAGGACTCCCACCTCCTCTCAGGGCCCATGCACTCAGTGAGTATACCCGTGTGTGTATGTGCGTTAGTGTGGTTCTGTGAGTGTAGTGGTAAACGCTATTGGCACGTGTCACTAGAAGTCAGCAGGCTGGTAAAGGAGGACGGGAGGAAAGGTGTACTGTGCTCTAGTCTCTTTTGTTTTTTAAGATTTTGGAAACTTAAAGATGTTGCAGTAGGATTTAGGGTTGTAGGGCAAAAAGCACTGGTACCCAACACCTAATGGGTCTCACCAAAGATAATACTGTTGCAATAACGATTTACTGTCCGTCTGTTTTATTTTTATAAATACCAGCAAAAGCACAAAATGTCTTCTTTACACTTATTACAGCAGAATGACTAAATCCTCCAGAAATGCTCAATATATTTTCTAATAAAAGCATAGCAATCTCACATTACGCTGAAAATTAGTTTGGTTAGAGGCCAAGGAAGCTGTAGTCTCTCTGTTAAGAACAAGGTCGCTACTTGCACATGCATTTTTCATCAGTTACAGAAACACTACTTAACACCAGACCTCTTCTGCGCTGCTCTTTTAACGTGTATTCTCCTCCAAAACTTCACACTGAATTGCCTTGGAGTGAAACCAAGGAGAGACTGAACACTGTGCTGCAAATTTTGATTCATTGTGATTTCCTAAAAAGATGTAAGATGTTTTTGAACATGAAAATCTCAAACTGTATGGGGATATCCCTTGTCAGCTCTTTCCTAGTTTCAAAGTGCTGCTGAGGAACCCCGTTCCCCCTTTTTGGTGAAGGGACTTTCTTGTGTTAAACATGTTTCAGACTGCACATGTAAACACCGCTGGTGAACACATCATTTTGCTTTAATCATAGAATCGAACCAGATGAATTATAGATGCCCTCCGCGGTGAATTATTCAGCATTATATACTTTCATCTGACGTAAATATAGCGTTTTTTTCTCTCGCTCTGCCCCCTCCCATCATGAATATTTATGCTTTAATGTGAGCATCCGTGGCATTTATCCTCCGTTAATCAGGTCTTATGTGATTTTCTGAATCAAACTGCATAAGTTATAGGACGTGTTTTTTATTCCGTGGGTGGTGCGTATAAGGCCTCCATTAAAGCAAGGCTATGGGATTAGGCCACACCATCATCTGGCTCCTGCTGTTTCATACCAAGTTGCCGCTGAAATATACAAGTGTATACAATGAAGCATACTGTGCCATCTTGTATTACCTGTATCTAGTTTTCTCACACCTTAACAACTTAATTCATTTTATTAACAACGCTACTAACAATGAACCACAAGTGTGTGTTTTCAACATTTTGTGATCAAGAGTTTGTTTAAAGGCTCTAAATGAACATGTGTTCAGCGCTATTTCAATGACTGAGTAACAATTGTGTTTTCCATTCAATAACATTTCAAACCTGTAGACTAAAATATCATATACTCTGGTTTAAAATAATAATAAAATATAGGGTTAGTTTGGTAACCTCTGTATAAACATTATCTATACAGTCTGAGTGTAATAAGTACATTTAGGTGGTACTACTGGTGGTAGTCAGAGGTAGCCCTCTGTGGCCAATAAGATTTTAAAGTGAAACAGAGAGGCAGTGCTACTTTTAAACAGCTTTTGTTTCACCTCTGCAATTATTTATTTTCAAATAGCCCTTCAGGGTAATGTTCCATTTTCTTATTTCACAGCCCTGTTCTCATAAATGAAGCGTCATGGCCATAAATCAGCCCCAAACACAGACCTGCTCACTGAAAGGTCCAGAGATTTATGTAACGCATTCATGTTTCCTACTTCCACATTTTAGTACTACTCTAGCCCAGCCTGGCTAATAATAGCTGCTATTAATATTTCCTGTTGCCTAGCAACCTCTGCAAGTAATAGCTTACTCTGGAAAAATAGATGACCGATAAGGAAAAGAGGGGGGCGCGGGGGGTGCAGGATTCAATTCATTTATTATCTCCTGGGACAAGAGCAGCTTATTCTGAGGCCTAGAATAGGAGAGCAGCCTCATATTCAGAAATATTTTAAAGCAATTGGAAATGGCATTATTTTCATTTCAGTTCCTTTAGTGATGTTTCTCTTAAAGGTCCCATGGCATGAAATTTTCACTTTCTGAGGTTTTTGAACGTTAATGTGAGCTCCCCTACCCTGTTTAGCCCCCCCCCCCCCCCATGGTTAAAAGTTGCGAAATGTCTAAACTGAGCATTTGCGATCCTTTTCTGCATTAGAAAAAATCAGAGCTCAAATGGGCGATTTTGAACAAGGCACCTTATTGACGTCAGATCGAAAAAAGAAATACAAATGCAGTTCCACCCCCGTCTGTCTGTCCTCAGCGTCTCTGTAAATCACGCCCAGAGAGTTTGGACTGCGGAGGAGCTACGCAATGCGAAATACATTTTTTTATTTGCCTGGAGGAACTTGCGAGTGTTTCTAGGCTCGGAAGTCCTTTATCTGAGCCTGTGGATATCTGAAACAGCAGTGGTTTAATTTTATTTTCTGTGGAAATGTGTTTATTTTTCAATGGAAGGCTTCTCATCTGTCCCCCCGTGCAAAAACACGGAAGTGGGTCACAGAGCGGAGCGGAGAGCTTGGCCACGCCCCCACCCCCTACTATAGGCCACCTCTGTCCTCCTCATTTGCATTCAAGCAACAACGTCCATAATGGAGTGTTCCAGAGTGACATTTATGACTCTTTCTCATCTTATCTCTGTTTCTCATGCACTGAGTGTTGATTTTGAAGAAGGATTCATTTACAGTATTAGGGAACCATTAAGGAGCCATATAAAAGCATCAAGAAGTACCATGTCATGGGATCTTTAATGTTATTCAACAAAGTCAATTAACTGTAGCTGCTGACCACATCTACAATCCTGAATGGCTGAACAGACAAACAGTAATGACAAAAAGCTCTGCACTTGTACCTTTGTGGGCTGCATTGACTAAAGATCAGCTCTAAAGCTTCCAAACTGAAGGAGATGTCTGAAAAACCATGCCAATAATCACTGAAAATCTCCTCTGCTCTGTCGGCAGTGGAATCACAAATAATACTCGTGGAGTGTTAGCTACAGATCACAGCTCTCCACAGTAAGAGCGCTCCTTCTAAACTCCTCCAGCTCTGCCTCAGCTGGAGCAGGCCTCTCTGGGGAGCGACGGCTGCTTTTTGTACAACATTTAGCCTGGGGCAGCGCTGTAAACTGGAGCTTGAGCTGGTATACTCTGTAGTACATCGATCCTCCAGCAGAACAGCAAACAGTTAAATCATTACAGGAATGAGCAGTACGGACTGCCATCCACAGACACAGGTAGTACAACTCTTTACATTGTAGTAGGTGTGCAATTTCAAACAAGAGAGTGAGTTGGGTTTATAGTGAGGTAAACAACTGAGATTTAGTTGTGATATTTAATACAGTTATTGACTTTATGAGAAAATGTCATGTACAGTGGGAGTGTTTTAAAAGGATTTGTGAAAAGCCCATTGTGGAACAGAAGGAAGAGCCACATGAAAAACATTGTAGCGTCCATCATGTGTTACAGTCACAAGGCAAATTGCTGCTATAGGCACCATTTTGGGGACTTTTGGCCATCCAAAATAAACAAGAATGGTTTTATTTGTGAGATGTTCTGGTAATGTTTCCAACTTACAAAAAAAACCTTCCAAACAGCACTTGATAGCCATGGATAGGTTATAGATCGTAAACTATAGATTTCAGTTATCAAATTTTCTTTCAAAAGATTTCAAACCATATGCCTATTAATAATATAATTTTCACCATGGTTTAAATGTAGTGTTGTAATGTGCATGATCTGATGGAAGTAGAGACTTCAGTTAGAATGGCCAGACTGGAAGTTTGCCCTTTCGTATGACGGTGTTAATTGTAGTGGATTTAGACAAGAAGGTATTGAAAATGTATACTTCTTTAAGTTCTTTAAGCTAATAATGCTTAATTTACAGTCTTATTTACATTGTTTGTGTAACTTCAGCGTAAGAATCACCTTTAAAATGTCAAATCCATCTTCTTGTTCGACACTTGCCTTCTGTATTCCATTTTCGCTCCCTGCTGTATCTTTGATTTAAACATTTGGCACCTGTCAAAGATCCCCCCCATGTCGCCCCAGAGTTGTCAGTACCCGCTCCCCCGTTCACACGTGGAGGGACAGAGGTGGCACCCAAGGGTCCCATGTTCAACAAGCCCTGTGGTCATGGGGCCCCTCTGATGCTACAGTGAGTCAGACGCCTTTCACGTCTCACCATTAAAAAACATAGAACCCACACAGAGGGCAGTAATGAGGCTGGTGGAGTTTTGTGAACAGCCCAGTGCAGGGCCTTGGGGGCACCAGTGTGTTTAAATATTGAAACTGTGCAAGCCCCTCGCCTCATTATGACAGTAATGAAAAGAGCTGGGGATGGAGAGGAGGGTGCAGAGTCAGTGAAAAACTGGACAATTTTAGGTATTCATAAATGGTCATATGGCCAATAGGACTGCAATTGTGATTAGATTTGAGATTTAGAGATTTAGATTTTATTTCAGAATACACCATCTGAATGCCGAGAAGACTGAAATATGAACTGCTAATCTGTTGCAAGAATCCCTACTTTTCAGAAAATGTTGATAAAGGTCTCAACTAAAAGAAAGAATATTTTCTTGTTTACATAGCACCATCACATAAATGTAATCTCAACTATTTGATAATTGCAGCACGTCAAGCTATAATTTTCATTTTGATCACTGTGTTGCTCTAATGGTCAATGTATATCTGATGGGAGGTAGTTAGCAAGGAGGTCTCTCAGCAAGGAGGTTGAGGGTTAGATTCTCTGACTGTCTATTGAACAAGAGAATATGTGAATTTCAGCACTTGGGATGTCAAGCGGTTTGATCCTGAGGTAGTCCTGTTCAAGTCTCAGTTTAGTCTCAGTTTTGATGTAGTGTGTGTTTAAACTTTTTACACAGCCCTAGATTTAAAAAGGCCAGGATGGATTTAGCTGATCTAAAGGAATGTTTATGTTTAGTGTCATAGCAAAAAGGACAACTAAAAATCAACCAAAATCATTACATTATACCATATTACTAACACCATACAGATAATAATTATATAGAATAGATGCCATCAAAACAGTAACATCCATGGTGACAAACAGTTGGTGGACCCCCTCCAGAGCGGTTACATATTGCGCTTTTAAATACGATTGTAATTCTAGTGTAATCCATTTGCCTAATTTAGTTTTGTGTACAAACTGACTACACTTTAGTCTTAGTTGTATTCTGAATTTGGCGGCCTGTCACTTTGATCAGTGCACAGAGCAAAGTCACTGGACTGACTCTAGTAGTGCCTATTTTCAGTATCAGTTATTGTCAGAGCCCATGATTGCTGTGAGGTTATGTGAGCTTGACTTCATTTAATCTGCAAAAGAAAATTTGCTTTGCCTCACTTGGTATATAGGCCGCGGACAGAGAGGGCTGAGGCCATAAATGTTTTAATGCACCAACAGATATACTGTATCGACCGGGGATGTTTGAAACACTTTACAAGAAAGAATTACATGAGCCGTACAGCCAGGTTAAGATTGTATTTGCATATAGGTTTGTGCACACTGCATCTAGAGAAACTGGCAGGATCAGCGAATCTTTTTCATATACATGAGACTAATGGTGCTTCTATTCAGAGATATAGCGGATATGAGATACATTTTTCCCATTTAGATGTAATTTGAAAATATCAGTTTTAAAACAACTATGTGTAGTGAGACTAGTCCCTTTTGTCTTCCAATACTGCAGTTTTGAGAATATTTGAAATTAATTAGGATACAAGACCGAGCTCAATGGCACATGTCTCTAAATTAATCTATAGTGGCTAGGTTCTCTCACGTTTTTTAGACGACTGGAGGATTTTAAGCTGAAAAAAAAAGTTTATGATCTGGAAAATAGCCAAAAATCAGCACAAAATCCAACTTTTTTGAAAGATGTAGATGTGCTGTGTCGAACAGGAGCAGTTGGTGTTTACATTGTGTTCTATTGGAAACAGTGGTGGTTAGTGGTATAAATATATACTATAGATACATAATAACATTTAACTACTAATTACTATAGATATATGTATTATATATTGGCTATATAGTATTATAACAAATGCCAGAAACAGACAGTCATTTTGGTCACTATTGGCTGAACTATATCGATCAGAGAACAACGCACAACCAAGTGTAAAGTTTACGCAGCAGCACAACCTGATCCACCACTCACAACCAGCCCCCAAGACTCAACCTGATCCACCACTCGCACCCAGCTCCAACAAAATCAGCAAAACTACAGTAAGAGGCTACGGTCACAACACGAACACATGGCATCAGCGCCGCTCCTACAGCACACGGCAGAACACCGGAGCAGCTCCAGCGCACCCATGAGCTCATTTGCGCACTATTTAACTATTAACACCATAACAGTATTTACCTGTGAGTCTCCGTCCTCAGATTTGCCCCAAACGAATGAAAATAAGCCTCTTATCAGCTCCTGAAGCAAGGACTGAAGCAGAATGTATCCTCTATCTGTTGTCCTGTTGGTGCTGTCTCCAGAAGTGTATTATTGTCCAATATGAAGAGATCAAACTGGCCCAAGTCAGGTCCGTGACGCGAGGTCCAGGAGCCGAGTGCACCAGCTGGTTGTAAAACTAGTCTTAATGTTACTTCCCACTTAAATCTGAGATTTATGGCCAGTCCATATTATGACTAAGAGAAGACATATTATTCCCTAAAAACGTCCTCGGATGCACTTTGACTTGAAGTTTAACTCGACATAACTGTACAGCACATAGCTCTGTTGTTATCCAGTCATGAGCCTGTAGTAGTAACAAGACATACTTCAGTGCTGCAATGCAAAGTAATGGGCAGAAGCAACTAATTTTCTCCAAACTTCAGGCTCTTCCATAGACCTCCAATGAATTCGCTGTGGCCCAGCGAACTACCCATTTTTCTACATTTTTAAGATGCCTGTTTTTCTCAAGGCAAATAATGACAGACTTTCACATCCATCTAAACAAATACAGTATATTTCAATTTTAATCAACTAATCACCATTGTCTCTAAGTGAATACACTGAACATCTTGTCATTTATACACGGTCATGTAGTCATAGTTGTGCACTGGCAGGGAATAGCAGCTTTATAAATGTACTATTTGTCATCCCTCATGTTGACGTTCCACCCCACAGCTAATGAGAAGCTAAAAAAATAAACTTGTATCTCTGGGTGAAGTGAAAACTGCAGCTTGACTCTCTCCCTGCGCTCTGTGCCGCTGGATTACTTGTGTTTTTAAATTGAAACAGCAATCTCTTCTTTCAGCGTGTAGGCTTTCGACATATCTCAAATGACCTGCCTGCTCCGCTGCCTTTCACCGGGAGAGATATGACATCTGTGTGACGTTTTCAGATAAATCATTTTTGAAAAAGTCCAAATATTTTCATTCTTCACCAAAAAGACAGATGCCCTTCAGTGCTTCTCTCTCTGCAACAGGGCCAGGCGGGTGTCTTGTAGTTGTCAACAGAAATGACAGTGAGATAATTGCTGGGGCGCACCCTTTCAGTTAAAAGCAAAACAAATTCTTCTGACGAGATTGAGCAGTACTACAGCTTTGTCTTGAATGGTTTATTATGTAGGCCTCACAGCAAAGTAATGAAGAGAGTATTAAAGGATTGAGCTTTAAAAACAAATCTGCTTTATGAATATGCATGTGGCTAATTCAAATAACCTTAGGCGACGGTTACGACTGATGAATATTTAAAGTACTTTGGTCACAGTGAATTGAGCAGTGTATTACAGGCAGACTGTGAGATGGTGCTGTACAAAGGTAAATAATTAGCAATGGAAAAACACATTTGGGAGGTGATCAAAACACACGTGAAGACAAAATGGAGTTTGTAACATTAGTGCTGGGTCATCGGTAGAGCAATGACAATGAGGTGAAAAGCAGCAATGACAGCAATTAGCACCAAACCGAATGGAATAATCGAGAGCAAAGTCAACAAAGATAAACAGTTTGATGTGTTGTTAATGAACGGATCATTTTGGTAGCAATTATCTGACAAATTATGAGCTCTGAGAGAGAATGGATTTATCGGATTTTGAATTTATGCCACGATGACATTTGATAAAGAAATAAAAAGACACGTAATTGCAATCATTTGCCAAATTCAAGGTTTAGAATCGTAGAAATGGGTAACAATATCTGCACAAGTCAGCATGATTTAAAAGGATAACTGTCAGTCGGGAATTAGCCTCGAAACAGAAAGGATTGGTTTGGTTGTAATATACATTTTTAGTTTTCATTACACAAACTTGCTATGTTATGTTTTTTTGTGACAAATAATTATATTTTACAAATTTATTTGAAGACATAGTTGCGTCATAGTTGTGACATTTGTTCTGGAAGAGTGAGATATGTAAATTTGCTGAGACACCTGTGGGGGCCTTTTTGGTGGTGAAGAAGAGGCAATGAAGAGGCTGTGATGGTTCTGCTGCTGCGTTGAAGGTATAAGACCGATGAGGGTTTGGGGGCCAGAACTGTTATAGTTAGATGATAAGGAGGGAGAGAGTCCAGCTAAAGGAATCATTTGAGACAGGCCTGGACTGGCCATCTGGCATACCGGGCATTTTCCCGGTGGGCCGACAGTCCTCGGGGGCCGGTACCGGTGCTGTTTTTTTTTTTTTTTTTTTTTTTTTTTAACTTAGAGCCCGGTCACCGGCTCACAATCTAAAGGAGGCGGCCCATTGGTCCATCTTCAATATAGACAGTGGACTAAACCAATCAGGATATAGAGAGCGGTCCCACCCCGTTCTCTGCGCTGAGCCCCGCCAGTTTCATAATCATAACTGTTGAGCGAATGAGCGGGGAAACAAGGAAATGCGCAAGAAAGGAGGTGCGGAGAATTAGCGGACTGCACCGGCTATGGATCCTACACACTGGCCGTGACTTTCATCTATCCATCTCTATATAACACAATGCACAAGAGGAATAAAACAGCAACACAATCAACAGCACTGTCAACAGGACTTATTATCGCCATATGTTTGATGTTACCGGGGACATCCACCCGTGCCCGGGCCCACACCACTTCAAAACGCCGGGAGAGGCTCACCCACCCACGGAGGAGACACGCGTCACTCCTACCTTACAGGTATGCTCTTTAGGTACTCCTCCGTGTTCCTCTGCTTACTCTGTGCCCGTCGCCAAACGCGACTGAGCTGTCGACGGCGATGTTGTGGATGGCGCAGTACCGGGGCGGTCTGTCGGTGAGCTGCACGGGGAACGGCCGGGCCCGCGGGTGTGTGGCGGCGCATCAGATAGTAGCATCAGTCCGGAGTCCGTGGGAAAGCTGCGCGCTATAGCCTCTGCATCAGCAGCTGACAGCAGACCAGCGGCACCAGGCGGGGTCGTGCCGATGGTAAACCCCAGAAACCCAGTTTTTAAAAAACACCGCATGTTCAAGTTTTTTCAAACACTCAACCAGTCCAAAATGATCTGGGACACCAGTGCCAAGCCAAAGGGATTATTATGTGGACATCTAAAATGTTAGAAGTATATGTAACAAACGTGAACAGGTTGAACATCTCTTGTGCGAATCTAATATCGACTGTTTTGGTATGTCTGAATCTTGGTTAAAACAAACATCTGCAGAAGCTTTAATAAATATGCCGGGATATCAAGTCTTTAGAAAAGACAGAGAGAGGGGCAATGGTGGGGGAGTCCTTCTGTACATTAAGAACACCCTAAAATGTAAACAGTTAGACTGGCCAAACAATACTCAATTTGATTCCATTGGTGTGGAAGTCACACTATCCAATGAAATGTACGTGAGTGTAGATTCAATGAGGAAAAACGCTTCGTTTCCGCAGGATGAAATCCAAGTTCTCGGCGAATTTCGCCTGGGGGTGTGGTCGCAAAAAAGGCATGAATAATAAATGAATGTTGCTGTACTGTGGTAGCAAGTGGTTGTGATGCAGTAGCCGGTCAGCTAGCGCTAAAGTTTGAGTGCTCGAAGTATCTGCAGTGAGGTACTAGCCCGGACTATGTTGTATCAGCTCTAATGATTATTTGCCTCTACTAAGAACATAATTCATATTAACAAGAATCCATGTTCATGGTTACAACAAGGTCACGTAAATCATTGAATCATTTATTGTTTCCCTCATGATATTAGCCCACTTCAGCACACAGTAAATGGATTGGAGACGTAGTTAACGAGCTAGTGGGCAGCTAAAAAAATAAATAAAGGTTTAGATGGCAATCTACAGTGGTCTATTTGCTTGATTATATTTACATCGAGCCTAAACAACAAACCATGTTGATTGAATAGATAATACTCCCTACAACTGTATACAGCTGGTAGTGTACATCATATTTGATACTGTATTTTATATTTGACTACTACTTTTCTATTTAAATCTGATTTTACATATATATTTATTATCATTATCTTGTATATAATTGTGTCTCATCTGACACAGGTCTATTGCTCTTTGGTTGCTTTTCCAACTATTTTTCTTTTTGTTCTTTTACCCTCTGTTATATATATCATATATCATATATTATATTTGATGAGTGAGCGACTGTACCCAAAACAATTTCCCTTGTGGATCAATAAAGTCTAAGAATACACTTTAGGTTAAGAAACCTTTTAATCATGTAAATGTTTCCACACTACTGACTCCACTGATGACATCCATATTGGTCAGACTTTTTTTGATAAACAATAAATTCCATACACATCATACATTGAATAGGCCGATTTAAGAGCATCGTTACTTCCGCTCAGACATCTTGCCTCGTGCTGCCTTAGTATGAGATTTATCTGATCATTATCAAAAGTAAAAATGTAACCTAAAGATACTAAATGTCTTGATGGTTTAGATAGTTCCACAGTTTTTCCAGGTAGTTCCCAATATTTTTATTTTTGGTTTTCTATTTATCACTTAATAAAGTGTAATAATCTGTCCCTCTTCCTGTCTGGTCGAGCCAAGCTGTTGAGGAGAGAGAAGAGAGAGTAGACTACTTTTCCCGCCCAGAGCCTGATAGAATGTAAGAATTTTTAAATCACCACCCAAAGCGAGATGCTACAAACCCTGTAGTGAAGAAGTAGTGTAGTGTTTCCCCTTGGCCAAGATGTAACAATAGTCAAATACATTACTTTGGGGAACACAAACATAAATTAGTCTGTTGTGCTCCGCTAATTATGAGGGGCCGTTCTGAGCCAAAAATGCCAGGGCCGTTTTTTTGTCCCAGTCCAGCCCTGATTTGAGATGTGAATCACTGACAGGTAAAAAATAGTAGGTTTTGATTGGCTGACAGCCCAAATAAGGCTGTGCAATTAATCACATTTTAATTCAGAGGGAGACTGAGTCATTTCTAATCATCAATCGCCTTGTTTACATTCAAACAAAAATCTGATTATTATCTGATTATTAGACCTTTAAGATGACATGAAAACCACAAACTCTGATGTAAGTAATCAGAGGAACCACAATCCAAAAGGAATAGATTTTGCTGTTTACTGTATATGTCGTGGTAATAGTGACATTTGAGTGTGTGTAACTGCAGACAGTGATTAGCTCGGGTTGTTTTTAATCGAGAGGTCTACTGCCAATCCGCAAAAGCCATGTGGTTTGGGCCAAAATTCAGGAAGTAATTTGACTATTTTTTGAGTTGAATGGCACTGATTGAAAATATGCACCGTTAATGTTCAAGAAATTAATATTGAAAAACATTTTATTTGTTTTTAATAAGACAAAAAAAACAATCTAATCAAAATGTGAGAGAAAAAATTTAATTACATTTTTTGTCATATTGCCCACCCCAGTCTCAGAGGGTCTCACCAGGTGCCCAAACATGTTTACAGTCATTACACTGGTCAGCACAGCACTACTCTCCTCTGTCACAGTCCAGTCCACTGAAGCAGGTCTTGGGACATTTGAGGGGATCAGTGCTCCCCAGTGCTCCGTGCGCTGCTAATTGGACCCACCACAAAGGCGGCCTGTGGGGATAGTGTCCTATTATTACAGTCATTTGTTTCAATTAACCACTCTGTGGTTCTACAATAGCACCACAGCCCTGTGCTAAGAGCCATCACTCTGTCGCCCAAGGAACCAGCTGCAGACAGCAGCTTTTGTGAGCAGGTCTGATAGAGTGCTTTATACTTGTCCTGGTTGGGTCCTGGTTTTGTTCCAGGTTTTCAACATTACATGAGAACCAAAAGTGGTTCTCAAACTGTGATACAAACTCCCTTTCAGTTCTAGTGTTTGTATCCACATTTTTCTCCTTTGGGTTAGTGCTTGTTTACAACATGTAGTTCTATTTTAGAGCTGGTTTACAACTGGCTGTACACACAATATTTTCTTAAACCAACTAATCAGAAAGATGTTTTTTGTCATACTACTGGATTTGAAAGACATCTACAAGCTGCCTGCATTTTCAGAAAAATGGTGCACATCTCACATTATTTGACCTGCCTTGAAATTACATTCCAATCTGACCTTTCTCAATAAAACACAATACAATGAGAAAATCAGATGGCTGGGCAAACTAAAGGGGTGGTTTATGCATTTATAAATAAGAATAAATAATACATTTAACCTGCTTTTTATTGCACTATATAACATGTTTGTTTCTAACATGAATGCCCTTTTTAGTTTTTTCTTGAAAAGCTTTTAGTGAATGGTCAAACTTTAATTTACTGAAATCTGTAGAAGAGATCTTTGCTAGCCACTGCACTCTGGATTGGTCACTGTGGTTGTGTCAATTACTATTCTCTGCTCAGTCCACTGGGCTGTGCCTCTTTTAGGCTCTACCCAAGATACTTTTAGGGTTCCTTACATGTACACTGTAAAATTTGAAAACCATCAGATGAAAGATGGAAGTCACAAAAACTTACAAGGCCTTGTATTAAAGTCTAAACAATAGCTGCATATTATCTTGTGGTATTTTTACTGATTTCAAAACCACAAATTAAGTCACTATGACTACGTTCACACTGCAGGGCTTAATGCTCAATTCCGATTTTTTTGTGAAATCAGATTTTTTTGCGATGCCATTCACATTTCCAATTAAATGCAATTTGTATGTGATCTCCAGTGTGAATGTTAAACGCCCCAAAAGTGTCCCGCATGTGCCTTGGAGAACACGATGACGTTACACGCAGCGAACGTGCTCAATGTTTACAGAAGTAGCCAGAACATGTACAGCTTATTTGTTTTAAGGAGGAGACGGAGAAAGAAAAGGACAAGGTTTTTGACCACGGTGTTTTGTGGGGCAGTGGCAGCAACATCCGTAGGAATGAACGTGTGGGTGCGGAGTTGCAGCCCAGAGTGGTGGGACAGCTACGTGCTTCGCCACTTCACTGATATGGAGTTTATATACTATTTTCGCATGATGAGAAGAATGTTTTGTGTACATTTACTTGCACCACCCTCGCTGGAGGAAACACGCTCAGGTCAGATGAATGCGACCTGGCGGTTCAGACTGAAGTCGCATGCCAATAGATCAGATATGTATCGGTTTTCAGACCACATATCCAAGTGGCCTGGATCGCATTTGAAAAAATCGGATCTGTGCTGTTCAGACTGTCATTAGAAGATCAGATACAGGTCGCATAGAGGCGGAAAAAAAATCAGATTTGGGTCATTTCAGGCTGCAGTCTGAACGTAGCCTATGACAGGTCTGGGCAATTAGCCTAAAGGCCGCCACACACTACAGGAGAATTTGCCCGATTTTGGTTGCGATTTGTTCTCCTCGAGTTTAGGGAGGCCTGACCTGACTTTTTGTCTTTGTGTGGTGTCATTGTGAGCTGCTCTGTCAGATCATAACCACCAAACATCAGCAACTCTACGGTAAAAGCCAGTAAAACAGAGCATCAGGGGCAGAGGAGTGATAGGAGGAGAGGACACTAAGGAGCAAAATACAAACTCAGGAAATAGCAAAAATAATTATTACTCACCTCTCGTAAAGTAAACTGCAAGTCTCATCCACATTCTCCATAGAATTTGTCCTCTGCAAATAATGACACCCAGTTCTTTAAAAGTAAAAAGGCAAGAGTAGCTCCATGTATGTCTGTTTACATCCACACTCTACTTCCTGTGTACTTTATAACCAGCCTTCTGTGCATTAAAAATCATGTATCTGAAGTATTGCACCACATTTCATAAATAATAACTCAGTTTTGACTTGTATCTAAGCAAAAGTGCAATACTCTGATCTTTTGAACACTTAAGAGTCTCAATGTGAGTGGACTGTATAACTCCACTGTATAGCCCAGACGTGCAATATTTTCTATACTCTCTTATTTACTTATTTTTATTATTATTACTATTTGTCTGCATGCACTTTCTGTTCAAACTTTCTTTTGCACTAAACTGCCTGGAGCTAATGTGGCAAGTGAATTTCTCCTGTGTGAGATCAATAAAGTCTTATCTTATCTTATCTTGTCTTTACTGTAGAGATGAAACAGCTGACGCTATCCCGCTCACGACTTTATAGCCTGTGGTCCGCAGCCATATCCCGCTGCAGTCTTTACGATCAGAGATTTTAAGTCTCATAAGATGATTTAAAAATCATTTAAGACTGACAAATCCTGTAGTGTGTCGCAGCCTTTATTTTAATTGAGATTCTGTTATGTCTAATTATCAATTATATGAGATTTTAATGAAGGGGTACATAACAAATCCTCTCTCAGTAAAAGTGTTTACAGCAGAATTTGTGGATTAAATGGCACTGATAAAAAGTTTGTCTTATTTAAAGTCATTTTAATTCTGCTTTAGAAAAGAAAATATTAAAATTGAAGACTTGAAGACAAAGAAAATCAATCAGTCATCTGTCATGTTTGTCATGTCGCCCACTACACTAAAATAACTCATTTGTTTTGATAAAATATTAGTGCGAGATTGTGTTTTGTGTATTCCTTTGAGTGAGTTGCCAAAGGGAGTGGTTTTCCTGGGCTTATACTTGACAATTAGCTGAGTGCCTTTATGTGGCCGACAGGAGCCTCTTGATAATGATGTGTACAGAGATCTGCTGCTGCTGCTCTGCTGGAGTCACACCTCACACTGATAAAGGAGGAGAAGACACTACTGCTGTGATACCAGGCTGCTTTAAGAAAAACTTGCACTGTCTGAGAGGGGATGTTTTATGACAGGTCTTTTAATGACAGAGGGCCAGGGTTTTCTTTTACAAAAACCTGTCACAGTGCAATTAGAGACTAAAGCAACAAGTACTTGTGACCGTCCCTGCAACTATAAATGATTGTTACATACACTACCAGTCAAAAGTTTGCACACACCTTCTCATTCAATGTTTTTTTTTTTTTCTTTAATGTTTACTACTTTCTACATTTTATATACTTACAAATGACATCAACTATATGGTGCAAGATAATATGTAGTGAAGAAAAAAATTTAAATAACACTAAATTGTTTTAAACATTAAACAACAAGAGACTGGTCAGGAGGGCCAGCTCTATCCTGGGCTGTCCTCTGGACTCTGTAATGGAGGTGGCTGAGAGGAGGGTGCTGGCCATACTTACGTCTATCCTGGACGACACCTCTCACCCTCTGCACCGGACTGTAGAGGAGCTGAGCAGCTCCTTCAGCAGCCGACTGAGGCACCCCCAGTCCAAGAAGGAGCGTTACCGCAGATCCTTCATCCCCACTGCCATCAGACTGTATAACTCCACTGTATAGTCCAAACGTGCAATTTTTTTTTATATTCTATTATTTACTTATTTTATTATCACTTATCTTGTCTGCATGCACTTTTTTGTTCTAACTTTCTTTGCACTAAACTGCTTGGAGCTAATGTGGAAAGTGAATTTCTCCTGTGTGAGATCGATAAAGTCTTATCTTATCTCTTATCTTATATTCAAATCCTCAAAGTGTCCAAAGCAAAGGGTGCTTTCAAACTTTAAACTTTTAAACTTTCAAATCTAAAACAGTTATTATTTTTAGTTATTTTGAGTTATTTTTTGTTCACTATATTCCATGTGTTCATTCATAGTTTTGACACCCTCAGTGAGAATCTACAATGTAAGTAGGCTGTATTGTAAATGTATTTACTTTGCTTTACTCTCTTTTTGAATGCCTTTACAATTAAAAAGGAAAAGTAGCCAGTACTTTCTTTTTGCAATTTCTGTACATATGTGGATAGAGTTATGTTGGCAATCCCTCCCTAAAATGGATCAGTTTTCCACAGTGGATACAGTAGCTCAGAGATCGTGCTGCTACTCCTCCTCTGCTGCTGTTGCCGTGTCACTCATTCCTCTCTCTCTCCTTTCCTATCCCCTATCTCTCGCCTATTTCACCTCTTTCTCTTGCTCTTTCTCTCTTCTCACCCTGTTTCTCTCTTCTCCCCCTTCTGTCTTCCTTCTCTCTATGGTCTCTCTCCCCCTTCTCTCTCTCATCCCCTCATCTATTCTTCCTCCCCATCCTCTTTTCCTCTATCCTCTCCTCCCTCTCTCTCCTCTCTTCTGTCAGCAGATGTTTACAAAGACACTAGCACCAGCTCTATTCAACACATCACAAGGGTTCAAGTCTCCCCTCGGGCTGCTGCCATTCGCTCATTCATGTTTGATTAATGTTTTGTTTTTTTTCCCCTGTTGTTCACTTTGTGTGCGACCTCATCATGGGAACATTTCATCTTTTATAATAATAATAATAATAATAATAATAATAATAATAATAATAATAATAACAATATATTATTATATTATATAAATATAAAAATAATATAAACATATATTATTATTATTATTATTATTATTATTATTATTATTATTATTATTATTATTATTATTATTATTAAATCTGTAATATTATTTTTACAATAATGAAAAATGTTTCAAAATCACCACACTCCAGTGTTTTCCTTCCCATGCAGAAATACCTGGGCAGAAGCTAAGAGTTTAGTCTATTTTTTTCCCTCCCCTCTTGCTAAATTGCGCTGTGTAGTGTTGAGCTACGGCAACCCACTGGGGCCAATTAGGATGCCAGCAGAGCCAGGAAGTGCAGAGCAGATGCTTTTGCCACTATTTATTAAAATCCAATCTGCGGGGGCTCCTCCAACAGCTCGTTAAACCAGCGTTAATCTAATTAGCTCACACTTGCCACTGTTTTCACCACATTACCAAATACAAGGGCCTCCACGTCGCAATTTAGCCTGATTAAGTAGGTCCTGCGCTGTCAGGCAGAGCTCTCCGCGGAGCTGTCAGTCATGTGAGCACTGGCTTTGGGCTTCATTTTGAATTAAAATGTCCAGAGTGTAGTCGGAGCCATTATGTAACACTGAGATGATTAGGGAATGCTGTTCGCCGCAGATGCTAATGGTCCTACTTAGCCTCCTGTGAAGATGCTCTGATTGAGTGAGATGTATGCAGGGAAGGAGATAATGGGGATTATTTGTACAGTGACTGACAAATAACAGTTCTCATATAGTGTAAAGTCCAACAGCTTGCAAGAAGTTACTGTAAATTTGTAACATACCGCCATTTTGATAAAGATAAGGAGCACATGCATGTCCTGTGCACTGTGTAACTTTTCTGGTGAAGCGCTACCTGAGCATATCCATGGAGATGTTCTAGGCCTGTCACGATAATTATTTATTCAATTGATGAAAGATGGAACACTATATTTTGGGATCAATATTTATGGGCTGTACATTTTCTTTGTACTACTGGCAAATTTGTGCTTATTTTTTGGCTGTGATTAGATTTAAGCCATAAACAGTCGAATTTTGTAGTTTAAACTTTTTTTTCTGTCCATGGAGACAAGCAGGTGACGTCACAAGTCCAAGTTAAGATCTGTGGACCACCTCCTAGTAGGAATGCAGGTTTTTCAAAGTATGTCTGAGCACTGAACACACCCAATTAAAGATAAATATGCTTAATGCCATACTGTGGAACATTTCTGGCAAAGCAATCTCATCTCTATGGGGACAAGCAGGCGATAGACCACCCACTAGAAAAGTTGCAAATGTAAAAACATGAAAAGAAATAAAATCCAGTCCCTTCCAGGTTTTCAACATCACAAAAATGTGTTATTAATGATAATAAATACCCCGATATACACCTTTTGCCTCTCAATATGGAGGTTGTGGGTTAAATTCTCAGGCTGGCCAATTAGACCCACTTAAAACCCCATATGTTGACCTCAACCCTACTACTATACCTTTTCTATCAGTGTATAATAAAACCACACAGACCCCTATAGAAGTTAACCCTGTGCTCTACTGCAAAGCTATAAAGCAGGTCTCCTCCATCAACACTTTCTACACACTGAGCATCAGAAAGTGTTGAGTGGGCAAACATAGACTTTTTGGGTGCAATGAATGAATTTAAAGAATGCAGATTGCCCACATCATAAGGAGACTGTATATTTGTGATAGTTACAGACAGGGGCTTGCTATAGGGCCTAGTAGGTGTTTCTAAACTGTAAAAGGGGTGTATAGCCTCGCTTAAAGGGCCCATGTTATGATATTTTCTAATCTATCTTATAATCTTGTTTCCTGGAGCTGTGTTTTGTTTCATTCACGCATGTTTAATAAATAAACCCTGCATATTTAGGCTGTCTTCTTCTCTCAAACAAAAAAGTCTGTTCCAGTAAGTGCTCCACTGTGTTTTTAAACTTGATACACCTTCACTATTGATGGGTGCTGGTAAAAACCCAACATATTCTGTACACAGGAAAGGAAGACAAGAGAGATTAGGTTTTTTCACTTGCAAGTGGAGAACAGTCAGAGAGAATGCCCAGGTTACAAAATGCTCTTGGCCCAATCTGCTCTGAGCGTCCTGGTTCTCTGTGCCCCCAGCTTGCTATTTATTCAGTTTTTCACGTCCCTAGTTTACACGTGGTCTGTCCTGCCCATAAGGGGTGGGGGAACAGGTGGCAGGACAGCCGACAAAACATAATTATTAAAACCAAAACATAATCATTAAAACCAAAACATAATTATTAAAAACAAAAACACTTATAAGATAATTCCCAGATATGACAAGATAATTCCCAGATATGACTTAGATATTGGAGGAGCCAAGCCGTCTGCTTACGTCTCCCCTCAGATATCTGGCCTTTCTGCAACTCAAAACATATGATCACAAGTCACGCACTTTTAAAGCTTCATTTCTAAAAATTAAAGAATCACAAAAGTTAATAATATATAATTATTCCATCAACTATAATCATATGGATGATTTCTTCCCTGGAATTGCCTGGAATCTCTACTGAATTTAAGATAAATGGTAGATGTTAATTTTAAAATGACCACTACATTGCATCACAAAGTGGAACAGTGCATTTTGAGCTTTGGACATGTAGACAGATGAATAATGCAGGATTACTCATACTTTTGTGAATGAAACCAAACACAGCCCCAACATTCTAACATTGTTTAAATCTCACAAGAGTCAGTATGGCGTAGGACCTTTAATTTATTGCTCACATGACGTACAGTATTTCGCTGGTTTCAAGATGTATCTGAATCTGAGTTTACAAGATAATTTAGCTTGGGATAAGAAAATAATGCAGTTAGTGCAAGTGCAATCTTACCCCATTTGCAAATTATTTGACTTGATAAAAGGAGTACAATTGCATAAACAGATGTGTTTTGGACATCTTCTAACAATGTTGTAGTGAAAATCATGTTGAGTGAATTTTAGAAGATTGAAGAATATAATTTTCATTGTAGTAAATACATTTGGCGTTTTGCAAATATTGTTAGACAAAATTGGAAGCCTCTGATGATTTTAAATGTCTCTTATTTATTTGCAAATTAACTCTGTAACATGGTTGAAATATCTCGAAAACAAATAAAACAATCAAGAAAATACATCTTAACTTGGCAAAACTTCTGAAACTAAGATAAATGTCCTGGATTGAAGTCATTTGAATCATATTTTTTGCAGTGCATGGACCTAACCACCGCGAGCTGCTTTCATCTCTCCTTCACTTCCGGTTCATTATTGTTCAGGCAGGGCTGGGCTGTGATTTGATGAGTGCTGCTTTGAGTTGCATTTAGAGAGATTCTTGCGGTGACTTTGACATGTTGCGGCGCTCATTGCTTACAGATGGCTGCTCAGACATGGGCAGTAATGGCTTCCAGATGAACAGGAGAGCAGTATATATTCCGAGACGTATATTTCAAACAGTCGGATGTCAACGTGAGCCGTGGGACGGAAACGCTCAGAGACAGGGATAAGGCAGGACTCAGTGAAATGTAATTGAGAGAAATGGGATTGGAAGATTTGACCTCAGAGTTAATAGAATGTTTGATTTAGATTTTGAAAACATGATATTATTTTTAACTTCTTTATTGTAATGTAAGTATTACTAGACTGTCTTGTATTTTATTTGAGTAAATGTGGACCGAGTTACAAAATTCAAAGGCTTTACTGAATAAGAATTTTGATTTTGATTATTTTTATCTAGATACATTAGCTCTGCATTAACCTTTATGGATGATATAAATGTGGAAAACATGGGAAACAACCCTTGCAACTAAATACACCTCTTTGAAGATTCTCAGTTCTTAAGAGTGAATATTTTTCAAAACCTTCTCTTTCCAGCCTTCCACCAATGGCTTGTCTCCATGGTGATATTATTGCTTTGCTCAGATTGTTACACATTATGGCATTGCAATTGTCTGTCTCTTTGGAAACATGCAAGTGATGCCACAAGGTGTCAGATCTGTGGAGAGCTCATAATAAGAATGTATGTATTTCTATATCATTTTGAGCAATAAAAACATGTCTAATTGAATAAATCCAAAATTTAAAAGTTAAATGCCATACCATGGAACATTCCAAGCAAATCAATAATACAAGAAAAAATAGGTTATGGCAAATAGAATATCTGAAAAGTGCAGTTGACTCAAAGTGGATAAGCCCTGTAGACATAAGCATATGAACATAAAGATAAAACATGCATTACATCTCTAAGCAGCACAGTGTGGCATTTTATCTCCTGCATCTACAGCTGTCTCCATTTACTTTGAGTCACTCACATCTCCAACAGCTTTGTTTACTCTTTCACATGGCTGCCAACAAGCCTCTATGTCCACAGCATTATACAGGTGCTCCAATGCAAACCAATGTGTGTAAATAACTACATGCATGTCAGGGAAAGCACAGAGAAAGCCACATTAATCCCATACATCTATGCAGCATGTTACCCCAGAGAATGTATGCAGAAAAATTAACACGCACTCCAATCAATATGTTTCTCCTCATTTGTCATAGCGGGAGTGAAACTGAAAAGTTGATTAAAGGTGCAGTATGCATTTTTTTCTTGGAGGGTCCCATTTGTTTGGTCTCTGGGGAGATGTTATTATTTTGCTTACTGTTCCACAGTCTGGCATTAAACTTATCACCATGGACACAAGCAGGTGACATCACTAAGTTACATTTTAGATCTGAGAAGTGGACCCCTTAGACTAAGACTGCAAGTTTTTAGGTATTTTTGAGCAATAGAAACACCTGACCAGATGCAGGACTGTAACAGTTGCCAAAATGAAGAGCACTGGGGCTGGTACAGCAGGACAGCAGCCTGTATAATATAACCCCTATAGCATAACCCCTCGCTCACACTGCATACGCTGCAGGTCTCCATAAAATTAGACCAAATAGAGTGCATGCTCTATGAAACTTCTTTTAAATGTTATTCTATCATATAGTTATAAGAAATACTTAAAGAAAATAGATATAACTTAACTTCCATTCAGTTAAGAAAAAGTTTGTGAATGAGAAAAATGTTTGTAAGAAAGCCTTGTAAGAGAGCCACATTTGCTCTTAAGAACACTTCATGAATGAGGAACAATGTTAGTATAAATTATAAATTAAATGGCAGAGCTTACTGTTGACTGTAAACTTCAGTGTAATATGTTTTTATTTAGTGTAACTGCTGATAATGTCCCTGCTGTAACTGTTGTGTCCAAACTGGTTGATGTAGCACAATAAGAGGAGAGATATTTCTGTTGCAGTGCTCAGTCTTGGGGATTTTGCTTAAGGCTGCCAGTTAAAGCTGGTGGTGAAAATGGCAGAAAAATTATATATGGCCCCTTGAAATGACATTATTCTCTGTGCTACCGCTCTAACCACAGCATTTATCTATTTATACTCCCACAAAGACTGGAGTGAGTGCAGCTGCTTCTGCTCAAGAGCTGCTGACGACTAAAGCACTAAAGAATTTAAAGATTATCATTAAGGGCTTTTATTGTTTTGTCCATCGAAACATCATCTAAAACAGCATTGGAATACAGCATTTGGCAAGGAATTTTTCCCTCATATTGTTCTTTTTTATTTTATTTTGTTTTTTAAAAACAAGTAATAATGGCTTTTAATATCAAATTTCTTAAGCTACACAATACAAACTTGGATCCGTGTAATACATAACCATGAATTCTGTATGTTAATAATCAAGTTGTATTTCTTTAACATTTTCATAATTTTTATGTTTATATTTTTGCGTTTTTAGAATTCTGTAAAAAAAAAAAAAAAAAAAACCTCACCAAATCTCCAACTTTTTAATTTCTACACTGTCAACTTAATCTTTTTATGTCTTTTTTTACTGACCCTTCAGAAGATTATCCATAAACATTTGAAAGAATAAATCATGACTGCAGTCCTATTACACTGTCTTGTTAAATCTATTTTTACTGCTTTCCCCCAGTTCCTTTCTGATCAAAGATTTCCTTTTGGTTAATTGAAGTCTCATCTGTGACAAAGAGCTTCTGAGAAGAGCTTGTTCCCTGTTTTTAAGATTAGTGCTCTGCTAAAACTTCACTATGCATTTCTTATTAATATTTTCAAACGCGGATGACATGATGTGCAAATGAAGCCAGCATTGAATCACTCAGTAATAGTTTTTTTGAATCACTCTATAATAGTTTTGGTATACAGTGAACCCTCGCTGTATCGCGGTTCACTCTTCGCGGCCTCGCTGTTTCGCGGATTTTTTTTTCCAATTTTTTTTTTTTATAGTGTAACTTTTTTTTACAGTGTAACATTCTGTCCTGCGCCCTGATTAGCTAAGAGACTAGACCAGGACTAAACCAGGACTAAACCAGGTCTAAACCAGGACTAAACCAGGTCTAGACCAGGGATGGTAGGGACAGAGTCTCAGATGTCCTTCACGAGAGCGCCTGGGTGACAGGAGGTGTGGCCTTTGTTTACTTGCACGAGCCATGGAAGAGACTGAGTGCGAGCCGGACAAATGGAAGAGCCAAGAATCAACATGGACGGGCCTGGCGCCTGGTCGCGCGGCGTCCGGGGGAGCCGCAGCGGGGGGAGGACACTCGCGCGCACAGAGGAGACAGTGGCTCTTCCCCGTGAGAGGACGAGAGGACGAACCCGACCCCGTCCTAGAGAGCTGTGGAGTATTGGCGACGCATTGATAGCGGTCTGATTTTGGAGCCGGGGTGAAATGCAACCAACTCTTGTGAGCGCAGGTTAGTCTTACCTGGTCTTGTGGTGAGGACTGGTGCTCAGAGGCGTCTGTTAGCGGTTTGGCACTGTTAGCATTGGCTTGAGTCTTGCCCAAAATGATATCCAGGTCGCTTTCCACTCGACTTTCGCACATGGCATGGATATGTGGTACCAAAACAAACACACGTGTCCGCGCGCACGTGTCCGCACACACGTTTCCGCGCGCACGTGTCCGCGTGTCACGTGCCAACCCCCCCACTATTAATATATTTTAATGAAAATCTACAAAAGTTTGAGTGTTTAAACAAGAGAAAAATGTTAATACCAGTCTCAGAAAGGTGTATAATGTGTCTGGTGAAGCGTTTTCAGCCTTAAAACATGTAGAATAATTGTAAAATATAAAATTGTCCTACTTCGCGGATTTCACTTATTGCGGGCTATTTCTGGAACCTAACCCCCGCGATAAACGAGGGTTCACTGTATTTAATCTTAAGAAGTATGATGATGATTGTAAAGACTGTATTGCGCAGAAAAACAGGGTCACTGGTCTCACTCTGATCTGCACAGTTCTGAGGTCCATTTTCTGATCCTGTCACTACGGCGATGCCTATCAGCTCCTCCGTCTGATGGATTTGTGCTCTGTGTCACAGCAGAGGCAGTCTGTGTCAATGAAGTACAGCAGTGATTTTCTTGTATTGTAAAGCTCTACACTGTCTACAATTTACTTTATACACTATAGTCACTGGATCAACACCTTTCGTTTTATTATCAGCATGGAATTATGAAGAGCTAAAATGCATGGAGCCAAAATATTATGGACTAAAACCTTATTACAATTGGATAATCTCAAATAAGCAAAGTTTTCACCAAGTGGAAGCTTTTCATGTAATGTAATTTACTTTGTATAAGTGTAAGTTACTAAGTGTAATGTACGTTACTTTATACTTTTTAATTATTTTCAGTTTTTATGTTTCTTGTTGAAAAATACCCCCGCATAAGCTACAGCTCTGGAAAAAAAAATAAGAGACCACTGCAAAATTATCAGTTTTTCTGATTTTACTACTTATAGGTATGTGTTTGGGCAAAAGGAACATTTTTGTTTGAGTCTATAAACTACTGACAACATTTCCCCCAAATTCCAAATAAAATATTATCGTTGAGCATTTATTTGCAGAAAATGACAAATGGTCAAAATAACAAAAAAAGATACATGTTTTCAGACCTCAAAAAATGCAAAGAAACAAGATCAAATTCATTTTAAAACAACATAATACTAATGTTTACACTTAAGAAGAGTTCAGAAATCAGTATTTGGTGCAATAACCCTTATTTTTAATCACAGCTTTCATGCGTCTTGGCATGCTCTCCACAAGCTCTCACATTGTTCTTGGGTGACTTTATTCCACTCCTGGTGCAAGAACTGAAGTGGCTCATCTTTGTGTTTGTGTTGGAATTCAACAGACGCTGGAATGGAATGGCTGTAATACATGTAGAGATGCTGATTTCTTATTTTTTTCCAGAGCTGTATGTTTAGGTGGCATTCTAATTATTTTTCTGAATATAAACATTTGAATCACAATACATTAGGTTTTGACTCTGCGATAATATGTTTTCTTAGTAAAATAGTAGTAGTTTTCTGAATAACAATAAGTTGTGGTAGTACTAGTAGTAGTTGTAGTGGTGGTAGTAGTAGTAGCAGTAGTAATATTTAAATTCTGTATATACCTAGCACACTGTTGCTAGGTAGGGCTTCTCGGCACTATTTAAGGACCAGCCTGTGCTGAATACACCTGGTACTATGGGATTTTCTAATGGAGTTACCCAGCAAAATGAATAAAGTACTGCTTTAGCCTGAGCTCAGCATCCAATCAGCAGTTCTGTTGTGTGCAAGAGAGAGAGATGGGGAGAAAGAGGAGAGAGATGAAAGCGAGGGGGAGAGAGAGGAGAGAAAGAGTGAGAGAGAGTTGATCAAAGAGAACGAGAGCGAAAGAGAGAGAGAAGAGGAGCGATAGATAAAGAGAGGAAGAGAGAGTGAGAAAAATAGAGAAACGAGGGGGAGAGTGGTAAAGGCAAGAGAGAGGGAGGAGGAGGAAGACACAGCGTGATATTGAGAGGAAAAAATAAAGACCCAAAAAGGGGAGATAGAGAAAGAGAGGGGAAGAGGAGAAAGAGAGTGTGTTAGAAAGGGAGGGGGGAGGTAAATGACAGAAAGTGAGAGAGAGAGTGAGAGATGCTGTTATTCTCAATGTACATCGCTGCACTGGGAAGACAAGATTAGGATTGACGTCCTGATAACTGTGTCACCATTTTAAAAAAACACAGAGGAGAAGAAGTCGAGCAGATAAAGAGGGAGAAGTGTGTGGAGTTTAGAGACGCGGAAATAACACAATAAAATGTTTGGGAATATTACAGGAAGACAATAAAAGTGTACATCCAATCAGGGAGAATTTATGCATCATCATCATCTGCATTGAAGAGCAAAGTGCAGTGTGGTTTGAATGGGCCATAAAACAAAAAGGTTTTCAAAGTATGAGCCTATGCCATAAAGAGGAAGTACTACCAGCAGCAATAAAGGACAACGGAAGAATGGGGAAGGGAAGTGTGTGTCTCCAAGTGTTGTGTGCTGTGAGTAACTGTTAATATTGTCACTGTGTACTTTGCTGAGGCAATAGGCACTTGTGACAAATGTCCTTGATAGAAAAAGCAAGAAATAAAATCATCTAATGAAGGTTATAGAAGGTTTGGATTAGGGCTGCAACAGTGAAATGGCTAATAAATGTATTTATTATCGGGACTATATAGACTCTAAAACACATGCTAACAGAGCTTTTTATAACAAAAACAGTGGCATCCATAATGGAATTAAAATGTCGAAAAAGTATAATTCCTGATTTTGATTAATAATATATATTTTTGTGAAAATTCTCAATGATCAATCAAATTCACGACATTGTCACGACATTTCAATTATTATTTGCTTGATAATGTATTTAAAAAGTCTCAGTGAGCAATAGAAAGAATTGTTTGACCAGAATAAAATTATCATTAGTTGTAGCCAAGGGTTTTGTGAATGTCTTGAAGGCTATAATTTCTTTCTGTAATTCTTCAGTCATCGGGGTAGGATCCATTGGACAAAAACTCGACAAAAGTTTATTATTAAATTTTTCTTTTGCTTGTGCAATTATGGAAAAATGTAATGGTTGCACTAAGGCATAGAGAGGGCAATTGCTTAGCCTTCATAGAATTTTGAGCATAGCATTGTATGAGAATGATCAAAGGAGAAGTTAGGCTATTTTTGTCAAAAAAGAGAATCCGTCATTAAACAGAAATGGGGGAGTGAGACATAACTTGTCTCCCATTTATAATGCGATTCTTAGACCAGTCAAACAGAGCCAGGGCAGAGGGGTGGAGAGGGTCGTTAGACGTTGAATAGGGGGTCGAAACTAGCCGTCAGAGTAATTTGAAAAACAAAGAGACAGATTAGGGGGATCGTTTTCAGAGCTTTTGTCATTGTAGGACGCGCCTCCCGGCAGCTAGATATAAGCAGGGTCTAACCAGTACAATAACCAGAGCTGACGAAGCCTCTCGGATGAGCGGCGAAACGTTTTCAACCAAACAAACTTTGTCCAGTTGACAAATTGAACTTCTCCTTTGATCATGGATTCTACCTGGACGACTGAGGGACTTTTCAGGCATTGTATGAGAATCTATATAGTAATGTAATCAAGGATTACTTTATATTTTGTTCAAGTTACGTAGCATAATTCTAGTATAATACTGTACTATATATTTTTTGTTTGTTTTATTGATATTTGGAGTTGCTCAGTTCTGAGTTCCAAAAGAGAAGTAGGAGGAATAAAAAATAAAATAAAAAATCATGAAACTTTAGCAAGATTCCAAAAAAGTTTGACATTATTGTCGTAGCATGTAGTGGAACTTTTTTTTTTTTTTTTACCTGTCCATGTCACTTCCAGAGTTCTGTAGAAACTTGACTCCAAAAAGAAATATGTTTCTCTACTTAAAGGTCCAATATGCTACTTTTTCTGGTGCTACCTGCTTGTCTCCATGGAGATGTTATTGCTTTGCCTTGAATGTCGGCATTGGCTTATATTTATTTATTTTTTTTAAATAATGCTTTAACCTAACTTGTCCTGTCTTGGTTGCATCAACTGCTTAACTCCCATTTTAATGCCATACTGTTGAACATTGCACGCATCGCAAAAATATCTCCATGGTGACAAGGTGGCAGACTATCAACCAGAAAGGTTACAGTATTTTTATTGCTCCGTCAATTGCCTCTTCAAATACTGTTCAATTTTCTTTTCAGATTATTTCTTTATGATTTAACAAGTTATCATTTCACTGTCATTTTATCTGAACTTGATTCTGTTCCCTCTTCAAAGCGCTGTGAGGAACAGATGCCTCAACGCCTGTCCTCTTGCTCACTGCTCCAAACGTGAAGGGTGATTATTTTTTAATGAAAGCGCACACACAGAATGAACACTACCTGTAAGCCTCGCAATGACAAGCCATGCTCTCTCATCACAGTGAATAGAAACATTGGCTCAATTTTGCCACAACACAATAGCCATTTTGAAGTTCTCCCTTAGCTGCCAAACGTGCTTGTGGACCTTGAATTTTGATTAGTTCATTTCATGCTGCGTGACAATACAGTTTGTCATTTACAGAAACAATGCAATTTTCAAAGGCAGTCATTTCTTGTTTTTTCATATTGACAGTAAAGGGTTGGGAATAGTCACAGCGTAATGTTTCATGAGCATGCATTAGAAGGATGTGTCTTTAAATGTTGGGAAGTTGGTGTTTGAATTTTACACAGGGACAAAAGAAGTAAAAGTAAGTAAGTAACATTACTGAAACTGATGACGCTATAAGTAAAAAAATAATAATAATAAAAACAAGGATTTGATACCAATAAATCAAATCATGTAATGACATTTATACATATATGCTTTTTATTATTAAAATTGGTAGGTTTAATTTACCTGTTATGCATGCGTGTCAGAGTGATGAGAAATTAGGTCTATTGCCATCGCGATTACCCATTTAAAACTAAATATATCTTTTGAATTGGCAAAAATCCTCAATTGGCAAAAAACTATATTCCATTAATATGTGCCATTTTGCAGAATTATCTCCATTCCTTAGAATTTTGCTTTGAATACCAAAGTCCAAGTGCCAAGAAAACTACAGCTTCATGACATCACAAGGTGGAACAGAGCATTTTGAGCTTTGAAGATGTAGACAGACTAATAATAAAGGATTACTCAGATATGTGTGTGTGAATGAAACAAAACACAACTCTTCTTCTAACATGGGTTAAAGCTCACAAGTGTATATTAAGAATTTTTTTTTCATCAAACTTCATTTCAAATTTGATATCTACCACAATTATTTCACTTCTAAGTCCCACTCTTGTTTAAACGCATACATCCTTTTGAAATACAAAACTTGCTTGAGTTCATTCTCCATACCCTTCTCGACATTTGCATAACCTTTTAACCGTAAATGTTTTCGTAAACATCCCACCTACCCCCTGTACATCACTGTATATTTACTATGTCATTATATTTTCTATTAGGGCCGTCTATAAGGGTGGAAATTGGATTGTTTTTGGTGCAGTTCTAGCAGCCATGAAATCAGGTTAAATGATGTTGCGCGGATGCTAATAGCTACATCAACATCCCTTCTTCTGCTCTGGCTGCTTATCTGTCCCTCCCCTCACGTTTTCCTCCTCACTCTATTTCTCCCTTGATGCCCTCTCTCCTCGGCAAAGAAGGCAATTTCCATATAGAATCACAACCAGGATCAGGTGACCGGGAATTGACTCTGTCGCGGAAAAATGAAAACCTATTTGTGTGTGTTGGATGTTGAGCATAACATAGTTTGGCTTTTCTGAAAATGTACTGAAATTGCTGTGCGTTATTGTTGACAAACCAAGTTGGGTGCATCTTATGAAGAAAGAGCTCTGATTGAATCCTATTTGACAGTATCTCTGAGAAGTGGAAATGATTTGGTTGTGATCTACAAGAAGGAGGGAAAATAAAAACTGGATTTCAGTGTGGGATCAAAAAATAGCATTTTTACAGTTTTTTTTAGATTGTTCAGTTTTTTGTATATCAGGTATGAGTAGTTTTAGTGCCGACTTACAGTTCATTCATTCACACTGTTAACACACTGTTAATACTGTCAGTGTTAGGAAAATACTTTGACTTTGTTTTTGGTTACAGAATTCTGAATACCTGCATTAAAATGTATTTTGAAAGAGTACTGTATACTAAGTAGAAGTCACATATACAGCGGAAAACTTTAAAACAGCTTTGTGTTTTGCATTTACTGTATTTATAACAAAAAAAAAACTTTTTTTTTTCTATTTTTGTCATTAATGTAATGCAGTTCAAAAACCAAATTTTCTAATACTGCAATGTTTTCCTTTGATTTTAAGGGGAGAGAGTTCTGAATGCCGCCAAATTTTAAACTGTATTTCAAGCTCCAAATCTGTATTCAGAATGTAGTTTCTTAAAATCTGTATTCTAAAATCAATTTTAGTTACTTCCAAATACTGCATATTGTACACTGTTGTATGCACGCAGGTTATATACTAAGCTGTGCGTGAAAAGCTTTTGCAATTCTACAATTCTACAACTTTACTGCTGGTGGGGCCACCTATTAGATGCAGCAGACCAGCTAGGAGCCCTTAGCTAGAACCTGTTGGTCCCCCATCAAACACACACCTACACAAAAACTATGTCAAAACTTTGTGTTGCAAAATGTTTTCTTTGTGCTTTTCAAAGAGATATTTTTATGCACACATTTTGTTTTTTTATGCAGTTGAATCTCAATATAGAGAAGGTTTCACCGGTGGTCATCTGGACTCTGTTGTTGCGATCAAGATGTTTCAGCTCCCATCCAGAAGTTATTTTCAACTGATAGAACTGACTTGAAGCACTGGGAATTTATCCTACTCTGAGTACATTAGTCTAAGTGGGTTGAAATCACTCCTGGACAATCGAAGGATTGTACCATTTCAGTTGAATCTCAAATATAGTAAGCAATCATAACCATGAAGTATACAACGGTTTTTATATTATGTGTTCAAAAGATCTAAATATTCTGTATCTTGTCCCTGTATTTTAGATAAATAGTGAGAAGAGGGGTGCCGCAGACATGATGAAGCCCAAGCCCAAACCTCAGAAGAAGAAGAAGAAGAAAGACCCGAACGAGCCGCAGAAGCCGGTGTCTGCGTATGCACTGTTCTTCAGGGACACTCAGGCTGCCATCAAGGGACAGAACCCCAACGCCACCTTTGGAGATGTGTCCAAGATTGTGGCATCCATGTGGGACAGCCTCGGGGAGGAGCAGAAGCAGGTATGATGGATCGGAGGATAAAGACAATAAGAGGGTGTAGTCCCGAGTGGATACAAAGAATTCAGGATGCATTACCTCAAAGTACCTTCCTGCTCTGCATTTATTAGCTCTTTAATGTTGTTTCATTGTGTAAGGAGCAGTGGTACATTTGCAAAGGAATTGTTATTTAGTGTCTTAGTATTTACGTCAACTTAATCCTATGCAAACTTAGTCTATAGTCCATTCAGTATAGTTAACCAAATTGTGTAAGTAGAATGAATGAACTAAATAGAAACTGTTTAAAGGTCCTGTATTATGCAAAATTCACTCTTGTGAGCCCTAAGCCATGTTATAATGCCGTGACCTCTTCAGAAACATACCTGAAGATGTGTTTTGTTTCATTCACACATATTTGAGTAACTCTTTAATTTGAACTCTTCTGTCCACATATCCAAAGCTCAAGTTAACAGCTTACCTTTTACCTTAGCTTACCTTTAGTTCAGTAGAGATTGGCAATTCAAATTATTCTAGTGGGAGTAGTAGGTGTGTGGAGTTTGAAGACATAATGGAGCACTTCCTGTATTACCACATGACATCACAAGATTAAACAGAGTGGTTTCTGTTTGAGAGAAGAACACAGCCTAAATGTGCAGGATTCTGTGTTAATGAATGAAACAAATGTGAGTGAAACAAAACAAAGTACTTTTTGTTGTTGTTCAGGAAACAACTGTATAACCCAGATCATAAAGCAGCATAATATGGGCCCTTTAAACACAAGTCTATGATGTCTTTAAATTTTTCCCTATGATAAAGTAAACACACACTCTGGCCTGTAGGTGGCTCTGGTGTTGGAGCAGCCTGCTCTGTGCTTTATGTGCTGTGAAATGTCTGAGATACTGTTCACTTTAATGAGCTCCTTCTCTTCTGGATAATCTGTCCGTTTATCCCCAATCCCTGGGCTCTCATTAAAATCATTTTCTGTCTAAATTTAATTTGACTGGATGGTAAGGTGGGGAAAGGTGTGGGAGAGAAAGATGCACAGCAGGCTCTAAAATTATCGAGATTTTCGCACTCAATAAACAAGAGTAGTGGTAAAAGTGTTGGTGCTGGCAGTTGGTAAATATTGTAGCAAACAAAATATGCAAACTTGCTTAATAAATCTTCATTTCTGTTGTTATTTTCCTGAAGCTCAATTTGACTCCTAAATCAACTCTAAATATTTTCTTTTACTTAAGTTTGAGAGCGTATTCTTTTTAAGATATGAACTGATTAACATAGGAGAAGGGATATCATATTCTTAATTAATTGTTACATGTTCTAATTACTTTAATAATACTAATCCTCCTTTGAGATGCTATAGGCGACACCACCAGGCCAGGTTACTGGTTAGATCCATGGAGAGGCAAGCAGTTTTGTAAGAAATTTTTAGCAAAACATCTGTAATGGAATAGATGTAAGATACATTTTAATGTCACTGTGGAACATCCCAGTCAAAGCAACAACATCTCCATGGAGACAACCAGGTGTTGGACTTTGCATCAGAAAAGTTACATAGTGCACCTGAAGTATCTAACATGCAATTCACTTCCATCCATCTCATATACAATAGAAATAACATTCGTTTATTTAGGTTTTGAGCACGTAAACTTGGCCCCTATAAGATTTTAGTTATATTTAAACTCTCTTAAACTAATATTAATCTTTGCCAACTTATCCATACCTGCTGTTCCTACTCAGAGTATCTAAACCATTTCCACTGACACTTCACAACATCCCCTGTATATAATAGTATAATATCTTTTCTATTTTGATCCTGCGCGGAATACTGAATGAGCTCTGCCCCCAGTCCACGTCTCATCCTTGGATTAAGCTCAAGGGCATCTCAGCACTCCAAGATCATCACTCTATTGTTTTAGCTCCTATTTGATAGTATACCCTATACATACAGCGTTGGCTGGCAGCTATAGTGGGAAGTCTTAAATAATGAGATAGTGGTGGTTGGATGGTTTGCCTGAAGCTAATTGGCTGTTGGACAAAACATACAGTTTATTGTATAGAAGTAACATGTTTATTTAGTAAGATAATGTTGTAAGTGAGGGTGGGAAAGGGAAGTTTTTAGTTTAAACAGTATAAGAGGGAAGTTATTTGTCTGTTTTCCCCGTTGAAGCCAATTTTGACTTTTGTGTTAAACATGCTACTTTGAATGGTGATGAATTTAAAACAGGAACAAAATACATATAGTTTAAAGCTGTTGGTCTATGCTGGTGGTTTCAAAAGTGGGGTTGATCACAAGCCACAAAGCTGAGTGATGTGATCATTTCAAGATATTTGAATTCACTTAATTTAAATATTTTGCCTTTTATTAATTATTTTGTATTTTTATTTATTATTTTTGAAAATCTCGGGAACCCCTACACCACCCCCAGTCCAGCATTAGATTACTGGTTCATAATATTTGACAAGAGTCTAGAGCTATAGAGTTTGTTCACATTGAGAAGCATCCAGGCATATACAATTACAAGTTATTCCAATATCTATTTGCACTCATAATCTTATGTCAGTTCTTGGAAAGTAATTCACAGCTTCAATATATTGTGCTGTAAATATGAAGGATTATGCAAAAACTCTGCACTTACTGTTAAGATCTTTCTGAGAATATAGATTTTCCTGCAGCAAAACATCTAAAAGCAAATGCATTCACCAATATATTTATTTGTATTTTGAGCACCCATTACCAACCTTTCGGTGATGCATTCATGTCGCTAACAACAAGGTCATTTTCAAACAAACAGCATCAAAGATAGACAGATGGTGGAGGCCATTATCTAATATGGATATGACAACTACCATAGTGTGGTTATTCAAGTGTCAATGCCATCAGGCTAACAGAAAGAAACAAAGAGAACTGTCCTTCATTTAATCAGCACAAATGTAAGAGCTGTCAGTCATCATCAAATAAAAAAATGGGCTGACCTCCTTTTAGGATTTTTTTTCTAAATCATTATGCAGCTGAAATCTTACCTGGTTCATTTTATTGATTGGTTCATTTTTTGAAGAGTCGCTGTTTGATTCCTGTTGACTGTTATGTTACTGAGCAAGACATTTCACTCTTGCCTCTTGTCTAGTGCATACGTTGGTGTAGGCCTATATTATATGTGAGCAAGAAAATAGTAATTGATTTCTTGCATTTTTAGTACAGAAGCACAAAACCACCTAAATGTGACAGTTAAATTACAACAATTAAGTGTCATTGTCTGGTTTTGTATTTCCTTATTTTTGTTCACTTTGTATTGTTATAAGATTTCATACTAGGATTGAGGGACTTACTGGGGGAACAACAGTAAAATGATTAAGCTTAAAATATTAAAATATTAATCTATATTAATATATAATATAAGTATGTTTACCCATTCTTGTAAAAAATTACTTTGTATCTCAGATAAATTAATTTTGTTATTTTTTTAACGGAATGTTAATTTATGGCGTTAACCTTGCATGGATATTAGACAAACTTTATTGATCCACAAGGGAAATTGTTTTGGGTATGGTAGCTCACTCAACAAATATAATATATAATATATAACAGAGGGTAAAAAGGAAAGAAAGGAAAAGAAGTAGATGGAAATGAGGAAAAAAATATACAGTAATCCCTCGTTTATCGCAGGGGTTAGGTTCCAGAAATAACCCGCAATAAGAGAAATCCGCAAAGTAGGACAACTTTATATTTTACAATTATTCTAGATGTTTTAAGGCTGTAAATGCCTCACCACACACATTATACACTTTTCTCAGACTGGAATTAACCTTTTCTCACATTTGTCTCACGTTTAAACACTAAAACTTCCATAGATTTTCAACAAAATGTATTAATAGTGACGCGTGGGAGGGGGGGACACGGCTCCAGAAGCCCCGCCGGACGCACGAGGAGCACTGCCACGTCCCAGGACGCACACCAACCCCTTGGAGAAGTGCGCGACACGTGCTGTTCTATCACGGATTTGTCCACGATGAGGGGTTCATCATGGACAAATCCGTGACAGAGCAGCACGAGGCCGCGCGTACACCGGGGCTGCGAGCACGAGATAGAACCATGGTGCCCGGACTGCGTCATCTCAGCCCGAGCCACAAACCGAACATGCACAAACGAACGCAATAGCCGCACGGAGTGATTTAATCCTGGTTTAGACCTGATCTAGTCCCGGTTTAGTCCAGGTCTAGACCTGGTCCAGTCCTGGTTTAGTCCAGGGCCAATCCAGGTTTAGACCTGGTCTAGACCTGGTCTAGTTTTGGTCTAGACCTGGTTTAGTCCACGTTTAGTCCTGGTCTAGTCTCTTAGCCAATGAGGACGCAGAACACAATGTTACACTATAAAAAAAAAATTACACTATAAAAAAATTTAAATAAATAAATAAATAAAAAAAATTCGCGAAACAGCGAGGCCGTGAACAGTGAACCGCGATAGAGCGAGGGACCACTGTAGATGGAATAGCAACCAAAGAGCAATAGACCAGTGTCAGATGAGACATAATTATATACATAAATATAAAGATAATAAATATATATATGTACAAATCTGCACAAAGCAAGATGTACAATACCAGCTATATGATATGATATATATATGAAAATCTTCATATACTGGTATTGGTTACAAGCCACAGCAGTGAGACAAATATTGAATATCTGTATCTTCTCAAAAAAATCCATATTGGACCATCCTTACTTGCTAGTGTAACTATTCATTCAGGATCAAAACATAGCCCTGCATGTTGACCTCTGCCTGCTCCTCAGCCTCATATTTTGATTTCTTCTCTCCTCTCTTCTCAGGGCTACAAGAGGAAAACAGAGGCTGCCAAGAAGGAGTACCTGAAAGCACTGGCCGCGTACCGAGCCAGTCTGGTTTCCAAGGTAACGTCTATGACACAGAGCTAAAACTGATGATTGATTGGATGGAAAATCCCATCTAATAGGATGGGTGGGGCTTGGTCTTGAAAGGAGTGGGGATGCCATGCTAAAGGGCTTGTCCATATTTGGAACAATACCTGATTTCCATAGACTGCAGATGTGTGCTGGGGGCTGGGGGTGTATAGGAGGTGATATAAGCTGGGGGAGGGGTCAGATTGCAAACACATAGCATTTATGACCAGTGCAAAACTATGGACTCTATGGACTATGACTGTATGTGCTTTTCATGTGCTATATGAGTCATAACATTGCCATAAGATCCACACCAACACTCTCAGATCTAAAATAATATTATTTATTGTTTGTAGAAACATAACATATGGAGATATACATCACGGGAAGGTGCATTTTTATCAATTTCTGTGACTTGTGTACAGTATATTATTAACATGCCAGCATACAGGTTAAAAATGTGATGTACCCCGAGTGGATGGTCTTGTCTGCTTGACTTAGTGGAGGCAATGACGCAAGCAGGGCAACCCCACTCACAGTATTTATTATTATGTATTTATTATTATGTATTTATTATTATGTATTTATTATTATGTATTTATTATTATTATTATTATTATTATTATTATTATTATTATTATTATTATTATTACAGGGGGTCCTCGGGTTACGACGTTGATCCATTCTTAAGACGCGTCGTAACCCGAATTTCGTCGTAAGTCGGATTTTGACTTTGATCTTCCAACCAAAGCACCAATAACCTTTCCATCTCAATAATTAGACCACTACGCTGCTTGGTTATCACTGCCGCTTTCATAGGAGCAGATCAGAGCCCACATCAGGTACTTCCGCCCACATTGAGCACGCACACGAGGCCGTCTTCTTCGCCCTACAACCACAACAAAGCGTATTCTTCCGCCGTGCGCCGCGCGCCGTTCGCGTTTGTTTACGTCGCTTACCACGCTAAACCGCGTAAGACGGAATGACGCATAATTTTTTTATTTTATGGGGGCGCGTTCGTAACCACAAAACGTCGTAAGTCGAGACCGTTGTAACCCGAGGACCCCCTGTATTATTATTATTATTATTAGTAGTAGTAGTAGTAGTAGTAGTAGTAGTAGTAGTAGTAGTAGTAGTATTTTAGCAATAAAAAACACCTGTAATTTAAATGAATGCAAGATAGAGACTGGGATGCAAGGATTAGTCCAGTCAAATCTATAACATATCTATAGAGACAAGCAGGAAGCGAAACCTACAAAGTGTTCTGTTTCATACAACAGTCAAATGCCAATGCCAAATTTCCTATTGCACCTTATTTTGAACTTACTTAATCTTGGTTCCTTTCATGTTTCTCCCTGATTTCAGTAGACTTGAGTTTTGTCCGCACTTCAGCACATGGCCTTAGACATCAGCACAGCCCCATGTTGAGCAGAGGAGGGCCACAGATTGCATTGTTTAGTGCCGTCTTGTATTACCTGCAGACTGTGAGGTGCAGGGAAGATCTCTTTTGTCATTCCATTTGTTCTGCCGCAAACAGCCTCATTTCTCCTGCACTGCTGCTTAGATGTGAGAGCATTTATGGTCTTCTCCTATCTATCTGTCAAGGTGCGATTGATCATGGCCCCAGCCCTACTCCTATTCATACAAATGTGCTCCATTACTGCCTAATCAACACTGATGGTTGGAGATGAGCGCTCTGACAGCTCGGAGGGGAACGCAGAAGAATTGCTGGGTTTCATATTACATCACAACACAAGTCTAATAAATTAATGCAGAGGGGGGCAGTTAACATGAATATTGTTAATACATAATTTTGAGGTGTAGATGAATTTACACTGAATATATTTCTTATGAGAATACTTTGGACTCAATAGAGAAGAGTGTGACATAATCAGTTTCTAGAATCAGAAATCACCTCCTTGTCTCAAAGAAAATGTTATTACTGTGCCTGGAATGTTCCACAGTATGGCATTAAACTTATATTGCTGAAGAAATAACCAAAACAAAATGCATTCTTACTGTGAACAGTGTCACCAATCCACATATATGACCAGTAACTTAGGGTTTATATGGAGGTGCAACATAATAAAATCTTTACTGCTTTATTTGCTTATTGCTCTTTTGACTTTTTAGTATGTGTTCTATAAAGTAGTAGTAGTAGTAGTAGTAGTAGTAGTAGTAGTAGTAATAGTAGTAGTAGTAGTAGTAGTAGTAGTAGTAGTAGTAGTATAATAGAGTCAACCAGGTGACAGATCCTCCACCAGAAAATTTAGGTAGTGCATCTTTAAGTTATGATTTAGACAATTGTTGTAACAAAGAACAGAACAAAGAGGTCATGTTGATATAAGCTGAGAAAAGCACATCACCTGCGAGTGTATGTGCTGGTTGGATATATTAAATTTACAAATAAAATGAAATTAATATCACTAGATTAATAGAGTTTGGTGCTTCACTCATTGATTCTGCAGATATCTACAGTGTTACGGGACAGAGCATGTGTCGCTGATTGGCTAATCCACCTGTCAGTCATTTCAAAACGTTGAGACGGATCAGACTCACATCTTAACTTGTATTTGAGGGCTGAATTACATACTAAAACTAAAATAAAATCTATATAAATCTAAATCAAACTAAAATAAATTCCAAACATACAAGCAGTTGTCAATATTCCGTAGCTAGAGTAGTCCCGTCCATGTGTCAGCTTGAGAAAATCGAAGCTGCTAGACAAGGATTGAGTGCAAATGAAGTAGATTGTCTCATTACAGGGGGAGGATCTGCTGTTGATTCACTGTGTATCTCCGCGCTGTTAAAACTGTATTGGACAGATGTTAATAATGCCGCAGATATGAAATTAAACATACTGAACCCAAATGAGTGGCAAAGTCAAGGCCAAATAGCGAATACATGAAACCAATGCTCTGCAAATGTCTGTTATTTATTATTTGGGCTGTAAAATTGATACCTCTTCAGAAAAGTGCAGATTGGAGTTATTAAGATAGATGATGATAAGAAAGTCGGATCAAGTGGGTTCAAAAGTTAAAAGCTTTTAAAAATCCAGATTCTTTGACTGTGTAATTATGAAGTACATGCACTTAATGGTGGTCTCTCTTTGATGGAGCTGACAGAAGCAAATTGAACTTTTCTTTTCATGTACCAAAATGGCTTTTTGAGTTCCCAAGTGTAGAGAAAACTGCCTGACCCAGTTTGTGTCGGTGGATTTTTGATTTTTGAGAAAGACGCAGTTGTTCAGTATGTAACAACTTCAGATTTATTATTTTTGCTGCAAGCCACTGGTGCTCATCTAGTTCATAATTGGGCAACATGAGGAGGTACAATTTACTATCCATGGGTTTCACAGTATAAAAATATGGGAGTGTTGCCATAGTGATTAAGAATTGAATACAAATTATTATATCTTTTGAATGGGGAAAAATCCCTCAAAAGTTCACAAATAGGCTGAAACTGTCAAATTGGATCTGACATTAAGGCAATGTCTGCTTTCCTCCACAGACTTATAATGACCCAGAACCAAAAAGTGCCCAGCAGACGAGCCAGTCGTCCCACCTGTTGCCCCCAAAGCAGCCCCTGTACAGTGTGCCCCCTCAGCCCTCCTCTCCGTATCTGGGACCTCCGGGCTCCTTCCCCCTGTCAGAGCTGCAGAGCTACGGGCCGCGCCACAGCCTGGCCCCCGCCCTGAGCCAGTCCCAGATGCTCCCCCCCAGCATGAGTGCCTCTCCCCCAACCTCCTTCCAGATAAGCCCGCCGCTGCACCCCCACGCCCAGCTCTCCCTGCACCAGAGCTCCCTGCTTAACCAGCCAATCCGGATGCAGCAGTCACAGCCAATCATCTCGCACCAAATGGGTCTGCAGCCACCCCTGCACTCGCCCCCCCTCAGTCAGCAGGTCAGTGCACACTGCAATACAACATGACTCATCTCTGTTTCTTGTCAGTCTGCACCCAATGAACTCTTACATACAATCAACATACAATACAAAAACATTGACTTTAACACGTTTAAATGTGTTTCACTGTGTTCACTGAAAATAAAACGGAAACTGTTCAACTATATTGGACACTTGGAGTTTTCTATCTGTATGTATTGAATCCCTCTCTTGTCTTTTCAAAGGGATTCTCTCACCTGCCTCCGGATTACCAGAACAGTGTGGGTGGATCCCAGTCTCCAGGAGCCCCCGCCTCCGGACATGGACCAAACCCGGAGTGGGACGGAGAGTACTGCAACAGGGACTGTGGGCCCAACCACTGCGGGTGAGATTAACCTGAGTAATGTGTATACTTTAGACAACATACAAAAAACTTAAGTGGTTTTAAGCCAGTAGTTTAAGTAGTTATATTAAATGGATAAGTTGCTGAGTGACATCCCTTCAGAAGCTGTTGTTAAAAGACAGGACTGCTATGAAAGCAAAATATTGAATAAATTAAACAAAAAAAAAAAACATACTTATTAACTGAACTGCAGTAGTAATTAGAAGTATTGTTTTTATATTACCTGTCCATATTGACCTCTTAAATCCAACTCTGGACAAATAACTGGTCTGAACATGGAGTAGCTGCCTAATTTCCCAATAAGTCACTGTAGACCGCTACACTTGTACTCGCGGGGACTGTATTAATCATAAACTGCGATTTGCCGACTGAAGCTCTTGGAAAGCATCTCCTTGAAATTGAAATCAGTAATGCACGAGGAGAACAATGCTATTACAGCTCTTGGTAAAAGTGTGACATCCAATTAAGTCCCTGTGTTTCTTTCAGTTCATTTGCCCTTATTGAATAAAAACAGAGTTGCTACAGAGGCAGTTGTTGCTATTCTGAGAAATCTCACAAACACTGTCGACTGTATTTAGAGCTGATTCATGCCAAATGGGATCGCACCCGGGTCACGTCACATTTTGAGGCGTTAGAGCAAGATTGAGGTTTTGCTTAAATCTCTTCTTCCAAGTACTATCACTGTGTATTTGGTGATGCAGCTCTCATGTCAGTGCCGATAAGCACAGAACACACTTCACGTTTGGCATTTCAAAAATCAAGTCATCTGCAAATTTTGACTTTCGTATTTTGTGAATGCGGGGGGCGATTGATGCCTGTTGTTTTGTGCAGGGCTTTCAAGTTTGTTTTGCAGCTTTTGGAGCCAAACATCAGTTGATTTGCTAATGTCACTGATATGTACTATTTACTTGAACATTTGCAAAGTTTATATTTTTGCCCTCCTTTAATGGATTTATTTCTAATATTTTAACACTTTTCTGAAATTCTGCTAGTTGTTGATTTATGTTTTCTTCCACTATAGTTAGTAATTGGTTATTTTACCTATTTGGAAGAAATATCCAAAAGAAAAATGTATCAATTGTAGGTGGCGCTGCTCTGCTGGTGACACGGAGAAGGGCTCTCGTTGCATGTACTGCAACCTTCCCTCACCTCCAAGTCAAATTTCTCCCTTGTGGAGACTAATAAAGAAACCTTGAACCTTGAACCTTGAACCTTGATTTTTGAGCTATTAATGACTGTAGGCCAGACCTGGGCATTGTGCAGCTCCCGGGCCACAAATGGCTCTTTGGTTGTCTCTGACTGGGCCGTTTAAGCTAATTTGGAATTACAAAATAAACATATTTTATAATTTTACCTCATGCATGGACTAAAGCTGCATTGCTTTTATGTTAGAGGTGTTTTTAATGACATTTTTTGTAAGGCAACCTCACTTTTTCATTGCTTAATCATAACATATACTCTTACCAGTCTTACCAGTGTGTCAAAGCAATGATATTTACTGCTTTTTATAAAGAAATACAATTAATATTATGCAGAATTGAGTTAAGCATTTTGGCCACAATATTGTCTGTTTCTCATGTGGCCCTCATGTGGAAACAAAAGCATTTTTACCTGCCACTCAACCTCTTCTCCACTAAATATAGTACTATATATTTTGTAGTTGTGTTTACATGGTAAAAAAGAAATCTGATAATAAAAGGCAGTTAATCAACTGACTTTTAGTGCACCTGTAAATTTTAAAACGGCTCCATATTTAACATTTTTTTCATTCATTTTTTTGTCCTTTTTCTTTTCAAAACCTTCAAGTGTGATCTGAAGAAAGCAGTTTACTTACATCAAATACTACGGTTTACATGACATTTTAAAAATCAGATAATCAGATTTTTGGTGTGCAGATAAACACAGTTAAAATCCATATATCAGTAATCAGATATATGACATATTTTCTTTTTTCTTTCTTGTTTGTTAAAACCATGTGCTATCTCTCTCCTGACCCTGTCCTCTGTGTTGCAGCAGTGGCATGGGCGTCCGGGACAAGCCTCTCTACCTCACTTGAATTTGAAAAACCTCCAAAAGTCTGACTCAAGGGAGCTTTCCAATGTCACCGGCCTCGACACCATTTTGTTTCTCTGTGTTTTCTCTTCCTTGTGGATTCAACAGGTCCCAAAGATTGCTACAGTACCTTCACCTATTGCCAAGCACTTAGATCGGCCAGGGGCACTTCTCTTTCGCTTCAGTTTTTTATTTTGGATTTTACTTATCAATGAACTCTGCTGTTTTTGCCAGGGCAGAGGGCTCAAAGCTCATGCCAATATACTGGAAATGAAGACCAAAAATGTCTTCTCATTCGATTTTGAATTTTTTTAAGAGACATTTTTTCTGCGGTTCACTCCAGCGCTCGATTTTGCCATGGACTGCCCTCTTTGGGAAGATGCTCAGAGCAAATGCAATGTAAGAAAGTTGAATTTTGTTACCTCTGCTGGGGTGAGTAAGCTTCGAATTGTCCGATTATCTAGTCACCGATGCACAGGACAAGTCATCTCGTATAAGGACTTATGTTTTCCTCACAGAGTGTAAATATCACCAAGTGGATCCTGCTTATGTGTGTATTTAGCTAAATCCCTTGCTTTAATTCATTTTAAATTCTCTTTTTGTTGACGTGGTTTTGTGCCGGCGGATTCAGTGAGTGAATATACACACACTAAATTGAAAACTGTGTTCACTGATGATGGTTTCTCTTCAAAATAAAAGGCAAGAGAAATTGCAAAAAGTTTGAGAGAGGCGGCTCCAAAATAAGAGTCCTTTCTCGTCACGTGACCTCAGGACTTCGCTGAACTGCAGAGGTCAAAGTTCAAACCTCTCCTTTAGGCCCCGCCCTCCTCAACCTCAATGACCCCGCCCACTTCCCCCGTTAGTTCCCTCACTTGTACAGGTGAATAAAATAAGTTGCTAAATGTGAAATGTTACTAAAGAAAAAAAAAAATAACGTGGGTTTTAAAGTTTTTGACTAGTTTTATTAGGTGTTTTAGAGTTGTGTTGAACTCATATTTTTCATTTTTGTGACAGCATTTTTTTTTTTTTTTAATATTGTTTTGTTTTTTTCACTGTAGCAGGATTTGATTTTGAAAAGAGAGTGATTGGAGAGCAGATATTTCAAGTTTGTGTATAAACCTGCCAAATGTTCTTTTTAATTTGTAAAGTATAAGAAATCCCTTTTTGTTTTGTTAAATATATTGTTTTAAAATATGGTCGATCTATTTAAATTGGTTCCACATACAGTATTTATGAATGCAATTAAGTAACATTTTGGCTTAAGTTAATCAGGGTGCATTATTATTATTATTATTATTATTATTATTATTATTATTATTATTATTATTATTATTACTACTATTATTATTATTATTATTGTTATTATTATTATTATTATTATGCAACATTGCTACTAGATTAATCAATATTTTTCCAGAAATTGCAGTGGGTGCAAAAACAGTGCACCAGCATAAAATTCATTTTGTGTCACAAATTCTTTAGTTTTCTTTTGTCTGTAATAAAATGTTTAAAGTGGATGCCTCTGTCTGTTTATTTCTATATAGATTTCTCATCTATATATAATATGCACAAGGCTGTTCTGTGTGGTTTCTGTAATCAAACTATATTAGATTATTTTTTGTGCTGGCAGTGGCTCCCAGATAAAACAGGTATTATCAGGCTTAAATGTTTGAGGTTTTTACAGCAAGATAATTCAAATTTATTTGAACAAGTACAACTCTGTGTACTTTGTAATTGTACATGAACTGTAGATTGGATGGCAGTGCATGAGATTATCTGAAGCATGATTTAAGGCCTCTGCTACAAAAACATGACCTAAACATTCAAGGTACCCACTATGAAAAAATAAAAATGCTGTCTTTTTTCCTCTATGAAACTTATTTGTTAGAATATTTGTTTTTGTTTTGCCTTGAATGTTCCACAATACAATGAGTAAGAATTCATGTTTTCTACACTTTTCAAGTTTTTGGAGCCAAAAATATAAATATTGAGTAATGAATAATGAATAATATGGACAATTTTAATGACAGAACTTTGTATTTCCATTTCCAGCTTTTTAGATCTAATTAGGCTGCTTTATAGATTTGTTGTAGTCATTTATTTTTATTTTTTTGTAGGCACATAATAGGTCGGATGCTTCAGCTTACAGCACAAATGAACAACAAAGCAATGTAAACAACAAGGAGCCTATATAATTTGCATTACAAGAAGAAAAGAGCCTGTTAAGTTCATGTCCAGTGCATCTTTTTTTTTTTTACGAATTATAAAATTAATGAGGGAAAAAAAACTGTAGTTAGCGTCTGCCACGTGGATCCATAGGTGAAGCATTTCCACTGAGTTTTGATCAATATGTGATGATGGGAGTCAGTAAAGCCACGCGCACTGCCCACTGCTGATGTCTTCAGTTCAAATGAGATGATGAAACTAGAGAAATGCATAAGGAAAAAATAGAAAAGCATGTCTTACTTATGAATTTTACAGTTGGATTAAAGATGGAAAAGAAATGGACTAACCCCCTTACCCCCATCACCCCCCTCACCCCCTCACCCATACATACCCCTCTCTGTCACTCTGAACATGGAAATACAGTGCCATCTACAGGAGATAGGAGGGAACTGAGTTTTTGGTAAAGTGGCAAGCAATACATTCACTTTTTTCCCCCTAGCCTGTTTGACCTTTCTGTGGAGAATAGATGCTGTTTTTGTCATATAGTTGGTCAAAGTCTTGCCATTGTTCAGTCAAACATTTAAAACATTTTAAGTTTCAAACAAAAAAAACATATCCCTAGAGCAAATAGGCTACCACTGAAAAATACTGAGAAAATACAGGGGAAAATGTTGTTTCTCTTTCACTTGTAATTTGCTGCATGGGCTAATTCAAATAGACGAACAAGTTGAACTCTTCAAATGGAAAACACAAGATACATTAAAGCATAAAGTGAGAAAGATGAGCAGGCCAGAGGGGAAAAAATTGGCAGTTGTGCTCACAATTAGATACACCCAATATTCATAGATTTTTCATAGATATCTATTTTATATATGTGTATATATGGCTATATGTATGGCCATATACTCTTCTAAAATGGACTGACTACAAATTCAAGCGTTGTACCTAATATTGTGTAGTATACAGTATATGCGTGAAAAGTCCCTCAGTCGTCCAGGTAGAATCCATGATTTTCCATGATTTTATCAGTATACAGTATTGTCAATATTAGCTGTGCTTTTCTCTCTCTCCACATCTGAATCAATTTGGTTGACTGAAACCAGTTCAGAATTTCATATGTGTAATTAATGTCACCTTAATAACTGTCATAACTCGATTTCAACTGTAAGTAAAATACAGACAATAAGTGCAGCATAAAAATCACAATGGCAAGATCATTTGCAGGTCAGGAGTGGGCACAAATCTGGCCGTGCATTGCTCACTCAACCATGCCAATTAATAGCAACTTTCCTACGCCAAGATAATTTGATTGAGATTTATTTGACATGTGCACAAAGTAAGAAGAAAGGTACAGTTCGTTTAAATTCATTTCGTGTAGCTCACAGCATCTTGACCACACCATGCGTAAAGAGCTGTTCTGTCACTCGTCCCCTCCTAGTTTAAGCACAGAAATAAAACGTACTGATCTTTATCAATTCACACAATTCACGACCAAAAAGGTTCATCCGATTTAGTGTTTGCAGGCGTCAGTGCGCGGTCCTGACGCGCCATCTGCTGGAGACACTTTATACATGGATATTTCTACCAATATTAGGCCTATAGAAAAATAATGAACTATATATAGCTCTAGTCTATATGTAAGTAAGCTCAAATATTTTAACATTTGCAAACCGAATATTAGCAATATTATATAATAGACTATTAAAACAAAGTAACACGTGCACTGTAGATGTTTTTGTTTTGCCTGGAATGTTCCACAGCATAGCATTAAACGTATCTAAAATGTATTGTTATGCATTTAATATTTATTTTATTGATGCTAAAAATAAAATAAAAGATCAAATTCTGTGAGCATGGTCTGACTTGCTGTCTCCATGGAGAGACAGGTTTATTGTCTTAATCTACTGCGTGCATTACAAGCAAAGCAATAACACGGGCAGATTGTGTACCCTCCACCAGAAAAGCTCCACAGTGCAACTTTAATGTAACAATATGTAGAAAGCATATTTGATATCTTTTTGAGCTTTTTGCTTTCAAACTTGACATCACTGGACCGATATTAAATCTGCCCAATCTCCCATCACTAATATTGTGCTCTTGGCTTTAATACTGCTTTTATCAGTGGGTATCAGTGTGGCTCATATCCTCCTCAGACGGATATGAACTGGAAACTTCACGGCTGTCAGCTCCTGGGTACAAAAAACAGCAGATACTACAGGTCACAACAGCCTATTGTCCAATAGAATGGGCAACAACAATGTATTTAGGACTATTGTTCATTTATTAAATAGCCTTGGGTGTGGTGGCCACCGAAGATCTGGTCTCCCCTCATCAAAATGTGTTTGGAAAAAATATGGGATTGATAAATGACTTAAAGGAGCACCACCTGCTAGTCCTGTGAGTCCTTTTAAAATGCACTGAGATCATTGACTGAGACACAAACGCGACTTTCCCTCAAGATAAATAAAGTATCTTTTTCTCTAATTTGCCTGGAATGTTTCACAGTATGGCATTAAAATGATCTGTCTCTAGAGGGACAAGCAAGTGATGCTACTAGGTCATGTTAGTGCTCACAGAGAAAATGTTTTTTATTTTGCGTATTTTATTTATGTATTTTTGAGCAATAATAACACCAGTTTAATGCCATTTTCCAAGCAAAGCTGTAACATCTTGGAGATAAGTAAGCCCAAAGCACGTAGAGATAGTCATTTGGACATGTAATAGAAAAAAGAAAATAACTACAACAACCAAGTCAACATTTCAACAAAAATATTTATTCTGTACCAGCTATCACATACAGACATTTCCAACCAAAGTGCCTTCAATAAACACAACAAAAAAATAAGCTTTGACCTTTAACCATTGCATTTCGAGGAACATACACTAACAGTTTGACAGTAAGAGAAGAGTCCAGTTACAAATATGTGGAAATGTGGAATTGGACTATCTTAAAATGCTCATAAATGTTTACCAAAAAATAATCTGCAAATGAACTCTTCAAATGGAAAACACAAGATACATTAAAGCATAAAGTGAGAAAGATGAGCAAGCCAGAGGGGAAAAAATTGGCAGTTGTGCTCACAATTAGATACTGTACACCCAATATTCATAGATTTTGGGAGGCACGTATGTTGAAGATTGACCATTGAAGTTTATTTATTTATTATCTATTTTATATATGTGTATATATGGCTATATGTATGGCCATATACTCTTCTAAAATTGACTACAAATTCAAGCGTTGTACCTAATATTGTGTAGTATACAGTATACTATGTGCTTCCATCTCAAAAGCCATAGAAAAACAAAGCATTGTCATTATTAGCTGTGCTTTTCTCTCTCTCCACATCTGAATCAATTTGGTTGACTGAAACCAGTTCAGAATTTCATATGTGTAATTAATGTCACCTTAATAACTGTCATAACTCGATTTCAGTAGAGTATGAGATGAAGCTATTAATGTTAATTACAGCTTGAACAGATTTGGTTAGGAATAATTAGCCGTCTTGATAAGCTTATAGAGACCAATTTGTTAAGCTGGGATTGAAAGTGATAGCTCCTCCTTCGTTACTCCAGTCTTAAGTTTCCATACTTCATTACTTCATTAGCGTCTTATTTCTTGTAAACATGAAAACATCAAATGGTGCGCTTTCTATTTTCTTTCAGATTTCACCCTTTTTAGTTCATCTCAAATTGCCTGTGTAGAATTAGCAACATTCGCTATGGTCAGTTAACAACAACTAAGAGAGAAATGCGATACTGCTGGCACAATCTGTACAATTCAACATACAAACACATGACATCTATACAAAAATTTGTGTTTGTGGATGTAACATTGTCATCACAAGTGTTGGGAATGGACTGATAAAACAAAGTCACAAACTTCACAGAAATATACAAGGTTTTTCCTATAGTCTCCATCGTGTGCGTTAAGGCAGTGCTGTTCCCAAATACAATAAAATGATATAAAAATAGAATTAAGAATCAAACTAAACTATAAATTATTAAATTAGTCATCTATGAATTACCATATTAGTAGTGTGTAAGTTCTGAGCTAGTTGTTGTGATCGCAACCCTGATTATTACAGTTATGAGTTTACTCCAAATAAACTGAAAACAATTTGTTTAATTATAGACTTGATAGCTCAAAATTCATGTAGAGATTAGTATGTACTGAAAATTGTTATTATGTGTCTGTTAGATAGTTTCCTAGTCATGTGTAGTAGCCTTCGGTAATTGATCCTGTCCTACAGGATAACTAGGCACTAAGTTACACTAGTTATGTATTTAGACATGCATTATGCACACATGTTTAAAAGCATTCAAATCAACAGTAAATGTTTGGTTAATTTGAAACATAGCAGTGATTTATAGAGTAGCTTATACAATAGTACTGCATACATTCATTAAATCACAAAATGGGTGTAAAAAAAAAATACCATGAGAAGAAAGACAGAACCCCCCAAAAATTCATACATTTCTAAGTTAACTTAATTATTAAAATATTGTATGGGCTTATTATAATAACTAGTGCATTTTGTTTTCACAATACTAACCAATGACCTAATGACCTATCTTTCTGTAGAGGGTAGTGGGGATACACCCTTTGTCCATATACTGTACTGAAATAATACAAGTGAGAAACCATTAATGTGCGTAAACAAAGAAATGTCACTGTTCCTCAGGCACAGACATGAAGATCTTCTGACAGAACATGGTGAAGATTTCTGAGGCGACAAAAAAAAATCAACACCACAGAAGTCAGTAACACTTTCACACAACTACTATTTGAGCTAACTGTTTATAGGGCTCAATGATTTTGGAAAACTATCTAATTGTGATAAGATAGTGTGATTTGGTATTTCTCACGCACAGCAATCGGTTAGATAATGCAGGCACCGCGCGTTTTCAGCCGGTCCTCGGGAAAAATTATTCACTCGCACCCCCCCACCCCCACCCCCCGCTCCTCGGAAATTACGCAGTCTCACGCACGACCCTGCTCAAAACTTGAGAGCCCTGACAGTACCTGAGATGCATGTTTCTGAGTGCAGCAAGACAATAATAAGATGTTGTTTTGATAATAAGATGTTGTCCAGATGTTGTTTTCATTTTTGGATTTCTCATTACAAAACTTGCACAAAGGGCGTCAAATGTTACTCAAGTTCAAATCTAATATTCTAATATTTTTTTGCCTGCATGCACTTGTCTTCTTGTTCAAACTGTCCCTACCTGGAGCTACTGTGACAAGTAAATTTCTCCTGTGTGAGATCAATAAAGTCTTATCTTATCTTATCTTATCTTATATTTCAGATCACATGCCTCAAACATCACATTATCACATTAACACCCTCTTTTCAAATTCCCTAAATCTATACATATCAGTTTCCAGAATAAAAGAGCCTCTCACGCCTAGTCCATTTCATACTTACCCAGCATCTTGCGGACCATGTGAGGTTTCTTCCACTTGTATCCCAGCAGGTAGGCTGGCACCCCCGTCAGGATAACGCCGCTGCCCAACAGACACTCAAATGGAGCAGCCCAAAAGGAGACCACGATCATGAACACACAGGTCAGAACAAAAGTCACCGGGATGAACAGATACACCTGAGAACAACAACAGCCGCAGTGAGAGACAGTGAAGACTGAACACTGTGCTAGTAACACAGGTGTTGTACGCTGGTGTTTGGGAATATTGATACTTTGCAGATGCTGTCATCAATATTCCCTGGGGCTGTGATGCTAACTGTAAGCACTGCTCTATCTGAGGTGTGTTTATTTTAACATAATATGATCAGAATGAACTGACTTACTTAGAACGGCAATAGGGGAGATGATTTGTGCTTGTGCTATACAAGTCTCTCTCAAATAATATTACAGTAACACGCTAGCTAACACTAGCCAACTGTTTTTCAGTTAGTCACTCTCAGCTTTTTGCTGAAAATCAAACACCTAAACAGGAACATGAATCATTTTTTAAATTATTATTATCCTTTATTTATCCCTGTAGGGAAATTATCCTCTGCATTTCACCCATCTTTTCAGAAGCAGTGGGCAGCACATGGAGGCGCACGGGGACCATCTCCATCTCCTAGTCTTGGTCATTTTACCTGTGGAGCATGTTTTGGGTTGATGGGGGAAACCGGAGTGCCCGAAGGAAACCCACACAGACATGGGGAGAACATGTAACCTCCATACAGAAAGGCACGGGCGACCCGGGGATCAAACCTGGAACCTTCTTGCTGTGAGGCGTGAGTGCTAACCACTCAGCTAATGTGTGCATTGTGTCCACCATTAAAGACACATGTAGAACACCCCCAGCATGATGTCACTCTAAAGTATAAATAAGTACAGTGGTACCTCACCTTACGAAATTAATTCGTTCCAGAAGTGGTTTCGTAATGTGAAAAATTCGTAAGTTGAGTAGCTATTTCAATGGAAAAAGCCTGATCCGTTCCAAGGTTGTTGTTTTTTAGAGTTTAACATTTTTTTATAGTGTAACGTTGTGTTCTGCGTCCTGACAGGCTAAGAGACTAGACCAGGACTAAAAGAACGTGGAATAAACCAGGTCTAGACCAGAACTAAACCTGGATTGGACCTGTTATTATTATAACATGGTAGTGCCGTTGGATGAGTGCGCTGCTCGTGTCTGCGCTCCTTGCCAGCCCCGCGGGGCGGGGCGAGCTCTGCTTCTATCCAGTGTTGCCAACTTAGCGACTTTGTCACTATTTTTAGCTACTTTCTGGACCCCCCTAGCGAGAAAATTAGACAAAAGCGACTAGCGACAAATCTAGCGACTTTTTTTGGTGATCAGAGGCTCCAAGATCGCGGGAGGGGGAAAAAAATAATTGCGCCGTTTTCTTTCTTTCCCCGTTCAGAGAAAGAGACAGAGAGGGGCAGTGGAAGAGAGACACAGGCAGAGAGGGGCGGGGGCGGAGTTGAGAACAGCGTGGACTGTCGCTTCACTCACAGGCAGACAGACACACACACCAGTCTCTCCTCTGCTCCCTCCCATCTCGTCAGATCGCCTCGGAGTCTGGTCATTCCTCTGCCATAGGCTCTGATTTTCAATAAGTGTATGCCTATGCGCTCTGATTTGTTTTCTTTTTCTTTTTGGCGACACAAAGTCACAAGTAGCACTGCTTAAAAAGCTAGTTGTACAGCACAGAAAAGTTTTTTTTAAAAGCTAGTTCTTTAGCACCAAAAAAAAATAAAAAAAAATAAAAAGCTATAGTTTGCCCACTATAGCACAAAAAAATAAAAAAGCTCTCACGTCTAGCTACTTTTAGCTACTTCTGGGCGGGCCAATAGCTACTTCCGATGCTGGGGAGTTGGCAACACTGCTTCTATCTGACCTCCAGAGCCGGGAGGCTGACACTATGAGCTAACAGGCCGAGAAAGGAGCTCTATCGGCCGGCAAGACCGCGGGGTCTCGCTCGGGGTGGGCTCTGGTTCTATGTGACTTCCAGAGCCGTGGGGCTGAGACTGTGAGCTGTGAGCCGCGCGGGCGGGCCGAGCCGCGCGTGCTCGCGGCCCCGAGGAGGAGGCACGCGGCGCCACGGCTCTCCATCCCGCAGCCCCGGTGTAGCGCGGCCTTGCGCCGTATGGACGTTCTGATCCTTCGATGTTGGCTCTTCTTATCATTGTGAAGCAGAATTCACCAAGTGTTGGATTGTTCACTCACTAATTGAACGTGAGTGGGGTTTAGACCGTCGTGAGACAGGTGAGTTTTACCACACTGATCATGTGTTGTTGTGTCTCCGCTTCCATCGCATGTTCGGCGAGCCGTGCCCCCCCCCAACACATTCCATTGAAAATCTATGAAAGTTCGAGTGTTCAAATGAGAGAGAAATGCGAGAGAAACTCCAGTCTGAGAAAAGCGTAGAATGCGTGTGGTGAGGCATTTACAGCCCTAAAACATGTAGAACAATTGCAAAATACAAAGTTGTCCTACCTCGTGGACCTCTCCCACCGCGGGCCACCTCTGGAACCTAACCCCGTGTGTGTTGATAAAGTGTATTTACGTTTCGGGGCGCGCATCTGAGCACGCATTAATTGAATTTTTGAGATTTGTTGTTTTTAAAGTGCTTTATAAATAAAGTTGGACTGGATTGGAGATTTCGCGTTTCGTAACTTGAAATTTCATTCGTATCTAGAGACCAAAATTTGACGTGAAGGCGTTTCGTAACTTGAAAATTTTGTTTGTTGGGTCATTCACCTCGGCGAGTTACCACTGTACTGGGGTAGGCGATATTGGGAAGAAAAAAACAAACAAAAACATGATATTCTTTTGGACTATCCCATTGGCCATATTGTGCCAATATTATGGTAGTGCATTAGAGATGTTGCAAAATGTAGCCATAATTGTCTTGTTGTCATAATTGCCTGAAGTATTGTACAAAAGTGAAGTGAAAAAAATAAAGATGCACTATGTAACATTTCTGGTGGAGGGTCTACCGCCACAAAAAAAAGAAACATCTCTTCATACCTTCAAGACACACAGCAAGATTCTTTTTGATATTTAATTTGAAATATATCCCAAAAACTTATGCAATAGTATCTATGAGAAAATACAATGCACTATATAGAGTGCATGAGAATAAGTTTGTAAGTCATAAGTCTGTATATAACAGAATTATATACAGTATTTTCTTACATTTTTCTTATGCATTAAGTTCAATGAAAGCATGGGCTTCCTGGTAAATTAGCATCATGATAATTGCACTTACAAGGTGTCTGTCTTTCTCTTTGTTTACAAATGTGCCTTTGTGAAGTCCAATATGAGGTCTATTTAATACGCAAGAGGTTCCTATAAAACAAATGGAGAGAAAGCACACACCCACTGAGAGGAGATGAAAGCCTAGGCGCAGATATTCTCATGATCAAACAGAAACAAAACACTCTCTGTCCATACAAACACTGGCCTCTCTTATCATGAAACACAGTGTGGAGCTACTATAAATAATAAAGAAGCAAAGAAGCAATGGGGCATCTTTAAACCAACACAAGGATGGAATGGTGCAATAACAACATATACCATTGTATATATGTCCTGAATCATCTTTGCTCACTACAACCAATGTTTTTCACTACATCCATCAGTCTTGTCTTGTCTTAATGCAAACATTCTGCAGTTTTAATGATATATTTACTATCCAGTATGAGCAACTCAGTCCACAAAATCTGATTTTATTCTCAAAAAATATAATGTGATCTGTCCCTACATCTGACAATCTATTAGGGCTGCATGATTTTGGAAAACAAAAAAAATAGCAATTTGTTGATCAAGTATTGCTACTGCAATTACATTTGCAATTTATGTTTATGCTAAACTGATGCTCCTCCTCCTCCTCCTCCTCCTCCTACTACTACTACTACTACTAGTAGTATTACTATTACTCTACTATTACTACTACTACTACCACTACTACTACCACTTAATACAAAAATGTCATGCATTTCAGAATGTGTGTAGAGGTCTAAAAGGATATTGTGTTGTATGAAGAGGACATTATATTCCCTAAATAACTGCAGCATTTATTTCATTGCAATCTCATCTCTATGTCTAAAGACATCTCTGTCCATTTATAGGATGGTTGTAGCCGTTACCTTAATGGGTCTTCTGATGTCAGGTTTTGTGAACCGCAGCCACAGCATCCCCGCGATGGCTGCACCCACACACAGCCAGGTAAAGAAGCTGAAGAGGTTTATGACGGAGAAGATGTCTTGAGAAATGGCATACATCATGGACAGTATGCACTGGAAAGAGTCAAGACACAATACATTGACATTCTGGATTTTTGAAACAGCACACAGTAGCTGCCAAACATTTATTGATTGCATTACTGAATACAGTATATAGTTGATATTATGTTGAAATTTACTAATGGTGGCTACATAAGGCAAGGAATGTCTTTAATGATTGCTTGTAGAAAGCAAAATAAAATAAAAGTAATACATATCAGTGTTGTAAATTCCCTGATAAAACTGTTTATTTAGTCAGGCATTCCAAGACAGTTCAGGGTGAACCACTGATAATCTCAAGTTATCATCATAAAACAGCAGCATGTAACTTTTGTTAAAGGTCCCATGGCATGAAATTTTCACTTTCTGAGGTTTTTGAATGTTAATGTGAGCTCCCCTACCCTGTTTAGGGCCCCCCCCATGGCTAAAAGTTGCGAAATGTCTAAACTGAGCATTTGCGGTCCTTTTCTGCGTTCGAAAAGAAAAAAACACAGCTCAAACGGGCGATTCTGAACAAGGCAACTATGTTACGTCACATCGAAAAAAGAAATGCAAATGCAGTTCCATCACCGTCTGGATGTCCACCCCCTGTCTCTGGAAATCACGCCCAGAGAGTTTGGACCGTGAAGGAGCTACGCAATGCAAAATGCGTTTTTTTATTTGCCTGGAGGCACGTGCGAGTGTTTCTAGGCTCGGAAGTCCTTTACCCGACCCTCTGGACCTCTGAAACAGCAGTGGTTTAATTTTATTTTCTGTGAAAATGTTTTTTTCATTGAAATTCCTCTCCTTTCTTCCTCCGCGCTTAAAACGCGGAAGTGGGAGACAGCGCACAGCGCACCTAACCAGTGGGCACATTTGCCCCCCACGCGGTCCTCTAACCTATCTGTGTCCTTCTCATTTGCATTCAAGCAACAAGGCCCAGAATGAGTTGTTCAGAGAGAGACTTTCTGACTCTGACTGTGTACATGTGTCTTTCTCATGCACTGAGTGTTGATTTTGAAGAAGGATTCATTTACAGTATTAGGGAACCATTAAGGCACCATATAAAAGCATCAAGAAGTACCATGTCATGGGACCTTTAACTCTTTAAATTTAATGTTCTGATACTAATTAGCTTGATTAACTGTTTTAATTAGTGTTGTCAGGCAATTAAAAAATTAATCTAATTAATTACAGGATTTGTAATTAATCTAATTAATCGCATTTTAAGAGTGTGTGAGAGAGAGAGAGAGAGAGATTGAGAGAGAGATTGAGAGAGGGAGAGATAGAGAGCAATTGAGTTTGTCAGTTTTCATGTGGTTGCATTCGTTTCCCAAATTCTGCAAGCGTGGTTTGGTGGTTTCACTGGTAACGATGGAACTTGTCCGGACGTGTTTATCGTTCAAATGATTAGTCAGGCTGGAGCTACTTTGGTGATCGGAAAATTATTTTTTACAAAAGCTACAAGTCATCGCATTCTTGTTGATCATCCCGTCTTCGTTCTTTTTATAAATAAACTTGCCTTTCAAAGGCTCTGGCAGCAATTTGCTCACCGCACACCAAATTTAAAATGCGCGCGCATTGAATTGCCACTCATAATTAATTGCGTTCATTTTTATAACGTGTTAATTTGCAGTGTAATTAATTAATCAAATTAACGCGTTAAACTGACAGCCCTAGTTTTAACTGTTATTCATAGTCTGATTATATGTGTGTCATTTCAGTTATATGATTCAAATGTTGTTATAGATTACCAAAAAATAGAAGAAAGGACATTAAAGCTCCACAAATATATTCAAGTGTCTGTCACTCTCTGATCGGAGTACAGTGGTACCTCACCTTATGAAATTAATTCGTTCCAGAAGTGGTTTCGTAACGTGAATTTTTCGTAAGTTGAGTAGCTATTTCAATGGAAAAAGCCTGATTCGTTCCAAGGCCCCGTTCCAAGTTTTTTTCTTATAGTGTAACTTTTTTTTTATAGTGTAACACTGTGTTCTGCGTCCTGATTGGGTAGGGTGACCATTCGTCCGGTTTCAGAGCTGTCTGTCCGGCCGTCTGTCACGTGTCCTCCTTTTTTACATTTTGTCCTCCTTTCGGACCCTCGTCGCCCACCTTTGCATAAATCGTCATAAATCCCCACCCATTATTTACACTTGCTAGTAGCAAGTATTCTTATTATTTTTTAACATTATGGTTATGCGGTGGCACAGAGTGAGACTTCACACATAAACATCAACGCGTGCGGGATGACACACTATTGGTAAAATACACGGAAGAAGCTTGAAGTGCAAAGCGCGAGTACAGAGAGGAGACAAGAAGAGCGCTATAATGAGCGCTATGAGAACGCTATAATGTTTGGCGAGTATGTCTGGGTCTGGAAATACTATAAAGTTGATGACAACAACAACAACAACAACATTCACATAGCAAACGGTGGGATATGTAAACTTGGGATTGCAAGGGGTAGAAAGGAAAGGGCTACATTTAAAAAAACAAACCGATACGGCACCTCAAAAACAAACACCCGAGTTACAGGCAACCCAGCCAAAGACGAGTCAGCTCACGCTGCAGGAGAGTTTGAAAAGGAGACAAAAAAATGCCCCTTGACAGTGCGAAGGCACAGGAGAACACAGCCAGGAGCACAAATGATCGCAATGAGTGACTTACCATTTGCCTTTGTAGAGAACCCTGGATTTCTTATGCTTCTGGAGCACGTTGGACCTCGTTAATAATAATAATAATAAGCCCCGCGCCGGGTCATGCTGCACTATCACACACGTGTCCGCGCGCAGTCTTCTCCCCCCTCCCCCTTCCCCCCACACTTCACTATTAATACATTTTGTTGAAAATCTATGAAAGTTTGAGTGTTTAAACGAGAGACAAATGTGAGAAAAGTTTAAATCCAGTCTGAGAAAAGCGTATAATGTGTGTGGCCGAGCGCGCATTATTTGAATTTTTCAGATTTTGTGTTTCGTAACTTGGAATTTTCGTTTGTTGGGTCTTTCGTAAGGTGAGGTACCACTGTATTGTTTTGGATGAAGAGTCTTCGCATATACAGTGGTACCTCACCTTACGAAAGACCCAACAAACGAAAATTTCAAGTTACAAAACGCCTTCTCTAGATACGAAAGAAAATTCAAGTTACGAAACGCTCAAAAATTCAAATAATGCGCGCTCAGCCACACACATTATACGCTTTTCTCAGACTGGATTTAAACTTTTCTCACATTTGTCTCTCGTTTAAAGGGACAGTGTGTAAGATTTTTACCCGTTAATTACCGAAATTGAAGATACCCATTCAAAAATACATTGTTTTCCAAGCCTTTTCACTTCCATCATGAAATCAAAGTATTCTTTTGGACTTAGATATAGTCACATAAAAGGGGGATTGACCCCATGTAGAGGCAGCCATTTTAACTACGAGAGCCGCAGAAGGACATTTGGGCTCCGCCTTCGCCTTCGGCAAGGCTCGTGGTTTTGGGTAAACAACGACAAGCATGTTGCCGGATCACACGTCGTAATGGATCTAACACGTGTTTTGGACTAAATTGTTTTACTGAATTTTATTCGCTGGATCCTTACGGACAAATTGAGACCAAGCTTATGGTGAAATACTGAGTTAGACCTGTCCAGAGCCTTCAAAGGTAAGCTAAGTAACAAACCTTGTTTTGTGCTTTTCCGTATAAAAGCCCCATGTGCTCGGGGAGTGACTGTTGTGCCGGGAAATGAATTGCATAGTCAAAAAGAGGAGACTGTAAGGTTTCATTTGATGTGTAGATTGTCATGGTACACGATCGGGAATGTGTGCTTTCATGCGAAAAGAAAAAAAAAAAAGTGAACAGGACTGCATTTTATTTATACAGTAGCGCCGGGTGCGCTTCACTCGTTCGTGCGCGGGTACGCAAGCTGTCCGCGTTACGGCGCGCCCAGGTGACCCTCGAGGTCTGCCATAGCTAAAACAGGAAGTGCAATAGCCACTATCCACCTATGCGCCACGACTCCTACACACTGGACCTTTAAACACTCAAACCTTCATAGATTTTCAACAAAATGTATTAATAGTGAAGCGTGGGGGGAAGGGGGAGGGCGGTGTGTGTGCGCGCGGACACGTGTGTGATAGCGCAGCATGACCTGGCGAGGGCGCGAGCACGAGACCCGTGCTCAAACCGTGCCAGGTCTAAACCAGGTCTAAACCAGGTCTAAACCAGGTCTAAACCAGGATTAGACCACCGCGGCTCTTGCATGCGTTCGTTCATGCGCTCAGACTGCGTGCGGTCCCGAGGCACATCCCCTCCCCTCCTCGCTGCTCGCCTCAGCCGTGACTCGAAACGAAACCAGGAAATAGACCCGCACGCAGCGCTTTAATCCACCTGGTTTAGTCCAGGTTTAGTCCTGGTCCAGTCCTGGTTTAGTCCAGGTCTAGACCTAGTCCAGTCCAGGTTTAGACCTTGGTCTAGACTGGTATAGTCCACGTTTAGTCCTGGGTCTACACAGTCTCTATGCAGGACACAGTGTTACACTATAAAAAAAATGTTGCCCTATAAAAAAAAAACTTGGAACGAATCAGGCTTTTTCCATTGAAATAGCTACTCAACTTGCGAAAAATTCACGTTACGAAACCACTTCTGGAACGAATTAATTTCGTAAGGTGAGGTACCACTGTACAGTCCTAGCTATCTTCAGTAATAAGTATGAAATAAATGTGTGCTTTTACTTCTCAGATTCTGTCCAATCTGCAATCTTAAAAATGAATAATAATTAAATAATAAAAAGTTAAGTGTCTATTTTTAATATGCAAATGTTGTATAGTTTAAAGGTTTAAAGATCCTATGCGAAACTGGCTTTAAGTCATAATAATAATAATAATAATAATAATAATAATAATAATAATAATAATAATAATAATAATAATAATACATTTTATTTAAAAGCACCTTTCAAGACACCCAAGGACACTGTACAAAACAAAGTTAAAAAACATAAAAATACAAAGATAAAAACAGATACAAAAACTGGAAGATGGTGAAAGTGACTGTTATGTGGTGTAGGATTGTCTGAACAGGTGTGTTTTGAGTCTGGATTTGAAAAGAGCAAGAGAGTGAATATTGCGGTGAGCAGGAGAAGTTGTTGAAGTTGTTTCCTCATCAGAAACCAAACTGGTATTGTGTTGTGTTTTGTTTCATTCACACATGTATGACTAACCCTTAATTATTAGTCACTCTTCATCTCCAAACCTTTTACCTTTAGTTCAGTAGAGATTAGGGATGCAACGGCAGTTTTTTCACAATATGATACATGGAGCAAGAGATCAATTCGATATGTTATGAGTCACAGAAAGATTCTTATGTTATCTGCTAATGAGCAATATACACGATACACTGCCAGTCTTTTTCCTTTTTTTGATGATGATTTGATAATTTATTTTTGATAATTTATTTTATTTCCTCCTGAGTTTGACTCTTCTCACTATGTTCACATGAACGTGTCCGCACTGCTCTTCTCGTCAATAGTACCTCCTTCCCACACTCCCCTTCTACAGTCTATTGCTCTTACAAATACACAGCACTCTCCCATCTTCTTTATGAACAAACTGTTACATTACATAGAAATGGGAAATTAGCATTTAAAAGTATTTTTATCATTCCTAGGTCTATCAATGGAAAATAAAAAGTGACAGAAAGATAAAACCTAACCCTGTTCAGCTGAAAGGCTCTATCAAGCTGTTTACTCAGAAACAAAATAATAATGAATAGTTTTACAGCCCTAAGCCCTCAGTAAAAAAGTGAACAATTTGGTCAATAATCACTGCGCTCATCTGTGCGTAACGTCTTAGAACATTCAAGGTACGCACAGTGCTTACAGGAGTACCCCTGCGGGCTTCACTGACTCACTGCATCTGGAGAGCGTGCTACGTTAACAGGAAACTGTTTCCATTCTGGACCAAAATAAAGGACAACACAGCACACATGTGCATCAAGCAAACACGTGTATCGAATCCTGACACCAGTATCAAACGATTTGATATTATATTGTATAATCATTTCATCCCTAGAAGAGAGTGTCAATTTCACGGCTGAAATTATCTAAACAATTCTACAGAGCTCAGCCTAATGCAGGGTTTGTGTGTTAAACATGTGTGAATGAAAGAAAACACAACTCCAGGTTTGTTTGTTTGTTTTTTCAATTCAGTTCAGAAAGTATAAAAGTAAGTATGTATAAAGTATAATATGGGCTCTTTAAGCTATATATAGCAAGATAAAAAAATAAAAAATAAATAAATAAATAAATTGTCTCAATAATGTTATGATTTATAAATACTAATTACTTGATAATACTTCCTAATAAATGTTTATACTGGATTGTGGTATAAAACGGGGTACGATATAAACCCTGTTGTGATAGAAGCCTTACCGTGAAGATGAGGGAGGGCACTGGTGTAAACAGATCTGTATGGACCAAGCCGAGCGCTGCAGGGAGCTGGCCCTCTCTGGCTCCAGCATAAAACAAACTGAAACATCAATACAGAGTTTTCAGCACATTCTTCAAAGTTTGGGTAATAGTCATGTATTTGTAGTAGAGATATAACTGAATACAAATCTGGTGCATTGATCTCACAATATGATGATTCTTTCTTGTTTGTACTGAAAATGCCGGATTTTAAATTTAAAGGTTTGTGATATTTTACAATTGTGGCATCAATACATCATCAAGAATTGTCAAGTGTTACATCCCAAATTTGCAAAATGTTTATTGACAAACCGAGCTGAAGTGAAGAGAGATCCATTGACAGCTCCAAAACAGGAAAGCCCCACGAAAACCGGAATAAGCCAGGCCATAACCCCCAGATGGTACTCTCCAAAACTCTGTGAAAAACCACATTTAGGTGTTACATATAAAGGTTCAGGGTTGTTGTTTTTTTTACCTATGAGTGCATTCTACCTTTAACTAGGCCTACCTTTTTAAACTATAGCTCTTTTGGGCCCAGCAAAGTATGGATGGCTATTTGTTTAGTTTTAAATTATAGCAAATAGCCAATATCACCATAATCATCTGTTTTTATTCAATTGTTATTATATTTCTCATCATATATCATTAATTGTATACCAACCACAGCGACTGCCTCGGACTCGACTATGGCTTCTGGGGAGATAGTGGTGAAGTAGGCCAGGTTGGTCAGAACATACACTATGGTTACTATAGGCATGGATATGATGATGGACAGGGGCAGATTCCTGTAAAGCACAATATTATTCATAAGAAGAACAAGACTTTACTTTTTAATTACAAATTCAAATTTGTAATAAACATAACATAAAAACAGCTAGTTTTTATGTTATGTTTTTGCAAAGTATCTTGATTAAGGGGCATTATGTGACTTTCCAGGTTATTTCCATGCAGATGTTATTGCCTATTATGTTCCACAGTATGGCAGCAGACTAACCTATCTCCATGGATACAGGCAGTTGGTGCCACAGTAAGACTACTGTTTAGCAATAAAGACATTGGTAAGTTAATAAATGCAAGATAAATAAGTGTGACAGTGTGACATAAATTAATGTCACACTGTGGAACATTCCAGGCAACAGCAGTAACATCTCCATGGAGACAATCAAGTGGTGTACTCCTCACCTAAAAGTTAGATTGCGCACCTTTAAATAAATAATCTTACTATTACTCTTCAATCCTTAGGTTTACTCATGTATGAAGACATACTTTTTAAAACTATATGGAACCAAAAATACTCTAGCAATACATGTCATGCAAATATGTGTAGTAAATATATTTCCATGTCCATGCATTGATCAAACAATCCAAAGTCATGCTAAAGCCAGATGTAAGTCTAGTCTCAACACAACCTTCAGCACATTTAAGTCACCTCTCTGGGTTGATCATCTCCTCAGTCACATAGTTCAGGTAGTTCCTTGAAAAAACACAGAGAGAAGCATGTATTAATTATAATTAACTTAAATACATATTTCTGAATTCATATAAAATGCACTTTGTATTCTGTCTATACCACACATTCTGTATTTTTTTAATTTAAATTTTACTCTACATTTTAACACTGCATACCTATAATTGTATTTGAATGTTCCCTTTATGTTGCTTCAAAGCACAGAATAACAGAACAGACAATGGCAGCAACGCAATTTCTGATGTTTCGTATTCTGATTCAGTGCACTACTAAATGATCAAGTCTGAATATTGTCCATTATTAACACTTAATAATTAAAACAATGAATGAATCAATGAATGTTGTACGTTAACTTGTGACCGATGATCTTACCAGCCTCCAAAAGCAAACAGGCCACTGTAAAGAGCCAACACAATGTGGTCCACGCCCCATTTACTTCCTTTGAATGCCAGCTCTGGAGTGAGGTATGGCACATCCCCTGCACATGGACAAGGAGAAGAAACTCGGTCACATTCATGGACATTTCAGCCGAGGTCTGCTGTAGCTTATGGTGTTTTTTCAGACGTGACATTTTCAAGAAGCAAATATTTGATGTGAAACAGCTCTTCTAAAGTTCAGGGAACATAATGAAGATCTGCAGGTGGCATTTAACAACAAGCAACAGCCCAAGTCCAGTTTTGCATTAAACTTCTCAGTACTAAGATACGTATATAGATACTGAAATTTATAAATGCCAGAATGTGGGAAACGAAATTATACTGCCCAGTAATATGTTAAATCTTTTTACTAAAAAGAGATCCAAAGCTTGTCCATGCAATTGTGACTTGAGATAGCGCTGAATCAAGATGCTCGTTCAGACAAGTACTGATAATGAAACAATCGGGCCTGAAAACTAGTATTGAGACAGTTCTATTGTGTCAAAATCAAGATTGAAATTTTGCCAATAGAGCAGATACTGAACCTCAATGGAGATCAAATAACTTTCTATCCATTGAATTGAATGTGTGTGTGTGTGTGTGTGTGTGCGTGCGCATGAGATCATTTTTTATAAAAGATCACTGTAAAGCCAGATGGAAAAAAAAAATCTAATAGGATAATATTATTTACTAATTTCTTGTTGATATGTGATGCAGGTGCACAGTTACACCTCCATACACAAGCATCTTCAAGATTCTCAGATAAAAGTCCCATAGTTTCTGAAAGGCCGGTTCTCTTTGTAATTCCAGCATTGATTTTCTGTTCTACCTGTTACTTTCACATGGAAATGCCTGCTGTAAAGGGGAGGATTTAGTTTGTGCTCTCGCTCTTTCTCTCTTTGTGACAGGATGACGGCAGACGGTGAGCCTTGACACTCCGTTACCATGACGATGGTGTGGTGTACAACAGTGGGCGTCGCCTTGTTATAAAAGGGGTAGAGAGGAGCAGCTGGACGTGAGATAGTGCAATCCAACCAAAAACTTCCTGCTCAAGCCTCATTCAAGCAGAGATTCTGAACACATGAGTAAGGGCCAAAAATGTCAATTAAGTACATAAAAATTAACACATAGCTAATTAAATTATGTTGTGGCTCAGTTGGAGGTTGTTAATACTGAAATACTGAAAACCTTTTAGGAAGACTGAAACTCAAGATAGTTCATTATGATAATTTTGAGATCATTTTCTGGCATAAAATCCAGTTCTACATCCATTTATTGCCATTTGGGACATAGGTGGACATATCTGCAGCTGATGTATGGTGAATCTAATTGAATAGTTGACATGCTCGGGCCGCTCTCTGATCCTTCAGGCTCACAGCAGCACACAGAGCCGCTTGTGTTTGGACTCGGTGGGTGGAGGGGAGCAGTCTACTTGGGTGAGTCCATCTGCCCTAGTCAACAATTTATGTATCATTAGAGACAAAAGGAACACACATCAGCATCAACAGTGGTACAAGGAATGACCTGTAAAGCACTTCAAAATTCTACAAGTTTTCGGACTCGCGTTTGAACTGTCAGATAAATCAGCCTCCAACTACTCCCACAAGATGTTAAGAGTGGAAAATCAATAAATGTCTATTCCAGTCTCATCTTTTATCTCCCCTGGTAAGAAAGTTATTTTCGGATGGCTCTATTGACAGGTCTGCTTAAATTTTGTTGAGATAAAAAAAATAGCATTACAAATGCAGACTTCACACTTTGAATTTCAAGGCGCATGTGATAAAATAATGTATCTGTGCATTAAACTTAAAAGCTCTGTATCTCTTTTTCCCAAGTATTTGAGCAAAATTATTATTATTTTATAGTCTGATAATCAGGAAGTGTATGTTAATATACTAGTTACTGTTAGCTTTACCATGATGACAAAACTCTGCTTTGCTACACTCGTTAAGCATAAACTTCACCTCATCACCTCAGTTACAGTAAACTAATGGCTCTTTGGAATGCAACTGGTTTGTCAAGCTGTTCTGAACTACACCACAGTAATATGATAATATAACCTGTGTCTATTGGCATACTGTTTTTTCAAGAATACAGTGGTCCCTCGCTCTATCGCGGTTCACTGATGGCGGCCTCGTTGTTTCGCAGATTTTTTTTTTTTTTTAATAGTGTAACTTTTTTTTTATAGTGTAACATTGTGTTCTGCATCCTGATTGGCTAAGAGACTGTAGACCTTTGCCGATTGATAGATGGGGGATGCGGGGGGACCGGGACCAGACTGGAACTAGACCAGGACCAGACCGGGACTAGACCGGGACTAGACCAAGACTAGACCAGGACTAAACGTGGACTAAACCAGGTCTAGACCAGAACTAAACCAGGTCTAGACCAGGTCTAAACCAGGTCTAAACCTGGACTGGACCTGGACTAAACCAGGACTGGACCAGGTCTAGACCTGGACTAAACCGGGACTAGACCAGGTCTAAACCAGGATTAAACCACCACGTGTCTCAGGCTGAGAGGACGCGGTCCAGGCGCTGCGGTTCGATCTCGTACTCGCAGCCCCGGTGTACGCGTGGCCTCGCGCTCTGTCACGAATTTGACCACGATGAGGGGTGCACGTGTCGCGCACTTCTCCAAGGGGTTGGTGCGCGTCGCGTCCCGGGACGTGGCAGTGCCGTTGGATGAGCGCGGTGCTTCCTGCGGATCCAGTGACTCATGTCTCCGCACTCCTTGCGCATCCGGTGGGGCTTCCGGAGCCGTGTCTCTCCCCATGCTTCACTATTAATATATTTTGTTGAAAATCTACAAAAGTTTGAGTGTTTAAACGAGAGAGAAATGTGAGAAAAGGTTAATTCCAGTCTGAGAAAAGCGTATAATGTGTGTGGTGAGGCATTTACAGCCTTAAAACATGTAGAATAATTGTAAAATATAAAGTTGTCCTACTCTGCGGATTTATCTTATTGCGAGTTATTTCTGGAACCTAACCCCCGCGATAAACGAGGGATTACTGTACTAAGCAAATGTTTGATTAACCAGTGGTCACTTTACTATAACTCTTGTGGGGAATTTGGACTGGTGATGGTGGAAATAGTTACCAGTTAGGTTTGGTTAGGTTAGGGTGCTTTATTTGATCAGGTTGGTAAATTTGTTTTGCAATTTAAGAGGCTGGTCCCACATTTCACATTTAATTAATTCACATTATAGACAAATAAATACATAAAAAAAACACATTACAATAAAGTGTTACAGTGCTCCAGTGCAGAACGGTTTTGATAAGATAAGATAAGATAAGATAAGATAAGATAAGATAAGACTTTATTGATCTCACACAGGAGAAATTTACTTGCCACAGTAGCTCCAGGACATTTGGACAAGAAAAGAAAGTGCATGCAGGCAGGAATGGGATAAAGTAAGTAATAATAAAAATAGTAATAATAATAATAGTAACAACAAGCATCAACATGGAAATAATAGTAACAACAAGCATCAATATGGAAGAGAGGATATTGCACGTCTGGCCTATATGTTAGAATTATACAGTCTGATGGCAGTTGGGATGAAGGATCTGCGGTAGCGCTCCTTCTTGCACTGGGGGTGCCTCAGTCGGCTGCTGAAGGAGCTGCTCAGCTCCTCTACAGTCTGGTGCAGAGGGTGAGAGGTGTCGTCCATAATGGACATGAATTTGGCCAGTACCCTCCTCTCAGCCACCTCCCCTACAGAGTCCAGAGGACAGCCCAGGACAGAGCTGGCCCTCCTGACCAGCTTATTAAATCTTTTTCTGTCCCGTTCTGTGCTGCTCGGGGCCCAGCAGACAACAGCGTAGAGGAGAGCAGAGGCCACCACAGAGTCATAAAAAGTCTTGAGCAGAGGCCTGCACACTCCAAAGGACCTCAGTCTCCTCAGGAGGTGGAGGCGACTTTGGCCCTTCTTGTACAGAGCGTCGGTGTTGTGGGACCAGTCCAGTTTATTGTTGAGGTGAACACCCAGGTACTTGAAACTGTCCACAGTCTCTATGTCCTGCCCCTGGATGTTCACCGGTGAGTGAGGTAGTGGTCTCCTCCTGAAGTCGATCACCATCTCCTTTGTCTTACTGGTGTTAAGGCTCAGGTGGTTGCGCCCACACCAGTTCACAAAGTCACTGATGACCGAGCAGTACTCCAGCTAGTTCCCCTCAGACAAACAGCCCACAATGGCCGAGTCATCAGAGAACTTCTGGAGATGGCAGCTGTCCGTGTTGTATATGAAATCCGAGGTGTATATGGTAAAGAGGAAGGGTGAGAGGACAGTTCCCTGGGGGGCCCCAGTGCTGCAGACTACCACCTCTGACTCACAGCCGCGCAGCCGCACGTACTGTGGACGGTCAGTGAGGTAGTCGATGGTCCAGGCAGCGAGATGTCCATCCACTCCCGCGTCCTCCAGCTTCCCTCGCAGCAGCGCCGGCCTGATGGTGTTGAAGGCACTGGAGAAGTCAAAGAACATGACTCTCACAGCACTCCCGGCGGTCTTCAGGTGAGTGAGCGCCCGCTGCAGAAAGTAGATGACGGCGTCCTCTACTCCTACGTTTGGCTTGTAGGCAAACTGCAGCGGGTCCAGGGTGGGGCTCACCACAGAGCGGAGGTGACTGAGGATCACCCTCTCCATGGTCTTCATAAGGTGGGAGGTCAAGGCGACTGGTCTGTAGTGAGCCGGTTCCCTGGCGTTTGTTGTTTTGGGAACCGGGACCACGCAGGAGGTCTTCTACAGGACGGGGACCTTCTCCAGGCTGAGGCTCAGATTGAACATGTAGCAGAGAACCTCACAGAGCTGGTCTGCACAGGTTCTCAGCAGCCTGGGGCAGATACCATTAGGTCCTACGGATTTCCCCTGCCTGAGACGCCTTAGCTCCCTCCTCACTTCGTCCGGTGTGATGGAGAGAGTGGACTGGGGGGGGGGGACTGGGGTGGACTGCAGGGGGTGGTGGTGGTGGGGATGGAGGGTGGCTGGTGCTGGGTTGGGCCCGTGTGGAGGGGGATGTGGCTACTGGCCCGGGGGTGTGTGAAGAGGAGGTGGGGGGAGTCGGCAGAGGGGCAGAGGGGGTGGGGGGCATTAAACCTGTTGAAATAACAGTTTAATTTGTCCGTCCAGCGCTGATCACCATCAGCTGTCCCTCTGCCACTGAAAACCAGATATGCTCCTCAGTCCTCTCCACACGCCCCGTGCGTTGTTTTGGGCCAGCTGCTCCTCCATCTTCCTCCCGTAGTCCTTCTGAGCCCGTCTGATCCTCCACTGAAGCTCTCTCTGGACCCTTTTCTGCTTCTCTCTGTCCCCTCTCTCTGAGTTGAAAGCCCTTTTCTTCTGGTTCAGGAGGGCTTTAAGCTCAGGGGTGACCTAGGGGTGATTGTTGGAGAAACACCGTACCCTCCTGGTTGGTACAGTGTTCTCCACGCAGAAGTTGATGTAGTCTGTGATGCAATGGAAAATGTCCCAGTCTGTGTTCTGGAAACAGTCCCTCAGACTCTCACAGGCCTCTTCAGTCCAAAGCTTCACAGACCGCTTTTGCGCAGGATATTTTCGCACCCTGGGTGTGTATTCCGGGAGCAGGTAAACCAGACAGTGATCCGAGCGTCCGAGCGGGGGGAGGGGGGGGCGGAGGTGTAAGCGTCTTTGATATTGGCGTAAAACAAGTCCAGAGTCTTATTGTCTCTCGTGGGGAATGTGACGTATTGAGTGAATGTGGGGAGAGTAGTGGAGAGTAATGTACGGTTAAAGTCCCCACAAATAGTTAATTAATTCATCTCGTTTGTCTAAAAATCACAATAAATATTAAATATATAAAAAGAGGACTGTGCAAGACAAGGTAATAAGAGTAATAACTCTGAGTTTTGAGGCTGTTGTACATCTTTTGCAGTACTTTGGGACATCCTCTGTAACTGTTTTAAGTACAGGGAGTCCAGGCTGTTCTGAGGATGGCCAGTCACCTTACTTGACCATTTAACCAACTTAGAGCTGCAACTATCCAGTATTTTTGGAATCGAGTACTCTGTCGATTATTTTTTCGAGTAATCGAGTACTCTAACGATTCATACTTTACACGCACAGGACCTCTGTAATATAAATGACCCCATTCACACAGGACAAGAAATGTCCGTAATATTCATTTGACATGGGAGGAGTTTGTTTACGCTCTGCTGTCACCTATTCGTTGCCGTGAACGTCATGATTAGCCTATGTGTAATATTAGCGAACTATGCAAATTATTGCCCATAATCAGGATTAATAGAGCATACATGACCTAAAACAAGCAGAAGTTTCATGCCTCTGACGACTGATTTATACCTCTTGGTCTTTTTCATTGGTCGATGTGTGCGTTTGTTTGAGAGTACCGGTAGATCATTTTGTTTGCCGGCAAATCAAAGCTCCTCCGTGTTTGAAAATTGCGGTACATTATTTCTTTAAACGGATGTGACGAAATATTACATACATCTTTACCGAGGGTCGCATTCGCACGGGATTAATATTACCTATGGTAATTCCCCCAGACCGTTTTACAGAAGGTGAAACTCGCTGTAAATTTCACAGACATACTCCGTTATGTTTACGGACATGGCGCGTTCAGACAGGACTAAATTCCCTGGTAATTATTACTTCACCCCATGTCACCCCATAAAACTAATCCCGTCCGAATAGGGCTTTAGACACTTAGACGTAGACAAACTTTATTGTTCCACAAGGAAAATTATTTGTACATTATTATTTGAAAATTCAACAAATTCCTAAATCTTGATCTCAATTAATACTAGATTAATTGTACATCCATACTACTGAAGGACAATAGTCTTACCTGTGAAGATCTGTATGAATCCGAAGAGGATGATGATGAGGAGAGCGACCAGTTTGGAGGCAGTGAAGAGGTCCTGGACTTTGGTGGCTGCTTTTACACTGATGCAGTTCACAAATGTTAAAGAGGCTGAAAAAAACAGGGACAATATAAACTACAAACTCAGATATTTTAGAGATAAAATCAAACCAATAAGCTAGTAGTTGGTGAGTTGGTAAAACAAAACAGCATACTTGATAAATGGAAGTGCATCACAATCAATATCTTAGTCTAGACAGGTGTTTCCTAAATAGATTATGGTAGATGATAGATCTTGGTGAAGTTAAACACAAAATCTTCTTTGTAATTAATTTAATAACCTTAGCAATATTTTTAGTGGAAGATACTGACCATCAACAAAATTAACAAACAACAATTGTCAAATATACTACTATTATTTGCATATAGAATCGCCTGAGTTGAAGGGCACTCCAAGAGTGACTCCGACTTTACAGTAAAAAAAAAAAAAAAAGTGGCTGAGAAATTAACAAAGAAATGACCATGTACTACTTACTGAGACAGAGGCAGGCGATGAGTTTTGCTGCACTGTCTGGCACTGCACAGGTGGGGTAGAGCGGTTTGAGTAGGTACGTGGCAAACACCAGAGACACCACATACTGAGAAGAGGGCCTGATAATGAGCATCTCCACCCAGAGCTTTAGAAAGGCTGCTAGTTCTCCATATACCTCCAGGATGTAAGTGTAGTCACCCCCTGATTTAGCAATGGTTGTGCCCAGCTCAGCGTAGCACAGAGCACCCATAGTGGATATCAGCCCACAGAAAGACCACACAACTAGAGACAGGCCCGCTGATCCAGTCTCTTTGACCACACCAGTCGGAGTGACGAAGATCCCAGATCCTATAATGGTACCGATGATCATGCCCACGCCATTGAACAAGGTGATGCTGCGTTTGAGTTCAATCTTGTCCCCTTTGTCGGGACAGTCTGAGGTCAGGCTGGCGGCACTGGGAGCAGGAGGTGTCTGGGGAGAGGGACAGCGCTCCACAATGAGACCGTCCTGTTCAGGGTCTCTTACTTCTGCCGCTGGAGGAGAGAATACATGGAGATTATTCACAGCAATAACGTAAATTTGTATGTCATTGCAGATACAAATACAGGGACAGAGGAGGGTGTGTAGAATCCCTCAGTCATCCAGGTAGAATCCATGGCAAGAGGAGAAATTCAATTTGTCAACTGGACAAAAGTCAAAACGTATTCGACCAAATAAACTTGTGTCCAGTTAACAAATTGAATTTCTCCTTTTGCCAGGGACAGAGGAGCTCCAACAGGCCCCTACAGCTCCACTCAAACAGTGAGAGGTACAGGACTACATTCATACCATACTCCATACAACTGTACAACAACTCAATGTTAAGTAACAGATAACCTTATGCCTTGTCAATCAGTATATTATTTCACTGCTATTCTTGTCTCTTGTATATAGCTGTGATTTTATAGTTTATTTTATAGTTTATTACTATTTTTCTATTTTATTTTGACTTGTACATATACATTTATTTTTAGAATTGTCTCATTTGACACCTGCTTCTTGCTATCTTTTTTTTGCTATACTGTACTATTTTTGTTACTCTCTGTAATTATATTATATTGTGATGAGTGAGCTGCTGTATCCAAATAATTTCCCTTGTGGATCAATAAAGTTTGTCTAAGTCTAAGTCTAAATCTAAATATGGGTGGCACTGGGTAATACAAATGACAAAGATTCAAGTAAATCAACAAACTTGAGTTAAAACATGCCTTTAAATGTTGTGGTTTAAGTTGACAAATGTGTAATGATGTAAAATGATGTACTTTCAACCCATAATTGGAGCACTTTTTCCATTTTTGATATTTAGTTAACTATTTTTGTAGCTTTTTCTGTCGGACAATAGGCTTAATATTCATCATTCAGATAGGCCTATATGAGATATTCAAATTCTCAAATAATCAATCCACCTCAAAGTTCTTATGTGATAATAGTCAAGCGCACAGAATTACTTGAATAACGTTCCTGGCCCTATGTTAGCATATTAGAGTTATTCACATATTATCCATAATGATTCTCCCATGGTCTCTGCTAGGATCCGGTTCACTCATCGTTCTCCAATGGGAAGCATCACTATAGCAACCTGCCGCACATCCAGCAGCCTTGCATCACCGTGCGCCAGGCGGAAAAAAGTGCCCTGAGCGCACAGCATGGTGATGGTACCTACCTTCTGATTTCTCCTGGCTCCTGGCGAGGCTCTCCCGGCTGCTCCGCAATTTCAGCTCTGGTTCGGCCATCTTCACTCTTAATTTGGGTCCCCTTTGCCTCTATTTTTGCCTCCTATCCCCCCGTTATCCTTCCTGCCTTTGTGTCCCCTTCCTCTCTTTGTCCAGACAACCTGTCTTTTCCTACTATAAGCTTACTCTCCTAAATGATAAATGTCCAATTATCAATTATTTCAAACCCAAAATAATGAGTCTGTACAGTCCCTTCAGTAGACATGCGCTCGTAAAACGTGTTCTTTTGGTCTCATCTATGTCTAGCCCTGATCCGGGTCCAACTTACCCTCCCCTCGCCGTGAGTAGGGAGGAGTCCAACCTTTGTGATGCTGCGGTTTCGTGCGCGCACCCTCGCCCCAATATCTCACATGTAAGGAAGGGGAACTAGGTTACTCCGAGGGACCATGTGACGGTGTAATCTCTTTGTTACGGCCTAATCCTGTGAGGTAAACTCGACCCATGTCCACTGGAAAGATGCGCCGGGACAATAGCTCCCTCTAGTGGCGACAGCCTTGTTTGCGCTTTTGTTGATTGAAAGATAATACAGTACCGAGCTTAACCTAATTCAGCGGGTTAGGTGGTTTTGGAAATATTGGCCTAGAAAAAATATAACTGTATCGGTCTTATTATTTAATTTTCATGTTTGTTTGGTTATCGAATGTGACATGTTTGTCCTAAATTAAAGCAAATTGGCCTAAGTTTAAAGGTTAAAATGGATTAGGTCTAGCCTACAGACACCACACGCCTGTATAATAGATGAGTTCAGGCTTAATTACCAAACAACTTGTTGGCTATTGTTTATGTCTACATGGCTTTGAGAAAGTCAGTCTTCACAGAGATTATTTCTATGTAGGATTATTTTCATGAAGATCTACGCAGATTGTAGTCTCTTATGATGTTAACCTTAAAACATCTCCTTTGATTATGTTGCACTGCTTTAAGATTTTAGATCTTAGACTTAGTTTTAACTTTAGATCTCTGTCTTAGATAGTTTTAGTTGTGTTTTGTCTTCATATTGTATCTTGTACACTGTCTTTTTGCACTACCTGGCCAGAGAGAAACGAAATTTCGATTCACTGTATGTTGAACACATATGGCAGAATTGACAACGAAGCTGACTTTGATCTTGATCTTTTGATCATAAGATAAAAGGTTACACACAGGCACATAGACTATTTGTACCGATGATGCTGGTCAGAACCAAGTACTGTACTGTAGCAGCTTCAGGAATATCCTGTTACTGCTGACTGTTGTGGTTGTGGAGGACCTTACAAATGCTTAGGCTTAAAAGATAATGCGGTAAGTGGCATCTGCTGCTGTCACTCTGTGGCTAATGCAAACTTAGTTTGACCAAATTAAGTTGGACGCGTCCTGTGACGCGTCCTGTGAACGAAGCTTGAAAAAGTAGGCACCCAGAGAATGAGCCCCGTTGTGTTGAACGCCAGTGGCGAACACTTGCATTACTATGACTGCTGACAACACCGACCGGAGACCGCCCAGCTCGGCTCACACGAGCGTCTCCGCTGAAGGCGGCGGTGCTTCGGTCGACACTGGCTTTACCCAGCGCACTTTCGGCAGTTGGTCCGGGGACTTTCCCCTGGGCGAAGTGAGAAACCAGGTTCTCCGCGCGTAACCCAGAGTGCAAGTCTTCTGAGTGCCCGGATGTATGAGTGGAGGAGGGAGGTACTTATACGGTGTAAAGGGTTAGCCGCCCTCGGTCATGGTGCCATGGATAATTGGACAAAAGATAGTTATTAAAATAAATATTGTGAATTTGGAAATTATTTTTCACAATTTGGGGCACAGCACGTAACCTTTCCTGTCTTGCTGCATGGAGGGGGTGTAATGTAGCCAATATAATTTTCTTGCTCAAATCTTTCTTCTTTCGTTTTGTCTCTCGCCATATTATAACGCGACCATTGGGTTGGTGTTTTGTGACGTTTCGACGTTTCAAACCTCTACCAATCCCTTGTGCCAACTCAAACGCACAGTCTATGCAAATACGTGAAAGGAGGAGTCAGAAGTGGAGCTCTTCTCCCGACATGCCTTGTCCTCTCGTGCTCTGCTCACAGAGCTATATTAATACTAATGTGCCTTCCCAATAGCCTATTCTTTGTTAAATTAGAGCGATTAATCCTTCGTGTGAAGACAGTATAGGAAATGTGACTTTTAATATAATATTGTTTTAAAATACTGACACCATAAGTGAGTCTACACTGCCCGGTGTGGCGCTATTTATTCTCTCCCTCTCTCACGACTCCGTTGTGGGCGGAAGCTCATCGCAGAGGTCACAAACTGAGTGCTCGTCACTCCACCAATCACCTCGGGGAAGGTCTGAGACAGGAGCCAATCGTCGCCCTTGCAGGGTGTCACCTGATGCAGGTGGGCGGGAGAACCAGAAACATGGGCCGGAGGGCGATGTCTCACAGGAGACGCTGGGTGGCGCACTTGAGCGCCTCCAGCTGATGTGACGCTCTCAGGCTTGTAATCTCCCGCGGCTGGCAAATGAGTGCGATGGATGAGGTGGACACAGCTCCAGAACCCAATTCAGACTACTCTCCGCCCACTTTTACTTGAATTAATCCAGACATGACACAAATGTGACACTTCCCCATGTCAGGGCAGCTGTGGCAACAGAAGTTATGTACCACAGACTATGACTATAAAGAGACAATACAATACAGTATATATATCTAGCCTAGATATTTCATCATTTGTGACTGCTGCAGGCTAGTGTTCATTTTGCATCTCTATGGCAACTGAGGGATTTAAGACCCAAAAATATAAATTGCCCTCAAATACCTTTAAATGGAAGTGTCCCTGTTATTTAATCTCTTATATCTGAGACATAGCCTAGCTTTCTCTAAATCACTGTTTCTCAAACTACAGTACTTTTACAGCAGATGGAATGCAAATTCCTCAGCACTGTTTTCCTACTCCAAGATTAGACTTTGGGGGTAAATATGCTTATTTAGTACTTTGACTGTGACACATTTAGAAACATTGTTTTTCATAACAACTGTTACTTTTTTCAATCTTGATGATTGAGAAAGGCATGTCCTTTTCTGCTGCTTGAGACCCCATAGGCAATTCCCTGGTTTGCCCATTGTAGTGTCTCTCTTGAGTTGGCGAAATAGGATGCTGCGGAATAGTCGACCACTAAAATAATTGTTATTTCTAACACTTGTTTAATTTTTTAACCTTATACAAAACAATTAAATAAAGGCTGCCACAGACTACAGGATTTTTCGGTCTTAAACTAATTTTAAATGTGCAACAAAAAGTACACACAACAGACAAGAAGAATCTTATAATCTCCGATTGCAAAGACTGCAGCGGGATATGGCTGCGGACCACAGGGTACACAGGTGTGAGCGCCATCATGTCAGCTGTTTCCTGTCCGGAGACTCTTAAGTGTTCAAAAGATCAGAGCATTGCACTTTTGTTTAGATGCAAGTCAAAACTGAGTTATTATTATTATTTGCGCTGTGTAGATGTAAACAGACACACATGAGAACTACTCTCATATTTTACTTTCAAAGAACATCTCAAACTGGATTAATAGTGCAGTTTTGTGGACCGGGTGTCATTATTTGCAGAGGACAATTTCTGTAGATAAGGTGGATGAGATGCTGCACTTTAAATTTAAGTTCAAGTTCAAAGTTCAAATTTTGCTTTATTGTCAATTCTGCCATATGTGTTCAACATACAGTGAATCAAAATTTTGTTTCTCTCTGGCCAAGCAGTGCAAAAAGGCAGTGTACAAAATGCAATATAAGACAAAACAAAAACTTCTAAGACAAAAATATAAAATATAAAAGCAATATAAAAGAATAAATAAATACCTATTTACAGATGTCCAAAATTTGCAGTGTGCATCAAAAAATGTGCAATGGAAGTGAAATGTGCAGTAATGTGCAATAGAATGTGTATTGAAAATAAAGATAAAAATAAATGTGCAACAGTAGTAATTCCAGTACAACAGTAGTAAACAACAGTAAAACTGTAGTAATTCCAGCAGTAAATGTGCAACAGTGTAACAGTAGTCCTTAGCAGCAGTTTTTAAAGTGTCTAAAGTGATATGTCTTTTTATGGAATGCAGGTTATGCCAATATGGGGGGAGACGGGTAAGGTTCAGCTTCCTGACAGCCTGGTGGATGAAGCTGTTTGACAGTCAGGTGGAGTGGGCCCGGAGACTCCGGTACCTTCTCCCCGAGAGCAGGAGCCTGAAGAGGCTGTGTGAGAGGTGGCTCGGGTCACCCACAATGCTGGACGCTCTGCGGGTGAGGCGGGTGTTAAAATTGTCCAAGAGGGAGGGGAGAGAGCACCAAATGCATTGTGCCCTGCAGCTGCATTCATTATGCGCTGCAGGGCTTTCCTGTTCTGTTCAGTGCAGCTCCCGCACTACACAGTGATGCTGCTGGTCAGGAAATAGCGGCGCTTCTGAGTCTTCTTTGCCAGTGATGCAGTGTTCGCTGTCCAGGAAAGGTCCTCAATGATGTGCACCCCCAGGAATTTGGTGCTGCTCACCCTCTCTACAGCAGTTGGTGGTCAGTGGGGGGTGCTGGGTGGGGCCTCTCTGGAAGTCTATAACAATCTCCTTGGTCTTTTCAACATTAAGAAGGAGATTGTTATCGCTACACCACTTGGTCAGAAGGCTCACCTCACTCCTGTAGTTCGTCTCATCATTATTTGAGATGAGACCCACCACAGTTGTATCGTCCGCAAACTTCCTGGTGCGCAGTCGTGGGTCAGCAGAGTGAAGAGCATCGGACTGAGCACACAGCCATGGGGGTCTCCTGTGCTCAGTCTAATGGAGCTCGAGGTGTTTCTGCCGACCTGCACTGCCTGTGGCATCTCACTGAGTGCAGTCACCGACTCCATTTTCTCCCGTAGAAGAAGTAGCGCACGGTGCCTGCTGGGATATATGAGTGCGCGAAGCGTGCATTTTCACGCGCTTCGTCCAATTTCCATGGAAACGACTGCGGTCTTCAGACTGCGTGTTAACTGTGCATGGGACAAAAAAGAAATGGGACAGCAGTCGTTGCGCCGAATGTGACGCACATGCCCTTCAAACCACGCTCCAAACCGTACACTCTGGGAATTGGGACGCGGTGTTCTGTCTAATCTTCCTACCTTGTCAAAACTTCCTACCCTCTCAGAAAATCCTACCGTGTGCTTCCGGTGTCATTTTTTTTTGTCATCGCTGTTTTAATGCTTGTTACTATGCAGGTAGGACATTCTGATAAAATTCTGGGTAAAATTACCTCATCAGAACACGCTTCCACATTAGTAAGTGCAGGTAGGAAGTTCTGATAGGTAAAATTACCCCCGTCATGAGTTGCTGCCAAGCCGTGCGCATGCGCAGAACATTACGTCACTCCTTGAGAGTTCATACTACGTCACTCTTTGAGAGATATGCTTCCACATTAGTAAGAGCAGGTAGGACGTTGTGATAGGTAAAAATATGAAGGTAGGACGTTCTGGTATGCAGGTAGGACGTTCTGGTATGCAGGTAGGATGTTCTGATAGGTAAAAATATGCAAGTAGGATGATCTGAAATATGCAATATATGTATTTAGAATATTTCAGCTGTATGTCCCTATGGACCTGTTTTCTTGTTGCATCTGAAGAGGAGACAGCGATAACTGTTTTCCTTTCGGACCAAAATAAATGACAACACAAAGCGCAAGAAGGGACCAAACACTTGTATTGAATCGTGACACCAGGACAATATCATTGGATCCCTAGTTTCTACCACATGCATTATAATAATTACACAGATACGAATGTAGTTTGCATATAAAGTGGCGTTATTAAAGTGTTATCGACTAAATGCTGACATCCACCCCAAGTCTGCTTTCCTACCCATAAAAGTAACCGCATGCTACTGGTAGTCAGCTTTAGAGAGTCATTATAGTGCTGCACTGATCACCCTGACATACTGCTGCAGAGCCACTGAAGGTTGGGTCAGTCACAGAGGACAAATTTCACTATGTGATCCATAGAAACTTAACGTAAACGGGGGAGAAAATTTGGCCAACCTTTGTTTTGACTGCATATCAAATAGGCCAACAAAGATAAGGTAATTTATTTAATTTATTTTCAGTGCATATTTTGATTGGTGCACTGTGACTTTTCTGCTGAAGGGTTTGGCATCAACTAGCGATAATACTGCTTTGCACTGTGTTTCATTGTGTTTAATTATTGTACGGAACTGAATCTCCATGAAGGTCAGATCTGTGGAGAGGTGACCCTGTTGTAAGAATGCATATTTTACAACATCTTGGATCAATAAAAAACACCTTTAATTGAATAAATGCAAATGATATGTATAATGCCATGCTGTGAAACACTGCAGCCTAAACAATAACATCACCACAGCGACAAGCAGGAGACAATGTGTACAACTTAACCATGTTGTGATGTTCAGAATGTAGGCCTTATTCAAAATGTGTTGTCATGTCATGTATTTTAATGGTATCAGAAATAAAAATAAGTTTGTATTTTGAAATCTGAAAATGGTGAGATGGACAGAACGTTGGGTTTTATTTTGGCTTGTACATCTTCTTTTGCAGAGAGGACAAAAGCAACGGGCAGAGGATCAGAGTGTGACATTTGAAGAGGAGAAAACATTTGTGAGTCTGAAGAAGCCTCCTGCTCCCCACTTCCTGCAGCTCCAATCACAGACCGGTGTTTCTATGGATATGTGCCCCTGTGGGGGGTACAGAAAGCAGCTGGACCGTATCATACCAAAGAACACCAAAGGAATATACTCTTTGACACTGCATATGCACTTTGCTGTTGCAGTGCATCTAAATATTGGGAAAAATAGAAAAATGTTTTGAGGCTTTTTGACTTTACGACTATATTTAACTCTAAAAATGCCAAACTGTAATGAAATGTAAAAGAAATCTACATTGGAGTGGCACAAGTAGAATTTATCTAAGCTTGCAGTATTACATTTTTCATGTGTGCATGGCATTTTCATTGACAACATATTAAATTCAACTGCAAATTCCATAGATTGTATCTGTAAGCCCTACACTATTAAAAAACTTTTTAAAAAATCACAACAATTATAACTCCCCAGTTTAACATTGTTGGGCTAAAGACAGCTATGATTTTGGTATCAAACCAATAAAAAACATTTTTATATAATTAACTTTATTCCATGCCAAACAAAGAGCATTCACATCACATCTTTATTTTCTTTGCAAATAAATAACATAAATTACATATGACAAGTTTGTTCGTCGCGCAATTGCATGGTCGAGCTACAATCACCAAACAACACAGACTAACACCTCATATCTCTCTAAATGTACAATATATCTTTAGTATTAACCTAATGGCATTTAACTTCTCAGAGTGTGTACACTGTGCCTTTGAACCTTCCTGAACACATAGATTAAAATAAATATTTGCTTGTTTTAATAATTCTGGCTAAATCTTATTATAATAATAATTCGCTACATTTGAATTCTTAATTTATACAATACATTTTATACTTTTACTATTTTAATATTTTAATACACAATCTACATAAAATCTCTGCCTTAACTCTACTTTCTAATTAGGTCCATTTATCTGTTTCTCTAAAGTGCTGTAGTAAATAAAGTTTTCTTCTTTTGAATGTTTACCATGACATGTGACCCTTCAAACAAACAAACAAAAAAGTAAAAATAAAGGTTTGAAATAGTCAACAATTTCACATAGAAGGGAAATGCACTACTTTTCATTATCTATAGAACAGCCACTGATGGACAGACTGTTGCCATATCTACACTAAGATGAAAAAGAAACTAGCATTGATAAAACCATGCATTTAAAAAAAAATTATTGTGTTACAGGAAAATGTCTGTGCTCTTGAGCTAAAAACAAATACTAGTGTGTTTTCCTATTGTTTTTCAAATGCATGCCCCATTTTTGTTTTTGACATTTCTGTGCACAAAAAGCTATTCGACAAATTGTATTCATCACTGAACTAGCTGGTTTAGTGTAGCAAATTTTATATTGATAATTTTGGTTCACCTGTTTTATGGTTAATATTTCAGTACTTACTCAGATTATCCACATGAAACATAAACTTCAGTGTCTTCTCTGTCAGCATAAATGAACAAAAGTAGATTTGATCTCAAGATAGCTTCAGAACGTGGTGCCATTATTCAGCAACAAAGACGAAAGTTGTGAGCCATAAGATTATTATAGTAAGTTTGTGGATCGTAAGTTTCTTTCAAAGACAGTGACACTTCCACGGTTACATAAGCTCCTGCTCTCCATTTGAAATAATGACATCATCAAATTATAAAAAATGACCGCAATCTGCGACAGTGAAACAAAAGTGATCTCAAGTCTCAGTTCAATGAAACCTATTCAATCAAATAGGTCTCTATGGGTGCATATGGTCCTTTTCTAGTCTTTGTTTAATTCTGGGTTGAGTACTGTGGCGGACAAATGCAAAACACTTTTACATTTCACAACAAACGTTAATAAATTTGAAAACAAAATTACATTTAAAATACACATTTACATCTTGAAAACAAATTCCAAGTTTCATAAAACACATTTGCAAATGTGCAGACTAATTTGCAAAACACGAAACACTTGTACAAGCGCTGAGACAAATTTACATGTGACAAAAACACAAATACAAACCCCCGAAACAAATGAACAAGACAGTCCTTGACAGAAAGGGACCGTCCGCAGGCTGAACAAAAGTGCGTAATGTGGAGAAGGTTGACTTCACAATTGAGGCAAAATATTCCACAACAACAGAAATAAAAAAAGAAGGTTCTGACTATAAACAGACGCTCTCATTGAATTACTGTTGCATCAGCTGCATCACTTCCGCTTTTTAGGACGTTCCTTTTCCATCAAGAACTGTCTTGTTTCAGGGGTTTGTATTTGTGCTTTTGTCACATGTAAATTTGTCTCAGCACTTCTACAAGTATTTCGTGGTTTGTAAATTTGTTTGCACATTTGCAAATGTTTTATGAAACTTGGAATTTGTTTTCAAGATGTAAAGGTGTAATCTAACTGTATGGCAAAAGGAGAAATTCAATTTGTCAGCTGGACAAAAGTTTGTTTGACATTTTTTTCCAGTTGACAAATTGAATTTCTCCTTTTGCCATGGATTCTACCTGGACAACTGAGGGATTCTACACATATTACACACATCTACACATATATGTAATTTTGTTTTCAAGTTTCAAGTGTTTGCACCTGCCGGCCACTGTAGTTTAGTCCCAGTTTATTGCACTTTTTTAGGTTGTGTGTGTTCTAGTCTGTCGTAGATTGTGTTATATTAAGTTAACCACACCAAACCTTTCCATTTAGTTGAACATGTTACACTTTTTGGGGACATTTCAAGTTCTTTGTATCCATGGAAACACAACTATACAGTAGAACACCCTGATGGCTAGTATTGCATTACCTCACTCTCTATCTGCTCATTCATCCGAGCCACATCTTGTTTTATGACCCAATTCCAGTCATGCTGCGAGGAAAAAGGGATCTCAAAGAATGAAAATACAACAGAAAGGAAGAGCAGAAGTCTTCTGTTGGTTCAAGATGTGCCCAGGTGCAGCCTCCAATCTGGGCTTTGTCAATTGTTGTTGTTCATGATCCACCAAGAGGCTGAAATGAAATAAACAGATATTGATGCACAAAAGCCTGTTGTTTTACTGATGCCAGCCTTATTTTGGTACAGAGTTACTTTGTGTTGTTGAGTGAGTTGTTTGTGTGTTGTAAGTGTTGACGCTTAGAAAAATGTAAAAGTAAAGTGTAGTTTTCTTCTTGACCCCATGTGTGTTTGCAAAGGTTCCAAACTCAGAAAACAACAGTTTCAGATACTCGCCCATGTGTGACTATGCATCTGTGGTGTGGAGTTGAAGAAAACATCCCACATAAATGCATATTTTTGTACACATAACAGATGTGCAAAAATAGTTTGAAGTTTGTGGAAATAAGCCATGATTATCCATTATTGTACAGTGCAAAAAGTTGTACAAAAGCAAACTCAGACTACCATCTACACCACTATACTGTAGGGATATAAATGTAACTAGTGCTAATAGAAAGCAGGCTGCTTTCATCCAAACAGCACTTACTCACTGAATAAATGCATATTATAAAAATATTTTGAAAATATTACATATACATATTTTTAAATCACTTTGTATCATGTCCAGAAGTGCTGTTGGGCTAGGTCTAAGCTCTTTTCCACCCTTTACCTCTCCTCTCCAGAGAGTAATACAGTCTAATGGCACAGGTAGGAGACATAGGGCTTTCTCTGTCTGTCTGTCTGTGGGACCAGTCTGCTGCACCATTATCATATGCCTGTAATATCCATTTATGCATGGCCAAGATCTTTGTATTAAAACATAAAACTGAAATGTGCATTTTTATGGTTGTATAGTAGTTTTGTATAGTAGTTTTATGTTCAATTTGATTTCATACCTGGAAGCAGCATTGTAGACACCATCTCGGGCTCCTCCAGTGAGTCGATAACACAGCGCTGGAAGGTCTTACTGATGGGCGACTGCAGGTAGCTGAGGGCAAACAATCATTACATCTATTATTGGCTCTCTGCCACACAAAAGCACTTCAACATCATAACAAGCCAGAATCTCTTTTTGGAGAGAAACTTAAACTTAAACTTAAACTAAACCTTGTTGCTCCTACCTCATCCAGGAGAGACGGTCTTGCCAAAACTCGTACATGATAAAGCAGGATCTATCGGGTAGGTTTTGGATGGAAACGCTGGAAGACAGAGAGAAGAGAGACATTATATCTCTTGTTTTTATTGTGTAGAAATTGGGGATTTGAGGAGCAAACAGTAATGGATGCCTATTAAATCTTTAGCAGTTATTCTTTAACTTTTCTCACCAAGTATTAACTAAGGAAATATTTTGCATTCTGAGTACCATAACCGGACTATTTTAAGTCTATTTTTAGGTCTAAACTGGGCTTAAGCAGGTGGGGCTAAAACAGGTATATAAAATTGTGCAGTGGGTCTATACTTCTAAAGGAGGACCAGAATGTGTATTAAATATACATTTAATTTAGCAAATATTTCAGTGGAATCCACAAATCACCAGTAGTAAACAAATATCACAGTTTGAAGAAAAACTGATCTATAGGTAATTGCATTTTGCCTTATTATTCAAATATAACACATAATGTATTTAGATCACCATGTTACAAGGTTTTAACCTGTTTATAAGTTTCAGTTTCATTTGTGACACTGAGTACACCCTCCCTTTGCTCTCAATGTTAAGTTACTCCCCCTTCAGTGCGCTATCACATCTCTAAAATGTGGTCTGTAATGTCTCATACGTACTGCAAGTTTTCTGGTTGGCTGCTGGTGGCTTCTGTGTAGATTTTTAGAGCTTCTTGAAACTGGTCCACCTCTTTCTCCTTCACTGACATTTGTCTCTGAACCAAAAGGATGTTCTGAAATAAATAAAACCAAATTGTAAATGTGAGGCAGTCAGCGACAATGAAATATAATGTGGTTTTATTTAAACAAAAAAATACACTCACTGATTTGTATGTCCCTGCTAATGTGTCTTCTTGCAGAGGTTCAAGTTGTGGAGTCTGCCAAAAGAAACATTTATATTAAACAAAACTACTGCTGCGTCTAAGCTCCTGAAAGTGCATATCAGATACATGATATATTGTGAAAATATACAATAAGGACACAAGGAAACCCATAAAGCTAAAGCAGTATATGTAGTAAACAATAGTCTGACGTCTTGTTATACTGTACAGTTACGATAGCAGGATTGTGAATTTATGTTATAGTTATAGCTAAATATTTCAGTCTATGCTATTACATAGTACATTTTTTATACTCAAGGTTTCAGACGATGTCAAGAAAACAGTTTGAGGGCTCTAAAGCAAAGCAATTAACAGAGCACAATAAGATGCATATTATACTTGTGCAAATAAATCACTTGTATAAAATTGACAATGTCATCTTAAGGACGGATGCAAATATGTTTTCAATGTTTCATTGCTTTTCGATGTATAAGCACCCTTTTCAATATAGGGACAATTTAAAAATAGGAAAGCGCTCAAGATTGATTCATCACACACAAAATTTTCAATCAGCCAAGCGTTAAACCAGTTGGGATTTTAAGATGGTAAATACTGGATTATAGTGTGATATATATATTCACTAGTAGTGACTCAGCAGCTTATCAAGTACTACCACAGGTCCTTTGTTGACTTTTTCATAGTTTTGGCTAATTCATCTCATTTTGTACTTTTGTCAGAGAAAAAAATGTGGATTTTGCCATAACACCCCATGTTTTCCAGTATTATGCTGGAAGCCTATTCACTCATTCATTCTCTAAAACCTCTAGCCTGAGCACACACCTCACAGTCCAGTTTGTCCACGAGCTGCTCAAGTCGGTCCATCTGAGAGCCCCAGGGATTCTCTGACTCCACACTCACCCCTGTCCAGACAGAGAAAATGAAGCAGATTCATGAATATACCAGCAGTCAAAACATCCATCCATCCATCCATCCATTTTCTTCTGCTTATCCGGGGATGGGCAGGGGCAACAGTCTAAGCAGGGACTCCTAGACTTCCTCCACCCTAGACACTTCCTCCAGCTCCTCTGGGGTGACCCCGAGGCATTCCCAGGCCAGCCAAGAGACATAGCATCCTGGGCCTTCCCCGGGGCCTCCCTCCGGTGGGACATGCCCAGAACACCTCCCCAGGGAGGCGTCCAGGAGGCATCCAGAGCAGATGCCCGAGCCACGTGACCATAGGTGAGGGTAGGAACGTAGATTGACCGGTAAATGAGATTTTTGCCTTTCGGCTCAGCTCCCTCTTCACCACAACGGTTAGATACATCATCTGCAAACAGCAGAGATTAGTTCCTGTGGTCCCCAAACTGGACCTCTATTGGCCCCTGACTGCGCCTAGAAATTCTGTCCATAAATACAATGAACAAAATCGGTGACAAAGGACAGCCCTGGTTGAGTCCAACATGCACTGGGAACAAGTCTGACTTGCTGCCTAATGCGAACACAGCTCCTGCTCTGGCCATATAGGGACCGGACAGCCCCTAGCAAAGAGCCCCGGACCCCATACTCCCAAAGCACAAAGCACCCCCCCACAGGACCCCACGGGGGACACGGTTGAATGGCTTCTCCAGATCCACAAAGAACATGTGGACTGGTTAGGCAAACTCCCGTGAACCAACGCCGCCGCGACAGGCACCACAGACATTACGACCACAGCTCCAAGCGGCTCCATCGACAATAGAGGCCGAGAAGAAAGCCCACTCGGACTCCATGCCCCAGCCTCCCCCTGAAATCTGGGAGAAGGTCTCCCAGAGGTGTGAGTTGAAAGTCCCCCTGACAGAGGGCTCTGCCAGACATTCCCAACAGACCCTCACTAAATGCTTGGGTCTGCCAGGTCAAAACAGAGCAGAGCAGAACAAAAACAAAACAAAAAAAAACAGGATTATACAAAAAACAACTATAACTGAACCAGCACTTTAACTATACAACAATAATTGTTTGATAGCAAATTACTCATGCTAGTACAGTGGTTATGTATAAGACAGAATGAAGGGCATTTGAGACAAAGTTAAACTTTCAATGATTGTAACAGTGGGTACTTTCACATTTGTTTGCAGTTTGCACAGAAAATTGGGACTAAACAAGGAATTGGAACTAAGAACTAAACTTGGACTACACCAAGAAAAAAAAACAGTAGTCCAAGACCAAAACAAGTCTATATCTGAATTAAATGAGACTCACATCAGCCTAAAACCAGGAAATGTGGGAACACACTTTAAATTGGACACCCTTCCACCAAAACAGTAAAAATGTTTGTGTTCTGTACCTGTGGTGAGCATGCCTGAGTAGGGGTCAGTGGGGGACAGGCACATGTTCTTCTGGATGCGTCTCCCGGGGCGTTTGTTGTTCTTCAGTATGGGCAGATCTTCGGGCTTCCTCACCACCCTCTGGCCTGACCCACTCTGGTCCAGCACTGCATCCATGGCACAGTCCAGGGACGACTGCAGCGACTGCAGCTGAGTAGAGGTCTCTCTGAGCAGGAAGCGAGTCACAAACTGCCCCAGCACTGATGAGCCCTGGTACTCCTAAAGACACGTGATAGGATTTGGTTATTTATAATAATTTAATAGCAAAGGTGACCTAGGTAACTTTTTTGTTGAGAGACAACCACTTGCTTGTTTCCATGAAGATGTTATTGCTCTGCCCAGAATGTTCAATAGTATGGCATTAAACTTATCTACATAGCATTTGAAAAACATGCATTCTTACTGTATGTGGGGTCACCTATCCACAGATCGGTGCTACCGATCTGTGGTGCTACCTCTATTTGGTGCTACCTCTATTTGTCTCCATGGATATAGGTCAGTTTAATACCATACAGTGGAACATTTCAAGTAAAGCTACAACACTGCCATGGAGAGCAACAATTTGTGAACCCTCTGCTTTAGGCTAATAGAGGAAACTGGTGTGCTTGGAGGACAAATTGAAGACACTTGAGATGAACACTGTAGATAAGGGTCTTTATTTTTCTTAAAGGATTTCCCCTGCCTGAGACGCCTTAGCTCCCTCCTCACTTCGTCCGGTGTGATGGAGAGAGGGGACTGGGGGGGGGGACTGGGGTGGACTGTGTCAGGGTCCGTTAGTTGAGTTTGTCTTGTTACTTCCTGTTTTATTTTGTTAAGGTTCTGTTTTGTTCCCTTACTTCCTGTCTAGTTTTCCCTCTCCTCATTACCCTAATGTGCCTCACCTGTTTGTCATTGTCTCCTCCTCCCCAGCCTATATTAGCCTTACCTTTTTCCCCTCCTGTTGCCAGTTCGTCTTGTCTGTTTTCAGAAAGCGTTCCAGCGTTCTTTTCCCAGTTTGACCTTCGTGTTTTGATTCCTTGCCTTATTCCTTGGACTGTTGTTTTTTGCCTGCCGATTTGGATACCTCTGCTTGCCCTCTGACTGATTTCCTGGAATTTTGGACGTATTGTAATAAACCCTCTTCTACTGCTCGCCTGCCTCTCGCCTCTGCATTGTTGGGTCCTCCTGTTCTGTGTTTGACAGTACGAACTGGCCAAAACATGGACCCCGCAGGGCCTGATCAGGTATGTGCGGTCCTGATGGCACAAGGACAGAAGCTCCAGCAGCAGGAAGATCAGCTGATCAGCATGCGCCAGGAGATGACCGCAGCGGCACGACAGACCGAGGCTGCCTGCGTCGCCTTGATGGCCCGGATGGACCACGTTGCCAGCCGTATCCAGGGTCTCGAACAGTCCACTCAGCCCCTCGCCTCCGTTACCGCTCCGCCGGCCGAGGCTTCCGTTTCCACGGCGCTTCTCCCTACGGCTCCGGAGACCACGATGCTCCGTTTATCCAGCCCTGAACGTTTTTCCGGTGAGTCAGGTGACTGTCGCCCTTTTTTGGCCCAATGTGAGCTACATTTTGAATTCCAGGCGGCTGCCTTCCCTTCTGACAGAGCCAAAGTAGCCTACATAATCTCCTACCTGTCCGGCCGGGCTAAGGCTTGGGCTACAGCGGAATGGAGTCGCCGTTCCACCGTTTGTGACTCCCTGCCACAGTTTATAGACACATTTAAGACTGTTTTTCAGTCCGCCATCCCTGGTCGAGAGGCTGCCAAAGCCTTGGTAGCTCTCAAACAAGGCAGGAGAACGGTCATCGACTATGCTATTGAGTTCCGCACGCTAGCCGCCGACAGCGGGTGGAACCAGCCGGCGTTGGTAGACGCTTTCCACAACGGGTTGACGGAGAGCATCAAGGACCACCTGGCGCCGCTGGACCTGCCATCCGATTTGGACACCTTCGTCGCGCTGGCTTCCAGGATCGACAAACGACTGACGGAGCACCAGCGTTCCGTTCCCCCCTTCTCCCGACGCTATCCAGGACAGCGCTACACTCTGCCACAGATTCCCCCACCCCCCGGTCTCCCGTTCCCAGCATTGGAGGGGCCCCCGCCGCAGGACGCACCGATTCCCATGCAGATCGGTCACACTTGCCTGTCCCCAGCTGAGCGCCAGCGAAGACGCAATGAGGGGAGGTGCCTCTATTGCTCTCAGTTGGGTCATTTCATCGCCACCTGTCCCCTGAGATCAGCTCTCCCCAGCGATCCTGCTCAGCCAAGGGTGAGTCCATCCAATTCATCCCGTGTTACCAAGACACAGTTATCCCACGTAACGTTAAATACTGATAAATTGACTCTTATCCACCCTGTGCTAGTGGACTCAAGGGCAGATGCTAATCTGATGAGCTACATATTAGCAGAACGGCTTCAGCTAGGTCACGAGCCGGTATCCCAGCCACTGTTTGCAACAGCCCTAGACGGCCGGCTCATGTGCTTGGTAACCCAGCAAACCACCCCGGTCAATGTAACTTTCAAAGATGGCCACACAGAGAAGGTGACATTTTTTCTTTATCACTCTATTCACCACCCTCTCATTTTAGGCTTCCCTTGGCTGAGACGACATAACCCTCACATTAACTGGGCCACAGGGAAGATACTGGGCTGGGGAAAAGAGTGTGGGAGAGACTGTTTTTCCACGGCCCAGGCTGATAAGACCGACACTAGCCCTGCCAGCAGCCCCGACGTTTTAGAGCTTAAGGACGTCCCTGAATGCTACAGGGACCTATCTGAGGTCTTCAGCAAGGCTAAGGCTACCTCGTTACCGCCCCACAGAAACTATGACTGCTCTATAGATTTATTACCAGGGGCCCCCATTCCTAAGGGGAGATTATACTCCCTTTCCCGACCTGAACAGCAGGCCATGGAAGATTACATCACCTCCTCCCTCAAGGCGGGCATCATCAGACCCTCCTCCTCTCCTGCAGGTGCAGGATTCTTTTGTAGACAAAAAGGATGGATCTCTCCGGCCGTGCATTGACTACACAGGCTTAAATAACATTACTGTTAAGAACAGGTACCCCCTTCCCCTAATGTCCACCGCTTTTGACCAATTGCAAGGGGCTAAGGTATTCACTAAGCTTGACCTAAGAAATGCTTATCACTTAGTTAGGATAAGGGAAGGAGACGAGTGGAAGACCGCCTTTAATTCTCCTATAGGCCATTATGAGTACCTGGTAATGCCTTTTGGCCTGACTAATGCACCAGCCGTTTTTCAAACCATGATTAATGATGTTTTGAGGGACATGTTGAACCGAACGGTGTACGTTTATCTTGATGATATTTTGATCTTTTCCCCCAACTTACAGTCCCACATACAGAATGTGAGAGATGTACTTCGTCGTCTCCTAGAACACAGACTATATGTTAATGCCAACAAGTGTGAATTTCACCGCTCCTCTGTTTCCTTCCTGGGTTACATTATTTCAGAGGGACAGATACAGATGGACCCCAGGAAGGTCCAGGCAGTCGCTGAATGGCCTACCCCTTCCTCCCGTAAGGATGTGCAGCGCTTCCTAGGTTTTGCTAATTTTTATAGGAAATTTGTAAGAGATTTCAGTTCTGTCGCTGCCCCTCTCCATGTTCTCACCTCCTCTAAGGTCTCCTTTTCATGGACCCCTCTTGCTGATGCCGCCTTCCGACGCCTCAAGTGGCTATTCTCCTCAGCCCCTGTCCTAATGCTCCCAGATCCCTCTCTTCAGTTCATTGTGGAGGTCGACGCCTCAGACGCCGGGGTTGGAGCTATCCTCTCTCAGCGATCAGGCAAGGACAATAAGATTCACCCCTGTGCTTTTTTGTCCAAGAAGCTGTCTCCTGCTGAACGCAACTATGCTGTGGGGGATCGGGAGCTGTTAGCGGTTAAGACGGCCCTGGAGGAATGGAGGCATTGGCTGGAGGGGGCTGAACACCCCTTCCTGGTATGGACTGACCATAAGAATTTAGAATATTTGAAAACTGCTAAGAGACTTAACCCCCGCCAGGCCCGATGGGCCCTATTCTTTTCCCGTTTTAATTTCACTCTGTCCTATCGACCAGGTTCTAAGAACGTCAAGCCTGACATCCTGTCCCGCATCCATACCCCTGCGCTAGATAGGGTTAAGACCACCCCCATACTCCCAGATAAGTGCTTCATTGGTGCTGTCTCATGGGAGGTGGAGGCCAAGTTTAAAGAGGCCAACACCTCTGCCAATGTTCCGGTGGGAGTTCCCCCCAACAGACTGTATGTTCCCCCCGAGATGAGGGGCCCTGTGATTCACTGGGCTCACACCTCCAGAATATCCTGTCATCCTGGGGTCCGAAGAACCATCTTCAGGATCAAGGAGAGATTCTGGTGGCCAGCCATGTGGAAGGAGGTTAAGGAGTACATGGCAGCATGCGACACCTGTTCTCAGAACAAATCCTCCAATGCTCCTCCTGCGGGTCTTCTCCAGCCCCTCCCTGTGCCACAGCGCCCCTGGTCAGACATCTCCCTGGACTTTGTGACCGGCCTTCCCCCCTCCAAAGGTAACACTACCATTCTCACTGTTGTTGATAGATTTTCTAAGATGGTTAAATTCATTGCCCTGCCTAAACTGCCCTCCGCCAAGGAAACGGCGGAGGTGATTCTCACTCATGTTTTTCGAGTCCATGGTTTCCCTAGAGACGTTCTGTCTGACCGGGGGCCCCAGTTCGTGGCCCGTTTTTGGAAAGCCTTCTGCCAGCTGCTAGGAGCCACGGTGAGCCTGACATCGGGCTACCACCCACAATCCAACGGGCAAACTGAGAGACTAAATCAGGAGTTGGAAACCGGGCTCCGCTGCCTCTGCTCACAGAATCCCTCTTCGTGGTCCAAGATGCTCACCTGGGTTGAGTATGCTCACAACACTCTCCCATCAGCTTCCACTGGGTTAACCCCTTTCCAGTGTGTCTTCGGCTACCAGCCCCCTCTGTTTCCTGACCTCGAACAGGAGGTCATGGTTCCCTCAGCTACAGCCATGGTCCGACAATGCCGACGGATGTGGACCCGGGCTAGACAGGCTCTTCTCCGCTCATCGGCCGCATACAAGAAGACGGCAGACGGACGTCGCAGACCAGCGCCAGCCTATAGCCCGGGTCAACGAGTCTGGCTCTCCTCCAAGGACCTCCCCTTACGATTAGAATCCCGTAAGTTGGCACCCAGATTTATTGGTCCTTTCCCTGTGTCAAGGGTTATTAATAGATCTGCTGTGAGACTCAAGCTCCCTAGGTCCACCCGCATCCACCCCACCTTCCACGTCAGCCGGGTGAAGCCGGTCCAAAGGAGCCCTCTGGTCCCTCCCGACAAGCCCCCTCCACCCCCGCGGTTCATTGATGGCGGCCTTGCTTACACCGTGAAACGACTGTTGGCTGTCAGGCGGCGGGGCAGAGGGCTGCAATACCTGGTGGATTGGGAGGGCTATGGACCAGAGGAACGTTCCTGGGTTCCTTCCAGGGACATTATGGACCCTCAACTCATAAAGGACTTCCAGCGGGAGCACCCTGATGATCCTGGGCCGTCGGGTGCCGGCCGTAAGGGGGGGGGGTACTGTCAGGGTCCGTTAGTTGAGTTTGTCTTGTTACTTCCTGTTTTATTTTGTTAAGGTTCTGTTTTGTTCCCTTACTTCCTGTCTAGTTTTCCCTCTCCTCATTACCCTAATGTGCCTCACCTGTTTGTCATTGTCTCCTCCTCCCCAGCCTATATTAGCCTTACCTTTTTCCCCTCCTGTTGCCAGTTCGTCTTGTCTGTTTTCAGAAAGCGTTCCAGCGTTCTTTTCCCAGTTTGACCTTCGTGTTTTGATTCCTTGCCTTATTCCTTGGACTGTTGTTTTTTGCCTGCCGATTTGGATACCTCTGCTTGCCCTCTGACTGATTTCCTGGAATTTTGGACGTATTGTAATAAACCCTCTTCTACTGCTCGCCTGCCTCTCGCCTCTGCATTGTTGGGTCCTCCTGTTCTGTGTTTGACAGACTGCAGGGGGTGGTGGTGGTGGTGGGGATGGAGGGTGGCTGGTGCTGGGTTGGGTCCGTGTGAAGGGGGAGGGGGATGTGGCTACTGGCCCGGGGGGGTGTGAAGTTGAGGTGGGGGGAGTCGGCAGAGGGGCAGAGGGGGTGGGGGGCATTAAACCTGTTGAAATAACAGTTTAATTTGTCCGCCCAGCGCTGATCACCATCAGCTGTCCCTCTGCCACTGAAAACCAGATATGCTCCTCAGTCCTCTCCACACGCCCCGTGCGTTGTTTTGGGCCAGCTGCTCCTCCATCTTCCTCCCGTAGTCCTTCTGAGCCCGTCTGATCCTCCACTGAAGCTCTCTCTGGACCCTTTTCTGCTTCTCTCTGTCCCCTCTCTCTGAGTTGAAAGCCCTTTTCTTCTGGTTCAGGAGGGCTTTAAGCTCAGGGGTGACCTAGGGGTGATTGTTGGAGAAACACCGTACCCTCCTGGTTGGTACAGTGTTCTCCACGCAGAAGTTGATGTAGTCTGTGATGCAATGGAAAATGTCCCAGTCAGTGTTCTGGAAACAGCCCCTCAGACTCTCACAGGCCTCTTCAGTCCAAAGCTTCACAGACCGCTTCTGCGCAGGTTCTTTCCGCACCCTGGGTGTGTATTGCGGGAACAGGTAAACCAGACAGTGATCCGAGCGTCCGAGCGGGGGGGGGGGGGCGGAGGTGTAAGCGTCTTTGATATTGGCGTAAAACAAGTCCAGAGTCTTATTGTCTCTCGTGGGGAATGTGACGTATTGAGTGAATGTGGGGAGAGTAGTGGATATGAGTAATGTACGGTTAAAGTCCCCACAAATAGTTAATTAATTCATCTCGTTTGTCTAAAAATCACAATAAATATTAAATATATAAAAAGAGGACTGTGCAAGACAAGGTAATAAGAGTAATAACTCTGAGTTTTGAGGCTGTTGTACATCTTTTGCAGTACTTTGGGACATCCTCTGTAACTGTTTTAAGTACAGGGAGTCCAGGCTGTTCTGAGGATGGCCAGTCACCTTACTTGACCATTTAACCAACTTAGAGCTGCAACTATCCAGTATTTTTGGAATCGAGTACTCTGTCGATTATTTTTTCGAGTAATCGAGTACTCTAACGATTCATACTTTACACGCACAGGACCTCTGTAATATAAATGACCCCATTCACACAGGACAAGAAATGTCCGTAATATTCATTTGACATGGGAGGAGTTTGTTTACGCTCTGCTGTCACCTATTCGTTGCCGTGCACGTCATGATTAGCCTATGTGTAATATTAGCGAACTATGCAAATTATTGCCCATAATCAGGATTAATAGAGCATACATGACCTAAAACAAGCAGAAGTTTCATGCCTCTGACGACTGATTTATACCTCTTGGTCTTTTTCATTGGTCGATGTGTGCGTTTGTTTGAGAGTACCGGTAGATCATTTTGTTTGCCGGCAAATCAAAGCTCCTCCGTGTTTGAAAATTGCGGTAAATTATTTCTTTAAACGGATGTGACGAAATATTACATATATCTTTACCGAGGGTCCCATTCGCACGGGATTAATATTACCTATGGTAATTCCCCCAGACCGTTTTACAGAAGGTGAAACTCGCTGCAAATTTCGCAGACATACTCTGTTATGTTTACGGACATGGCGCGTTCAGACAGGACTAAATTCCCTGGTAATTATTACTTCACCCCATGTCACCCCATAAAACTAATCCCGTCCGAATAGGGCTTTAGACACTTAGACGTAGACAAACTTTATTGTTCCACAAGGGAAATTATTTGTACATTATTATTTGAAAATTCAACAAATTCCTAAATCTTGATCTCAATTAATACTAGATTAATTGTACATCCATACTACTGAAGGACAATAGTCTTACCTGTGAAGATCTGTATGAATCCGAAGAGGATGATGATGAGGAGAGCGACCAGTTTGGAGGCAGTGAAGAGGTCCTGGACTTTGGTGGCTGCTTTTACACTGATGCAGTTCACAAATGTTAAAGAGGCTGAAAAAAACGGACAATATAAACTACGAACTCAGATATTTTAGAGATAAAATCAAACCAATAAGCTAGTAGTTGGTGAGTTGGTAAAACAAAACAGCATACTTGATAAACGGAAGTGCGTCACAATCAATATCTTAGTCTAGACAGGTGTTTCCTAAATAGATTATGGTAGATGATAGATCTTGGTGAAGTTAAACACAAAATCTTCTTTGTAATTAATTTAATAACCTTAGCAATATTTTTTAGTGGAAGATACTGACCAACAAAATTAACAAACAACAATTGTCAAATATACTACTATTATTTGCATATAGAATCGCCTGAGTTGAAGGGCACTCCAAGAGTGACTCCGACTTTACAGTAAAAAAAATAAAATAAAGTGGCTGAGAAATTAACAAAGAAATGACCATGTACTTACTGAGACAGAGGCAGGCGATGAGTTTTGCTGCACTGTCTGGCACTGCACAGGTGGGGTAGAGCGGTTTGAGTAGGTACGTGGCAAACACCAGAGACACCACATACTGAGAAGAGGGCCTGATAATGAGCATCTCCACCCAGAGCTTTAGAAAGGCTGCTAGTTCTCCATATACCTCCAGGATGTAAGTGTAGTCACCCCCTGATTTAGCAATGGTTGTGCCCAGCTCAGCGTAGCACAGAGCACCCATAGTGGATATCAGCCCACAGAAAGACCACACAACTAGAGACAGGCCCACTGATCCAGTCTCTTTGACCACACCAGTCGGAGTGACGAAGATCCCAGATCCTATAATGGTACCGATGATCATGCCCACGCCATTGAACAAGGTGATGCTGCGTTTGAGTTCAATCTTGTCCCCTTTGTCGGGACAGTCTGAGGTCAGGCTGGCGGCACTGGGAGCAGGAGGTGTCTGGGGAGAGGGACAGCGCTCCACAATGAGACCGTCCTGTTCAGGGTCTCTTACTTCTGCCGCTGGAGGAGAGAATACATGGAGATTATTCACAGCAATAACGTAAATTTGTATGTCATTGCAGATACAAATACAGGGACAGAGGAGGGTGTGTAGAATCCCTCAGTCATCCAGGTAGAATCCATGGCAAGAGGAGAAATTCAATTTGTCAACTGGACAAAAGTCAAAACGTATTCGACCAAATAAACTTGTGTCCAGTTAACAAATTGAATTTCTCCTTTTGCCAGGGACAGAGGAGCTCCAACAGGCCCCTACAGCTCCACTCAAACAGTGAGAGGTACAGGACTACATTCATACCATACTCCATACAACTGTACAACAACTCAATGTTAAGTAACAGATAACCTTATGCCTTGTCAATCAGTATATTATTTCACTGCTATTCTTGTCTCTTGTATATAGCTGTGATTTTATAGTTTACTTTATAGTTTATTACTATTTTTCTATTTTATTTTGACTTGTACATATACATTTATTTTTAGAATAGTCTCATTTGACACCTGCTTCTTGCTATCTTTTTTTGCTATACTGTACTATTTTTGTTACTCTCTGTAATTATATTATATTGTGATGAGTGAGCTGCTGTATCCAAATAATTTCCCTTGTGGATCGATAAAGTTTGTCTAAGTCTAAGTCTAAACCTAAATATGGGTGGCACTGGGTAATACTGACAAAGATTCAAGTAAATCAACAAACTTGAGTTAAAACATGCCTTTAAATGTTGTGGTTTAAGTTGACAAATGTGTAATGATGTAAAATGATGTACTTTCAACCCATAATTGGAGCACTTTTTTCCATTTTTGATATTTAGTTAACTATTTTTGTAGCTTTTTCTGTCGGACAATAGGCTTAATATTCATCATTCAGATAGGCCTATATGAGATATTCAAATTCTCAAATAATCAATCCACCTCTAAGTTCTTATGTGATAATAGTCAGGCGCACAAAATTACTTGAATAATGTTCCTGGCCCTATGTTAGCATATTAGAGTTATTCACATATTATCCATAATGATTCTCCCATGGTCTCTGCTAGGATCCGGTTCACTCATCGTTCTCCAATGGGAAGCATCACTATAGCAACCTGCCGCACATCCAGCAGCCTTGCATCACCGTGCGCCAGGCGGAAAAAAGTGCCCTGAGCGCACAGCATGGTGATGGTACCTACCTTCTGATTTCTCCTGGCTCCTGGCGAGGCTCTCCCGGCTGCTCCGCAATTTCAGCTCTGGTTCGGCCATCTTCACTCTTAATTTGGGTCTCCCTTGCCTCTATTTTTGCCTCCTATCCCCCCGTTATCCTTCCTGCCTTTGTGTCCCCTTCCTCTCTTTGTCCAGACAACCTGTCTTTTCCTACTATAAGCGTACTCTCCTAAATGATAAATGTCCTCCCAATTATTTCAAACCCAAAATAATGAGTCTGTACAGTCCCTTCAGTAGACATGCGCTCGTAAAACGTGTTCTTTTGGTCTCATCTATGTCTAGCCCTGATCCGGGTCCAACTTACCCTCCCCTCGCCGTGAGCAGGGAGGAGTCCAACCTTTGTGATGCTGCGGTTTCGTGCGCACACCCTCGCCCCAATATCTCACATGGAAGGGGAACTAGGTTACTCCGAGGGACCATGTGACGGTGTAATCTCTTTGTTACGGCCTAATCCTGTGAGGTAAACTCGACCCATGTCCACTGGAAAGATGCGCCGGGACAATAGCTCCCTCTAGTGGCGACAGCCTTGTTTGCGCTTTTGTTGATTGAAAGATAATACCGAGCTTAACCTAATTCAGCGGGTTAGGTGGTTTTGGAAATATTGGCCTAGAAAAAATATAACTGTATCGGTCTTATTATTTAATTTTCATGTTTGTTTGGTTATCGAATGTGACATGTTTGTCCTAAATTAAAGCAAATTGGCCTAAGTTTAAAGGTTAAAATGGATTAGGTCTAGCCTACAGACACCACACGCCTGTATAATAGATGAGTTCAGGCTTAATTACCAAACAACTTGTTGGCTATTGTTTATGTCTACATGGCTTTGAGAAAGTCAGTCTTCACAGAGATTATTTCTATGTAGGATTATTTTCATGAAGATCTACGCAGATTGTAGTCTCTTATGATGTTAACCTTAAAACATCTCCTTTGATTAAGATAAGATAAGATAAGATATGCCTTTATTAGTCCCTCAGTGGGGAAATTCCAGTGTTGCACAGCACAAAAAAGTAACGTCCGCCTCTGCGCGTCCTTCGTAGCAGATCCTCCGGCGCACACAACAGCGCCGCGCAGCGCACATAGCAACGCACATAGCAACGGTGAAAAAGTCAAAATCCAGAGAAAATAGAGGTCGAAACGGAGCAGAAACATCGCGTCTCTGAAGCACTCATCCTTATACACACAATCTTCAAAGTGTGCAAACGAACAAGCAGGTAAGAGCAGAAAAAAAGTTGGAAAATAACGGAGCGCGTTGCATGTTGCACTGCTTTAAGATTTTAGATCTTAGACTTAGTTTTAACTTTAGATCTCTGTCTTAGATAGTTTTAGTTGTGTTTTGTCTTCATATTGTATCTTGTACACTGTCTTTTTGCACTACTTGGCCAGAGAGAAACGAAATTTCGATTCACTGTATGTTGAACACATATGGCAGAATTGACAATAAAGCTGACTTTGATCTTGATCTTTTGATCATAAGATAAAATGTTACACACAGGCACATAGACTATTTGTACCGATGATGCTGGTCAGAACCAAGTACTGTACTGTAGCAGCTTCAGGAATATCCTGTTACTGCTGACTGTTGTGGTTGTGGAGGACCTTACAAATGCTTAGGCTTAAAAGATAATGCGGTAAGTGGCATCTGCTGCTGTCACTCTGTGGCTAATGCAAACTTAGTTTGACCAAATTAAGTTGGAATCAATTGCTGAAAACGCATCCTGTGAACGAAGCTTGAAAAAGTTAGGCACCCAGAGAATGAGCCCCGTTGTGTTGAACGCCAGTGGCGAACACTTGCATTACTATGACCGCTGACAACACCGACCGGAGACCGCCCAGCTCGGCTCACACGAGCGTCTCCGCTGAAGGCGGCGGTGCTTCGGTCGACACTGGCTTTACCCAGCGCACTTTCGGCAGTTGGTCCGGGGACTTTCCCCTGGGCGAAGTGAGGAACCAGGTCCTCCGCGCGTAACCCAGAGTGCAAGTCTTCTGAGTGCCCGGATGTCTGAGTGGAGGAGGGAGGTACTTATACGGTGTAAAGGGTTAGCCGCCCTCGGTCATGGTGCCATGGATAATTGGACAAAAGATAGTTATTAAAATAAATGTTGTGAATTTGGAAATTATTTTTCACAATTTGGGGCACAGCACGTAACCTTCCCTGTCTTGCTGCATGGAGGGGGTGTAATGTAGCCAATATAATTTTCTTGCTCAAATCTTTCTTCTTTCGTTTTGTCTCTCGCCATATTATAACGCGACCATTGGGTTGGTGTTTTGTGACGTTCCAAACCTCTACCAATCCCTTGTGCCAACTCAAACGTACAGTCTATGCAAATACGTGAAAGGAGGAGTCAGAAGTGGAGCTCTTCTCCCGACATGCCTTGTCCTCTCGTGCTCTGCTCACGGAGCTATATTAATACTAATGTGCCTTCCCAATAGCCTATTCTTTGTTAAATTAGAGCGATTAATCCTTCGTGTGAAGACAGTATAGGAAATGTGACTTTTAATATAATATTGTTTTAAAATACTGACACCATAACTGAGTCTACACTGCCCGGTGTGGCACTATTTATTCTCTCCCGCTCTCACGACTCGGTTGTGGGCGGAAGCTCATCGCAGAGGTCACAAACTGAGTGCTCGTCACTCCACCAATCACCTCGGGGAAGGTCTGAGACAGGAGCCAATCGTCGCCCTTGCAGGGTGTCACCTGATGCAGGTGGGCGGGAGAACCAGAAACATGGGCCGGAGGAGCAAGTCTCACAGGAGACGCTGGGTGGCGCACTTGAGCGCCTCCAGCTGATGTGACGCTCTCAGGCTTGTAATCTCCCGCGGCTGGCAAATGAGTGCGATGGATGAGGTGGACACAGCTCCAGAACCCAATTCAGACTACTCTCCGCCCACTTTTACTTGAATGAATCCAGACATGACACAAATGTGACACTTCCCCATGTTTTTAAACTCAGGGCAGCTGTGGCAACAGAACTTATGTACCACAGACTGACTATAAAGAGACAATACAATACAGTATATATATATATATATATATATATATATATATATATATATATATATATATATAAAATCTAGCCTAGATATTTCATCATTTGTGACTGCTGCAGGCTAGTGTTCATTTTGCATCTCTATGGCAACTGAGGGATTTAAGACCCAAAAATATAAATTGCCCTCAAATACCTTTAAATGGAAGTGTCCCTGTTATTTAATCTCTTATATCTGAGACATAGCCTAGCTTTCTCTAAATCACTGTTTCTCAAACTACAGTACTTTTACAGCAGATGGAATGCAAATTCCTCAGCACTGTTTTCCTACTCCAAGATTAGACTTTGGGGGTAAATATGCTTATTTAGTACTTTAGTACTTTCCCACCCCCCACCCCCCATATTGGCATAACCTGTATTCCATAAAAAGACATATCACTCTAGACACTTTTAAAAAAACTGCTGCTAAGGACTACTGTTGCACTGTTGCACATTTACATTTACTACTGGATTTTACTCCTGTTGCACTGTTGTTTACTACTGTTATTGCACACTTACATTTACTACTGGAATTTTTAGTACTGTTGTTTACTCCTGTTATTGAATTTTACCCCCGTTGCACTGTTGTTTACTACTGTTATTGCACATTTACTACTGGAATTTTAGTACTGTTGTTTACTCCTGTTACTGCACTAGAATTACTACTGTTGCACATTTATTTTTATTTTATCTTAACTCCTATGCACATTCTACTGCACATGACCAAGTCACTGCTGTATCTTCCATTGCACATTTTGATGCACACTGCACACTTTGGAAATCTGTATATAGTATAGTTTATTTATTATGTTGCACTGTTTTAAGATTTTAGATCGTAGACTTTAGTTTTAACTTTAGATCTCTGTCTTAGATAGTTTTTTGTTGTGTTTTGTCTTCATATTGTATTTTGTACACTGTCTTTTTGCACTACCTGGCCAGAGAGAAACAAAATTTCGATTCACTGTATGTTGAACACATATGGCAGAATTGACAATAAAGCTGACTTTGAACTTTGAACTTTGAACTTTGACTGTGACACATTTAGAAACATTGTTTTTCATAACAACTGTTACTTTTTTCAATCTTGATGATTGAGAAAGGCATGTCCTTTTCTGCTGCTTGAGACCCCATAGGCAATTCCCTGGTTTGCCCATTGTAGTGTCTCTCTTGAGTTGGTGAAATAGGATGCTGCGGAATAGTCGACCACTAAAATAATTGTTATTTCTAACACTTGTTTAATTTTTAACCTTATACAAAACAATTAAATAAAGGCTGCCACACACTACAGGATTTTTCGGTCTTAAACGACTTTTAAACGTGCAACAAAAAGTACACACAACAGACACAAGGAGAATCTTATAATCTCCGATTGCAAAGACTGCAGCGGGATATGGCTGCGGACCACAGGGTACACAGGTGTGAGCGCCATCATGTCAGCTGTTTCCTGTCCGGAGACAGTGTGTTCAAAAGATCAGAGCATTGCACTTTTGTTTAGATGCAAGTCAAAACTGAGTTATTATTATTATTTGCGCTGTGTAGATGTAAACAGACACACATGAGAACTACTCTCATATTTTACTTTCAAAGAACATCTCAAACTGGATTAATAGTGCAGTTTTGTGGACTGGGTGTCATTATTTGCAGAGGACAATTTCTGTAGATAAGGTGGATGAGATGCTGCACTTTAAATATAAGTTCAAGTTCAAAGTTCAAATTTAGCTTTATTGTCAATTCTGCCATATGTGTTCAACATACAGTGAATCAAAATTTTGTTTCTCTCTGGCCAAGCAGTGCAAAAAGACAGTGTACAAAATGCAATATAAGACAAAACAAAAACTTCTAAGACAAAAATCTAAAATATAAAAGCAGTGCAAAAGAATAAATAAATACCTATTTACAGATGTCCAAAATTTGCAGTGTGCATCAAAAAATGTGCAATGGAAGTGAAATGTGCAGTACTGTAATGTGCAATAGAATGTGTATTGAAAATAAAGATAAAAATAAATGTGCAACAGTAGTAATTCCAGTACAACAGTAGTAAACAACAGTATAACTGTAGTAATTCCAGCAGTAAATGTGCAACAGTGTAACAGTAGTCCTTAGCAGCAGTCATATGTCTTTTTATGGAATGCAGGTTATGCCAATATGGGGGGAGACGGGTAAGGTTCAGCTTCCTGACAGCCTGGTGGATGAAGCTGTTTGACAGTCAGGTGGAGTGGGCCCGGAGACTCCGGTACCTTCTCCCCGAGAGCAGGAGCCTGAAGAGGCTGTGTGAGGGGTGGCTCGGGTCACCCACAATGCTGGACGCTCTGCGGGTGAGGCGGGTGTTAAAATTGTCCAAGAGGGAGGGGAGAGAGCACCAAATGCATTGTGCCCTGCAGCTACATTCATTATGCGCTGCAGGGCTTTCCTGTTCTGTTCAGTGCAGCTCCCGCACTACACAGTGATGCTGCTGGTCAGGAAATAGCGGCGCTTCTGAGTCTTCTTTGCCAGTGATGCAGTGTTCGCTGTCCAGGAAAGGTCCTCAATGATGTGCACCCCCAGGAATTTGGTGCTGCTCACCCTCTCTACAGCAGTTGGTGGTCAGTGGGGGGTGCTGGGTGGGGCCTCTCTGGAAGTCTATAACAATCTCCTTGGTCTTTTCAACATTAAGAAGGAGATTGTTATCGCTACACCACTTGGTCAGAAGGCTCACCTCACTCCTGTAGTTCGTCTCATCATTATTTGAGATGAGACCCACCACAGTTGTATCGTCCGCAAACTTCCTGGTGCGCAGTCGTGGGTCAGCAGAGTGAAGAGCATCGGACTGAGCACACAGCCCTGGGGGTCTCCTGTGCTCAGTCTAATGGAACTCGAGGTGTTTCTGCCGACCTGCACTGCCTGTGGCATCTCACTGAGTGCAGTCGCCGACTCCATTTTCTCCCGTAGAAGAAGTAGCGCACGGTGCCTGCTGGGATATATGAGTGCGCGAAGCGTGCATTTTCACGCGCTTCGTCCAATTTCCATGGAAACGACTGTGGTCTTCAGACTGCGTGTTAACTGTGCATGGGACAAAAAAGAAATGGGACAGCAGTCGTTGCGCCGAATGTGACGCACATGCCCTTCAAACCACGCTCCAAACCGTACACTCTGGGAATTGGGACGCGGTGTTCTGTCTAATCTTCCTACCTTGTCAAAACTTCCTACCCTCTCAGAAAATCCTACCGTGTGCTTCCGGTGTCATTTCTTTTTTGTCATCGCTGTTTTAATGCTTGTTACTATGCAGGTAGGACATTCTGATAAAATTCGGGGTAAAATTACCCCATCAGAACACGCTTCCACATTAGTAAGTGCAGGTAGGAAGTTCTGATAGGTAAAATTACCCCCGTCATGAGTTGCTGCCAAGCCGTGCGCATGCGCAGAACATTACGTCACTCCTTGAGAGTTCATACTACGTCACACTTTGAGAGATATGCTTCCACATTAGTAAGAGCAGGTAGGACGTTGTGATAGGTAAAAATATGAAGGTAGGACGTTCTGGTATGCAGGTAGGACGTTCTGGTATGCAGGTAGGATGTTCTGATAGGTAAAAATATGCAAGTAGGATGATCTGAAATATGCAATATATGTATTTAGAATATTTCAGCTGTATGTCCCTATGGACCTGTTTTCTTGTTGCATCTGAAGAGGAGACAGCGATAACTGTTTTCCTTTCGGACCAAAATATATGACAACACAAAGCGCAAGAAGGGACCAAACACTTGTATTGAATCGTGACACCAGGACAATATCATTGGATCCCTAGTTTCTACCACATGCATTATAATAATTACACAGATACGAATGTAGTTTGCATATAAAGTGGCGTTATTAAAGTGTTATCGACTAAATGCTGACATCCACCCCAAGTCTGCTTTCCTACCCATAAAAGTAACCGCATGCTACTGGTAGTCAGCTTTAGAGAGTCATTATAGTGCTGCACTGATCACCCTGACATACTGCTGCAGAGCCACTGAAGGTTGGGTCAGTCACAGAGGACAAATTTCACTCTGTGATCCATAGAAACTTAACGTAAACGGGGGAGAAAATTTGGCCAACCTTTGTTTTGACTGCATATCAAATAGGCCAACAAAGATAAGGTAATTTATTTAATTTATTTTCAGTGCATATTTTGATTGGTGCACTGTGACTTTTCTGCTGAAGGGTTTGGCATCAACTAGCGATAATACTGCTTTGCACTGTGTTTCATTGTGTTTAATTATTGTACGGAACTGAATCTCCATGAAGGTCAGATCTGTGGAGAGGTGACCCTGTTGTAAGAATGCATATTTTACAACATATCTTGGATCAATAAAAAACACCTTTAATTGAATAAATGCAAATGATATGTATAATGCCATGCTGTGAAACACTGCAGCCTAAACAATAACATCACCACAGCGACAAGCAGGAGACAATGAGTACAACTTAACCATGTTGTGATGTTCAGAATGTAGGCCTTATTCAGAATGTGTTGTCATGTCATGTATTTTAATGGTATCAGAAATAAAAATAAGTTTGTATTTTGAAATCTGAAAATGGTGAGATGGACAGAACGTTGGGTTTTATTTTGGCTTGTACATCTTCTTTTGCAGAGAGGACAAAAGCAACGGGCAGAGGATCAGAGTGTGACATTTGAAGAGGAGAAAACATTTGTGAGTCTGAAGAAGCCTCCTGCTCCCCACTTCCTGCAGCTCCAATCACAGACCGGTGTTTCTATGGATATGTGCCCCTGTGGGGGGTACAGAAAGCAGCTGGACCGTATCATACCAAAGAACACCAAAGGAATATACTCTTTGACACTGCATATGCACTTTGCTGTTACAGTGCATCTAAATATTGGGAAAAATACAAAAATGTTTTGAGGCTTTTTGACTTTACGACTATATTTAACTCTAAAAATGCCAAACTGTAATGAAATGTAAAAGAAATCTACACTGGAGTGGCATAAGTAGAATTTATCTAAGCTTGCAGTATTACATTTTTCATGTGTGCATGGCATTTTCATTGACAACATATTAAATTCAACTGCAAATTCCATAGATTCATAGTATCTGTAAGCCCTACAGTATTAAAAAACTAAAAAAAAAAATCACAACAATTATAACTCCCCAGTTTAACATTGTTGGGCTAAAGACAGCTATGATAAAAACATTTTTATATAATTAACTTTATTCCATGCCAAACAAAGAGCATTCACATCACATCTTTATTTTCTTTGCAAATAAATAACATAAATTACATATGACAAGTTTGTTCATCGCGCAATTGCATGGTCGAGCTACAATCACCAAACAACACAGACTAACACCTCATATCTCTCTAACTGTACAATATATCTTTAGTATTAACCTAATGGCATTTAACTTCTCAGAGTGTGTACACTGTGCCTTTGAACCTTCCTGAACACATAGATTAAAATAAATATTTGCTTGTTTTAATAATTCTGGCTAAATCTTATTATAATAATAATTTGCTACATTTGAATTCTTACAATACATTTGATACTTTTACTATTTTAATATTTTAATACACAATCTACATATAATCTCTGCCTTAACTCTACTTTCTAATTAGGTCCATTTATCTGTTTCTCTAAAGTGCTGTAGTAAATAAAGTTTTCTTCTTTTGAATGTTTACCATGACATGTGACCCTTCAAACAAACAAACAAAAAAGACTTAAGTAAAAATAAAGGTTTGAAATAGTCAACAATTTCACATAGAAGGGAAATGCACTACTTTTCATTATCTATAGAACAGCCACTGATGGACAGACTGTTGCCATATCTACACTAAGATGAAAAAGAAACTAGCATTGATAAAACCATGCATTTAAAAAAATCTTATTGTGTTACAGGAAAATGTCTGTGCTCTTGAGCTAAAAACAAATACTAGTGTGTTTTCCTATTGTTTTTCAAATGCATGCCCCATTTTTGTTTTTGACATTTCTGTGCACAAAAAGCTATTCGACAAATTGTATTCATCACTGAACTAGCTGGTTTAGTGTAGCAAATTTTATATTGATAATTTTGGTTCACCTGTTTTATGGTTAATATTTCAGTACTTACTCAGATTATCCACATGAAACATAAACTTCAGTGTCTTCTCTGTCAGCATAAATGAACAAAAGTAGATTTGATCTCAAGATAGCTTCAGAACGTGGTGCCATTATTCAGCAACAAAGACGAAAGTTGTGAGCCATAAGATTATTATAGTAAGTTTGTGGATTGTAAGTTTCTTTCAAAGACAGTGACACTTCCACGGTCACATAAGCTCCTGCTCTCCATTTGAAATAATGACATCATCAAATTATTAAAAATGACCGCAATCTGCGACAGTGAAACGAAAGTGATCTCAAGTCTCAGTTCAATGAAACCTATTCAATCAAATAGGTCTCTATGGGTGCATATGGTCCTTTTCTAGTCTTTGTTTAATTCTGGGTTGAGTACTGTGGCGGACAAATGCAAAACACTTTTACACTTCACAACAAACATTAATACATTTGAAAACAAAATTACATTTAAAATACACATTTACATCTTGAAAATAAATTCCAAGTTTCATAAAACACATTTGCAAATGTGCAGAATAATTTGCAAAACACGAAACACTTGTACAAGCGCTGAGACAAATTTACATGTGACAAAAACACAAATACAAACCCCCGAAACAAATGAACAAGACAGTCCTTGACAGAAAGGGACCGTCCGCAGGCTGAATAAAAGTGCGTAATGTGGAGAAGGTTGACTTCACATTTGAGGCAAAATATTCCACAACAACAGAAATAAAAAAGAAGGTTCTGACTATAAACAGACGCTCTCATTGAATTACTGTTGCATCAGCTGCATCACTTCCGCTTTTTAGGACATTCCTTTTCCATCGAGAACTGTCTTGTTTCAGGGGTTTGTATTTGTGCTTTTGTCACATGTAAATTTGTCTCAGCACTTGTACAAGTGTTTCGTGGTTTGTAAATTTGTTTGCACATTTGCAAATGTTTTATGAAACTTGGAATTTGTTTTCAAGATGTAAATGTGTAATCTAACTGTATGGCAAAAGGAGAAATTCAATTTGTCAGCTGGACAAAAGTTTGTTTGACATTTTTTTCCAGTTGACAAATTGAATTTCTCCTTTTGCCATGGATTCTACCTGGACAACTGAGGGATTCTACACATATTACACACATCTACACATATATGTAATTTTGTTTTCAAGTTTCAAGTGTTTGCACTTGCCGGCCACTGTAGTTTAGTCCCAGTTTATTGCACTTTTTTAGGTTGTGTGTGTGCTAGTCTGTCGTAGATTGTGTTATATTAAGTTAAAACCACACCAAACCTTTCCATTTAGTTGAACATGTTACACTTTTTGGGGACATTTCAAGTTCTTTGTATCCATGGAAACACAACTATACAGTAGAACACCCTGATGGCTAGTATTGCATTACCTCACTCTCTATCTGCTCATTCATCCGAGCCACATCTTGTTTTATGACCCAATTCCAGTCATGCTGCGAGGAAAAAGGGATCTCAAAGAATGAAAATACAACAGAAAGGAGGAGCAGAAGTCTTCTGTTGGTTCAAGATGTGCCCAGGTGCAGCCTCCAATCTGGGCTTTGTCAATTGTTGTTCATGATCCACCAAGAGGCTGAAATGAAATAAACAGATATTGATGCACAAAAGCCTGTTGTTTTACTGATGCCAGCCTTATTTTGGTACAGAGTTACTTTGTGTTGTTGAGTGAGTTGTTTGTGTGTTGTAAGTGTTGACGCTTAGAAAAATGTAAAAGTAAAGTGTAGTTTTCTTCTTGACCCCATGTGTGTTTGCAAAGGTTCCAAACTCAGAAAACAACAGTTTCAGATACTCGCCCATGTGTGACTATGCATCTGTGGTGTGGAGTTGAAGAAAACATCCCACATAAATCCATATTTTTGTACACATAACAGATGTGCAAAAATAGTTTTAAGTTTGTGGAAATAAGCCATGATTATCCATTATTGTACAGTGCAAAAAGTTGTACAAAAGCAAACTCAGACTACCATCTACACCGCTATACTGTAGGGATATAAATGTAACTAGTGCTAATAGAAAGCAGGCTGCTTTCATCCAAACAGCACTTACTCACTGAATAAATGCATATTATAAAAATATTTTGAAAATATTACATATACATATTTTGAAAATATTTTTAAATCACTTTGTATCATGTCCAGAAGTGCTGTTGGGCTAGGTCTAAGCTCTTTTCCACCCTTTACCTCTCCTCTCCAGAGAGTAATACAGTCTAATGGCACAGGTAGGAGACATAGGGCTTTCTCTGTCTGTCTGTCTGTCTGTGGGACCAGTCTGCTGCACCATTATCATATGCCTGTAATATCTATTTATGCATGGCCAAGATCTTTGTATTAAAACATAAAACTGAAATGTGCAGATTAACATAACATTTTTATGGTTGTATAGTAGTTTGATGTTCAATTTGATTTCATACCTGGAAGCAGCATTGTAGACACCATCTCGGGCTCCTCCAGTGAGTCGATAACACAGCGCTGGAAGGTCTTACTGATGGGCGACTGCAGGTAGCTGAGGGCAAACAATCATTACAGCTATTATTGGCTCTCTGCCACACAAAAGCACTTCAACATCATAACAAGCCAGAATCTCTTTTTGGAGAGAAACTTAAACTTAAACTTAAACTAAACCTTGTTGCTCCTACCTCATCCAGGAGAGACGGTCTTGCCAAAACTCGTACATGATAAAGCAGGATCTATCGGGTAGGTTTTGGATGGAAACGCTGGAAGACAGAGAGAAGAGAGACATTAAATCTCTTGTTTTTATTATGTAGAAATTGGGGATTTGAGGAGCAAACAGTAATGGATGCCTATTAAATGTTTAGCAGTTATTTTTTTAACTTTTCTCACCAAGTATTAACTAAGGAAATATTTTGCATTCTGAGTACCATAACCGGACTATTTTAAGTCTATTTTTAGGTCTAAACTGGGCTCAGGACTGCAGATGGAAATTAGCTTTGAGCTAAATCTGGTGCAGACATCTTTTTAATGAAACTGCACACTGTCCTTAATAAACTAAACTAAACTAAACTAAACTAAGCAGGTGGGGCTAAAACAGGTATATAAAATTGTGCAGTGGGTCTATACTTCTAAAGGAGGACCAGAATGTGTATTAAATATAAATTTAATTTAGCAAATATTTCAGTGGAATCCACAAACCACCAGTAGTAAACAAATATCACAGTTTGAAGAAAAACTGATATCTATAGGTAATTGCGTTTTGCCTTATTATTCAAATATAACACATAATGTATTTAGATCACCATGTTACAAGGTTTTAACCTGTTTATAAGTTTCAGTTTCATTTGTGACACTGAGTACACCCTCCCTTTGCTCTCAGTGTTAAGTTACTCCCCCTTCAGAGCGCTATCACATCTCTAAAATGTGGTCTGTAATGTCTCATACGTACTGCAAGTTTTCTGGTTGGCTGCTGGTGGCTTCTGTGTAGATTTTTAGAGCTTCTTGAAACTGGTCCACCTCTTTCTCCTTCACTGACATTTGTCTCTGAACCAAAAGGATGTTCTGAAATAAATAAAACCAAATTGTAAATGTGAGGCAGTCAGCAACAATGAAATATAATGTGGTTTTATTTAAACAAAAAAATACACTCACTGATTTGTATGTCCCTGCTAATGTGTCTTCTTGCAGAGGTTCAAGTTGTGGAGTCTGCCAAAAGAAACATTTATATTAAACAAACCTACTGCTGTGTCTAAGCTCCTGAAAGTGCATATCAGATACATGATACATTCTGAAAATATACAATAAGGATACAAGGAAACCCATAAAGCTAAAGCAGTATATGTAGTAAACAATAGTCTGATGTCTTGTTATACTGTACAGTTACGATAGCAGGATTGTGAATTTATGTTATAGTTATAGCTAAATATTTCAGTCTATGCTATTACATAGTACATTTTTTATACTCAAGGTTTCAGACGATGTCAAGAAAACAGTTTGAGGGCTCTAAAGCAAAGCAATTAACAGAGCACAATAAGATGCATATTATACTTGTGCAAATAAATCACTTGTATAAAATTGACAATGTCATCTTAAGGACGGATGCAAATATGTTTTCAATGTTTCATTGCTTTTCAATGTATAAGCACCCTTTTCAATATAGGGACAATTTAAAAATAGGAAAGCGCTCAAGATTGATTCATCACACACAAAATTTTCAATCAGCCAAGCGTTAAACCAGTTGGGATTTTAAGATGGTAAATACTGGATTATAGTGTCATATATATATTCACTAGTAGTGACTCAGCAGCTTATCAAGTACTACCACAGGTCCTTTGTTGACTTTTTCATAGTTTTGGCTAATTCATCTCATTTTGTACTTTTGTCAGAGAAAAAATGTGGATTTTGCCATAACACCCCATGTTTTCCAGTATTATGCTGGAAGCCTATTCACTCATTCATTCTCTAAAACCTCTAGCCTGAGCACACACCTCACAGTCCAGTTTGTCCACGAGCTGCTCAAGTCGGTCCATCTGAGAGCCCCAGGGATTCTCTGACTCCACACTCACCCCTGTCCAGACAGAGAAAATGAAGCAGATTCATGAATATACCAGCAGTCAAAACATCCATCCATCCATCCATCCATTTTCTTCTGCTTATCCGGGGATGGGCAGGGGCAACAGTCTAAGCAGGGACTCCTAGACTTCCTCCACCCTAGACACTTCCTCCAGCTCCTCTGGGGTGACCCCGAGGCATTCCCAGGCCAGCCAAGAGACATAGCATCCTGGGCCTTCCCCGGGGCCTCCCTCCGGTGGGACATGCCCAGAACACCTCCCCAGGGAGGGGTCCAGGAGGCATCCAGAGCAGATGCCCGAGCCACGTGACCATAGGTGAGGGTAGGAACGTAGATTGACTGGTAAATGAGATCTTTGCCTTTCGGCTCAGCTCCCTCTTCACCACAACGGTTAGATACATCATCTGCAAACAGCAGAGATTAGTTCCTGTGGTCCCCAAACCGGACCTCTATTGGCCCCTGACTGCGCCTAGAAATTCTGTCCATAAATACAATTAACAAAATCGGTGACAGAGGACAGCCCTGGTTGAGTCCAACATGCACTGGGAACAAGTCTGACTTGCTGCCTAATGCGAACACAGCTCCTGCTCTGGCCATATAGGGACCGGACAGCCCCTAGCAAAGAGCCCCGGACCCCATACTCCCAAAGCACAAAGCACCCCCCCACAGGACCCCACGGGGGACACGGTTGAATGGCTTCTCCAGATCCACAAAGAACATGTGGACTGGTTAGGCAAACTCCCGTGAACCAACGCCGCCGGGACAGGCACCACAGACATTACGACCACAGCTCCAAGCGGCTCCATCAACAATAGAGGCCGAGAAGAAAGCCCACTCGGACTCCATGCCCCAGCCTCCCCCGAAATCTGGGAGAAGGTCTCCCAGAGGTGAGTTGAAAGTCCCCCTGACAGAGGGCTCTGCCAGACATTCCCAACAGACCCTCACTAAACGCTTGGGTCTGCCAGGTCAAAACAGAGCAGAGCAGAACAAAAACAAAAAAAACAGGATTATACAAAAAACAACTATAACTGAACCAGCACTTTAACTATACAACAATAATTGTTTGATAGCAAATTACTCATGCTAGTACAGTGGTTATGTATAAGACAGAATGAAGGGCATTTGAGACAAAGTTAAACTTTCAATGATTGTAACAGTGGGTACTTTCACATTTGTTTGCAGTTTGCACAGAAAATTGGGACTAAACAAGGAATTGGAACTAAGAACTAAACTTGGACTACACCAAGAAAAAAAAACAGTAGTCCAAGACCAAAACAAGTCTATATCTGAATTAAATGAGACTCACATCAGCCTAAAACCAGGAAATGTGGGAACACACTTTAAATTGGACACCCTTCCACCAAAACAGTAAAAATGTTTGTGTTCTGTACCTGTGGTGAGCATGCCTGAGTAGGGGTCAGTGGGGGACAGGCACATGTTCTTCTGGATGCGTCTCCCGGGGCGTTTGTTGTTCTTCAGTATGGGCAGATCTTCGGGCTTCCTCACCACCCTCTGGCCTGACCCACTCTGGTCCAGCACTGCATCCATGGCACAGTCCAGGGACGACTGCAGCGACTGCAGCTGAGTAGAGGTCTCTCTGAGCAGGAAGCGAGTCACAAACTGCCCCAGCACTGATGAGCCCTGGTACTCCTAAAGACACGTGATAGGATTTGGTTGTTTATAATAATTTAATAGCAAAGGTGACCTAGGTAACTTTTTTGTTGAGAGACAACCACTTGCTTGTTTCCATGAAGATGTTATTGCTCTGCCCAGAATGTTCAATAGTATGGCATTAAACTTATCTACATAGCATTTGAAAAACATGCATTCTTACTGTATGTGGGGTCACCTATCCACAGATCTAAGCTGCTTGTACCTTGCCCTGTTGGTACTACCTCTATTTGTCTCCATGGATATAGGTCAGTTTAATACCATACAGTGGAACATTTCAAGTAAAGCTACAACACTGCCATGGACAGCAACAATTTGTGAACCCTCTGCTTTAGGCTAATAGAGGAAACCGGTGTGCTTGGAGGACAAATTGAAGACACTTGAGATGAACACTGTAGATAAGGGTCTTTATTTTTCTCAAAGCAGCTATTTCACAAGGCAACTCCCAGACACATCCTGCTTTACTGCCTAAAACAACTCTTTACGTACACATCACACTAAGTCTTTAAACATCATTATTCTAATCAAGTATTCCTCAGCTTCTGGAAAATTCCTGGTGCTAAAATGTCACTGCAACATAAGTTAATAAATTCAATGCACACAAAGAGATAGTGGTGTGTTTGCCTCCAGTAGAAAGTGATATTATGGAAATGTATTGTAGTCTGACACTGTTTGCACACACCTCCAGCACACAGAAGCATTTAAGAAGTCGGGCTGAGTCAGGACAGCAGGCAGAATAGTTGTGTTCATCTATTTTTGCAGCTAACAAACTCCATGACCCTGTGTGAGAAATAGACCTCAAGATAAAGTGACATGTACAGTTTGAAAAATAGCATCAGCATTTGATGGAAACCTGATTTCTTATTTTCAGGGTTGCTTTTTTGTCGTCAGCAGCAGAGACACAGCACTACATGAGTAATGAACTCTGGTGCTATCGACTATCTGTCCCCTGCACTTTTCCCCAAACAAAAGATGCTCCACCAAAATAGAGACCTTTTTGTTGTTATGTAATCATAACAATTCATGCCTAAAGGTACAATACATCTGACACACGTTTAGTTCGTTTTATTTTAGGCTACTCTTCTGTATTTTTTCCTGCTAGAAGGTCTACCACGTGCTTGTCTCCATGGAGATGTTACTGCATTGTCTGAAATGCATTTAACATATATCTACCATTAGTTTTAGTCACAAGTGTTTTGATTGGTGTAAACAACTGTGACTAAAACTAACGGAAAATCCATTGAAAAACAAGTATAGGTCTCAATAACATCTCCATGGAGAGAAAGAGGGGGCAGACCCTTCACCAGAAAAGTTACCCCGTGCACCTTTAATGTAATACATAGCTCTCCAAATACAAGCCCATCAGGCTTATTGTTGTTTTTGCCCCAGTTCAGTTACCTGGCCAGCCAAATGATATCTCTCTGTATTTGCTATACAGCGCGATACCATTTGGACACCCTCGCTCCACCCTCGCTCCCCCGGTTAACAACGGACTCCGCGATTCTGATTCGTTCAAAGATGGTGACGTCATTGCACCCGCCTTTGCCCGCAATGTCCCTTCCATTCAGCTGTAAAATTGGTCTTAAATGACCTAAAACACATCGATTCCTTAAAACCACAGCAGCTGACAGCTCTAGAGGCCTTTCTTTTCAAAAAAGATGTTTTTGCATTGCTTCCTACCGGCTTGGTTCACGTCGCTGTCCGTTAACTGTTCTCTGATTGGTTCACTTAGCTGTCTGTCTAAGCGCAACGGCAGCACATTCTGGACCAAGCATTACCAGACTCGCCGCTGGTACAGCGATGAGTCATGGATTCTTCCAGGCAACCAGTTCAGTGCTTTGAACATGTTATTGGAGAGAGGATCATTATGGTTTAGCACATACAGTTTCTCTACTATTTACATTCTTATGCAATTTCAGCACCATGTATGCAATATAAGCATGTACAATATCTCCAGGTAATATTCCAAGATTCTGTGGCTCATCCTGCTATCGGTCACTCTCATCAGGACCAGCTGAACATGAAAACAGTTGTTACCATGGCTGACGTCTGGATGAGGGGTTTTAGGAACAGGTAAACAACCTTTATACCACAATGACTGCTATTTCACGAATGAATGTCAGCTACCCCAACATCCTTTTACTATAACCGACAAAGAATTCTCTTAGAAGATACAACACTGTTTTAAGGTTGTTTTATTGTTAATAAAAATGTTACAGAACAGTAATTATTAGACCATTATTATCCAATACCATCTCTACACAACCAGTGAGATGATACAGCACCATATTTACTCTTTTTTATCAGTAGTTTTCTCCACTGGTTTGAAATGAGTTAGCTGGTTTTAAATTTTCATGCGAGTCTGATAAATATTGAATCATAAACCACTGATGCTGCTGTATATATGATATGATAAATAGTTTTCCTAAGGGTGAAACAGTCACTCTGCACTTTTTGTACCTTACTATTTTCGTCATGTTCCAATATCAGTAAAATTGCCATTAACCCAATTTCATCTGACTAAAGAATGTTGTGGCCCGCAGCCAAAATACATTCACTTATAACCCCAGAGCACACGTTTATCTTGAGCACAGCTATAAGATCTCTGCATGGGCTCTCCAGTGCAGGGGAAGAAAAGCCTCCTCCTAACAGCAACATCAAAAATGCATGAGATGTAGATGGATGGTAAAGCCATAGAAAATAGGAAACAGGAGACAATGAAATAGAAAGCACAAGAAGAAAGAATTAACAAAATGTCATCACTTTTTACAGCAATTTGCAACCTGATGGATTCCACTGTAAAGAATTTTTGAACCTTGTCTGTCAACTATGACATAGGTCTGAACCATACATTCAGGGCATTTCTCACTATGAATTTTGAAGAAGAAAATTATCTGAAAACTGCAAATACTGCCATAAAGAAAAGACTTGATACTGACAACTACTGACCTCAGTCACTATTAAAACTCCTAGAAGAATAACGGATTATATACTCTGTCAAGGCAAATTTTGCCTTGACAGATGTAGTACTGTAGACAGATGTAATACAGTATTCCAAACTGGATCCAAATATGGTATATAGTTATCTTTGACCGAATATAGAGCTATGTATCCAATGTATTACTGTACTTTATTGGAGCATACCTATCTTATATACATACATACATACATACATACATACATACATACATACATACATACATACATACATACATACATACATACACATACATATCTTGGGTCTGTTGGGACAGGCCAGCTGATTAACACCATTCTTCACATGTACAGGTCACACAAGGGGGCGGTTCATTCACCTCACTATTATGTGAGAAGTGATGAGCATATATCTCTTAAAAAGATAATTGTTTTCAGTGAGGCACGATTCATTGTATAAAATTTAGAAAATTTAAAGTAAAGGTTCTGTAAATAATTGCATGAGTAATTGGAAGACATTTAAAAGCAATAAATTAGAATAGAATAGAATAGGTTTTATTGTCACTATTCACATGTACAATTTACATTATACATACAATGAGATTGAAAGCATCTCACTTCAGTGCAGACATTTAAGTAGGATATATACAAAACAGCAGGATATTTACAACACAGTACAGAAAAAAAATGTGCAAAATAATTAAATAAAATAGTGCCCCCCCCAAAAAAAAGATTAGTGCAAAAAAGTCCTCTACAGCTGGTACTACACATTAGTTATCCAGGTTATTGCAAGTCTTGCTCAGATATTGCAGTAGGGGTGACACATACAGTACAACCATATACAGTATACACACACTTGAGAGTCTCTACATTGTAGAGAGATGTTTCACAGAACTCAGTTTAGCATATTGTACTGTATTAAATGTTGCCCACAAGCTATAGCACTGTGTTAAGTGTTGCACAACAGGATATTGCACTGTAAATTAGGTATATTACACAGCAATAAATATTGCCCAAGTAGATATGCTAAAAAAAAACATAAAATTATTACACTCTAATAAATATTATCCACAATATTGCACTGTGTTAAGTAATTGCACAACGGATGGAAGGAGAGTGGGGGATAGGAATATGGGGTAAGTCAGTGCATGTGAGTGTTCAAGGTGGTTCTGGCCCTTAGGAAGAAGCTGTTTTTGAGTCTGTTGGTTCTTGCTTTAATGCACCTGTAGTGCCTTCCTGAGGGCAGCTACAGTTACAATTGCCAATACAAATACCAATATCACTCATTACCAATTTGTTTGTATAATAAATGTTAACTATGTATTCAGTTAACTAACTGGGCAGACATTTAGTTTTTAGATAGCTCAATAGTAAATCTGTATAAAGGTTCTAAGATGCTAAATATTCTGTAGCAAATCCACTTTATTTAAATAGTGCATTATATATAATGTTATAGCGTTATAAACATCTTCTTTGTGTATCTTCATTCGCAATAAAAATCATATAACATTTGCATGTTTCACTTCAGAGAATCTTCCAACAGTCTGTTTCAGGTGGATTAAACCTATTTTCCTCTCGCGCAGTTCAATGCATAGGGAGCAGAGTTATTGATATGGTCTTAAAAGATAGTCTGAGACATTGATCTTCTGTGTGAATGTTTAAGAAACCATGATTAAAACCCTGCGTGCCATGTATAGCGGTTATCCAGAGCAAAACCCTCTAATCCTGTCAAAACACAGGCGCTCAATGAGGCTTCACAACACGATTTACAATGCTCTAATTAGCACGTTTCATAATATTCCAGCACTCACGGTGGGAACGTGGGATTTGTTAGCAGGAAAATAACATAGAAATGATGCCAGTACTCTTTTTAAGCTACTTCAAAGACCTTTTTTCAGATGAAGTTGCTTATGAAGTTGATTATAATGAAAATGTATGCAGTCATGACATTGAAGTTATGATAACATATTTTTGTGAAATACTAGATGTAATACAAGGGCAAAAAAGACTATTTCTCATTAGAAAACTGTATTGCTATCAACTAAAATTGAAAACTCATGATCATTTTAAATCTGGAGGTAAACATATTTTTGATTATGCATCGTTTAGTAACACAGACTAACATCACAAACTATGTTCACAATTATTGACTCTTTTGTTAAATTCCAATGTTCATGGGTTTCAAATTGATAATTGTATCTTGTGAATAGTGAAAAGTCCTCAAAATGTCATCAAAATGCATTATAGATATGTGACGTGTGTGAAGGAACCCTTTTTATACTGATCCCACTCCTTTAAAAATTCATCGCATCCAGCACAACTATCTTAAAATGACGTACAAGCCAGAGGGTGCAACATTTGTGAGTTGCTTTAGGAACAGTGTTGGGAGTAACTCGTTACAAAAGTAATTAATTACTGTAATGCATTACTTTTTGGTGTAACGCAGTAATGTAACACATTACAGGGAAGAAAATCGGTAATGGTAATATATTACTCGTTACAATGCCAGTAACGCACATTACAATGCATTTTTAACCTGCTTTGTTTTTGTGGGTTTTACGTTTTCTTCATACAAAGTTCGCGGATCACCGTGAGATCAGTTACTGAATCTGATAAGTCCGCGCAGAACATTACATTTCATACAAAGTTCCGTGAGATCAGCTAGTGATATAAAAGTCCGCGCAGACCATTCCATTTCCTTTTACTTCGTCTCGAACTGGCAGACTGACAAAGGATGACAGAACCAGAAGAATCGGATAGTGCTAGCTCCTTTTCAAGATGGGCATACGCCCACTACTTTCACTTCGTTCAAAATAAGGACTCCAAGAACATTTTAGTCAAATGCACACTGTGTGTGAATCCCAAACCTCTTTCCACGTTGATTTGTAAGCGGGTAAGAAGCAATAACTGAACATGTTGGTTTTCAGTCTGCAGGCTCCCAAAACCTCCTGGATGGCAAGGAGAAAGTCATGACACATGAGAGATTTGCACTGCAGATTGCCAAATCCTTATTTCCAGTTATTTTGGCGAGAGTAACTAAAATAATGCAAAAGTAGTTACCTGGCCAGCCAAATTATATCTCTCTGTATTTGCTATACAGCGTGATACCATTTGGACACCCTCGCTCCACCCTCGCTCCCCCGGTTAACAACGGACTTCGCGATTCTGATTCGTTCAAAGATGGTGACGTCAGTGCACCCGCTTTTGCCCACAATGTCCCTTCCATTCAGCTGTAAAATTGGTCCAGTATGTCTCAGACCTCATCCAAATCTACACCCCCGCGCGCAAGCTGAGGTCTGAGGGCCAACTCCAGCTCGTGGTGCCTAAGTCCAGACTTAAAACCAGGGGGGATCGGGCTTTCTCTGTAGCCGGCCCAAAGCTGTGGAACAATCTGCCCCTTCATGTCCGAACTGCCCCGACTATCGAGTGTTTTAAGTCTCGTCTTAAAACCCACTTTTATTCTCTGGCTTTTAACACTGCGTGAGTTTGTGTGGTCCTCTGTGTCTCTTATTGATTTTATTTTATTTTACTTTATTTATTTATCTATTTATTTATTTTATTTCATTTATTTATTTATTATATTTTAATTTTATTTTTTTATGCTTACTTTGTCATTTTATGGTGCTGTTTTAATTAGATTTTACTTATACACACATACTATGTATTCTCTATGTTTTTATCTCTGTGCAGCACTTTGGAAACGGCTACGTTTGTAAAATGTGCTATATAAATAAAGTGGATTTGGATTTGGATTTGGTCTTAAATGACCTAAACACATCGATTCCTTAAAACCACAGCAGCTGACAGCTCTAGAGGCCTTTCTTTTCAAAAAAGATGTTTTTGCATTGCTTCCTACCGGCTTGGTTCACGTCGCTGTCCGTTAACTGTTCTCTGATTGGTTCACTTAGCTGTCTGTCTAAGCGCAACGGCAGCGCATTCTGGACCAAGCGTTACCAGACTCGCCGCTGGTACAGCGATGAGTCATGGATTCTTCCAGGCAACAAAAGTAGTGTAATGCCTTACTTTTTATTTAGAGTAATATTGTAACGTAAGGCATTACTTTAAAATGACAGTAACAAGTAATAAGTAGTGCATTACAGTTTTTGAGCCCAACACTGTTTAGGAAGAATAAAGAAAGACCAAAAATAAAATAAAACAACCGGCGATAGCTCTGTAAAGTTTAGTCTCAGCTTTGAGCTGTACATGTAATAGTCCTCTTGTTATTTCTACCAAACAACAAACAATAATTCAGCGGTTAAAAGATTTGCAGAAGGCAGCTTGGTAATAAAACTTCAGCTGACAAGGTGTTACTCAGCACATACTTTCAGTGTAATGCACTTAGGCTTTACTTGCTGGCATTGGGAAGCTCCAGTGTTGTCGTGCATTAGTGTGATTTTACAGCACTATCGGGCTCATGGGTTTTGGAGCTTGAGTCTGTCAGAGCAAGTCTCCATTATTCTTCTGCAGCACTGAGCTCTCACTAATGTCAAACAGAGCTGATGGCTGACAGCTGAGCACAAACAACCGCCTCAGTGTACGCTACAGAGGATACAGCGTGCATTCAGATGTTCATAGAGGAATAAACAGGATGAATAAAAAAGGGGATAACAACAGTTCATTAAATTTCATTCAGAATCAAAAGATCTGAATGAGAAAAGGATAGGCAATGTGCCATAGACAAACAGATAATAGATAGATTATCCTGAAATAAATTCAAAAACATAAACTTGGAGTATAGCTTGAATTAATTTTTGATTGATTGACTGATTATTTTTACCTCGATCACAAAGAAATATCTATATTTTTCAATTTTACATTGCGTAAATGTGTTGTAACAAATACTATTTCTTCAAAAAGAAATTACACTGCTCACTGGAAAGGGATTAAGAAGTAAAAATATTTATTTACTCTCATCCCCATTCAAAATGTACAACAAACTACAGTGGTACCTCACCTTACGAAAGACCCTACATACGAAAAATCCAAGTTACGAAACGCCTGGTCTCTAGATACGAAAGAAAATTCAAGAAACGCAAAATCTCAAAAATTTGAATAATGCGCGCTCAGATGCACGCCCTGCTGTTATCCCTGCTCAAAGAGCACCTTTCTCGGCCTCTTAGCTCACAGTGTCAGACCCCCGGCTCTGGAAGTTGGATAGAACCAGAGCCAGCCCCGGGGAAAACCCCGCGGTCGTGCCCGCTCAAAGAGCACCTTTCTCGGCCTCTTAGCTCACAGTGTCAGTCCCCCGGCTCTGGAATCGGATAGACCCATAGAACCACAAACGAACGCAAAAGCCGCACAAAACCAGCAAAGAGCCACACGGGGTGATTTAATCCTGGTCTAGTCCCGGTTTAGTCCAGGTCTAGACCTGGTCCAGTCCTGGTTTAGTCCAGGTCCAGTCCAGGTTTAGACCTGATTTAGACCTGGTCTAGACCTGGTTTAATTCTGGTCTAGACCTAGTTTATTCCACTTTTAGTCCTGGTCTAGTCTCTTAGCCAATCAGGACGCAGAACACAAAGTTACACTATAAAAAAATGTTCCACTATTAAAAAAAAAACTTGGAACGGATCAGGCCTTTTCCATTGAAATAGCTACTCAACTTACAAAAAATTCACATTACAAAACCACTTCTGGAACGAATTAATTTCGTAAGGTGAGGTACCACTGTATTGTGGATGCCATCCCACCATTCCAACAAAAACAGTACATTAATGTGTTTTTACTTTTTAAGAATTATAGAGATACAGTGGTACCTCACCTTACGAAAGAAAATTCCAAGTTACGAAACGTCTTCACGTTAAATTCTGGTCTCTAGATACGAAAGTTACGAAACGCGAAATCTCAAAAATTCAAATAATGCGTGCTCAGCCAAACACATTATACGCTTTTCTCAGTCTGGATTTAAACTTTTCTCACATTTGTCTCTCGTTTAAGCACTCAAACTTTCATAGATTTTCAACAAAATGTATTAATAGTGAAGTGTGGGGGGAAGGAGGAGGGGGGAGAACATGTGTGTGATAGCGCAGCATGACCCGGCACGGGGCTGCGAGCACGAGACCCGTGCTCAAAACGTGCCTCCTCTAGACCAAATCAAATCAAATCAAACAATATTTATAAAGCGCTTTTCATACAAAATTGTAGCACAAAGCTACAAGCAGGTCTAAACCAGATCTAAACCAGGATTAAACCAGGATTAAACCACCGCGGCTCTTGCCTGCGTTCGTTCGTGCGCTCGGACTGCGTGCGGTTCCGAGGGGAGGCACATCCCCTCCCCTCCTCGCTGCTCGCCTCAGCCGTGACTCGTGAGGTACACCGGTGCTGCTGCTAATAGCAAAGCTAGCACGAAACCAGGAAATAGACCCGCACGCGGCGCTTTAATCCTGGTGTCCAGTCCTGGTTTAGTCCAGGTTTAGTCCTGGTCCAGTCCAGGTATAGACCTTGTTTAGACCTGGTTTAGTCCACGTTTAGTCCTGGGTCTACAGTCTCTTAGCCAATCAGGACGCAGAACACAGTGTTACACTATAAAAAAAAGTTACACTATAAAAAAAAAACTTGGAACGGGGCCTTGGAACGAATCAGCCTTTTTCCATTGAAATAGCTACTCAACTTACAAAAAATTCACGTTACGAAACCACTTCTGGAACAAATTAATTTCGTAAGGTGAGGTACCACTGTACTACCTTATCCTCTAATTGCTGTTGCTTACAACATAGAACATTAGCCATTAACCATGATATTAAATCAAAATTGCAAATTTGAATGCTCATTTTAAACAAATTGTGTAGGCTGCAATTATTTTCCTTAGTAAACCACAAAATATCCAGTCTTATTTTGTATAAAGGTTTCCCGTTGTTTTTTCCTCAAAAAAACATGTTCTAAATGTATGCATAGAAGAACCCCAGAAATGTCAGAGCAGAGTATACAACAGGTTAGTAAGAACATGTTAGGTACATTATTATATTTACTAGTATGCATTAGAAACCACATTTACAGCTATCTGAAGAACAATCATCCTTAACCTGCCCTCAATTTCAACTCTGTATTATGTAAAACTCTGCCACACATGCCTCTGTCACATTACACCTTTCTACATTTTCACTTGATTAAATGTGTTCTCTTGCCAACAAATTAATAAATCTGTCTAACATTTTGAACATCACATATTTGAAGTGAACATCAAATTTCTTGCTATATTTAATGCTGAATACAAATCTGTTAAACCAAAAATATAAACTGCCCTTACCTCTTTAGTTTTGTCCATGGCTTTTAGAATGGCCACATTGAGCTTTTCCAGTGCAGAGAGGACATTGACGTATTCACCCAGGTGTGGACTGAAGTACTCTGCAGTGAGTAGAAATCAGTAACATGAACACTTGTAATTTGTAAGAGATAAAAAATATTCTTAACCTGGGTTCAAATGCAACTGATACAAGAGCTTAGAGTGACAAAATGTTGGTATCAAATAACAGTTTAATAGGGTGATGTAATAAAATGCCTGCAAAACAGGACTGTATAAGCTCAAATTCATGATTACCTGAGAGCTGGTCAATGTCCAGGTTCCTTAGAATGAGACAAAAACAAAAAAGTTGTTATTATTGGATGCACCAGTGACAATATAACATACACATGGTATTAGATAGAAACTAATACTAAAAGTGTAACTTTTCAAGTGGAGGATCTGTTGCTTGTCCCCATGGCAATGTTATTCCTTTGTCTGGGATGTTCCACAGTATAGCATAAAAGACAAGCAGCTGATGCTACCAGACCAAGTTCACAAGGTGAATTAAAAACACCTGTAATGGACACATTTGATGTCATACTGTGGAACACCTCTCCAGGGAGGCAGACGCTATACCCTTCACCAGAAAGTTGCATAATGCAGCTTTAATTGATGGAATGAAGCTCCAAAATGTGTTACAAGCAAAACAGGTAATTTTTTGGTTTATTTATATTGTAGACAACTAGGAAATACTTCCAGCATATAATTTCTTTGTTTGAATATACTGACTGCTAATATTCTTTACCTATATGCTCTGATTATAACACACACTGAATTTGTTTACTGGACCCATTAAATCTAAAATATAATGGATTAATTTGTTGTGGATAATGCTAAATGATTCTGCATGTAATGTTTACCAATCTGCTTGACTCCTTTCCTGTTAAATACATTGTGTGAATTGTATTAAAATCCCATCAGACCAGCCCATTCACACATTTCTTTTTTTTTTTTTTTACATCTGTGTTTATTGGTTTGCAAAGCAAGCACTGCAAACTCCAGGATCTGTAGAGGCACTGTAAACACTTTAGGCTGAATATTGACATAATCTTTATTAAAAAGCGATAGAGGTATGTGGATCCAGGCAGGAGCAGAGCAGCCGGAGCCTGCAGATGGCATCACCATTTAGGATAAATCCAGGAGAGGGAGGGGGGGGCTTACTCAGAGCGCTGCCGGTCAATGGAGTAATACAGCTCCTGCATCTGATCTTTGGTCAGGATACCGTCAGTGAAGTAGGAATGAAACTCCTCCATGGACAGCTTACCGTCATCTGGAAAATACAAAAAGTGCCAACTTAATTGGAAACGCTTTTAGCGTCATGAGATCTTGAATTGAGCTACTTGCTTGACAGCTAATGATGGAAGGACTGACAGAGAAGTTGATTACATTGACATATAGTGACAGAATGGTAAAAAAAAACAGCCACCATGGAAATTTGATACAGCAGTACATATTCCCACAGAGGTACATTAGCAAAAAACTAATTAACAGTTACTAAATGATGAAGTACAGCCACTATTTGCTATCTGCAAGCTAAGAGAAACAACTGCTGAAGACAAAAATCCACTTTGTACAATAAAATACCTGTAATTTAATAAATGTCAGATAGATCAGTTTAATGTCGTACTGTGTAACATTCCAGGCAAAGCAATAGCATAAGATAAGATAAGATAAGACTTTATTGATCTCACACAGGAGAAATAAGAGAATATAGGGGAAAAAATTGCACGTTTAGACTATATAGTGTTATACAGTCTGATAGCGGTGGGGATGAAGGATTATCTCTCTATCGCAACAAGCAGGTGACGGACCCTTCACCATAAAAGTTACCTATTGCATCTTTAAAATAATAAACACCAACTTTTCATTCAAGGACCCTCATTACATTTTAACAAAATAAACTTGGTCAAGCGTAAAAGAAAAGACCACAGGGAAGAGGGAATTTGTAGATGTTGGCAACATGTTATCAAAATGTTATGGTACATTTACTTTCTGTTGAAGTACTCCCCTGCACCACTTTGCCTCTACAAAACAGTGCTGAATAACAAAGGCAGTAATTTGGTTCATTCAGCCCAGTACTGTGAGAGCATAATGGTTTTAATGACACTGTGAGGCTCATAGGTATTATCACTATTCAACACTGCTGTGCTTTATAATGAGCCCCAAACTCTGCCCCTATTTTATAACATTGATGTCTGTATAGCACAATTATAATCCCTGTTTGAATACCTGCAAAACAATTAACTGACAGTTCCTGCCTTTTCACAGCAGTGGAGGGAATATGGAAGCTCAGAAAGTACAAAGGTGGGCGTTTGATGGGTTTAAAGATTTGTCTGGGATGGTTTGTGGATTTGAAGACAGTAATGGGATCTTTGCTGGCAGAACTGAAGTCTTTGGAGATCTCAAGAATTGGTTTTGCGGCAGAGCGAATACTGATGGACCACAGCCAACTCCAAATCAAATCTTCTGCCAGTTCATAAGAGCAATTTTGACAAGTTTCCAGCAGAAAGGACAACCCAAAGAGAGTCACTGATAGAAAATAATACAGTTTAGAAGATTATTTGATTTGAGTAAGTAACACTAAACAAAATAGCATACAAAAATACAATATGCCTCCAAACAAAAATAGTTATCCATGGGTTTTAGAGTGATGAAAAATTAGCATTGTCGCCATAACAATTAATAATATATCATGTGAATAGTCATCAGTACTCAATATGGCGCCTAATCAGTAATATGAAGTCAGTGAATAACAATGAAGACAACAAAATAGTTTTCTTCTGTGTACATTATTCCTGACTTTATAATTGATATTTTTCCAAGTTTAGAATAGATATTGTGCAGTTCACATGCCAAAAGCATCTGCAATATCTACACTAGCCCCGGGGCAAACTTTAGACCTTAGACCTGTGTTACCATGGTGACCAACATGCTACTGCTTTGAGGAGTTGAGACAACAAGACAGGTAGGCATCACTTTCAGTTTCTATACAGCACATTTGACCCAGTATTGCAGTATTGGAACGCATTATTTTCACTTAAAGCTGCACTTGCTTGCTTTTTTGGTGGAAGCTACAAGATGTAATTGCTTTGCCATCAGTGTTATGGTATGGCAGTAAACTGATCCATCTCCACTGAAGCAAGGCCAAGTTACAGGTTAGATCTGTGGAAAGGCAACCTCTTCAACTATAAAGATGTGTTATTGAATAAATGCAAGATAAATGTAACGCCATACTGAAGAACATTTTAGGCAAAATAGAATCTCTAAATCAAGTGAAGCTGGTGATAGATCCTCCTCCACCAGTAAAGTTACATCTACAGTCAAAATCAAATGGAAGAAATTACAGTATGTCAATTATTTATCAAAACCAAGTTGACTAACATACCCTATATTTAGCCTATTCACTAGAATTTACACAAAGGTCTCATCAACAAAGTCAGTAATTATTACTGAATTGCATACAAAAGCATTTCCAAGTCAAAATGTGACTTTACTCTCATAGCAAAGTAAACTACATGGTGTGCATAATTATTAGGCAAGTTGTATTTATGAGGACTGAGCAAGGATGAACAATTATAGTGCTCTCAGTTAATCCAAAATGTTATAAACCTCAAACCTGAATATTTAAAAAGGTCAAAGTGAAGTTTTGGCTTTCTGAGGAGAAAATCTATGTGTACACAATTATTGCGCAACTATTAATGTGCAGAATTATTATGCCACTAAATTAAAAAAAAAAATTACACTTTCCATTCTCAGTTGCTTATTTTCCTCTGTCAGAATAGTAAACAACTCATAAAAATTTCTGTCATTGTGTGTGCAATTTTGAGGCAAATGGGTATTTTGCCTAATAACTGTCCACACAGTGACTGCACATATCATGATTTTTATGCATATCGGTGACGTGCATTTGTCTAACGAGGGACGGTGTGGCCTAAGGAGTTCAGCGCTCAGAGACATGGTCAAGGTGAGGAAGGCTGAAACCCGACCACCATTGAACAAGAAACAGAAAGGTCAAAACTGGGCCAAGAAATATGTGAAGACTGATTTTTCAAGGGTTTATGGACTGATGAGATGAGAGTGACTTTTGACAGACCAGATGGATGTGCCCGTAGCTGGATCATTATTGGGCACAGAGCTCCATTTTGACGTGGGGTAATGGTATGGGCCTTACGAAAGACCCAACAAATGAAAATTCCAAGTTACGAAACGCCTTCACGTTAAATTTTGGTCTCTAGATACGAAAGAAAATTCAAGTTACGAAACGCGAAATCTCAAAAATTCAAATAATGCGTGCTCAGCCACACACATTATACGCTTTTCTCAGACTGGATTTAAACTTTTCTCACATTTGTCTCTCGTTTAAACACTCAAACTTTCATAGATTTTCAACAAAATGTATTAATAGTGAAGTGTGGGGGGAAGGGGGAGGGCGGAGAAGACTGCGCGCGGACACATGTGTGATAGCGAAGCATGACCCGGCGCGGGGCTGCGAGCACCCTCCTCTAAACCAGGTGTAAACCAGGTGTAAACCAGGATTAAACCAGGATTAAACCAGTATTAAACCAGGATTAAACCAGGATTAAACCACCGCGGCTCATGCATGCGTTCGTTCATGCGCTCGGACTGCGTGCCGTCCCGAGGGGAGCACATCCCCTCCCCTCCTCGCTGCTCGCCTCAGCCGTGACTCGTGAGGTACACCGGTGCTGCTGCTAATAGCAGAGCTAGCACGAAACCAGGAAATAGACCCGTACGCGGCGCTTTAAAGGGATATTCCAGGATTTTTGACATGGGGGCTCATTTCCGAGTTAGCCAGAGTGCTGCAGAGAGGTGGAGACACTTTTTAGCGAATTTCATGCAGTCCTTCCAGCTGCAGAGGTTTCAGCTGCTAGGCTAGCGCAAGTCAATGGTAAATGGTAGCCGGATTTAAATCAGGCTTACCCACTCCATAGTGCACCCAAAACAAGTCAATTATAACGGCAGACTGTCGATGTAAATATATGTTGATTGAGTAGTTTTTGAAATAAAAATGACTGCGAATAGCATGAATCATTCCATATCTGAGGGACTAGCTTCGCAGCAGCAGCGGAATTTTACTTTACTCTAGTTGGTTGTGAAGTGACCAATCACGTAAAGAGAGAAGTGAGAAAAGTCGTAGTAGGGAAGACCACAGAGTGAGGAGGTGAATTTTAAAGGAACTACCGGGCAAAATGGTGTTTCAGTGTGCATTTAGAAAATGTACAAATAAAGCCCGCAGGTGGGCACCACAAAGTTTTCACAGCTTTCCAGTGCACGATCGAGAAAGGACGCGACTGTGGGTTGTAGCTGCTGGCTTAGACATCAACACACCGGTGGAGACGCTACATAAACAGAAGATTTGCAGTGATCACTTCGGACCAGACGACTACACCAAATCCCTTGGAAAGCCTAGTCTGACAACCACTGCAGTACCATTTGTCTTTCCAAGCGCAAGATCCCGTGATGAAGAACAGGTTTGTACCTTTGTTACCAAGCTTGCTCCTGTCGTTATGTTAGCCTGCTGGTCGATTGATGAAGACTGTGCTAGAGCTTTTGCTTCACTCTTGTAGTCTACCCGGCTGACAGAAAAGGCATGCACGCTCATAAAGTTGTTGCTAGCCTGTGAACATTCATGTAAAGGTAACGCTATGTGTGGAATAATAGGCTCAAGCTCACATGTGCATGCAATGCAATGCAAATGTATATGTCGTTTCACAGTGACGCGATTTACAGAAGAGATGTTTACACTGTTGAGCACGGAACTGAAAAGACAGCCCCGCATTGAGGTTCATTCCAACGAACAATGCAACAACACGGTTTTCTGTAGCTGTAGCAGGGGCTAACTCGACCGACACTCTCTCACGTTCTGCCCTTTCAACATCAATCTCTCTCAGCTCTTTGTCTGTATATTCCAAGCCTCGGGCAGACCTCCAAACGTGGCCATGTCTGGATTGTAGAACAGGGCAGGCTACTGTACTCTATGGCTAACGATGACAGCTGAAGGTAAACAAATATCAGCTGGAAACCTAACTGCAAGGTGATATCACTCCGCCCATGCCTAGCTAGATCGGGGAAAAAACGCGCTGTTGCATAAGGACATAAATCCTTTAAAGTACAAGGTTGATTATATTTCTAAAATTGTTCCATCAACACAGACATTTGCATCGACAGTCTGGCGTTATAGTTGACTTGTTTTGGGTGCACTATGGAGTGGGTAAGCCTGATTAAAATCAAGCTACCATTTACCATTGACTTGCGCTAGCCTAGCAACTGAAAACTCTGCAGCTGGAAGGACTGCATGAAATTCGCTAAAAAGTGTCTCCACATCTCTGCAGCACTCTGGCTAACTCGGAAATGAGCCCCCATCTCAAAAATCCTGGAATATCCCTTTAATCCTGGTGTCCAGTCCTGGTTTAGTCCAGGTTTAGTCTTGGTCCAGTCCAGGTATAGACCTTGTTTAGACCTGGTTTAGTCCACGTTTAGTCCTGGGTCTACAGTCTCTTAGCCAATCAGGACGCAGAACACAGTGTTACACTATAAAAAAAAGTTACACTATAAAAAAAACTTGGAACGGGGCCTTGGAACGAATCAGGCTTTTCCCATTGAAATAGCTACTTAATTCACGTTACAGAATAGAATAGAATATTTATTTATTGTCATTGTCACAAGTACAACGAAATTTGTCCTCTGCATTTAACCCATCCTGTCATCAGGAGCAGTGGGCAGCACATTACTGCGCCCGGGGACCATCTCCATGATCTTGCTTCGGCTTGGTCAGGACTTCAGCTGGAGAATCCTCCCACAGGTGGCTCACGTCACAACGGGCCTCGATGTATCTTCTGCCATGGGGGCTACCAGTGTCCGCAGACACTGGGGGCGAGGTAGGGTTAAGTGTCTTGCCCAAGGACACAACGGCAGCGTTCATCTGTGGGAGCTTGTGTGGTCACATGTGGTCCACCCGTCAAGAGCGGGATTTGAACCGCCAACCCCTGGATCACCAGGCAAGCGCTCTACCACTGAGCTGCTGCCGCCCCAAAACCACTTCTGGAACGAATTAATTTCGTAAGGTGAGGTACCACTGTATAAGGGCTTATTGGACCTTTTTGGGTTAAAGATGGACTCAAAACCTACTGCCAGTTTTGAGAAGACACGTTCTTCAAAGAGTGGTACTGGAAAAAGTCTGCATCTTTCAAGAGGACTAAGATTTTTATGCAGGACAATGCTTGAAGTACTCCACTGTGTGGCTATAGCCAGTAAAGGCTTTAAAAATGAAAAACTTATGACATGGCCCCCTACCTCACCTGATCTAATCCTTATTGAGAACTTGTGGGTCCTTCTAAAACGGGAGGTTTACAGTGAAGGAAAACAGTACATCTCTCTCAACAGTGTCTGGGAGGCTATGGTTGTTGCTGCACAAAAAGTTGATTGTCAACGGATCAAGAAACTGACAGACTCCATGAATGGAAGTTTTATGACCATCAATGAGCTTTTTTTTAATGTAAGAAATGTTTATTTGTACATTTTGAGTTGTTTACTATTCTGACATGAAAATAAAAAACTGAGAATGGTTCATTCTCATAAATAAAACTTGCCTAATAATTATGCACACAGTATAATTTATTCTCAATTACACTGATGACTAAATGGTAAAAGGAGAAATTCAATTTGTCAACTGGACAAAGTTTATTTGGTTTGCTTCAGTTCTGAAGAACTGAAGAAGTAGCTTGGATGAGCTGTGAAAAGCGAAGAGCTGGATTCTACCTCGACGACTGAGGAATTCTTCACACAGTGATGACTAAAAATCATTCTTTCTTATTTTTCTACAAATCGTACTTTACCACTCGATGTAGGCTGACACACAATCTGCTACACCTCTGACTTTCTCCATCCTTCATTTAAGCAGCTTTTTCCATACTCACACACAATTAGACATGAGGCTATGAGTTCCAGCAGCTCAGATGGCACATTATGCAAGTTTCTCGAGAGATAGAGCCGAACTCGTAAAATGGTTCCTGGCATTTTACTATTTTTACCCCGGTAGATGACTGTAATCCACAGAGGCAAGCGCTAGGCTAAGGGAGAGTTGGTCTATTGGTACTAAAGGCATGACTTTGAATGGATGAGCTGGGAGGGTCCACAGCTGAAAAATGACAGCATTTGTCACTGGCCTGGGCACTCAGGCCAGTGAATTCACATTTATTTATATGAATTCACATTGAATTCATATAAATAATACGGAATGCATTAGTGCAAGTTCTAGCACAGAATTGTTATTATGTTAGAGTCACTATCTTAAGAGTGTAAAATTATAATAGCTGTTATAATGTTTCCTCATCAAAAACATCCTTGGAGTTGTGTTTTGTTTCATTTGCACATGTTAAACAGGCAAACCCTGCATATTTAGGCTGAGATTTTCTCTCAAAGTGGTAAAACCGGAAGTGCTCCACTGTTTTGTTTTGGGTTTTTTTTTTAACTCCATACACCTTCACTAGAATCATTTGGATAATTTCAGCCCTGGAATTGCTAATCTCTGCTGAGCTAAAGATAAAAGCTAGCTGTTAACATGACATCACAAGGTGGAACAGAGCATTTCAGGCTTTGGAGATGTTGGAGCTTTAGACAGTACTCAAACTAAAATGTGTGAATGAAACAAAATACAACTCTTGGGTATGTTTTTGACGAGGTAACAAGATAAAAGGAGAAATTCAATTTGTCAACTGGACAAAGTTTGTTTGGTCGAAAACGTTTCGCTGCTCATCCGAGAGGCTTCGTCAGCTCTGGTTCTAGTGCTGGTTAGACCCTGTTTATATCTAGCTGCAGGGAGGAGCTCCCTACACTGAAATAGCTCTGAAACTATCTCAACTAATCTGTCTCTTTTGTTTTACGAATTCCTCTGGCGTCTAGTATTAGCATATCTATTCAGCCCTAGGAGGCGCTCACTACACTGAAATAGCTCTGAAACTATCTCAACTAATCTGTCTCTTTGTTTTTCAAATTTCTCTGGCGTCTAGTTTAACCTCCCTATTCAAGCCTAACGACCCTCTCCACCCCTCTGCCCTGGCTTGTCTGCCCTAATGTTTCTTTGTCTGTTTTTGACTTGGTTTGAGAATCGAATTATAAATGGGAGACAAGTTATGTCTAACTCCCCCATTTCTGTTTAACGACGGATTCTCTTTTTTGACAAAAATTGCCTCTTTAACTCCCCTCTCAAACCAGTTCCTTTCCCTGGCTAGGATCTGAACCTCACTGTCCTCAAATGAATGGCCCGTGGTTTCTAGGTGAAGATGTACGGCAGATGACGGTCCACTCTGGCATGCCCGTCTGTGTTGGTACATCCTCTTGTGCAGTGGCTGTTTGGTTTCCCCAATGTGGCGCTCACTGCAGTCTTCACTACACTGAATGGAGTAGACCACATTGCTTTGTTTGTGGCTCGGTGTTTTGTCCTTTGGGTGGACGAGTTTTTGTCTTAAAGTGTTTGTGGGTTTGAAATAAACTGGAATTTCATATTGTCTGAAAATCCTCTGTAGTTTTTCTGAAATGCCGACCAGGTACGGAATCGCTACCCCTTTCCTCCTGGGTTCGGATTCTCTGTTGTCTTGTTTCTTGCCCTTGTCTCTCTTGGTTTTGTTAACAGCCCATTTAGGATAGCCACAAACAGAGAGGGCTTCCTGCACATGTTGTTCTTCTTTCTCCTTACCCTCTGTGCTTGTGGGAACCACTTGGGCCCTGTGTTGTAATGTCCGAATAACACCCAGTTTGTGCTGCAGTGGGCGGTGTGAATCAAAAAGCAGGTATTGGTCTGTGTGTGTGGGCTTCCTGAAGACTTCTACTTGGAGTTGCCGGTCTCCTCCTATCGTTACTGCACAATCTAAGAATGCCAATGTGTTATCATTGGCATCTTCACGGGTGAATTTGATGTTCGGATCTACAGAATTGATATGTGCAGTAAAAGGTTCCAAATCTTGAATTTTGATTTTTGAAAAATTATCATCAACATACCGAAACCACTGTGCGGGAGGAGTGCCTGGATATGAAGCTAAGGCACTCTGTTCAAATTGTTCCATGTATAAACCGACGAGGTAACCGACGAGGTAACAACATTATAACATGGCTTACAACATTATAACATGGCTTAGCTCACAAGAATTCATTTTGTGTAATATAAGACCTTTAAAAAGGAGGAATTTAATGCTTGTATAATGTTTAGCAAATGGTCATCTGTTGTAATGAATCAGTGTTGGGTTGGTTTGGCTTAAGGCTTGTATCACACCATAGCTAATGAAAACTGCTATGCAACAATCATATACTTTGCTGTTTGTTAAATCTGTTATTATTTCATTGCATTGGACTTAATAACAGATACTCTTTACTGTAAACAACTAGGGTGTGTTTCAGTGTAGCTCCTTCTTCAGATAGTATCCTGCCAGTAATGTAAAAGCATGGATGAGTGGCAAAAGGTATTCACTCTTACAAACTTTTGCCCAGTTTACATTTCACAATTTACTTAACCTATTTAGTATGTTATATTCAGATTCTAATTATGATTGTGGCCAGTTCTTTTTATTGGTAGCATTTAACATTAATCAATTTAAAATTCTCCATTGCTAATATAGGCGTTATTGTTTCTATATACAGCTTGTCCCAAAATGATCATAAGTCCACACAGTAAATGGGTAAAAAATATGATTGAATCTCTGTCCGGATTTATCCCTGTGCACAAGCAGTGACAGAAGATCCTATAGGGAAATCCAAGTGTCCATAAGATGGATTGTGATCGTTACCTCAGGAGGGACTACGAACTGCTTTACTCACACAATGACCTCAATAAAGTCCCAGTAAATGAGGAGGCATGAATCTCTGCAGGAAATTAGAATTTCCTCAAGAAATATGTTAGCAACCAAAACACCAGTAATTATTAATGAATCTGACAGTTTAATTTTTCAACAAGAGGAAAGCTCGATGTGCTGCATTCAAAGACCACTGCATTCCAAGCATATGTTGTGGAGTAAAATGATTCAGTATGATTAAATTAAAAAGGCCATTTCAAATATTCCTCTATGAGTTTCAAGTTACCAAAAAGGCTAAAGCACTCAACCCCCTGTCATGTTTTTTCTGGAGAAGTCTGCAATAGTAATTGGCATTTCGGGACATTATTTTCAGACGTAGTACTCCTCTGTCAGCTCAGCCCTGTCCTGCAGCCATTTTGTCCCAATGCAATATGTGAATTCTGCTGTGGTGGACAATGCAGTTTAATTAAAATCCAAGGAAGGCAGTTACTGTGTGTAGAAGGTTCAAAGTGATTTATGTGTTCTTAAGTGTTTGCAAAACAAGGAATTACAAGTCTTCTTTATTGAAAATACAGCAAACTGAGCCAACCCATTGCAATACTTCAAAGCATGAAGCTCAACATTAATGGTAAATTTACATCATACCAAAGAAGTATAAGAGAATATAATTAGGAGAAGTGGCTTTTTATTGAACCAACCAGATTTCTTATGATGTATTGTGTAATATTACTGCAGTAACTATTATTACTACGACAAGTTATTATCAAGTGGAGTAGACAAACCAGTGATGGCCAATTGATACTTGCAGCGACATCATCCTGGGGGAGTCAGACAATCTAATGAACTTAAGAAATAAATACAAAATGCATTTGAACAACACATTTTCAAGAGCCTGTGTTGTTCATGGTCCTGTTTAGGTGTTTGATTTTCAACAAAAAAGGTGAGGGTCATTAACTAAAAAACTGCTGGTTAGCTATCTTTTGACTGAAATGTTATTTGAAAGGGCTTGTTACAAAGCAGAGCAATGAATATTATGACATTAGCTGCAAAGTATCAATAATGTACCATACTCAATAAATTATAGTTTCTGAATATAGTCACAAGCAAGATTTTAGCATTACATTTATGCTAACCTCATAGCATCAATCCTTTTGATCATTCCTTTAACTCATATAGTTCAGTTCAGGACAGATCGATAAGGTCTGACACCGGAGATGACACACAATCAGAAATAATACAAGTGCAATAAATCAGCCGAGAACCCAGGCCTGTGTGTTCTGCCTTAAATTAAGGGTCAGCTTTTTCATACGAGATATTTAATATTTTAGTCTACACCTGATGGTTTATCCTTGAATAAACCTTTACAGGAAAACTAAATACCATGGTGTATTTGCACAACTGGCTGCGCTCTACAGCGAGCTACAATTGTTGGTATCAAGTGCATGGTTTTGGCTGTATATTTTTATATGTCACATAACAAAATCTAAGCTACATATTTTTTTCTGTTCACTGATCTAATTCAGTGAGTTCCTTATTCTTATTTTTTTTCCAAATTAACAAAATATGGTTACAGATCAATTTAAATCAAATAATGATGGTTTTGTTATTGCTTAAATGTGCAGTGTTTGTGTGTTAAACATTTGTGAATGAAACAAAACACAACTCCCGGTATATTTGTGATGAGGAAACAACTTATACTGTAGATCAGAAGATGCAGAAGGTGCAATATGGCCCCTTTAAGTGTTACACATAGTCCAATCTTTGTAGTGTTATAGTAATGAAAAATAAGAGCCCTTATACACAGCAGCATGGGACCAGTTTGAGACCAGTTTAACAGAAATAATTTTGCTAGCCTTTGCTACTGTATTCCTCAACAACGTATAATGCCCTGGAGTTGCCTGGAGGTGCTTATTACATGCTAACTGAAGCACTATAGCAGCAGTGGCCCACTCTGCACTGCTGAAGGAGGCACCTTCTTCTGCACGAATCCACACCAACACATCTGTGCAAACTGGAGATAAACCCACGCAAACAAGAATCCACCACTTACACAGGGAAAATAAAGGCTTTGGGCTGAATTTACAACATGAAGGAGATGGGAGGTTTTACTGGAAAGCATGTGTCGCCTCAACAATATGTATTTATTTAACCTGTGGCCATGTTCTGAAAAAAATATTTAATGGGATTATCAACAAAGGATAACTGCCTTCTGTAATGTGATATTTTTGCCAAACTGAAAACAGATGACAAAATAGAATAATGTAAAACAGTCTGTTTAATATGGCAGTAAGAACAAGCACCATTCACCATATGGTTGTGCAAAGTTATGTTAAGACTGGCCAGATGGCTTGCACACTGTATAAAGAAATAAAAAGGGGAATAGAAAATTCATGTTGTCATTGTTTGCATTTAATGTGCTAATTATTTGCAGCTACATGTAGAGCTGGGCAATATGGCAATATCAAAATTGTGAGATGATATGCTTTTGATATAATCTACATTGTGATTCAATGTTTTTCTGTTTAATGCAGCTATTGGTCAGCCTCTGACATGCTTTCAGTGCTTGACCAGTGGATGTAACTAATCACAGGGAAGTGTGAACTCTCAAAATCAGAAGATGGCTCTTAATGGCAAATGAAAACATACTGCATGAATCACATCTATAATCTATGCACATGTGACTTGTGACTATAAAGATCGGATACATGGATTGTCACTTAAAAATGCAGACCAAGCCCAAACAACTAATGAGACGTTGTCAGACCAGGTGAGTTTGTTGGTGCTGATGAGCTGTTTCCCAGAAGCAGATGCTGTGAGACTGACAGGAGGACCAAGTTATAGCCTAAGGGTATTTCACATAATGCCTTGCCGTATGTGCTATTCTAGCGCTGTATGCTGACTACCTACATAAGGTACCATATCTGGTCTAAAATACATTATTATTATTATTATTATTATTATTATTATTATTATTATTATTATTATTATTATTATTATTATTATTATTATTATTATTATTATTATTATTTCCTTGTACTTATTGGCCACATTTTTTCTTATTCAAAACACATAACAAATGTCAGTAAAAGCATGTGGTTTGTGGCCAAAAACTGGACCTGTTGATTAAAGTCCTTTAAGCTTTTCAATGAAATTTTAAAATGACTGGATCTCAAATAAAAATAGAGTAAACAAATAACACAGAGCCACTACCTATTGCCAAGAAATAGTATGTCTATCTAACCAGGTTTAGGGTAATTAAAAAAAAAAAGTTAGCCATATTGTGTTGATGTAATCAAAAGTGGTCTTTACTCAAGGGATAAACTGATTTTGTTCCTACAATCTCAGATTTTTCTTTCATACGACTCAGTGGACCACTGCAGGCAACCTCGCCTTGTGGCTTGAAACATTAATGAACATGTTACATAACAACTCCAACAGCTATTCTCAGAGGATGAGTTTTAGTTACTGCATAAATGAGCCAACACATTTTAGATTCATGTAAATGCACAGAATAAGAAATATTAGTTTGTTAAGACAGTTTTTCTTGCACAGTAATGTTTCCCCAGAAGACATAAGCATTTATTTGATGTGAGTGGAGCGTTTAGCCGTAACATGGAAATGCATTAATCAAAGAGAGCTGACAAGTTCACGGGCGCAAGACATTATATTCACATTAGGTGGAACGTCTCTGATGAATTTATATGGATCTGTAACACTGCATTAACTACAAGAGATTTTAAATTCATATTTGTCAATAATGTGACAATAAGGAAGACTTATATACAGTGGTACCTCACCTTACGAAATTAATTCGTTCCAGAAGTGGTTTCGTAACGTGAAATATTCCTAAGTTGAGTAGCTATTTCAATGGAAAAGGCCTGATCCGTTCCAAGGTTGTTTTTTTTATAGTGTAACTTTTTTTTATAGTGTAACATTTGTGTTCTGGTCCTAGTCAGGACACGTGCTGCTGAATTTTGTAATAATTACAAACCTGAAATACTCTTTCTCTCCAGTGTGAGATCAATAAAGTCACTTATTTTTGGGAAGACCAGAGAGCAGGGCATTACAGTAGTCTATACGGCTGGTGACAAAAGCATGCATCAATGTCTCCGTATTGGCCTGAGAGAGAATAGGGCGAACTCTGGCTATGTTTTTTAGGTGATAGAAACCTATTTTTGTGATGTTCTTGATGTGTGGGATAAAAGTCAGCTCAGAGTCAAAAATGACGCCCAGGTTTTTCACTTGAGGAGATGGGTTAAAAGACTGTGCTTGTAGTTTTGATAAAAGTTTCTCTCTCTGGGCCTCAGGACCGATGACTAAAACCTCAGTTTTGTCCTGGTTAAGCTTTAAGCTGGCAAGTTTCTTGCCATCCAGGATTTGATATCTAGAATGCAGTTAAAAAGAGCATCCATTGGCCTGGTGACATCAGGAGACACGGAAATGTAAAGCTGCGTATCATCTACATAGCTGGTCTCCTGATGACGCCGCCAAGGGGAAGCATGTACAAGTTGAAAAGCACAGGGCCTAAAATGTAACCCTGGGGGATACCACATGTGATTTTATGGATCTTGGAGGAGCATGTGTCCATACTTACCATAAATGTTCTGTCTGTGAGATAGGACGTGAACCATTTGTGAACAGCACCAGAGAGGCCGAGGTGTTTTAGGCGAGTTAAAAGAATCATGTGGTCTACTGTGTCAAAGGCAGCGCTCAGATCCAGCAGAACCAACACAGTCACCTTTTGAGAGTCAAAATTTATTCTAAAGTCATTTAAAATCTTTGCCAAGGCAGTCTCGGTGCTGTGGTTCACCCTAAAACCAGACTGAAATTTTTCCAAAATGTTGTGATCATCTAGAAAATCATTTAATTGGATAGAGACAAGTTTCTCTAGAATCTTGCTTAAAATGGTAAGTTAGACACTGGTCGGTAGTTGTTAAAATCATTAAAATCTAAATTGCTCTTCTTCAGCAGGGGCCTCACCACCGCCGCTTTGAAGGCAGTGGGAAAGAGAGCAATTCATCATGACCAAAAGTTCATCCCTAAAAGATCCATAAAAAGACTTAAAAAATGAAGTGGGGATTGGGTCTACGAGACATGTGGTGGGCCTCACTGAGGAGAAGACCTTGTCCAGCATCCCAGCATTAACCAAGGCAAAACTGTCCAGAGTTTTCTCTGGGCGAGACAAACACTCAGGTGAGTTAAAAACAGAGCTTTGACGAGATAAAATATTACATCAGATGGTGTTTATCTTTCCCGTGAAGTGGTCTGCAAACTGCTCGCAGAGAGAGTCAGTGGGTGTCAGGTAAAACGCGTTAGAATCAGGGTTTAGAATGTTTTCAATGGTTGAGAAAAGAACTTTTGGATTATTTTTGTGGTTTGTGATTATTGTGGAGAAGTAACGATTTCTTGCATTTATATCACTACCAGAGACTCAGAGAGAGATAAGCGCACCGCAAGATTGCTCAGACAGAAAAGTGGAGATGACATTACCTCAATGCCCTTTCAAAAAGGCAATTTTCAAAGGAAAACTTTAGCAACTTTATTTGAGTTCTTCACAGTGCCCTGTTAAGTATAATATTTAATCAGTGACATTATTGTGTGAACTCACCATTCTTGTCTGCCCGTCGGAATATCTGCAAAAGACAAAAGAAAATATAACATTTAGGTTTGCTGCTATGTTATAAGAGTGGATGACTTATAGACATAGACATAGACAGAGGCGCACTCATATGTGAATGACAGTGATGGATTCTGGGATGTGATGCGCTAACGACTACAAAGCAAATTATCAGTAGGAGAGCTGAAAACACAATTTAATAAAATAAAATTAATGGAAATGAGATTTTTAATTTTATTTATCTGATACACAAAAAAGGTTATGAAAACTGTTTTTTACTGTAGTCTAGAAACAAATAATAACTTATTTAGTTGTTAGTCCTGGTTTATTCACATTCAGTTTAAAATAATACCTTGACTACAGGCAGTATAGGTCACAATTTTGAACTTTTTTTTGAATGGGTGTCTATCTGTATGTTTCAGAAAAAAGATCACAATACAGTGAACCCTCGCGCTATCGCGGTTCACTGTTCGCGGACTCGCTATTTCGCGGATTTTTTTTCAATTTAAAATTTTTTTTTCCAATTTTTTTTATAGTGTAACATTTTTTTATAGTGTAACATTGTGTTCTGTGTCCTGATTGGCTAAGAGACTAGAGTCCTGATTGGCTAAGAGACTAGAGTCCTGATTGGCTAAGAGACTAGACCAGGACTAAACGTAGACTAAATCACGTCTAGGCCAGAACTAAACCAGGTCTAGACCAGATCTAAACCTGGACTAAACCAGGTCTAGACCAGAACTAAACCAGGTCTAAACCTGGACTGGCCCTGGACTAAACCAGGACTAGACCAGAACTAAACCAGGATTAAACCGCTCTTTGCTGGTTTCGTGCGGCTGTTTTGTGGCTCGGGCTGAGAGCACGCGGTCCGGGCGCGGCGGTTCTATCTCGTGCTCGCAGCCCCGGTGTACGCGCGGCCTCACGCCGGTCACGTTTCTCTGTCACGGATTTGTCCATGATGAAGGGTGCACGTGTGGAGCTTCTCCAAGGGGTTGGTGCGCGTCACATCGCGTACAGGGACGTGGCGGTGCTCCTCACGCGTCCGGCGGGGCTTCCGGAGCTGTGTCTCCCCCCACGCGTCACTATTAATACATTCTGTTGAAAATCTATTAAAGTTTGAGTGTTTAAACGAGAACAAATGTGAGAAAAGGTTCATTCCAGTCTGAGAAAAGCGTATAATGTGTGTGGTGAGGCATTTACAGCCTTAAAACATGTAGAATAATTGTAAAATATAAAGTTGTCCTACTTCGCGGATTTCTCTTATTGCGGGTTATTTCTGGAACCTAACCCCCGCGATAAACGAGGGATTACTGTATTACAATCTCTCCAGGTCATCTCAGGGCTAGATAACTTTGATATTTCATTATACTGCCCATCCCCATAACACCACACATCTATTCAACAATGTACCGCTTATATTGTGCAGTTCTATATGTACCAGTGGCAGCTATAGGGCTAGTGGTATAGGGGAGTTTCAAGCTCTAAACGTGGTAATAAAATCATGGCTCTATCAAATGGAGTGTGAGTGGAGTGGAGTCAGTGGGCAGCCCTCTGGAGTGAGATCCTTGGGTTCAGGAGCAGTGGAGGAGAGAAAAGAGCTGTTCAGTCACGTCTTTTATCAGAATGGACAAAATGGAGTTGAAGTCACATCTACAGACAGCTGCTACTTTTTACCAGACTCAAGGATGTAACACTCCAGTAGCAGTTAAATGCATGTAGGGAAAGGGCTCTGTTAAAGTACACTCAAGCTGCTACAAAATGTATTTTTGAAGTCATATGAATTCAACAACATGGTGATGGTATGGACTCTGATACAAAGCATGACCATCTCAAGAAATGTATTTAAAGGTCCCATGGCATGAAATTTTCACTTTCTGAGGTTTTTGAACGTTAATGTGAGCTCCCCTACCCTGTTTAGGGCCTCCCCCATGGCTAAAAGTTGCGAAATGTGTAAACTGAGCATTTGCGGTCCTTTTCTGCGTTTGAAAAAAAGACAGCTCAAACGGGCGATTCTGAACAAGGAAACTATGTGACGTCACATTGAAGAAAAAATGCAAATGCAGTTCCACCGCCCGTCTGTGTTTCTACCCACACTCTCTGTAAATCATGCCCAGAGAGTTTGGACCGCAAACGAGCAACGCAATGCGAGATGCGTTTTTTTATTTACCTGGAGGCACATGAGAGTGTTTCCAGGCTCGGATGTCCTTTATCCGACCCTCCAAACCTCTGAAACAGCAGTGGTTTAATTTTATTTTCCGTGGAAATGTGTTTATTTTTCAATTGAACGCTTCTCATCTCTTCCTCCGCGCAAAAACGCGGAAGTGGGGCCAGTGCACGGCGCACAGCTGAAGAGGAAAGATCGGCGAGTTTGGCCAAGCCCCCACCCGCTGCTCTGGCCTATCTCTGTCCTCCTCATTTGCATTCAAGCAACAACGCCCATAATGGAGTGTTCCAGAGAGATATTTATGACTCTTTCTCATCTTATCTCTCTTTCTCATGCACTGAGTCTTGATTTTGAAGAAGGATTCATTTACAGTATTAGGGAACCATTAAGGCGCCATATAAAAGCATCAAGAAGTACCATGTCATGGGATCTTTAAAGAAGAGATATTATGCTTTTGTCAGCGTATTTAATAATAAACTATTAGATTATTTTATTTTTTGAACTCGAGCCAGATTAATATGGAAATTTCAAATGAGGCATAGGACTTTATTTTTATGGTCAAAAAGGAGTATAAGAGATTTTATCTCATAAAGCTGCTAAAGAGCCACTAACAAACAATTATGGGCTCATTGCACTATTGGTTCAGGAGGCTATTTTTCAGTGTTCTCCAAACACCGAACATAAAATTCAGCAGTATTCAAGTGAAGAGTGTACTGGAGTATATTTCCAGCTAAAGAAAAATATGTCCCAAAGCTGTAAGAAAACCATTACTTGAAGGGTAAAATGGTGGAAATTAATAATCGATTTTGACTAACAGAGGAAATAAAACTAAATGTGCTTTTCCTTAATAACAAGGAAACCTCCATAAAAAGTAGGTTTATAGGTATTAGATGTAAATATCTATGTAATATAAATGTAATATTTTTGTGTATTTTCTTTTGTTTCACTACTACCTGAATAAGATTAAACTAATAAGTATGGCATAATAAACGTGACAAAATACCAAATGAAGTTCCTAATTTTGGATGGCTGTACAGTTATATCTAATGGTAATGGTCCCACTATCCTAAAATTTGTTACAATTAGTCCACAATAATCCAGACACTTTAGTAATTGTATCCTTTGTCGAAGATACTGCCCTATTTAAACATGGAAGTGGGGACTGTTGGTTACTTAGGCTACTAGAGCTCAAATCTGCAGAATACTCAATGTCCCTAAAGCTTTGACATGTGAATATAAGCTCCTGATGTGTAACACAAGCTGTCACACACTGAATGTCACTGAATGGATTCTGTGCAGCTGTGAGGTGATGAGGGAGATGGAGATGTGCTATCTACCAGTCTGTAATTATACAGGGGGTCCTCGGGTTACGACGGTCTCGACTTACGACGTTTCGTGGTTACGAACGCGCCCCCATTAAAAAAATAATAATAATATTGCACGTCATTCCGTCTTACGCGGTTTAGCGTGGTAAGGGACGTAAACAAACGCGAACGGCGCGCGGCGCACGGCGGAAGAATACGCTTTGTTGTGGTTGTAATGAGAAGAAGACGGCCTCGTGTGCGTGCCCAATGTGGGCGGAAGTACCTGATGTGGGCTCTGATCTGCTCCTATGAAAGCGGCAGTGATAACCAAGCAGCGTAGTGGTCTAATTATTGAGATGGAAAGGTTATTGGTGCTTTGGTTGGAAGATTAAAGTCAAAATCCGACTTACGACGAAATTCGGGTTACGACGCGTCTTAAGAACGGATCAACGTCGTAACCCGAGGACCCCCTGTACTCAACTTTAAAGGGTCTATATGATTCTATTTTCCAATCTGGTATAATGTTTCTTCATCACAAACATACCTGGAATTGTGTTTTCACACATTCACACATGTTTAACATACAAACAATTCTTATTTAGGCTGTGCTCTTCTCTAAAACAGAAAACTCCAGGTATGTTTTTGATGAGCATTATAACATAAATAAAACCTCACAAGAATATAATATAGGAATTTCATGTTTTATGTGGACCACACCACAGATATAAGGGTACAAAAATTGTACTGAACTTGCATTGTTGCCCTGATAAACCTTTAAAACAATAATGCATTAAATTATTAATTCGAAAAATTTCTTCTTTCTTTGTATTGGCTGCTAATACTTTTGATAGTGCAGTAATAAAAATCTTGTTATGCCTATAGAACAATCACCAATTATCACTAGATTAAGGTAAAGTTGTACTTAATTGTCCTCATCAATTTATTCTCCGTATTTGGCCCATTCTTTAATGCTGCCAGGGCTCCAGGTCATTAGGTATGTGCAAGAGGTCGGGTAGAAGGGTAGTTGAACTGTATACATCACTTTAACATTTTAACAGTTCTTTTTATGAAAATAGCAAGATATCTACAATAGACAATTAAAAACAAAAAGTTGTTTTTAAAATGTCACTAAAGAGGGAAAAAAAATATCTGTACAAACTATATTCTCTGTTAGCTACTGAAACAATTTATCAACTCACAAAGCGCAGGGAAAAGCTGTCAAGATAGCAGCAGCTGAGAGGCCCATGTCTATTTAATCAAACAAACAGTCTCAGCGGACTATATATAGTGCTTTTAACAAAGGAAGCAGACAAATGCATAAAAGCACCTTGAGCACAGCAACTCCACTCTTGAGTAAAGGAAGTAAATGGTAAATGGTCACATCTTTATATAGCGCTTTTCCGCCTTCAAGGCACCCAAAGCGCTTTACAACAAGGAACCACTCACCCATTCACACACACTAGTGTACACAGACACTTGGGACGAGGTGGGTTAAGTATCTTGCCTAAGGACACAATGGCAGCATTTATCTGTGGGAGCTGGAATCACAGCGCCAACCTGTGGGTTAGTGGAGCTGACCGCTCAACCAATTATGTTTTTTATGTCAAGAGTGGTATTTGAACCGAAGAAGAACATGGGGAATGGTAAAAAATGGCCTTACTTATACAGTTTTCACATTTCAGTGACATCTTGAGACTTCCCTAAATGTGTGTGGAAAAATATGTCACCCCAATTGGCTAATTCAACACTACTGTATGTCCATGCAGCCAAGAATACTCTTCTCCAGTACTTTACAAAGACATGTAATTGTCTGGACATCAGTTTTATCTCCTTGAGTTAGGACAGTCGTGATTGACAGGTCGATCTGCCAATCAGGGACACATATTGCCCATCCATGTCACAACAAATATAACTGCATAGGCTACAATGAAAAAAACATTAATAAGATGAATCAATGAGCAAAACACTAAATACTGTTAATTCTAACTCTGACATTGTTCTAAGGGTGACCAATTAGCTTGTCTGTCCCATGGTCACTAAAACAAACAAATACTATTTCAAATCATTCTACTGCATGGTCCGACCGCGATACAGTCAGTGTATCTAAGAACTGTAAAGCATCAAAGAAGTTATGATATCAAACCTCAAATCGGAGCTTAGTTTAATAAATGGCACTCTGCTGCAATCAAACTCTTAATTTGCACTGCACTAAACCAATGATTGCCTCTCCATTAACAATTGTAAAAGGCTCCAATGGGGAAAGCCCAGGGCATCATGGGAAAATGGAGGCTAACTAGTTTAAACTGCTCAGTCTGCAGTAATGCGCACTTCAGTGGTCCGTAATGTGCCTTGAGGAAAATGAGGGATTTTATTTACGGCCAACTCTTGTGACATGAGAAGACCAGGCCAGGCTTAGATGGACATGCTATAAGCCTAATTATCTGTAAAATTATTTTTGACTCATTTAGATGTTATAGCTGTTGATGTTTTGTAAAGACAGGGTTTAATTTTAAGGTTGCGCTAGAAACCATGGAAATGAGCTGTACAACTTTCTATTAGAAATGCATGAAAAAAAAAAAAAGTTAGTTGAAAAACTAACCACACTTTCCGAATAAAGAGACAAATATGAAGCATAATGTGTGCTTTCAATGGCTGTAGTTGTTCATGAATAAACAACCCTGTGTGATGCACAAAGATCTGCTCTTAAAGACAGCTCAGTCAATTTGCCTGATGGGATTTCCCTTTGCATTACATTGATTAGACAGAAACACAGACAGAAAGTGGCCATCACTTCTGTATAAGCAGAGCCTTTCATTTCATGATCATTTCATGATATGCTCTATGCTTCTTACAATGAAAAGTGACTGATTTTCAGTGTACCAACAACTTCTCCATAGGGTATATGTAAAGAGGTCGTCAACAAAAATGAAAAACTGTTTTCTCAAAAACACAAATTATAACCTAACAAGCCTAAGTGTGTCATACATTTAAAATATCATAGCCTACTTTAATTTACACAATTTTACATCTAAGAATGTTTCAATTTTATAGCCTATGAAGTTCCTTAATAAATATAGTGTATTTTCCATTGACATTAGGAAGAATGACAATGTACTTTTCATGATAATGTACTTTAGCCCATTTTGTTTTAACATCTTCTGGTACAATTCAGTGGCATGAAGCATCCCTTTTAAGAGCAATAGATGGATGAACGTAACCAAATTATAAATAGGGTGATGCCATTGTCCTCTGTGTCACCTAACCTTTATCCAGTCCATTATTTTCACCTCTGTTAGTGAGTGAGCTGTCAGCTGGTACAACCTTTTCTTTTGTCATTCACACGCTGATGCCCAAACACTCACCTTTATTACATAATCTGACCAGCGATTATGAATGAATGAAACCTTAGCAAATTCATACGGACCATTCACAATTTTCAGATCATTTTGTGAGCTGGGCTTCATAATGAATAGCTTAGTACCATTTTAGATGAAGCCAGGTAATGGGAAGTGATAAGATGCAGAGTACTTGGTATATCGAATATAAAATTGCAGTCTACTTACATCCTGAAAAATAGCGATGCCTTGATTGTGGTTGTGGTCCAGTTGCTGCTTTCGTAAATGTTCTTGTTTGGCAGACTGGAGACACATGGTGATCATTTCAGTGCACGCCAGCATTTTGAAGCACTTTTCTGATGTTATTCGTCCCTTGGGTAGATTTTAGATTTATTTCTTGCTCCGGGAGCGAGTCCTTACCAGAGCCGGATGAATGGAGGGAGAGAACGGTCCTATCACGAAAATACAGAGGCGGAGGATATGATGGATGTTGGTGGTGCTTCTACTGCCTCCACTAACCTACGACAGCGCGCAAACTCCGCCTCTCCATCTTCCACTGGACCCCCCCCAACCACTGCGCCACCTGCTGGATGCAACAGACAGTAGAACCAAATAACAGGCTACATTACAAGCTTTTTGTGTTAATATCACATCTGTATTAAAACTACAATAAAGACCCACATCACATTAAACAAAATTTATAGGCAATATTATACAGGCACTCTCACGATCATTGTTCTTTAGGTTATCGAGTTGAAAGTGTTGGCCACTGCAAAATGATCAGTTTTTCTGATTTTATTACTTATAGGTATGTGTTTGGGCAAAAGGAACATTTTTGTTTGAGTCTATAAACTACTGACAACATTTCCCCCAAATTCCAAACAAAAATATTAATTTAAAGTATTTATTTGCAGAAAATGGCAAATGGTCAAAATAACAAAAGAAACTAGCCGTCAGAGTAATTTGAAAAACAAAGAGACAGATTAGGGGGGATCGTTTTCAGAGCTTTGTCATTGTAGGACGCGCCTCCCGGCAGCTAGATATAAGCAGGGTCTAACCAGTACAATAACCAGAGCTGACGAAGCCTCTCGGATGAGCGGCGAAACGTTTTCAACCAAACAAACTTTGTCCAGTTGACAAATTGAACTTCTCCTTTGATCATGGATTCTACCTGGACGACTGAGGGACTTTTCACGCAACAAAAGATACATGTTTTCAGAACTCAAAAATTGAAAAAAAACAAGATCAAATTCATTTTAAAACAACATAATACTAATGTTTACACTTAAGAAGAGTTCAGAAATCAATATTTGGTGCAATAACGCTCATTTTTAATCACAGCTTTCATGCGTTGCTAAAATTGCATAAGAATGTAAATGGTAGAGAAGCTGTATGTGCAAAACAATAATGATCCTCTCTCCAATCACATGTTCAAAGCACTGAACTGGACTGAATTGGGGCAAAACTAAAATAAGCCTGATGGGCCTGTCTTTGGAGAGCTTTCAAAAATTGTATTACATTAAAGGTGCACTGGGTAAGTTTTCTGGTGAAGGGTCTGCCTCCTCTTTCTCTGGAGATGTTATTGAGACCTATACTTGTTTTTCAAGGGATTTTCCGTTCTAGTCACATGTGTTTACATCAATCAAAATGTACTAAATGGTAAAACTAATGGTAGATATACAGCTCTGGAAAAGAAGTAAGAAACCACTGCAAAATTATCCTTTTTCAGATTTTACTACTTATAGGTATGTATTTGGGCAAAAGGAACATTTTTGTTTGAGTCTATAAACTGCTGACAACATTTCCCCCATATTCCAAATAAAAATATCGTTTAGAGCATTTATTTGTAGAAAATGGCCAATGGTCAAAATAACAAAAAAGATACAATGTTTTCAGACCTCAAACAATGCAAAGAAACAAAAAATTCATTAAAAAAACAAACAAACATAATACAACATTTGGTGCAATAACCCTCATTTTTAATCACAGCTTTCACGCTTCTTGGCATGCTCTCCACAAGTCTTTCACATTGTTCTTGGGTGAATTTATTCCACTCCTAGTGCAAGAACTGAAGTAGCTCAGCTTTGTGTTGGAATTCAACAGACGCTGGAATGGAATGGCTGTAATACATGTAGAGATGCTGATTTCAGAAAAAAAAAAATGCAGTGGTCTCTTTTCCAGAGCTGTATATGGGGTTATGAAAGACATGAATTGGGCATGTAACCGAGTAGGGTACAAACACACAGTACTAGTCCACTCATCATCCAAAAGAAACAGATGTTGAGATTCGCCAGAGAAAGTATCCTGCTTGAGCTCTTAACCCGCAGTAGGGACTCGAAACAGCGAGAATCTACAGACTCATCGTATTGTGAAAGTCCAGAATTTAGAAAGATCACGTGTAAAGTGTAATAAGTATTTCCATTATGAATGTTCTGAAGTAAAATGAAAGGTTAAAGAATGCTATTGTGAGTAGTGTTAAAAAAAAAAGCACTTTGAAACATTGTTTTTTTTTTATTATCCTTGTAGGGAAAGTGTCCTCTGCATTTCACCCATCCTTTCAGGAGCAGTAACTGTTTTTGTTTAACATTCAAATGCACTTAAGTTCTTCAAATCACAACATGCGTAAAAAAAAAAAAAAGATTATTGCATACATTAACTTGCTATATTGGTTGCATTCCCACAAGACCAATAAAAACAATTAAACTTTTGAAGTATTTTTTTTCCTTGGGACTAAAACCTAAGTTAAATCAGTAATTTTGTGTGATTACATTGACATGTGTGATTTAGCCTGCTATGTAGCAACATCTGCACATTAGTTGTATTTTCGCTGGAAAACTAAAAACCAGATAACACCCATGGTAAGTAAGGGTCACTAATGTGTAATCTGAATAGTTTAAAAAAAATATATAATCTACGATTTAATTTAATGACCGAAAAAAACAAAACAAAATTTAAAAAAACTCCAAAAGGCAGACTTGGGTGCCATTCATTACAGCTAATTCACAAGGGGTCCCTGTCAGATTTAGTCATGTGGGTGCAGGAGCTCTATACTTCTGCAAATGTTTGTTAATGCTGCACACACAATTACCATGTCATCCAACAGGTCCACCTGTGACAGTGGAATAACAGTAGTAAGAATTTTGAAAGTTTTCCATCTCCCTATAACTCTTTCAATGTGTATTCTAACTTTGGACAGACACCTTGATGTTTCCACTTCTTGAGCAGGCAGCTGCTTTTTTCCTTTGGTGAAGTGAGGGATCCTCAGGGTAGCACCACACAAGGCAAGTTCATCTCTGATGGTAAAACCGCGATCAGCTAGTATCTCATCATTTTTTTGTAGAAGGTCATAAAATCCTGAATCAACTGCAAGTTTTTTATCAGAAACACGTCCACCCAAACCTTTAGACAGAAATGTAATAGCTCCTGCAGGTGACATGCCAACCAAATACTTGACTGCGTTATGACCCTTATAATTTGAATATTTTGGGGCTCTGGCTGTTAAATTTGTGGATCTGTCAATAAAAATTTCTGTGCAGTTAATAATGCACCTGCAACGCTGGTATTTAGGTTTGAAACATTTTGGCATATTCCTTAATATGGCATGCTTACTTGGCCACTTGATAAGAGGTTTTAAAGTCTGAGACATAACAGGTAACCAGCTTCTCAAAATTTTTGAGATGTCACATTCAGTACTGTTAAACCTGAAAGCAATATCCTTATTGGTGAGCCCTAACTGGAGTTTCATGAGGATGACCAATAGATGGTCCTCCAGGGTCAGAGAGCCACACACAACTTCTACACCATCTTTAACTACCTCCAGGAGCCAATAAAAGAGGGCATTGGTCAGGCCTGTGAAGAACAGGACATGTGCTGCTTTAGACTTGAGAGTGGCAAAGGAGAACTGTGTACCCCTGAGCATTTCTTTTAATTGTTCATTCTCTGCTTTCAGTTTGTTGATGTCCGCACGCAGATTGTCACATTCAGTTTGAAGTCGGCTGTGCTTCTGTTTGAGGTCATCATGGACAACCTTTGGGACCATAGTTTCTGTAAAATAAATCGGAGAGATCAAAATGTTACCATGCTTTTTTATATATAGTTAACAGTTACATTCTGAGTGCTTATTCAGATTATGCCCAACAATTATTCACAACAGATAAACATGATAATCTAATTAGTAACTGTGCTTGTCTACAATAATTGACATTCATAAATGCATACTTGGGAAAAGTCATGGGCTGAGAGGCTTGCAGTTTTGATATAAACATTATAAAAAGCCAAATCGGTTCATATAGTATTGGTCTGGTTAGTGTTGAAAGTTCTTACCAGTACAAAGATTAGCACGAAGCTCCATTCCACAATCATTTAGAGAGAGGGAAGTGGATGTGGACTGACATCCATTGTCTGAATATCTGCTGGGGCTTTCATCCCTTCGTCTTTTTCTCTTACATCTGAAAACCAACAGAGAACAATCATTTAGTACAAAAAAAAAAAAAGTTACTTTACTTGGTTGAACATAGGTTTCTTACATCCTCACTTCAACTGCAAGTACAAATGATGGGAGACATCCCCACTCTCCCATCTAAGGGCCCGTTTACACGAGAACGCTTACGGGTAAAAACGACAAAATATTTTATCAGAAGTGCCTTTAGTTTACACGGTGACAGCGTTTTTGGGGCCTAAAAACGCAAAAATCTGAAACCACCCTCCAGAGTGGAAAAGTTAAATACGCTCCGCTGTAGCGTCTCCGTGTAAACTGCCCAAGACGCAAAACTGGTCAGATCTGCTCACGTCAGTACACGTTTACGTCACATAGATGCGGCAATACAATGAGGAGGACCACCACCGGCCCCTTATCCCGGCTCCAGCGGGTCCTGAGCACCGGTGGTGGTATTAGCGGAGGAGGACCACCGGCCCCTTACCCGGCTCCAGCGGGTCCTGAGCACCGGTGGTGGTATTAGCGGAGGAGGACCACCGGCCCCTTACCCGGCTCCAGCGGGTCCTGAGCACCGGTGGACCACCACTACCGGCCCCTTACCCGGCTCCAGCGGGTCGTGAGAACCGGTAGTTGCGTGCCGCCGCGCCTCGCGCACGGACCGGACGGGGAAGTTGCCCCGGCTCCGGTATACTTGGTTCGAGACCCCGGGGCGGGGGAAGTCTCTTACGGGCAGCTTTGAGAAATAGTGTCTGACGATAGCCGGCCCCCACTCGGTCCGTGGGATTAGGGGGTACGGTCGCCTGCCGTACCCCCGTGGAGGGGCTCCGTGATAAGGCCACTGGGGAGGATACGGTTCGTCTCGGTCTCACCTCCGAGGGGTCAAGCGCGAGCGGCCCGCGCCGCACCGAGCTACCAGCACTCGGACCCGCAGTGCCCAGGAGCCGTCTGACGTGGGTAGAACCAGACAGGGGCCCTGAGATGGCGGGTCACGTATGCCCATCGTTCGAGCTCTTTAAGCGGGCTACATAGTCCGCTAGTGTCATGCGTTAGACTTCCACACTTGTGTAAGGGGAGACCCCACAGCCTCTGCCCGCTCATGAGGCTCTGGCACCGGCCACCGGAGAACCAGGACTCCAGCCTGTTCAAAAGTGGTGGATATTACCAGAGTTCAATTTTTCAGACTTCCACACTTGTGTAAGGGGAGACCCCACAGCCTCTGCCCGCTCATGAGGCTCTGTCACCGGTACTGGTCAGATCTGCTCACGTCAGTACACGTTTACGTCACATAGATGCGGCATACCTTGATACCACGGATGTTCAAGCTGCGCTAGCAGCTCTAGTCAACATACAAGAGTCATTTCAACAATTGTATAAATGGCACCCACACACGTCTACGGCGTACAAGTCTTTGTCACACTTTCACAGCCACACAGACGCCAAGACAAGCGACTTCCGCATGAGGCACTTCAAATGTAAAACCCCATGTGATTTTGTATTTTCTAATTCACTGTAATCCTCCTGTAATGTCACTATTTTCAGTACAATATTCAAAAACATGTCAACAAAAATACAAGTCACTGAAATGTTTGGAGCGGAACTTAACAACTCATTTAAAACGCAACTAGAACATTTTATTTTGAAGTTTTACCCTTCTCTTTTCCGGTACAGTCGTGGTTAGAAATGTAACTTGACGCTGTTGTGATGGTTTTTATTTTTATTTTTATTTTTTTCAGTCCAGCGCCTCCCTTCGCTGGCTTTTGCGTCCACTTTTGCGTCTTCATATAAACGCGGATAAAAAATTGAAGACGAGACGCCACTTTTGCGTCTTCTGTTTTGATCGTCGCCGTATAAACGTAGCCTAAGATGTCTGCATACCATGGCTCAATGATGGTTCTATGGTCTCAATTAGCTTTATTTTATTTTATATTATATTAATATATATAAAAAATAAATATATATATATATATATATATATATACACACACATACATATATACATATATACATATACATATACATACACACACACATACATACATACATACTCAACAAAAATATAAACGCAACACTTTTGTTTTTGCTCCCATTTTTCCTGAGATGGACCCAAAAATCCAAAATTCACTCCAGATACACAACACTACCATTTCTCTCAAACATTGTTCACAAATCTGTCCAAATGTGTGACAGCGAGCACCTCTGCCCCGCCGAGACAATCCACCCCACCTCACAGGTGCGCCACATCAAGATGCCGATCCGACATCATGACCAGTGCACAGGTGCGCCCCAGACTGCCCACAATAAAAGGCCACCCCGAAATGTGCATTTTTTTTTGCTTTATTGGGGGTCTGGGGACTGAGAACCAGTCAGTATCTGGTGTGACCACCATTTGCCTCATGCAGTGCAACTCATAGAGTTGATCAGATTGTCAATTGTGGCCTGTGGAATGTTGGTCCACTCCTCTTCAATGGCTGTGCGAAGTTGCTGGATATTAGTGGGAGCTGGTACACGCTGTCGTATACGCCGGTCAAGCACATCCCAAACATGCTCAATGGGTGACATGTCCGGTGAGTATGCTGGCCATGCAAGAACTGGGACATTTTCAGCTTCCAAGAATTGTGTACAGATCCTTGCAACATGGGGCCGTGCATCATCTTGCTGAAACATGAGGTGATGTTCATGGATGTATGGCACAACAATGGGCCTCAGGATCTCATCACGGTATCTCTGTGCATTCAAAATGCCATCAATAAAATGCACCTGTGTTCTTCGTCCATAACAGCCTTTGAAGAGGAGTGGACCAACATTCCACAGGCCACAACTGACAATCTGATAAACTCTATGCGAAGAAGATGTGTTGCACTGCATGAGGCAAATGGTGGTCACACCAGATACTGACTGGTTCTGAGTCCCCAGACCCCCAATAAAGCAAAAAAAAAAAAATGCACATTTCAGGGTGGCCTTTTATTGTGGGCAGTCTGGGGCGCACCTGTGCACTGGTCATGATGTCAGATCGGCATCTTGATGTGGCGCACCTGTGAGGTGGGGTGGATTGTCTCGACGGGGCAGAGGTGCTCGCTGTCACACATTTGGACAGATTTGTGAACAATGTTTGAGAGAAATGGTAGTGTTGTGTATCTGGAGTGAATTTTGGATCTTTGGGTCCATCTCAGGAAAAATGGGAGCAAAAACAAAAGTGTTGCGTTTATATTTTTTGTTAACCCTCCTGTCGTGTTCGGGTCAAATCTGACCGTTTTACAACTTATAATACTCATAAATATTATGTTTTTCATCTGATTACCTCAAGACCTTATGATATCCTCCACACTGTATACTTGAACATATAAAAGTGATGATCACCTATTTCATTCAATTTTGAGTGTTTTAATCAACCTTGTTACACCTGTGGTGTTCCCGGTCAAAAGTGACCGCCATACAACAACTTCTTCACATCACATGCTCTTGGTCAGGAGCTACTGAAAAGAAAGCTCACCATGGTAGGGACAGTGAGGAAGAACAAGCCTGAACTTCCCCCTGCGCTGGTATCGACCAGAGGAAGACAGGCACTCTCATCACAATTTGCATTCACTGACACTCACACTCTTGTGTCATACGTTCCCAAGAAGAACAGAAATGTAATCCTGATGAGCACAGTACACAAAGACGCCGCTGTCAGCACCACAGAGGACAGGAAGCCCCTGATGATCCAGGACTACAACAAGAACAAGGGAGGCATTGACTGCCTTGATAAGGTAATGTAAAGTGTCATCATGCATTTTATTTTATTTTTATCTAGGTGAATCATAGCATTTTGTCTACGACAGATTTAATATTGTTCCTAATCTCTTATTATTTATTGTTCCTTTATTGCAGCTTACTGGTACATACACCTGTAAGCGGATGACGGCTCGCTGGCCTGTGGCACTATTCCACAACATCCTCGATGAGTCAGCTTTCAACGCGTATGTGGTGTGGACAGCAATCGACCCAACCTGGAATCAGGGGGAAAGTTTCAAGAGGAGACTTTTCCTCGCAGAGCTGGGGAAAGCTTTGGTGACTCCTCTTATACAGCGATGCCAGCACATTCCCCGCACACCAGCCTCCGCCAGTCTGGTTAGGAGCATGCAAGCTCCAGCCCTGGCTGCTCTCCCCCAACGAGGACATGGGCAGAAAAGGAAGCGTTGTGGCCTCTGTGCCCGTAGAGACATCAAAACGGGCCTGACATGCTGCAAATGTCATGCTTATGTTTGCAAGGCTCACTCTGACCTGAGTGTCACATGCCACTCATGTGCATGAACACACACACATACACACACACACACACACACACATACACACACACACACACACACACACACACACACACACACACACACACACACACACACACACACAGTTGAGTTTGGTGTTTGGTTTTCCATTTATTTTTTGTATTATATGTTCATTTTGTAGTTCATTTTCAGTGCCCAATTGTATTTTCACTGATGTTATTTAATGTTTACTTCTATAAATTGTTGTTAGACACTACTTTGAAACATTGTTCTCAACTAAAGAATGTTTAATAAAAAAAATTGGTGTTGAAAAAAAAAAAATTCTGCTAATTTAAGAGCAGTTAAAACAGACCGGTCAATTTTGACCGGGAACACTAAAGTAGGGGGCTGGAGGGGAACACGACCGGAGGGTTAAAACAACAAAGGACGCGAAAGTGATTTACCTTTTCAATTTTGTATTGCCTTGACCCGACGGGAAGATAGATGGGACAAAGTCAGGACTGTTGATGTCTTCAGATGCCTCTCCTGTACAAATAAAAGTGTATTCCTGTGACTTAACACAGTTATATATGTCTTAAGGCCATCGGCATGTGGCAGTAAACAACAGTTGCTAAAGTTTGGCAAGCAACAGAGTAAAAATCTACCATGGTACATAAGATAGATATAGGCCTATTCCAATCTGAGCGATTATTTATACACATTTTATATATGTAGGACTCAATAAACGTGTTTGTAAAAGCAGCGATGCTTATGAATTAACTAAGGCTTACCTGATATAAAGTGATCGCTGCAGATTGTTGCATTTTTAATAATCTTCTCGTTCCAGTCGGTTCTTCTGATGGCTTGTAACCAAAGACGTCTCCTGTTCGCCTTGAATGGCGTGCGAGTTGAAGGAATTCTGTAAAACTTGCGCGTTTTGTTGTTTTTATCAAAACGGTTTGTGCATCCAACAGCACAACAAGACATGTTGACGAAGGCTGCAGCCCGAGAAACGAGACCGAGCCCGGGGTCAAAACATGGCCGCCCATTCAAGGGCCGAGCTCCATAGCTCGTCTCTAGATTAGCCTAGCTCGGCTAGGTACTTCCGGTGTATTTCTTTTTTTTTTTTTTTTTTTTTGCTGAAGTTCCAATGAGTGGTCACTACACCAAGACAGCTCTAAGCAGCAAAACCCTATGATCATGGAGCTATTAAAATGTAATGATGGATAGATGAGGACTCGAGGTGTGCGTAACACGTTTCTAACACTGTGTTGGTGTGTTCTATAGCGCCATCTGATGATTTAATAAAATACCTGCTTCCTATGCAGGCGGCTCATTCATTCAGACACTCGTGAACACTCGTGCGACAGATGCGCTCTGATATCAACAAATAAAACTGAAGGTAATGCGCTCTCATTTCATTAAAGCAAATCACCGCCTATTGTACAAAGTAGTAAAGTAGGCAAATACGCGATACATGACAAGGTAAATGGTTGTGAAAATTATAGTAAAAATAAAAAAATAAAAGTAAAAATAATATAGTTTTTTTTTTAAAGTAAAACTGTACTGAGCTCCACTTGGGAATGAGTAAGCCGTTTTAACCAGGGACGTGGACAGGAATTTTGAGGGGCTGAAGAAAGGGTAAACCTACCCCCCCCCCCCCCCCAAAGGCTATATGATTCAAGATTCAAGATTCAAGATTATTTATTTGTCATATGCAGAAACAACACAGGGTCAACAATGCAATGAAATGCTTTGAATCAGAGGAACCGTTGACTCGCTAAGATAGTCAGAAGTACTAATAACACGCAATAATAGTACATGGTTAAAAAAAAAGTGTTGCAAAAGCGCAGGGGAAGAAGTAAACAATATAATAGACAATATAATAAAATATGTAATAAAATGTAATAAAAATACAAGGTACAATGTACAAAGGTGCAGGTAGGATTAAATCAAAGATCAAATAAGGTGTAAGTAGAGTATTTCACAGATTGCACATAATATGGTGTGGTATAGGTGTTGCATGTGGATTTCGTATTGCACATAGTATGGTATAAATATTGCACATAGGTTATTGCACAGATTATTGCACAGGTAACAGTAGTTTACAGTGAGGTAATGACAATGATACATTCATACAGAGCAGCAGCAGTAACCATATTCTGCATAATGAAAAGTAGTTTAGTGCAATATTATTGAGAGTTCAGTATTATTTAGAGTATTATCCAGAGTTCAGTAGTCTGACAGCTTGGGGGTAATAGCTGTCTTTGAGTCTTTTTGTGCGTGCTGGCAGGCTCCTGTATCGTCTACCAGAGGGTAGCAGACGGAAGAGTCCTTGTGCCGGATGAGTATGGTCCTTAGTGACCCCTGCTGTGGTAAATGTCCTGGATGGAGGGGAGACTGCTGCCAGTGATGTCCTCTGCCGCTCGCACCACCCTCTGTAGTGCTTTGCGGCTCTGAGCGGTGCAGTTCCCGTACCACACTGTGATGCAGCCCGTCAGCAGGCTCTCGATGGTGCACCTGTAGAAGTTTGTGAGGATGCTGGTGTTCATACCAAACTTCCTCAACTTCCTCAGGAAGTAGAGTCTTTGTCGGGCTTTCTTAACCACAGTGTCTGTATGTAGTGTCCAGGACAGATCCTCAGTGATGTGTACCCCCAAGGAACTTAAAACTGCTGATCTGCTCCACCTCAGCGTTGTTAATGGAGATGGGGGGATGCTGGTCTACACCCTGTCTCCTGAAGTCCACGATCATTTCCTTAGTTTTGCTGACGTTCAGAGAGAGGTTATTTTCCTGACACCAGCTGTTCAGTGATTTCACCTCGTCTCTGTAGGCGCTCTCATCGTTGTTGGTGATGAGGCCTAAGATGGTGGTGTCGTCAGCAAACTTGAGGATGATGTTGGAGCTGTGCCTGGCGGTACAGTCATAGGTGAACAGGGAGTACAGGAGAGGGCTGAGAACACACCTCTGGGGTGCCCCAGTGCTGAGGACACGTGTGGAGGAGAGGTGGCTGCCGATCCTCACCGCCTGTGGCCTGTTGGTGAGGAAGTCCCATATCCAGCAGCAGATGGACGTCCCCAGGCCCAGGGCGGTGAGTTTAGAGACCAGTTTGGAGGGGATTATGGTATTGAATGCCGAGCTGTAGTCAATGAAGAGCATTCTCACATAACTGTTTCCTCTCTCCAGATGACTGAGAGAGGTGTGGACTGCTAGAGCAATAGTCTGTAGACCTCTTTGCTCTATATGCAAACTGCAGGGGGTCTGCATATAAAGCAAAGAGGTCTACAGACGCACAGGGTCTTTATTAATATATTGATACAAACGACTGAAACATAAGTAAACACAATATCCTATATACTGTACTATCCTATCAAGTCAACAAGCTTTCAAAAGAGAAGCCGCCTATTCGGGGTCATTTCAACAAAAAGTCAACATAACACATAATACCCAAAATAGTGATAAGATTTAGTCATTTAACCATTTTGAATGAAAGAATTCATGTGATGCATTACTTCCATCTTTCAATCTGCTTGCTAACACGAAAAGTTAGAAACTGCAGACAAGTAGCTTAGTTTGCCTACCACAAAATTAGCAGCCTATTTAAATAATGGGTTGCTTGTCTGCAAGCAGGCTAGCTGTCTGAATATTTAGGCTAAACGTGGCAAACTGAACATGTAGCCTGTTTATGAACATTTTGATTAAATTCATAAACCTTCATGGTGATCATTTGTTATACATCTCAATCTCACCTTTTACGACAACATCAAGGCAGTCAACAAGACAACCATGACAATCTCTTTCCACATGCAGCTCGGGTCAGGTGCCCGTCGCATGTAGCGCTGCAGCTGTAAACAGAGCCCACCCCCCTTCTGACTTTCACTCTCGGTGTCCGAATGGAAGTGAATGAGGCTGCTTTTATTGTATGAAAAATGTTATGAGTGGCGATTTTTTGGTTATTATTATTATTATTATTATTATTATTATTATTATTATTATTATTATTATTATTATTATTATTATGGAAGGGCAACGTTAGTCAAGGAGGGCACAAGGGCAGTTGCTCGGGCAACCTGAGCAACCCTGTGCACTTCGCTGCTGAAGCATGTATTACCCATGACTGGTTCCTGACAAGTTTTCCCACAGCGGCTGTAGCAGCATTTCAGGTTCTTCTCACAGTCGTGGTCATTGGTGCATTTCCTGGTACTACAGATCCCATAGGTTTGGGTTTAATCACTGTGGACATTTAAGAAGTTACAGTCAAAAACTATCAATGAGAAAAAAGGTATTTAATACTGGTCATTAAGAAAGCACTGAAATATATCTAAAAATATTCTTAGTAACAAGAAACAAAAATTATACAAAGAGGTGAAGCAAGGATAACGTAGAATTTGATCACTCTAATGAGAAAAATTGTAATTAATTTTATTGATGGAACCCCAATGGTAAAAGTTTAAATATCATGATCTTGTTTTAGATTCTAAACTTAATTTTAACTCACACATAGATTCAGTTACCAGTTGAGGCTACAATACTCAAACAGTAACTGCTTTAATTTACTTGTCAGAAAAAGAATTGCCTCACAATTACTTCTACTGATACTTAAAGGAGAATTAACGTTTTTTACAATCTTAGCCTTATTTCGGTAATAAAACAAGTGGTTTTACTCACCCATAGCACTTTGGTGTCATATGGAGCACTTCCAGAGATGTTTTAGATTTGCGATAGCCGTAGCACGAGTTCTAGCCGTAGCTCGGGGCATATAATATATTCCTCAAGCATGTAATGCCCCGTGCGGTCTCCAAATAACACAAACTTGACCACTTTTCAAATCATAGAAGCTCGATGTCTTAGTCTACGATTTCGTTTGAGTCAAAAGTGGCCTGTAATCCGAGATTTAGCCATAGTTTCGAGTAGATGAGGACGCCAGTGCGCATGTGCAGAGTCACAGTTTATTTCGCTCTCAGCTCCCGGGACCCAAACATGAAACACAAAGCTGTAAATTATGGATAAATCTTGGATTACAGGCCACTTTTGACTCAAATGAAATCGAAGATTAAGACATTGAGCTTCTATGATTTGAAAAGTGCTAAAGTTTGTGTTATTTGGAGATTGTTATTGTTATTAAATGTTATTTCTCAAAGTTCCCACCTTATTTTAAGAGTTTCTGATCCAATTTAGATCAGCAATTTATAATAATAATAATAATAATTGCAACATATACAAATGTTCCAGTTTAATGCATGAGTGATAAAATAAATGTTACCAAACCAAATGAGTTGTTAAACCAGTTGACACTGTGAGAAAATAACACCATATGAAGCTATGAAAGCTCATAGAATTGTGACTATACAACAAAGGCATTCTACATTCTCTATTTAAAAATATATTCAAAGTGGCTAACCTTCCAGAGCGGAGAGCAGAGGCACAAAGGCCACAGTCAGGAGGCAGAGGACAGAGCACTTCATGTTGTTCACTGCAGACATAGACACATTAAACTGATGTCCGGCCTTTTATTTATACCCCTGAAGGACAGTCTCAGCACAGAGCTCATATTACATCATACGTGATTATATGAGCCTACTGGGACTTCTTTGGGTGTGGATGCAATAAAATGATAGGAAGAATGATCATTTATCGGCTGTGAACCTGGCCCAGAATGCCTGAAAAAAAAAATTAGACATCAAAATGAATATTTATTCACACAGCAGACACAGACACACACACATGTTAAACTCATGTACAGCTTCTTTTTATTCACCTGAAGTACAACCTCAGCACAGAACTTTTCCGCATTATACATGAGCATAAGGGGGACTTAGGCTTGGATGTAATAGTAAGAACAGTTAGTTAACTAATAATTTACTTAATGTGGATATCATGGGGACCTCAATCAAAGCCTAAATAAACTCCAGCCATGCAAAAAGTGCAGCTGATATGACTGTACATCTTATTTGATATTGCATTTTATATTTTGTTTCTACTTTTCTATATAAGTCTGATTTGTACATATACACGTATTATCATTATTTTTATTTGTATAATTATGTCTCATTTGACACTGGTTTATTTCCATCATTTTTTTTTTACCCTCTGTTATATATGATGTATTATATTTGATGAGTGAGTTACCATGGTCAAACTGCTCCCACAACAGCTCAATGGGGATTAGATCTGGCGACTGCGCTGGCCACCCCAATACAGACAGAATACCAGCTGCCTGCTTCTTCTCTAAATAGTTCTTGCACAATTTGGAGGTATGCTTTGGGTCATTGTCCTGTTGTAGGATGAAATTGGCTCCAATCAAGCACTGTCCACAGGGTATGGCATGGCATTGCAAAATGGAGTGATAGCCTTCCTTATTCAAAATCCCTTTTACCCTGAACAAAGTGTGATCCAAACACCTCAAACTTCGATTCATCCATCCATAACACTTTTTTTTGCAATTTTCCTCTGTTCAATGTCTGTGTTCTTTTGCCCATATTAATCTTTTTCTTTTATTGGCCAGTCTCAGATATGGCTTTTCCTTTGCCACTCTGCCCTGAAGGTCAGCCCCAGAGTCGCCTCTTCACTGTAGATGTTGACACTGGGGCTTTGTGGGTAATATTTGATGAAGTTGCCAGTTGAGGACCTGTGAGGCGTCTATTTCTCAAACTAGAGACTCTACTGTACTTATCTTTTTGCTCAGTTGTGCAGCGGGGCCTCCCACTTCTCTTTCTACTCTGGTCAGCGTCTGTTTTTGCTGTTCTCTGAAGGGAGTAGTGCACACCGTTGTTGGAAATCTTCAGTTTCTTGGCAATTTCTTGCATGGAATAGCCTTTATTTCTAAGAACAAGAATAGAATGTCGAGTTTCACATGAAAGTTCTCTTTTTCTGGCCATTTTGAGCGTTTAATCAACCCCACAAATGTGACGCTCCAGATACTCAACCTGCTGAAAGGAAGGTCAGTTTTATAGCTTCTCTAACCAGCTAAACTGTTTTAACATTTAAACACTAAGTTTGACTATCCAGAATTAACATTGGCATACTTGCTTGTCAAAGCCTGATCTCATCAGATCTCAGAAGCTCAGGAGGGCAGGGCCTGGTTAGTACTTGGGTGGGAGACCACTGGGAATTCCAGGTGCCACAGGGGGGCGCCAGTCGCAAAAACTGTTGTTGTGTCCTTAGACAAGACATTTCACCCACATTGCCAAGTATGAAAGTGGTGTGTGCGTGAGTGTTGGAGGTGGTCGGAGGGGCTGATGCCGATTGGCAGCCTCGCTTCCGTCAGTCTGCCCCAGGCAGCTATGGCTACAGAAAATAGCTTACCACCACCAAGTGTGGAGTGAATGAACAATGAACTGTAAACTGCTTTGGGTGTCATGAAAGGCGCTATATAAATGCTATGAATTATTATTATTATTACTGCGACAGATTTGAGCCTCGCTCTACACATGCTGCCTCAGTGCTCCCTACATGAGACACCAGTGATAGTATCGGTCTCATGATTTTTCTTAAAAAACACACAGCTCCACACAGGCGTCACTTGCTGAGGTCATTTGTCCTATCACTAATAAATAGACTCATAGTAACAGAACGGGAAGTGATGTAGTCTGAGAATCCTTTTTATCATCTGAAGTTAACTTTATGATCTAGCACTTCTGCCTTCTCCTGCCTATAGCGCCACTGGTCTGGGTGACAGGTTTTCCACTGTGCAACAGTCAATTCAAGAATAGGCTAATTACACCCTGTCAGTGGATATATGTCACAGAAGTGAGATCTATACCACTCAAATTACTCTCCAACCCTCATATTTTCCACATTTCATATTTTCAACACACATTCCAGTGTTTTACATGTAGAATAGGCTATATTCCAGTATCCACTTTAGACTTTGACTTAGATTTAGACAAACTTTATTGATCCACAAGGGAAATTGTTTTGGGTACAGTAGCTCACTCAAATGATGTAATCATTAGAAAAACCTGACATATGCACTTTAAGATCAGACTAGAAGAGGCATGTTTTATGCCAAGCAACCCTCTCGATTTGTCCAGACTGTCTGGACACACCTGTTATGTGAGTGAAATAAATTGCAGTGTTTATAATTTTATACAGAGGTTTCTGTCTGTGTTTAAATTGATATCTCATCTTCCTCAAGAAAGTTTTGATGCAGTTTGCAGTATTCCAGTGTATTTTAGAGAACTACAAAGCCACAGCTCAATAATACAAGCATTTATATATTTTCATAAATGCATTTTCCTAACAGTGTCCAGTGATGGTTCCCTTGTCCAGGTGATAGAGAACTGTTCTGGTGCACTTTTCACAGACATGAGTTGCAGTTACGCTTTACAATACAGAAGTTTGAAAAAATATATTAATTTCCTTTCCTGTCATCATCACCACAGTAGACCACTCTGCCTTGGACCCGGGAGCGCTCCGCTTCAAACACCAGCAGATGGCTCTGCAGCGTTTCCTTTGGACTGGAGTGAATTAAAGATGGATCATTGTTCTTCAAACACACAAATGGCATTATGGGTAATGCGCTTTAACATACAATATTTTAACAACAGCAAAGTACAGAGACTCAAAAGTGACTAAAAAGAGATTATTCTACACTTGCTACCATGCAAGCTTGACAACTTTCTCAAAACTAATATATTTTTTTATATTTGCCATTTAAGTGCACTCAATTCTGAAATAAATAATATTAGATAAGCAACATTACTCACAGCCACAGCAAAAATAAATGCGTCCATGAGGTGGTAGTCTGCTCCTCCATGTCCACTCATCCCAAAGTGATGCGGGGCATCGCTGCGTGGGTTATGTTTAGTTGATCTTTGAGTCAGGAAGTCAAACACTTGCACCCCATTGCCATCATAAGAGAGCTCTCCCTTTGAGGCAGTCACATTACAAGTGTTAGACTAAGTGATTTGATAATAAAATTAGACATAATGAAAAATGTTAATTCTAGTTGAACCTTGCTGCCATAGACAGTTGTCTTTGGCAAATCTTTTCTGTAAAAGTCACCATAGAAAATGCTGCTGTCATTACACCTTCAAACTCCATGTTCACAACCTGGGAATAAAGTGACTTTATTGATCTCACACAGGAGAAATTCTTCTCTGCATTTAACCCATCCTGTTATTAGGAGCAGTGGGCAGCACATGATGATGATGTAATAATAGAATATTTGTTAACTATGATGATATTTGGTGTTTTCTCATAACCTGGCTCAGGCCAGACTGATATGTGTAGACTCTGAATTGAGTTCTACATGTGTATCAGAAGGCTTTCACTAAAAGTTATCAGGAAAAAGGCACAACATCATGACAAATATTGAATCTGATTGATCCAACTGTCACAACAGCAGAACGGTCTGCAAAATCTAACTTTTGTTACATACAGCTGAGAGAAAAGCACAGACATCTTTTCTGTCCGTAAAGCGCTGCATATTTTACACCTTTTATACCTTCTGCATATTTTTCACAAACAAAATAGTCTGGATTTTTCACTAAATAGGCTGAAGTACATCAGATGGCGTTGTGATGTTTGTTTTGGTTCACTTGGGTGCTTAGACTTTGGCTTCAGCCTAAAGCTCAGTGCTGCTCTGTCATTGGTCCACCCGCTGCTGGGTGAATTTGAACCTTACAGCAGGAGTATCTCATGAGCTCGTGAATTCAGAAATATTGTGAGAATCCATCTTGTTGGACAAGATTGGTTTATTGATCTTGTGTGAATAATACTATTTCATGAGTGTTCTAATACCTGATTAGTGCACACATCGCTGTCACATTCGTAAACACAGCGTCCGTACGGTCCACTCCTCAGGGCTTCAGTCACAGACTCGATGTCAGGATACGAGTTTTGGCAGATGACGGACACAGGCCAGCCAGTGTGACCCTACATACAATATACATTATGTGTGTAATTAAGAATACTTTATATTCAGTCAGGAAGATCACTTGTATGCTGCTATCCACTGTGCATAGTGTGCTATTGTTGCCACTAAACCACTCATATCTCAAGTAATTCATATAGGTGCTCTCTATCTCCCCTTTCTTCCTGCACTAAAAAAAACACAATCCAATACATTTTTTGTATCGACTGGCCAGACGGTTAAATATACATTTTTCCTGACAATTTTTTTATTTCCTGGTTGGATTGTATAGTGCTTGTGGAAAAGGGTAATATAAAATAGATTATATAAAATGTGCTGAACCTGTTTGACTGTGTCCAGATATATTTTAGATGCAGAATATGAACAGTCTTGCTCTATGGGACAATCAAGGCAGCGCTTTCCGGCACCTGTTGGCTGAAAAAAGCAGATCACATTTAATTTAGATTAATCATGAATAAAACAAACAAAAAAACGTATGCACTGTTAATCTTGGAATTGTATTGGTAGATTGCTTATGTGGTGTTCTAAATAACACTTTTGACATATACAGTAGTATTTTAGGTTGGAGAGAATGTATTGTAACTCGTTTCTTATATTTTGTAACCATGCACAAATAATGCAGTGTAATGGCTTACCTTGTGTGCCTTTTTGAAATGACTAACGGATCCAAATGATGACACCTTGACACACCTGGGATAGCAAGCATCGCAGTTAATCGGGCTCGGATTGGTCATCTGTACTACTGGGAAAATGCCTGGTGGGCCGGTGTAGACCACATTTTGGGTGGTGCGGTGGCCGAATTTTGTTCCTCAGTCTGATGCTGGCGTTAATATTTCATCTCTGACAGTGGGCCTATCTCAACATTTTCTAGGATTTCAGCTTCTTGTTTACAGGTGGCATTTGAGCACTGTTCACCCTTCAAAAACATTATAATTTGACAGACATTTTCTCTAAAAATGAAAGGAGATCAGAGACATTTTAGCAATAGTGAATACATATGCAGTGTTAAAAGATATGTTATGATTATGTGCTATGTTAGATTAAATATATTGTGTCATGTTTATTAATTCACAGTTTTGAGTTATTGGGGCTACTTTGTGTGTCTCTGTTGCGTCACAGGGTCAAATATTTGGGTTTATTTTGAAGAGCTTTGGTTTACCTCTGTGCCCCTGCCCAGTGATGTATGAGGTCGATGTCATGACATGATTTGGCCAAAAGTGCAAATGAGCTTTCTGCCTCATTTATCCAGTTTCCTCGAAAATAAGAATGTGCAAACTGATAAAAGCCAACCTACAACAAAATATTTGGATGTTTTCGTAACCACAGTCTACTTCAATGGTCTCAGGCCCGCGGCCCGCGGGCCAACTGCGGCCCCCGGGACGATAATTTGCGGCCCTCATCTTAATATGAAAGATTAATATAAGTGAGGCCCGCAAGATTAATATGAATTTCATTTCTTGTGTGCGACGCAGAATGAACCAATCACGATGTGGTATATGGCTCTGGAGGGCGGGGCATCGGTCGTGCTTATTTTCTCTAAATGTGGGCGGGGCTAGGGTGAGGTCCCAGTGCTTAGAGCTTTTAGTGCTTGTGTGCTTGTGTGTGCTTGTGTGTGCTTGTGTGTTTGGGGTTGCGGCAGGCAGACATCAGACAGGGACAGTGATTGATCCATTTCTTAGACACGAGGGAGGCAGACAGTGGTGCATTTGTGTGTCCCTTCTTCACAGAGTGCTCGCTCGCTCCTCTCTTCCTCCCTCCCGCTTTGCGCACACAGCTTCGGCGGGAGGGACGCGTCTTCGTCCGTCTCTGACTCCATTCAGAGCCTGTCAGATCTGTGGAGAGGCGGCGGGCGGCCCTGTTCCCACACGTGCAGATAGTGTCACGGCCTCACTTGCGCTACGTGTTGTTTGATGTGCGCGCGCGTGAGACCCGGGCGATACGGCGATAATCCATATATTGACTAGACCAGGACTGAACCAGGACTAGACCAGGACTAAACCAGGACTGAACCAGGACTAAACCAGGCCTAAACCAGGACTAAACCAGGACTGAACCAGGCCTAAACCAGGACTAAACCAGGACTGAACCAGGCCTAAACCAGGCCTAAACCAGGCCTAAACCAGGACTGAACCAGGACTAAACCAGGACTGAACCAGGACTGAACCAGGACTAAACCAGGACTAAACCAGGACTAAACCAGGACTAAACCAGGACTGAACAAGGACTAAACCAGGTCTAAAACCAGGACTGAACCAGGACTGAACCAGGACTAAACCAGGACTGAACCAGGACTAAAACCAGGACTAAACCAGGACTGAACCAGGACTGAACCAGGACTAAACCAGGACTGAACCAGGTCTAAAACCAGGACTAAACCAGGACTAAACCAGGACTAAACCAGGACTGAACCAGGTCTAAAACCAGGACTAAACCAGGACTGAACCAGGACTAAACCAGGACTAAACCAGGACTGAACCAGGACTAAACCAGGTCTAAAACCAGGACTAAACCAGGACTAAACCAGGACTGAACCAGGACTAAACCAGGACTGAACCAGGTCTAAAATCAGGACTAAACCACGACTAAACCAGGACTAAACCAGGACTGAACCAGGTCTAAAACCAGGACTAAACCAGGACTAAACCAAGACTGAACCAGGTCTAAAACCAGGACTAAACCAGGACTGAACCAGGACTAAACCAGGACTGAACCAGGACTAAACCAGGACTGAACCAGGTCTAAAACCAGGACTAAACCAGGACTAAACCAGGACTGAACCAGGACTGAACCAGGTCTAAAACCAGGACTAAACCAGGACTAAACCAGGACTGAACCAGGACTAAACCAGGACTGAACCAGAGAATCCATGTTTAAAACAGTTTATGTTCAATGTTCCATTTCAGGCAATTAACATTTAAAAAACTGTTAATACATACATTTAAAACTGAATAAAAAATAACTAGCCAGCCAGCCAGTCAATATGCGGTTTCTTTAGTCGTCTGTATCTACTGTATAACCATTATTATTATTAAATTATTTATTACTGATTGATTTATTATTTTATCATTTTTTCATTTATTTCATTTGTATTAAAAATAAATATATTTGAGAACATTGGAATGATTTATTTGCACTTTTCTTGTGGAAATCCTGATGCGGCCCAGCCTCATTCAGATTCTACCCCATGCGGCCCCTAGGTAAATTGAGTTTGAGACCCCTGGTCTACTTAATAAGCAAAAGTGTGACTTATGCTTACTAATGAGCATCAGTATTTTTAAAAAAAGTTACTATTATATGCTGTAATTATCTCGGTAATATGCCATTGACGGTATGTTTGATTTGTTTTCTATTCTTCATTCATTAATTTCATGTTTAACAACTAAATAATACTTACATAAAATATTAGCCTTCATATTTAAAAGGTACACATTCAACTTTTTTCTGATGAAGGGTAAACGTTCTTGGATCAGCTACCCCCACAACCTAAGTCAAAAAGAAATAAAACATCAGTATGTGATTAAGTGTGAATACTAATCTCAAAAGTCAAAGTCAAAGTCAACTTTATTGTCAATTCTGCCATATGTGTTCGACATACAGTGAATTGAAATTCTGTTTCTCTCTGGCCAAGCAGTGCAAAATAGACAGTGTTCAAAGTACAATATAAAGACAATACAAAAACTATCTAGGACATAATCTAAAAAGTAGTGTCACAGTGTCACAGCCCCTCTGATCTCATCTGCCACTCCCTCAGTGGCCACCTCCTTCCCCTCCCCTTCTGGTGTTCCAGGAGTGGAGACAGGTGTGCTGGAGCCAGACTCAGCTGAACCCACTCTCCAATCAACAGGGTATAAGAGCCAGTCAAGCCAGCTCAGCGGTGCCAGATTGTAATACTTTGTCTGTTCTCTGCTCTGTTCTTGCTACATATGTTTGCCTACCTACGACTTCAATTACTTAATCTTTTGTTCATCTGCCTCAGATCTCTGTGCTCCAGTCACCTGCTCCAGTGTCCTGCTCTGCTCCAGAGTGCTGCTCTCCATCATATTCCTGGATTAAATCTGTAATAAATACCAACTATTCTCCTTTGACCTGTGTCTGCTCTTGGGTTCCTCCATTATCCGTGACGGCAAAGAATAAATACAGATTTACAGATTTAGTAAAAATGTATTTACTATCTAAATAAATCTACTATGAACCTATTACAATGTCTTGATTTAAGTAGCGTTTTATTATACATACAAACCTTTGTGTGATCAGGGTGGATGGTGGCATAGTTGGAGTAGTTGTCACCTCTGCAACCAGCTCCCACAACAATAACACTGACCTGGGTCATTTTGGAGCACTGAACTTGGAAAAAATCATCAGAGTCAAAAGTATGATCATTGTTTGATGAAAGTTAATTATTTTCTCTTATTGATTAATTAAGGCTGCTAGTCCCAAAATAGGAGCAAAGCTTATAAAAAGTTACATCAACTTCTAAGGTGTGTACTATGATAACTGGGATAATGAGTACAAATAAACATACTGTATCATTAATTCATACAGAATAGTTGTAATGTTATACGTTTTGGTGAATATGAATCGGACCCCCCAGGATTTCGTGAGCATTTTTTGTGATTGTTGCGGGCTAAAATGCCTGAATTTGCATGAGCTTTTCCAAAAAGTTGCAATGAAAGTTGAGGTGTTTTCAGACCCTCCAGGAATTCGCGATGTTGCGATTTGCAACTTCAACGCAACTTCAGCCAATCCCCGCGAATTCAAGGCGGTGTTGCAATTTTGACCAATCACCGCAATTTTTCCGCAATTTTTCCTAATTTTGACCAATCATCGACGACGTATTGAACGCCGACCAACTTCCTTCTGTGTAGGAGACATAACTGAGATGAGGTGCACGGTGCGTTTGTGTGTGTGTGTGCGGCAGAGGCGGTGGGTCACGTGAGTGTGGGTGTGTGCACGTACGGAAGTGTGTGCGTGTAAAAGCGCGCGCTTACCTGTCACACAGAGGAGAGAGTCAGGGTTGGGGTGTAGCCGTATTTTTTGTTGAACGCAAACCATTCATTCATCTTTCACGTTAATCTGTTCATCCTGCTGGTTTCATGAGTTCCATTTCATCCTGCTGCGCTGTCATAGCTGTGTGCGCTCTTTTTGTAATAAATGCACGAAACGCATATCTGGATCTCAGCGCATCTGTCACCATAGCCTCCTCTTTGCGCGTCACAAATCTGCGAGCCATAGGACCCAACCTCATATTCTCGGCGGCTAAAAGGTTTGAGTTTGGAAGCTGCAACATTCTGCTTTACTTCCGTGTGACAAAACGAAACTGCGGCCGTGTCCCAGTTCCCAGAGCGCACAGCTCGGAGCGCGGCCCGAAGGGGGCTCAGACTGCAGTCAAGGAGGTGCACACTTGCTCAGCCCCGACTGCAGTCCGCGGACCGCTTAACGACTGCGGTCTTAGGACCGCGCATGGGACAAAAAAGAAGTGGGACAGCAGTCGTCGCGCAGGTGTACTGTCGAAATGTGTGACGCACATGCCCTTCGGGCCACGCTCCGAGCCGCGCGATCTGGGAATTGAGACACGGCTTGTAATGGCAAAGAAACATGTCTGCGTCGCCATTTGCCCACAAAAATAACAGCAAAAGACCGCGTGTCTTTGTATTATTCTTTGTCAGTAATAATTCAGTATTCAAAATATTACTCAATTTTAATTACAAAAAGCGAAAATCGCGAACTATTTATCGCAACTTTCACTTCCTCCCGCAACAAAATCGCAACAAAAACCTTAAAAGCACCGCAACTTTCATCGCAACTTTTTGGAAAAGCTCCCGCAAATTCAGGCATTTTAGCCCGCAACAATCATAAAAAATGCCCGCGAAATCCTGGGGGGTCTGTGTTTTTAAGGTTTTTGTTGTGATTTTGTTGCGGGAGGAAGTGAAAGTGAAATAAATAGTTGCGATTTTCCCTTTTTGTAATTAAAATTGAGTAATATTTTGAATACTGAGTTATTACTGACAAAGAATAATACAAGGACACAGAGATCAAACGAATTGCGTGTGTCACACTCTCAAAGCGTGAGACTTGAGAGCCCTGTTTAATTCGAAAATAAATTACTACTAGGAGGGGAACTGTTTCACCCGGTCTTTTGCTTTTATTTTTGTGGGCAAATGGCTGGCCGCAGACATGTTTCTTTGCCATTAGAAGCCGTATCCCAATTCCCAGAGTGCACAGTTCGGAGCGTGGTTTGAAGGACATGTGCGTCATTTCTTTTTTGTCCCATGCGCAGTTAACACACAGTCTGAAGACCGCAGTCATTTCCATGGAAATCGGGGCGTGGACCAAGCGTGTGAAAATGCACGTCACGCTTCGCACACTCATATATCCCAGCATGCACTGCGCGCTACTTCTTCTACTGGAGAAAATGGAGTCGGCAGCTGCTTGTGTAGTTGCGAGACCTGTCGCATTTCGCAGACGGCCATGCGATCCGCGGAGTGTACTCAGGGCTGAGCAAGTGTGCACCGCCTTGACTGCAGTCTGAGGCCCTGTCTGCACGACAACGTTGTTTGGTGGAAACGAGGAAGTTTGTGTTCGTTTGGGCCTGTCGTCCACACGGCGCCGGCGTTTTTGGGGGGTGTAAATGGTGTTTTTTAAAAACGGGTTCCAGAGTGGAGAAGTCGGAGAACGCCGGGGGTCGCGTTGTCGTGTGGGTGGCAAAAAACGCGACTTTTGGGAAAATTATGACGTCGCGATGCCGTAATCATCACGTGATCAGTGACCAGAAGGTAACCCTGCGCACAGTAAGCACGACAGACGAGTGTTTGCTAATTCAAAGCTAAACACGTATTTTAAAACTGGAAAAATCCCGTCAATGAAAAGGCAGATAGTGGACAATGAGGAGCCCATACCAATTTGAGGGTGTTGTGTGCTGTAAATAAAGAAATAGAGCAACCATTTCTTGTCTTTTTTATTGAATGAAAATTTACCTTTACAAACAGGCACATGCAGTATCACACACAAAAATATATGAAAGCATTTCTGTTTTCTTTACACAAATTCACACAACTATATAGCTGCCCGTTGGTGATGGTCCCCGGTTGTATATTCTCGCAGAAAAGCCAACATAATGTCCGAGTATGTTTAACATTCCCGTATTAAGATCCAAACAAGCATTTTGCGTAAATAACACAAGCAAGGTTAACGAGAGTTCTACTCCTTAATGTCTATCTAATAAAACGATAGCAAGTAGTACTAAAACTCTAGCCTGGGAATTCCCAGGCCGCTTCCGTTCGTTTCGAACTGGAAGGCGGCCTGGAAACTCGTCCAAGCGAGAGTCCCAGATTTAGGGCCCCAATCAGAGAGCGGGGGAGGTGTGGCAAGACGGTGACGCGTACTACATGACAAACGGAAGCTTGTAGTTTGAACTGACAACTGACATGATTGGCTATGGACTTACGTATACGCTCAATGATAGACATTCATAACGCCCAATAAACGGCCGTTGGCAATCGCTAACCACACCTCCGCTACGGGATTTTTCGAAGCGAGTTTCCAGACCCATATCTCACTTGTGATATGGTCAGGTGTTAACCAGACTACTAAAACTCTGCTCACGCAGCTCAAATCTTCGTTCTGTGGCGTCTATGTCTATGTTAGGGACCGTCAACATTTTCACATTACCGGAGTGAGTCCCTGCTACATTGGTGGAGCAGGGGGACGAAATAAATTTGCGTTTGTTGACAGTCCCTAAAGTACACGCGTTTGCTTGTTTACGAAAGAGAAAGGACTTTATGGGCATGTGCTCTTTGTAGTCTTGCGTTTTTGGCGGCTCTGGCTCTTTCCGGTTTACAGCGCCACTTATCGGTGTGACATATGTACTACATTGTTTTCACTCAGCGCTCCACGCTCATCTTGACGCAAATATTTTCTGATCCAACACGTAAAAAAAAAACAGGAACATTGTCGTGCAGACAGGGCCTGAGCCCCCTTCAAACCACGCTCCAAACTGGGGACATGGCCGCAGTTTCGATTCATCACACGGAAGTAAGGCAGAAGGAAGTTGGTCGATGTGAGTTCAATACATCGCCGATGACTGGTCAAAATTGGTAAAAATTGCGGGAAAGTTGAGGTGATTGGTCAAAATTGCAACACCACCCTGAATTCACGGGGGTTGGCTGAAGTTGCGCTGAAGTTGCAAATCGCAACATCGCAAATTCTTGGAGGGTCTGATGAATAGTTAACATAACAGTAACAAAATGCCCAAGGTAGGCTTAGGCAGACACAAAGTAATCCAAACTATACATAGAAAAATAAGGTCTTTAATAGATTCAGATAGACTTTATAATTTACTGTTCCCAAGGTGAAATAATTTTCTACAAACACAGACAGAGCTTGTTTGATAAATAGAGACAACACAGCAATAAAGTCACATGACGATAAAACAGAACCTATTCAACACGCCTTGTCAACTTGCCAAAGGTTGTAGTTCATAAGAAGCCAATACAATTAATAACAGTATTCAATCCTGTGTAATTGTTGTATTGGTGTGTAAATACCTGTTTGGTCCCATAATCCTCCCTTTAGTCTCCAGTAGGGTTGCCAACCGTCCCTTGAAAAACGGAATCGTCCCGTATTCAGAAACAAAATTACGCGTCCCGTATTGAGCTGAAAAGGGACACAGACATCCCAAGTTCCAAAAACTCATTTCAGGGAGACTTTTGCAGGGTCTCATTATATATAGATGCTGCTTGCTTTTGCAGACTTCAGCAATTTCCCTAACATTTCAAGGTCATAGCACTCTGTATCATTGAATTTGTTTATTTTACAAGACATACAGTACAGTAGTGAATCCGTTAATCCGTTAATACAGCATTGAAATCAAATATAAGAATTATGTTTTTATGTGTTATGGTTATTGTGAATGATATGGTGTGTAAATAGTACATGGATGTGTGTGATTGTGTGTTTTGGGTTCATGTTAGTGGGTGTATATTATGTTTTGCTGTGTTACTGCGTAATGAGATGTGTGTCAAAGTTAAATGTGTGATACTGTGTGTGTGTATGTGTGTGTTTTAAGAGAAAATCTTTGATTGTTTTTAATGATATAGACCGTTGTTTTTTATCCATGTAACCAGGGACTGCGGATGGAAATTAGCTTTGTAGCTATACTCTGGTGCAGAACATCTCTGTCTTTGTACATAATGGCTCTGTACATTGTCCCTTCAAATAAAGACTAAACTAAACTAAACTAAACATCAGGTTCACAAGAGTTTGGTGACACATCTGACACCTGAATTCTGTTTTGATATAACGCACCAAACGAAATGCACTCTCCACATCACAATTTGAATTAGGCAGAACCAGCAACAGCTTCATTAGTTGACAGAGCTCTTTGAATCTGACCTGACCTGTGCTTACTGATTTGACCTTTGATAGCTTCCCCCAGAACTCATCGATTGACAAATTCCTGTAATTTGGAATGACTTTCTCCAAATTGGTTGAGGTATAATCCAGCACCTCTAAGTGTAGTTCTTCTTTTGCATCTGCATTCATAACATTGGGGAATCTCTCTGCCAAAGTCAAAATCTGCTCTGATGTCACATAATCTTGGCTTTCTGGATTAACAACTGGCAAATTTGTCCAAATTTGGTCTCTCACTGGGAACTTTTCCTTTACCTTTTGGAAGCTCCTGGCATAGAATGCTCTTGCATCTTTTAAGAATTGCCTTGTCTTGTCAGAAGGGAGTTCTTCTGCACTTAAGTGTCTCCTTGTCAAGAACCCAACAAAAAGGTTTTCATCTGCACAGTGGACTTCAGGGTTGCTCACATCTATCTCACATCTCACATCTCCTGCACATTCTGCTCTTTCAACACCTTTGGCACTATGAATCTGCTTCCGATGTCATGCAGGAGCTCTTCAACACTGTCATTTAGTTTGAAAAGAATGGGTGCCTTGTTTTGAAAAATTAAATTAAACTTATCAAAACATGTGTGGCATTATGGAGAAAGCAAGTGTAGATTTTCATAGTGGGGGTCTGTCAGCCCCTTTTCAATATCACGTGACTTCTGATTTTCACTGTGTGATTGAATGAATATATTTTCAGCTTTGGCATCATTGCACACCGACATATCAATAAATCCAACTGCCACCTTATCCTGCGCTTCACTGTAGTACCTGACATCACACATGATGTCATTGCTTTCATCAACCAAAATACTGTATGGCCTGTTTTCTGTGTGGATTAGTCTGTACATATCCTCTGAACATTCAGATTCCAGGGCCAGGTTCATTATGGCTGTTGTTTTAGTAGAGGAACAGGCATAATGATAAAAGAAGAAATTCAATTTGTCAACTGGACAAAGTTTGTTTGGTCGAAAACGTTTCGCCGCTCATCCGAGAGGCTTCGTCAGCTCTAATTAGAATGCTGGTAAGACACTTGCTTATATCTTGCTGCAGGGAGGAGCTAACTAGCTTACTACTTTCCGAAACTATCTCATTGGTTTCAGTCTTTTGGCTGGCTGATTTCATTTACCAGCAACGGACTCGGGAGCATGTGGACGACATGTAATACATGTCTGCCTTTTTTGTGTTTACATTGTATTTTGTACAATACACATGCTTTATACTTTGTTTGTAGGTTTGCACATCCTTATCAATATGAAATTGATCATCTTACAGTAACAGTCTGTTATCAAAGCCAGAGCCTCAGGTAAGGCTGATACTCAAATTCCAATATGCATGGCTATTGTTCTTGGAGTTAAACCAATTAATTATTTTGAAGATGTACAAAGAATTGTTAGAGCCAAAATGTACTTATATTGACACCTTGGAAGAATTGGTTACATTGAATGAGGAACTCTGCAAACAGCATGAATTTGCCGTGGATCTTGAGGTAGGTGTTATCCCATGTTCCATCATTAGACATTTATCTTACTTTTGCTGAGACTTGTCTTGTCTCCCACACAGTGTTGCCAACTTAGCGACTTTGTCGCTATTTTTAGCTACTTTCTGGACCCCCCTAGCGAGAAAATTAGACAAAAGCGACTAGCGACAAATCTAGCGACTTTTTTTTGGTGATCAGAGGCTCCAAGATCGCGGGAGGGGGAAAAAATAATTGCGCCGTATTCCCTCTTTCCCTGTTCAGAGAAAGAGGCAGAGAGGGGCGGGGGCGGAGTTGAGAACAGCGTTATGAGAGGCCGTGCAGCGTGGACTCACACACACACACACACACACACACACACACACACACACACACACACACACACACACACACACACACACACACACACACACACACACACACACACACACACACCAGTCTCTCCTCTGCTCCCTCCCATCTCGTCAGATCGCCTCGGAGTCTGGTCATTCCTCTCTCTGTTTCTGTCATTCAGTTTCTCTCGTCACGTGCATATCCCTCTCTTTCTTTAGAGCCATAGGCTCTGATTCTCAATAAGTGTATGCCTATGCGCTCTGATTTGTTTTCTTTTTGGCGACACAAAGTCACAAGTAGCACTGCTTAAAAAGCTACAGCACAGAAAAGTTTTAAAAAGCTAGTTCTTTAGCACCAAATAAATAAATAAGTAAATAAAAAGCTATAGTTTGCCCACTAGAGCACAAAAAAACAAAAAATAAATAAAAAACTTTAGTTAAACTACAGCACAAAAAAACAAAATAAAAAAGCAAGCTATAGATCTTGGACTACAGCTCCAAAAAAATATCTAAAAAATAAAAACCAAATAAAAAAAATAAAAAACAGCTCGTCTAGCTACTTTTAGCTACTTCTGGGCGGGCCAATAGCTACTTCCAATGCTGGGGAGTTGGCAACACTGCTCCCACAGCACCATTCCTACAGAAGCTTCTTGGGCATCACGTGTCTGATGCAGATTTCTACCAGAGAAGCGGACTTCATCATAGATACACTAGAGCTGTGCAGTGAGATGTACATCCTCAATGAATCCTTCACAGATCCTGCCATTGTCAACCTAACCACCTAACCACTATTGATTGATAAAAAGCGTTTTAATTATGATCTTCAAGACACTTATCTTTATCTTTTGCTCTTGTTCCTTATAGAAATACTTCAAGCCTATTTACACAGAGGACTCATTTCTGGAGGTGCAGAGGAAGCAGAAAAAGTCTTATAACACACAGCAGCTCACTGCCTTCAGATTGCTGTTTGCCTGGAGGGACAAGCTGGCAAGGCAGGAAGATGAAAGGCAGGAAGGGTAGGCTGCTTGGAAATGGACAAACTCACTGTATATATACTATGTTGTATATTGCACTCTGTAAAGCACTGTGTGATTTTATCTGTGAAAGGTGCTATATAAATAAAGGCTTACTTACTTACTTACTTACTTACTTACTTACTTACTTACTTACTTACTTACTTACTTACTTACTTACTTACTTACTTACTTACTTACTTACTTACTTACTTACTTTGGGGAAACCTGCAGGAGATTTGTTTATTTTAGTTGGTGCTCTGCCATATTTCTTCAGCCCACATGCTGTGACACTTCTTATACAGTTTGTTCTATCACATTATATTTTCATTTTTATGTCTGATTAGATACGTCCTGCCCACACACATGATGAACAAGATATCAGAAGAACTGCCAAAGTATATCGTACACATTCATTCATTTCCTTTAACAAAGTGCATATACCCTCAACAAAAATATAAACGCAACACTTTTGTTTTTGCTCCCATTTTTCCTGAGATGGACACAAAGATCCAAAATTCACTCCAGATACACAACACTACCATTTCTCTCAAACATTGTTCACAAATCTGTCCAAATGTGTGACAGCGAGCACCTCTGCCCCGCCGAGACAATCCACCCCACCTCACAGGTGCGCCACATCAAGATGCCGATCCGACATCATGACCAGTGCACAGGTGCGCCCCAGACTGCCCACAATAAAAGGCCACCCCGAAATGTGCATTTTTTTTGCTTTATTGGGGGTCTGGAGACTCAGAACCAGTCAGTATCTGGTGTGACCACCATTTGCCTCATGCAGTGCAACACATCTTCGCATAGAGTTTATCAGATTGTCAATTGTGGCCTGTGGAATGTTGGTCCACTCCTCTTCAAAGGCTGTTATGGACGAAGAACACAGGTGCATTTTATTGATGGCATTTTGAATGCACAGAGATACCGTGATGAGATCCTGAGGCCCATTGTTGTGCCATACATCCATGAACATCACCTCATGTTTCAGCAAGATAATGCACGGCCCCATGTTGCAAAGATCTGTACACAATTCTTGGAAGCTGAAAATGTCCCAGTTCTTGCATGGCCAGCATACTCACCGGACATGTCACCCATTGAGCATGTTTGGGATGTGCTTGACCGGCGTATACGACAGCGTGTACCAGCTCCCACTAATATCCAGCAACTTCGCACAGCCATTGAAGAGGAGTGGACCAACATTCCACAGGCCACAATTTACAATCTGATAAACTCTATGCGAAGATGATGTGTTGCACTGCATGAGGCAAATGGTGGTCACACCAGATACTGACTGGTTCTGAGTCCCCAGACCCCCAATAAAGCAAAAAAAATGCACATTTCGGGGTGGCCTTTTATTGTGGGCAGTCTGGGGCACACCTGTGCACTGGTCATGATGTCGGATCGGCATCTTGATGTGGCGCACCTGTGAGGTGGGGTGGATTGTCTCGGCGGGGCAGAGGTGCTCGCTGTCACACATTTGGACAGATTTGTGAACAATGTTTGAGAGAAATGGTAGTGTTGTGTATCTGGAGTGAATTTTGGATCTTTGGGTCCATCTCAGGAAAAATGGGAGCAAAAACAAAAGTGTTGCGTTTATATTTTTGTTGAGTATATTTAAGGACCTTATAATTTTTTTTCCCTTTTCTTTAGAGAGCCACAGGGCATCATTGCTTGCTGTAACCCTGTACCCCCATTGGTCAGACAGCAGGTCAATGAACTGCATTTATTAGTACAACAGGCCAGAGAAATGCCTCTCCTTAAGGTAAAAAGGAATGTGCATCAAAATCTTGGTCAGACAGATAAACATTTTTTCCCCATGCAGGCCGAAATTGCAGCTCAAAAGAACAAAGGACTTACGCCTGTGAAAAAGGTTTGCTAAATTGTAGTTAATTATGTTCATATTGTTGTTGGTGCTTGGTACTGATGTGATCATCTGTGCATTTAGCCAGAGATTACTTTGTTTGGTCCACATGATACATCACGCGTCTCTGAAAGTGACATCCCTCAGTTTTTATCTCATGGTGGGTCTGACACAATAAAATATAATCTTGTGGTTTCCTGAACTCACAAAAAGGATTGTCCTTTTCTTCCAAGAAATGCCAGTGAAACAAGGATTTTATTTTCTGAAAAGATGGACATGGATATTGATGTAAATAAACTAAGAAGTCTAATGGCAAAACCTAAAATCACCATATTTTTGAGGTCTGAAAATATCAGAAGTACATTTAAATAAATTGTGTATAGATGCCACTGAATCTCAAAAAGTTAATGTATTTGTTTTGCAGGAGGTAGAATCTAAGAAAGCTGAAGATTCACTTTCTGGGTCTCAAATGAAAGCCAGACGCATCATAGAGTCATTTGCAAATCCTTTCCGAATGGTAACAGGAACACTTTTCACCTTGAATATAAAAAATATTTTAAAATTAACATGATTAATATCATTTATTTTTTAGTATTTACCTTCAGATGTGCATGTCAACAAAAATGCAAAGTTTGACCCAAACTCCAAAATATTTGAGGTAAACTGTTATATCTGATGTAATTGTTGAAATGTTAAGTTTAGATTTATATTAAATGTTTGTTGTTTTTATAGATTAGTAAACGCTGGAAGCTGCAGAGTATAGAGCAACAACAGAGAGAACTAGAGGCTAAGAAAAAAGCCAAGGAAGAGGCAAGAAAAGTGACAGGTAAGGAGCTTAAAACCCACATTCATATGCAACCTGGATATGTGCCAAAAAAAAACGGTGAAATGTCAGTGCCCGTGTAATTCAATAATGTCTCTACAGTGGAAAGGAAGAAGGCTAAAAAGAGCTACCAGGAATCTCTGCAGGATGTAGCCAGCTAGCAGCAGTGAGTAATGCACCCTCTCCTCTTTACTTTTCAATTTTGCATCTCAAATAGGCCTCTCAGTCTTTGACAGCTTTATTTATGCCCCTGTTGGGAAAGTAGATGCTCACAAAAAGCACAAGTCATACTCACCCCAGAGCCTGGCACATGCTTTTTCCAGTCACACTTTATTAGCCATTTGAACCCTCTCTTACACCAGCATCTCTTAGTAAAAAAATACAAAAATTTAGCTGCCAGGTTTTAGAAACTGCTTGCTTGTGGCCTTTTCACGTTTATATCTGTCACATGGTGTGCCTAAGGGAGGTAACGGCATGGGACCAAAGCATTAGTGACATGTTCTCCACTCATCAAATGCTCAGTGCTTTTCTTTTGCTCCTGGGATGCTACAGTAGCTCCCCCAAAAGCCCACTTCCTGTTAGAGCTATCTCAATGGGGTTTAGCCTGGCACTATCCCGCTTGGTTAGTCATATGGTGTTTAGTCACCATATGGCGCCTCGTTTTAGCATCTCAATTCACTCACACAAAAGCTTTTTCTTTAACCACAGTGGAGAGAATGTCTTTCCTATTTTTCTTTTGACTCGGAACAGCTTGAGCCATGAATCACTTGAGGTACAATAACTGTACAACAGTAGGTTACCAGTTTGATGTCGATCTAGGTGAAAAGTTAGCTTCAAAACAGTCCTTTTTGAGAAAGTATTTCTAGATGTGTTGGCAAAGTCTGGATGAATGCATCACAGTGCTGGCAGCAAAACTGAAAGTGGTGCTTGCCTTTCTGCCAACTCCAGACAAATATTGACTGAACCGTCTCACTGTTAGTTTCAGCTGACACTCTAGTACTGATGTTTTAAAGCCAATTTATTTTGATAAATGTGTACAATGGTTGTTTGCAATGAAAAGATTGGTATTAAACCACATTCCATATAGCCTTAAAACTGGGTTAAAAATTAATAATAATTTCCTTCTCTATAAAGAATTGTAAATGCAACACACTGACAAATTCAAATTGAAGGTGCACTTTATATATATATATATATATTTTTTTTTTTTTGAGGGGTTGGCCACGTGTGGGTGTTTTAAATTAAAAAAACATGCATTCTTGCTCTCAGTGGGCACGTCTCACCTCAGATCTGACCTGTAACTTGGCCTGGTTACATCACTTGTTTGTCTCCATGGAGATGGATAAGCCTAATGCATATTAATATTAGATCTATCGTCCACAAATCCTGAATTGACTGAAGTGAATTTACTCTGTATTGTCCTGCTTCACTTTGCTCTGTGAAAGTTGCTCATTAAATCATACTTGTGAATACTAGTGATGCGCCATTGGCTTTGTTAGAGCTGGGAACTAGTTATAAATAAATGCTTTATCTTTTTGTGAGTTTAAAATCTGGTTGCAAATTTAAAATGTAATTTGTCACTACTTGAAGATGTATCGCTAAAATGGTACTATGCTACTATGAATTTCAGTAGGGCATGTCCAGGAATATTAGAATACAACATTAAAGTCACATAAACAGTGGTTTAGAGACGAAAGCCCTTTACAAACATTCAGACACTTCCCAGGCCCTAGTGCTGAGTGCGGGTCAGTCGGCTGTATGGCAAGTTGTTGGGGAGGGGAAAAAAAGAAACTTAAAGTACATTTTGACTGATTAGAAATGCTTCTAATTATTATTTGGTTTGGTGGAATAGGCCCTGTGCTAAACAATCAGTTAAGTGGTATTTTATGAAGAAAAGTGTAAAACAAAAAGTACAGGAGGTAGCTATAAGTTAAAACAGAATAGCTCTACCCAGGTCATCAACTGTCATCGATTCCATCCAAAATGCAGTGACAATTTACGCACAAGGAAGGCATTTTCCTTACAGTGTAAACACTGATTTAATAAAAATGTAAAGATGTGTTTTCATTTAATTTATGTGTCAAATCATAGTTGTTGTGTAATTGAGAAATTTTGACCCTTGTTAACATTACAGTTGCTAACTAACAAACCTCTACATATACAGTTGTATGGAAAAAGTTTGGGCACCCTTGACAATTGCTATTATTTTAATTTATAAATCATTGGGTGTTTGGGTCCACAACATAAATTTGATCTATCAAAGAACTAATGAACAAAGTAATATTTCAGCAGTGAAATTCGGTTGTTGTTGTTTTTTTTTAACAGACAATATGGAATACGCATCAAAACAAAATTAGACTGGTGCATAAATTTGAGCACCTTAACAGAAAAATCATATCAATATTTAGTAGAGCCTCCTTTTACAAAAATAACTATCTAGACACTTCCTATATGTTCAGATACATTAACAAAATCATTCATATATAAATTAAATAATTTGGGCCCAAGAATCGAGCCTTGGGGAACACCACATTTGATATTATATCTTTCTGATTCTGTGTCATTAATTTGTACATAATTGTTTTCTGTTTTCTAAATAACTCGCTATCCATTGATGAGCCACCCCTCGAATGCCATACTTGTTCATTTTCTTAAGTAATATTGAATGATTTATTACATCAAAAGCTTTTTGTAGGTCAATAAATATACTTAAGAAATAATTCCCGTTGTCAATTTCAGATGCTATTTTTTCAGTTAGTTCCATTATTGCCATTGCGGTTGAATGTTTTGCCCTAAATCCATACTGGTTATCATTCAAGATGTTTTGTTTCTGTAAAAAACTATCAAGCCTTATTGCAAACACCTTTTCCAATATTTTTGAAAACTGTGGAAGCAGTGAGACTGGCCTATAGTTGGAGAAGTTGTGTTTATCACCATTTTTATAAAGTGGTACTATTTTGGCTAATTTCATTTTTTCTTATTTCATCTTTTTCCACCTTGCATTATTCTTTACAAAGTAGTGTGGATAAGGATGCTTCCCTGTCTTGCTTATCACTCTATTTATTATTCCCCAAGTTGACTTAATGTTATTTTTGTTTTTATTTAGTTGTTCACGGTAATATTCTTTTTTTCTTTTCCTGATAATCCATACCAATTTGTTTTTATATTTTTTATACTTGTCTTCTGCCTCTCCTGTTTGTGTTTTCAAAAAAAATGTATACAGATATTTTTTCTTTCTACATGCATTTTTTATTCCTTTGGTCATCCATGGTTTCTTCCCTTTTCTGTCGGGAGGTTACTAATGGGCAATTTTTATTATAAAATCTTATCACTGTATCTATAAAAGATTTGTATGCTTGATTGACATCATTGACATAAACTGAATCCCAACTTTGTGCTTTCGGATCATCATTAAGTGCTGTTGGGGCTTTCATTGATCTGTTCCTTGACAGTTTTATAATCTTTCTCGGTTTTATTAGGGACCGAGCCCGAAGGGCTTTTGAGCATGTTCCCATGCTTCAAAACGAACAAAACTTTGCACGGGCATCACAAAGTGCGGCCAGTACGACCACAAAAAGACCCGTCCCCCGGTGACCCCCAGGAGCTCGATAGCGCTCCCTAGCGCGTTGTCTTTCGGGGCTGGCATACCGTTTAAGCTAGGCGCACGAAATTCGGTAGGGACGTGTATCTCAATAAGACGAACAAATGCCTCACTGCAATGTCATGGCCACACCCAACAGGAAGTGAGATAATTGGCCTTTTGTGTGATTTTGGGGTATTTGACATACAATGGAATTTGAACCGTACCGTACACCATACCTCAGATGGGCTTAAATTTTGGTGAACATAATCTTAAGATGTTGGAGATGTTAAATTGCGAAGGATTTTCAAATAGGCAGTAATATGACGATACGGCAGATCGATAAAAAAGCGCCACCAACAGGTTAATTATGAACAACACTCAAAATGCTTCTCCTCCCTCAATTTCATAGCATCATAGCATCTTTGGACCGAGCCTCATCAGAAATATCGCTGGATTTTTTAATATCTCTTATCGTTTTGTCGTGACAGCCAATCAAACGTGTCTGTCCGAAAGCCGATCCACCCGATACTGACCTTTGTTGCTAGGCAACGCCCTGATCAAAGATCTTTGATCTTTATGTTCCTTTGATCTAATATAGCTGCAAGCAGCAATGTGGGGCCCAGCACCGAAGGTGCATGTAGGCCTCAGCATGTATTATTAAAATTCCTGCAACTTTGACCTTAACAGGGTCTAACAGGGTCTGTTAGCCAGGCTTCCCAGGCTCCCAGGCTTCCTATGAAGGGTTCCCAAGATTTGAGCTCACTTTAAAAACTTGGTATCTCTGGGATCCTTAGGCGAAGACTGATCCAACGCAATCATCAAATTAGGCTGGTCTGGTAAAAAGTTGTGAAATTTGGCATGCACATTCCAGCCAGTCTCCTCATTACCCACAGCAATTTATAGGCCCCCACCCCAAACTCTCTAGCGCCACCAGCAGGTCAAAGTTGCAGGAATTTTCAGGTACACTTCTGCGTGTAACTTTTGAACCGTATGTCCAATATTCAAAAACTTGGTATCCCTGGACTCCTTGGGCGAAGCCGAATCCAACGCACCCTATCACGACATTTTCCGCCATGGTAGATTTTCCGCCATTTAGAATTTTATGAAAAACACTCAAAATGCTTCTCCTCCCTCAATTTTTGTTACCTGGCCAGCCAAATGATATCTCTCTGTATTTCCTATACAGCGCGATACCATTTGGACACCCTCCATCCACTCTCGCTCCTCCGGTTACAAACGGACTCCGCGATTCTGATTCGTTCAAAGATGGTGACGTCAGTGCACCCGCCTTTGCCCGCAAAGTCACTCTTAGGCAGCGGAAGTTCCGCCTCAGTTTTGAATCAAGATGGCGCAATCTCTGATTGGTTCACTTAGCTGTCTGTCTACGCGCAAACGCAGCGCATTCTGTGGATCAAGCGTTACCAGACTCACTCGCTGGTACAGCGATGAGTCATGGAGTCTTCCAGGCAACAATTTTTGGCCAATTTTGCTCAAATTTGGTACATAGCATCTTTGGACTGAACCTCATCAGAAATATCCCTTGATTTTTATCTCTTATCGTTTTGTCGTGACAGCCAATCAAACGCGTCATAAAAGTCGCCAAACAGGAAGTGAGCTCATATCTCCGGAACCCTTCATAGGATTATTTTCAAACTTTTCACAGATAAGTTTGAAATAGCTACTACGTCCCTTATATTTGAATGATATTATTTTTATTTAAAGGGGTGTTATGCAACATTCAGTGCATAATCTGTTTCCTACCTGTCACCATGGAGATTTTATATCTTTGCCTGGATCATACAATAAAATCAATCAATAAAACCAACCAGTCAGTCAATGAATCAATCATTAAACTTGTTTATCTTTCATTTATTTAATTACAGTTCTGTTTATGGAAAATATATACCTTAAAAAGCACCTGACCTCTTTATATAAAGCAATAACATCTCCATGGTGACAAGTACGTGAAATATGACATAGGCACAGATCATTTTTTCATTTGTACCAAGATGACTACACAACTACAGAATCCCCCCCCCCATCCCCCCAGACACTTGCTCCAGTTCCTCCAGGGGGATCCTGAGGCATTACCAGGCCAACTGAGAGACATCGATCCTCCAGCATGCCCTGGGTCTTCTCCTGTGCCCTCCTCATGGAACACCTCCCCAGGGAGGAGGCCAGGAGTGTGGTAGACAAGGGAACTGTAAAATATGCACGGAAGCTGCTATCGCACTTTCTATTAACATGACATTTTGTGCAGCTGAAAATACTTTGTATGCAGGCGTGGAGAATACCCCCCACCCCAGATTGGCCGCAGGTGTGAGGTCCCGACCAACGCCGCTTGCGGCTTTAATTTTGTGTTTGTATTTACAAGACGTAAATATGGGTAAATGGTCACTGATGTCAGTTATTAGGACCCCACTTAGTACAATATCTTCATTTATATTTGTAAAGATGTTGTCAATAACTGTTGCACTTTGTGTGAAAAGTCCCTCAGTCGTCCAGGTAGAATCCATGATAAAAGGAGAAGTTCAATTTGTCAACTGGACAAAGTTTGTTTGGTTGAAAACGTTTCGCCGCTCATCCGAGAGATCTTAGCCAGGGAAAAGAACTGGTTTGAGAGGGGAGTTAAAGAGGCTATTTTTGTCAAAAAAGAGAATCCGTCGTTAAACAGAAATGGGGGAGTTAGACACAACTTGTCTCCCATCTATAATTCGATTCTCAAACAAAGAATCATTAGGACAGACAAGCCATTGCAGAGGGGTGGAGAGGGTCGTTGTCTTGAATAGGGAATTGGACGCCAGAGAAATTTGAAATACAAAGAGACAGATTAGTTGATAGTTTCAGAGCTATTTCAGTGTAGTGAGCGCCGCCTAGGGCTTATAGATATGCTAATACAAGACGCCAGAGGAATTCGTAAAACAAAAGAGAGTAGCTGGAATAGGTTCAGAGCTTTGTTCAGGGTAGTTAGCTCCTCCCTTGCAGCTAGATATAAACAGGGTCTAACCAGCATGAGGGCCAGAGCTGACGAAGCCTCTCGGATGAGCGGCAAAACGTTTTCAATCAAACAAACTTTGTCCAGTTGACAAACTAAACTTCTCCTTTTATCATGTTGCACTTTGTGCTGTAATTCTAGTTGGTTTATGTATTAATGGAAATAAGCCCAGACTGTTCATTGTGTTTAAGAAATCCGCTGCTTTTTGGTCCTCCTTGTTTCCCAGGTTAATGTTAAAATCCCCACAAATAAACTGATTCCTGTTTCTATAATTATCAAACATTTCCATTAGTCTTTCAGTAAATTATTGAGCACAAGAGTCTGGTGGTCTGTATACACAGCTTATTAAAGTATTTTTTTCTGTTGCAGATGCAATTTCCACAGTTACAATTTCGATTCCATTATTTTCAATTGTTGTCATTTAATTTACCATTTTGCAGTTTAAATCGGAATGTATGTATAATGCCACCCCTCCACCTCTTTTGCTCTTCCTGTTTACTGAGAAAAGCTCATATCCCTCCAACTGTACTTCATTCATGAGGTCATCCCTAAACCATGTTTCTGTGATTGCAATGATATCAAACTCTTTCTTAAAATTACTCATATATTCTTTTATTTCTGACAATTTACTGTAAAGACTGCGGCTGTTTAAGTGGAGATAGTGAGAGTATCGACTTCAAAGTTTTGATTATTAAATTGTTCCAAATTGTAATATTCACAATCCATTGTAATTATATGTTCATTTATTTTTGTATCCAATTCCTGTATGTGATTCATATTTGTTTGTTTGTTCTAAACTAACAATATTGTACATAACCATATATTTTGACACACTTCACAATTAGACGTTTCATTTTGCTTGTTTAAATTTGGCAAGATCATCCATATTCCTGACTTGAATGGCATTTGTTCCTTCTTTTACCCTTATCCAAACTCGACAGTTCCAAACTATTATATGGTTTTGCTTTTTCAGAAGCCTTGCCTCCCTTGCAATATCTGCATTTTTTTTCGTCAAGTGCTCATTCACATATACGTTTGTGCCTTTCAATTTTTTTTGCTTGTTTCAGTAGATCATTTTTATGTTTATGTATGTATGTATGTTTATGTTTATGTATGTTTATGTATGTAAATCTCACAATGATGGATGGTTTGTTTTTACTATTTCTGTTTGGAAGTGTATGACATGCTGATATTTTGTCTTGATGGACGTTAATACCTTTTTTAAGAAAAAAGTCAGTCACTTGCTGCTCCAGTGTCCAAAGCTCTTCAGGTGGTGTATTTTCTCCAGTTGCTCCACCTGGATTCACAACTCTGGCGTATGATCGATGTTTCGTTTCTAGACCAGATATTACAGCGTCCTCTTTTCTGGAGTACTGCTCCAGGTCCTCCACACGCTGTTCAAGCTGCATTATTAGTTTGTCCTTTTCTTTCACAATCGCTTTTAGTCCTTGGATCTCCTCCAACAAGTTGTCAAGACATGACAATTTGACTGACATGTCCGTCAATGTTTTCTTTAATGCTGTCCAAGTCCTCTCCAAAGTCTACTCCTTTCTTCGGTGGCATGGTGGGGGGCACGCTTGGGGTCACTCCCAATCCCAAGTGTGCAACGCCGGTAAGCACCGCACCCAAGGGCGAGGCCCGACCCAGACACTCCGATTGGCCCCGTGCGCTCTGGGGAGTCGCGAGCTGGTGAAGCCGGATCCCTCCACCCAGATAGGCATGCTAATCTAGACGCCAGAGAAACAAAAGACAGAAACCAATAGGCGAGATAGTTTCGGAAAGTAGTTAGCTAGTTAGCTCCTCCCTGCAGCGAGATATAAGCAAGTGTCTTACCAACACTCTAACCAGAGTGACAACTGACAAAGCCTCTCGGATGAGCGGCGAAACGTTTTCGACCAAACAAACTTTGTCCAGTTGACAAACTGAATTTCTTCTTTTATCAAAAATGTACAATGTAATTATTCCACAATAGACAAAAACACTGAATTATTTATTTATTCGACAATTATTTATTTAAGCAGGGGCGCACGAACTGTTATGCGTGTGTTTCGCCACAAGGAGGCAGAAAGCCGTCTGCTCTCTGCTTTGGTGCAGTGGTGAAGAAGACAGAAGAGGCACCGCTCCATGCGCATGCGCCGCGCTCACGGTGCCACATTGGCTTTACGCGTCAGTGCAGCTAGTGGCGATTTTAGCGTCATGGACAACATCAAGGAAGGGTGGTTCACCGAGACATGCACGCTGTGGCCGGGACAAGCCATGAGCCTTCAGGTGGAAGAGGTCCTGTACAACAAGAAGTCCAAATTTCAAGATGTGCTGGTTTTTAAGAGGTGACTACTCTCAACTTTGCTGCAGTGCTAGCTTCTTAGCCACCCAGAGTTCGTCAGGCTGAAACGTAAACATCACCATATGGGGGCGAAGTGATTACAAATGAAGTGATGACCATTAGATTATTCGTTTCAATCTCAATTAGATTGTGGGTTATTTGTCTAACTTCCTGTCTGTACTGGAAGTGCCTAGCCGTGTGTTGTGTAACTTGACAGTTTGTGAAGAAGCACCATGCTTTTGGATCAAATATCTGACCAGGCAGTCGTCAAATACTCTACTAGCTACTCATAATATGTGTGGTAACACAAACAAAACCTGTCATTAAAAGTCTTCATTTCACTAGCAGTTTGTTAGTGTAGTCCCTGCGAGACAAAACATCATGCCTTCTTAAATCTTATTGATTTTCAGGTAATGGTGGTTCTCTTGCCCAGCAGGTGGTTAACACGTGTCTGGCCCATAGGTTACAGTAATGCTTCTGGACTGAGTCAGTATTTGGCAGGATAAGGCAGCAGCTGCTCCTTGTTTCTGCCCACTGTCAGTCTTTAAACTGTACCAGTCACTTTATGTACTGAAGCTTGTAATAGAATTAACTTGAATTTGTTGCTAAATGCAGTATATCTTAGACTTAGACAAACTTTATTGATCCACAAGGGACATTATTTGGATACAGTATCGCAATCAATGTGGATAAATAATGGCGATAATCAAACAAATCACTTGTAGCCTACATCTGTAGTAGTTGATCTAGTCTTCATTATAAATACAATTAAACCTCTGCTTTCTGACATGTTGCCATTTTGCCTCAAGTCTATCAAAACCAGATAAAACCAACTTGAACTAATTGGTTTATTTCAACAGTAACACATCAGTGCTTTTGATGGATGTATAGTAATCCAGGCCTGATTTTTCATATCTATGCAGTATACCTGATAACTGGTCAACTCTGATTTTGCAGTAAAACATACGGAAATGTCTTGGTGTTGGATGGAGTGATTCAGTGCACAGAACGAGATGAGTTTGCTTATCAGGAAATGATAGCAAACCTTGCAATCTGTAGTCACCCCAATCCCGAGAAGGTATAATGTAAACTTGTATAATTGTTTGCAATTGTTCAATCAAAACTATGCTTTATAACTGTTCTGCATGATCCCAATTTGACAGGTGCTAATTATTGGTGGAGGAGATGGTGGAGTGCTTAGAGAAGTGGTCAAACATCCACTAGTTCAAAAGGTTGTTCAGTGTGAGATTGATGAGGTAATGCATTTCAGTATCTTTACGTATCTCACTGGTCATTGTAGGGCATCTGTGAATTGAACCATTATCTCTTGTACAGGATGTCATAAATGTATCCAAAAAGTACCTCCCAGGAATGGCCAAAGGTTTTTTCAGCCCAAAGCTGACCCTCCATGTCGGAGATGGCTTTGAATTTATGAAACAAAATCAGGATGCATTTGACATCATTATAACAGACTCATCAGATCCTGTTGGTGAGTTTTAATACTTTGCTCCTTCGTTCTGCTCATAGCCTGTATACAGTTTATGGTGGACCATGTATTTATCCACATTGTTGTTTCAGGCCCTGCAGAGAGTCTGTTCAAAGAATCATACTATCAGCTGATGAAGACCGCATTAAGGCCAAATGGGATTCTTTGCTGTCAGGGTAAAAACTTCTAATCAGTAATGAACCTTTTTGTTACCACAGTGACTACAGTCTGACATCAGACTCCACTTCCTGATCTTGTCTCTTTGTGTGTATCCTTTCCAAATGGACCGATGCCAGAAAATGGAACGGATATTAAAATGGCCTGTCTCTTGTATCATTCCACAGGAGAGTGCCAGTGGCTGCATTTGCAGCTGATAAAGGACATGCAAACCTTTTGCAAGTCCTTATTTCCAGTGGTGGACTATGCCTACTGCACCATCCCCACTTACCCCAGTGGGCAAATTGGCTTCATGTGCTGCAGTAAAAACCCTGTGAGTCTTTTAGCTGATGCATCACTAAATGCCTGACGTTATACTAGAAGCTTACATGCGTCATTAAGAGTCATTACTTCTTCTTTTATTTAGGAAACAAATTTCCGTGTGCCACTGAAAGAGCTGTCCAAAGACGATATTGAAAGTATGAATCTTAAATATTACAACACAGAAATCCACAAAGCTTCATTCATCCTGCCAGAGTTTGCAAGAAAGGTAAACATTACTATATATACACAAATTGTACTGATACACGTTGACTTATAAATCATTTTTTGTCAGGCTTTGAATGATGCGTGACCACTGCATCCATATTCAGAGGCGTCTGCACGTCAAAGCTCAGCACTCGCATCAGAGATCTCTGAATTATACAGAGGAAATATGTCCTTTGTACAGGGAGATCTTTTCAGTCTCTCACTGTTATCAGTCTGTTTCATTCAAACCGTTTACTTTTTTATTCTGTCAACTTGATCAAACTAGGGAAGGGGGATAGTACAACCATGAAATCTGACCTCAGACTAAAACTTGTGTTCCCTTTATCAGTGTCATTGTACCCGCACAGTTTGTACAGTGTATGCAGTATACATGTATTGCTTTTTATTATTTATGTAACAAATTTACCTCCTGCTTTACTGTATAATCAGCCATACCTGTTTAATTCATCTCTGCTCACGAAACTTATAGTGCCTGTCATAAGCTGGTGGCTAAAAGGTTGTCCTGTTCTGAGCAGGCAGGGAAAGAAGAATTATTACAGCATTTTAAGATTTGTTATCCAGCAGCAACAGACATTATCGATGGAATTATGCAACTGTAACTTGACACACTGTCTAGTTATATACAATATGTGCGCCAGGCATTAGACTAGTATCAATGTATTACAAAGATTAAGCATCGCAGTTGATGTAATATGACTTATTGTAGTAAAACATTTGGATGTTTGATGCTAATGAGCTCTAAAACTGTTTTTATAATTATGAACTGTTAATAAATTCGTATAATCAGTGCTACCCTGCACCTGGACATTTTTTCATGGTCTATGCTGAATGCCTTAAAAAAGTTATCCTTCAGTTGAGAATTGTATTCTTTGTGCAGCGTTATATAAATCAAATGTATTAGTTCTATTAGTTTAGTATGGTTCTTATGAATGTTACAGCAGAGTTACTGCAATGTCAATATTTTGCCAAAAGATGGCGCCATTCAACGCGAGATGAGTTGTTGACTAAACCGAACCCTCGCTCTATCGCAGTTCACTTTTCGCGGCCTCGCTGTTTCGCAGATTTTTATTTTGTTTTTTAAATTTTTTTTATAGTGTAACTTTTTTTTTTTAACAGTGTAACATTGTGTCCTGCGTCCTGATTGGCTAAGAGACTAGACCAGGACTAAACCTGGACTAAACCAGGTCTAGACCAGAACTAAACCAGGTCTAGACCAGGTCCAAACCTGGACTAAACCAGGTCTAGACCAGAACTAAACCAGGTCTAGACCAGGTCTAAACCTGGACTGGCCCTGGACTAAACCAGGACTAGACCAGAACTAAACTGGGACTAAACCGGGACTAGACCAGGTCTAAACCGCTCTTTGCTGGTTTTGTACGGCTGTTTTGTGGCTCGGGCTAAGCACGCGGTCTGGGCGCGGCGGTTCTATCTCGTGCTCGCGGCGTCGCGCCAGTCACGTTTCTCTGTCACAGATTTGTCCACGATGAGGGGTGCACGTGTGGAGCTTCTCCAAGGGGTTGGTGCAGGTCGCATCGCGTCCAGGGACGTGGTGGTGCTCCTCGCACGTCCGCCGGGGCTTCCGGGGCCGTGTCTCCCCCCACACGTCACTATTAATACATTTTGTTGAAAATCTACAAAAGTTTGAGTGTTAGAGAAAAATGTGAGAAAATTTGTGTGTGTGTGTGTGTGTGTGTGTGTGTGTGTGTGTGTGTGTGTGTGTGTGTGTGTGTGTGTGTGTGTGTGTGTGTGTGTGTGTGTGTGTGTGTGTGTGTGTGTGTGTGTGTGAGAGAGTGTGAGAGTGTGAGAGTGTGAGAGTGTGAGAGTGTGAGAGTGTGATGTTAAAACATGTAGAATAATTGTAAAACCAGGACTAGGCCAGGTCTAAACCGGGATTAAATCTTTGCCTTGTTTCGTGACAGTGCACGTGTCCGAGCGAGTTTGAGTGTTTAAACAAGAGAGAAATGTGAGAAAATGTTAATACCTGTCTGAGAAAGGTGTATAATGTGTGTGGTGAGGCGTTTACAGCCTTAAAGGGACAGTGTGTAAGATTTTTACCCGTTAATTACTGAAATTGAAGATACCCATTCAAAAATACATTGTTTTCCAAGCCTTTTCACTTCCATCATGAAATCAAAGTATTCTTTTGGACTTGGATATAGTCACATAAAAGGGGGATCTTCCCCATGCAGAGGAGGCCATTTTGAATACGAGAGCCGCAGAAGGACATTTGGGCTCCGTCTTCGGCAAGGCTCGTGGTTTGGGGTAAACAACACAAGCATGCTGCCGGATCACACGTCGTAATGGATCTAACACGTGTTTTGGACTAAATTGTTTTACTGGATTTTATTCGCTGGATCCTTACGGACAAACTGAGAGCAAGTATATGAAATACAGAGTTTGACCTGTGCAAAGCATTCTAAGGTAAGCTAACCTTGTTTTGTGCTTTTCCGTATAAAAGCCCCATGTGCTCGGGGAGTGATTGTTGTGCAGGGAAATGAATTGCATAGTCAAAAAGAGGAGACTGTAAGGTTTCATTTGATGTGTAGAGTGTCATGGTACATGATCAGTAATGTGTGTTTTCATGAGAAAAAAAAAAACGGGACCGCATTTTATTTATACAGTAGCAGCGTGCGGCTCGTGCGCGGGTGACCCTCGAGGTCTGCCGTAGCTAAAACAGAAAGTGCAATAGCACCATCCACCTATGCGCCACGAATCCTACACACTGGGGCTTTAAGACATATATAATAATTGTAAAATATAAAGTTGTCCTACTTTGCGGATTTCACTTATTGCGGGCTATTTCTGGAACCTAACCCCCGCGATAAACGAGGGATTACTGTAGATCTATTTTCACACAAATAATCCACCGTTTTTGAGAACTCTCCTGAGTCCTGTTCATATTAAAAATAATGCAACTGCCCACGTTAGATTATCTGGTTATTATTATTATCTGTTAATGATTACCATCAACTGAGACTCTTTTTAAGCAAGCCCTGAAAGTTTTTGATAAAAACAGAAATCATGAACTTTATTATTGTAACATAGAGAACAGATACAACTTGTTAAAATTTGACAATTTGAATTTTTATTGAGATGCAGCTTTTCCATAGAATTCTCTACATGCTGCTCCCCCTCCTTAAAGAGGCTTCTTCCAGCTAAGATCAGAGTAGATGACTAGAACAGCTCACTCATCTGTAAATTCTGATCTGACCATTCCCTTTAACTGTGATGGGACAGTCGGCTTTCTCATACACAGCAGCAAAAAAAAAACAACTTGAATACGCTTCCAGATGATCTTAAAACTGGCACTAACTACCACACTTTGTCTCATGGACTAAAACGATGGCTTCTGAGCAGCAGGTCATGTCAATGTTAGGCTTCTTCAGACATTTACACATTCTGACAGATGAATTGTGTGGATGTAAATGTACTGTGTTTGTCTTATGACATTTGTCTTGATGGTCATGTTAATAATAATAATAATAATACATTATAACACTTACATAAATGTAAGTGTACATTTTAGAGGATACTGATGACAATGAAAATTGAATTTATGGAAATTAGAATGAATTAATTGTGATTGTTTTAAATGATAAATTGGATAGTGGTTATTTTAAGGAGATTTTTGGTAGAGTAAAGCCTATCTCATTCCCTCACAGGCAGACTATCCAAATTCACTATGACCAATTATTTTGTCCATAAATGTTCCGAGTAGCCTAGTATTGAAATGAGGGCTGAGAATGTCAGGGTCCCTTATTGTTTGTCTACTTTTTGAAAACATGAATAGTCTAGGACTGTTTTCAAGTCTAAGCCTTTGAATTCACAGACAAAAATGTCTTGAAGAATAAACAGTCTGGATAATCGCTTGTAATCACTCTTGTAACTTTGTTTAATTCAACAGCATCTGTAACAAAGGGGAGGTATTTTAACTGAAGCTACAGTTATCTCAAGTGAAGGCCTTCAAAAGAGGATTTAATGTACAATTCAAAATCCTGTGTTTCTTCTATTAAGCTTACCGACTAAATTGAGATGGAGTATTGTTCACACATGGTCAACAAATTAGTTTATCTCTTTCATCTGTGTGACTGTTGACTTGAAGTCCACAATTATGGGCTCTATTTGGGGTGCAAACTAAGCAGTGTATTCGCAAATATATTCAAAGGAGAGGTAAAAATCACAAAATCGTTTGCCTCATACACATACAGTCATAAATAAAGGTCTGAAAGTGTAATGCATTAATGTTGTAATGATACTAAAATTACCGTCTTTATTTCAATACTAATGAAGATTCTTCATATTTGATACTGATTTTGAGTCTACAATTATTGTAATAGTAATATAATAGTAAGAAGAATTAGACAATATCATATTTTTTCCACACTAATAATATAAATAATAATAAAATAATAATATCAAATTGCATGCATGTAGCCTACTAATTACACTGTAACTCTGATTTGGATCAAGACTATTCGTAAACTATTCTGGAAACGTCATATTTTTTTCTATTTTTTTGTATCTAATATCTAGTGTCAATTACATTTTTGACAACCATATACTGTATCTCATAATACAAAAAAATAATAATCAAAGAATCTCATTAGTTATCATTATATCTGTCTATTCCAATCCTTCTAATTTCACATTTTTCCATTTGCCTACATCCTAGGAAAGACAAGCCCTAGCCTAGAATTGCCCCACCATTGTAACTATACAGTTGCTTTCCATGATATCTGATTGAGGAAGGACAATAGCTTTTAGTGGTGCCTTTTACTTGTGCATATCTGTCATGCGTGATTCCCCCAAAGGCTTTTCCTCCTCCTCTGTGCCCAGTGTTAGACCGCTCAATTGTAATCTGCAGGTGTCAGAGAGAGGAAACCCATGTGAGACAAGTACAATGGTAAACACAATAGGGCTGTAATCACTGTGTCTAGGATAGCTATGACCACTCTGTACCTCTCCCATTCAGAATTCTGACCCCTTTCTTGTCATGGAGGCTTGTGGGGTCATTTATTGATATTACTCCTAAAAATGAGTCTACCTAAAAAAAAATGGCATTTCGAGACATCAAAAACCACAGTGACGTGTCTGTTTATCGCAGATGTTTGCCCCTTGAAACCCCACCACAACAATTTGCCAAAAGGCTAACAACTCAATGGCTCAATTTGTTCTGTCCTGACCCCTTATAGACCACTCCCCTGCGAGCATTTTCACCACCGGCGGCAGCCCTGTCATCACACACCCACCAACCCCTCTACGTCAGCCGCACCACGGGGAGAGGCATATAAAAGAGGGGGGGACTTTGGAGGTAGAGGCATAAGAACAAACCAAGTCTCCAGTGACCAACCAACTAGTATTACAACCACCTGCACTGCTGCTGCCTGCCTTCTTTTGCTCTTTTCTCATCACCGGATCTCCTAATTGGCTCAGAATTAGACTTATTCACTGTACTTTTCACTGTATAGCACTTTGGACTTTTTGGTACGCAGCATGCAGCTTTTGGTGATCTTAGCAGCTCTTATGGGGGTGGTCTTCAGCGTCAAAGCAGCCTCCGCTCTACCTGTGGAAGACAGAACTCCGCTCCATGCAAGCAGGGTAAGAAGAAATTAATTTTGCCTCATACATTTCTGGGCATTTTAAGGTGTTGATGTGTAAAAATTTTTTATATATATATTAGTGGAAATTGACTTTATTTTTCTCTTTGTAGGAGTTGAGTAAAGAGCGTAAAGAGTTGATATTGAAACTGGTATCTGGTTTGCTGGATGGAGCACTGGACACCAACATGCTTCCTGGAGAGGGGTCACCATCTCTGGATTTGGAGGAGCCACTGGAGTCCCGGCTGGAGGAGAGGGCAGTGTACAACAGGCTATCATTGCCCCAGCGTGATCGCAAAGCTCCCTGTAAAAACTTCTTCTGGAAAACGTTCACATCCTGCTAACAACGCCAAAAAGCAAGACCAAAAAGAAAAGATGAAATGATGAATTTGCAACGATTTTCCTGGGCAGACCACATGAACTGTAGTAAACCTCAGCTGTACATATCTCATCAGACATCTATGGACTTCACTGAGACGCGTGTCTGTTTACTGAATATGATTTATTTATGTATTTATGTACAATGGATGTATTTATGTATTTATTTTAGGGCCAAATAAAGCATGATCTAATGTTTGACATGAGTTGGTTGATTTTTACTAGCGAAATTGTGCATTGCTAAGATCACACATTACTTTTAAACTTGTTTATTTTGGTAGTTATCATTTATTTTAATTTTTAGCTATTTTTTAATCCCAATATTTAATAAGTCCTGTGAATCTTTAAAAAAATATGTCCATTTTTATTCCCTAAAATGCTCTTTAAGAACAATTTTCAAAATACAAATTTGATTCCCTTTCAATTATTGTTTAAAAATGGACATATAAGAACCACAAAAAAGCATGATAGAGGCTTGACAGAAATGAGGAATAATCTTAATAAAAAGAATAAGAAGTTATTTTACTTTTTCCTGAAGTCCTGTAACTTATATATTCCAAATCCCAAAATTAAATCAGTTGAACACACACACATTATATAATATATTTACATTGGTTTTTTTTGTTTTTTGGGGGGTTTTTTTGTTTTTTGTTTTTTTTTTAAAGTTATTTACCAAAACACGCACTTCATTAATTCCTACACTCACAGTCACTGACCCACCAACGGTCAATAAACACACTGTAGAAGTCTACAAATCAAATGCTGCAAACCCAATGAACTCAGTTCCACCGATAATAAGAAACCTGTATGTGCCAGTGTAAGGCCAACCCAGCGTATCCAACACTGGTCCATACAGGTCACATTCCATAACTCCGGCTGGGATAATGACGTGACCCTATCAATAAGCTTTTCGATTCTAGATACCAAAAATCACCTTTTGACGTAAGGAGCTCCAATCCTTTAGAGAACAATTACCATATGCCCTTGGAGCACTTCTGGCATCCAGCCTTATTATATGTGTGTTTTTTTTAGTCACCACCCACTGCTCTATAGACACCGGTCACAATCGACCTGCGTGGTTCGTTTTTATGGGGTTGATGAATATGAGGTGGGCAAATTACATGCAGGTGCAGTTTCCTGCTGTTAAAGCCCGTACAAATGGCACTCGCACACAGATGGCTAATCATGCCGTGAATAAACAAATAAAAACAGCACTTTGCAGCACACTCAGAAAAGGTTTTACTCACAGGAGCCCCGCTGTTATAGTCATGCAATAAATCAGCTATTCTTCTCCCATTGTTGTTGTTTTTTCTGCCACTTTATACTCAGACTTGTTGGTAAATGTACAAATACTTTGTTGAGTGGCGTTACTAATGTAGTATAAATAACAGGATGTCATTATAGGAGTGAATCAACATGTCAAGTCAAAGTGAATAGGCTTTCTCCTTGAAACTTTTTCAGTTCTTCCTTTCTAAATGCTCTTAGAAACATCACATGCATACAACTGGCACAACACAAACATTAGATTACTGTTGCATTATCCCTTGTAGGCCACAACAAGCTTAATAGGTTCATGTACGCAATAATGTTTTTCTTTCTACAAACCCATTTACCATCTTAAAGGAACACAATACATATGTATACAATATACAACATTTGTCATCACACATTAAAGGGAATATAGCCTAGTATTGTCGTTTTAACAATCAAACTGGCATATAAAATGATCATTTTCATTGTTGACCTAGTTAGAATACAGATAAATATAATAATTCAATCAAGTCATGCATAAAACAATTACCAAGAATCAAGCTTAGTTACTGCTTTTAAAAGCTTAAGGTTTAGGGTTAGTGGTATTTAAGCCTGAACCATTCTTAATAAACTATTATGTTCATTATTAATTCATTATTTCTTCATGCTTTCCATCGATCCTTTCTCTTGACGTGGAGGAGCAGCAGCTCTACTCCGTGTTCCGTGTGACTGAGCTCCTCTAAGGGAATGCTCAGCCACTCTGTGGAGGAAACTCATTTCGACTGCTTGTCTTGTCCTTTCGGCTCATGACCAAAGCGCATGACCATAGGTGAGAGTAGAAATGTAGATTGGCTGGTAAATCGAGAGCTTTGCCTTTTGACAACTTCTTTACCACAACAGTTCAATGACTGCATCACTGCAGGCTCTGCACCAGTCCTCCTGTCAGTCTTCTAGCTTTATTAAGGCTAATTAAGATGTATAATGTGTTTTAAAGCAAAATGCTTTAATTTACACAAAAGTTCAAAACTCCATGCGCAGCTTCCAGGTGCTGGTAACAACAGGCACATTGAATAATTCCAGAAAAGAAGAAATTTACCGCACACTCGCTTGACTTTACTCTTATTCCTTTATTGGGCTTAGAGCGAACAATGCGTTTCGCGTTTTCGTCTACGCTGTAGACGTTGTCTTTTCTGGCTTTAATTTACACATTTAGATGTTTATGTTAATGCTTTGTTGGCACCACGGCAATAAAAGGTTAATCACAAAAACTGAGAAAAAATGAAGCTAGAGAACATTCAAACCATATGATTATAGACCTACTGATATCCTATTTAGACAAAAATAAAAACAGGAAATAAATGTGGTGGTTGAACTAATTTCCTTCCCAATTGTAATGTTCCTACATACAAATAGAACAGTGGGTGATGATTTTGCTGTTTAGCTCTCTTTGATTCTGGGGAAATGGTAATTGTCCTGGTTAACAATAACAAAAATGAACTAGAATGAACATATAATGTTGATTAATATATAAACATTATTGTTTTACACACTATTCTTATTCATTGACATCCCCATATTTAATCTTCTTCTTATATAAAATGCATGTCCTTGGTAGATCTTGAATCTTACGGCACCCCCGGGGGACAGACATAGAGTACTCCCTTATCTATGCCTATTTCCTATCTCCTAGCCTCTATCTCCTAGCCTATCTTCCTATCTCCTCCAGCTTTTGTCTGACAGTGATGGACAACAGATGCGCTCCTATATCACACTGAACACATGTAAAGACACAATTTAAAGCAAGTTCACACTTCTGATTGATTACACTATAAAAAGCATGCTTTCTTCCTACTCACTAATCTCCTGCTGTGTTTGTATATGGGTTAAAACGTAAGGAAATGAACACTTTGAATTCCTTTTTAATGCAAATGTATACCGAAGCAAACGAACGTTACAGTTGAATTACAAAGCTCTATAATTATACCAGTGTTGCAGTATCGAACCCCGTTTTGTCATAGCTTACAAAGACTCAATGGTGGCAATAACACCTGTTTACTCCATTGTTTATTATAGATGCTGAAAGTTGGAATATGTAACTTTTTTGCTTATATTCATGGAGATGTCATTCCTTTGCCTTAATCAATTAAAATATAGTCTTTAAATTTGCCCTCTGCATTTGAACCATCCTTCAATGCCACTGGGGCAACCTGTCAGGAGTAGTGGGGGCACAGTGCAGCGTCCAGGGTCTCATCTCCAGATCTTGAACTAGGCTTGAAGATTTTACCTATTATGCATGTTTTGGGTTGATTTTGGTTGGGGAAAACCCGAGTGCCTGGAGGAAACCTATCTATACAAACTCCAGTTAAAGGTGCACTCTGTGAGGCCAGAGTTCTAGCCTCTCAGCTGCCGTACTACCTAGATCATATCTTCATGGAGACAAGCAGGAGCTGACCCTCCACCAGAATATTTACTCAGTGAACCTATCTTTTGTAGGCTTATTCAAATTATATTGTTTTATATTATACTTGTATAACTCTTGATGTTTATGCTATACAAAAAGTTGAGCCCGATGCTGTTGTCAATCACTTTTTCAAATATAAACAGGACAATCTGTGGGTTTTAGGTGCATCCACTCCTCACTTCGCGCCGCAGGGCTAAATGAGCATTCACAGGAGCGACTTCAAAGACGATGCCTGCAGGTAAGGCATTTTATTGGTTTTCCTTTTGATCTGAAAGAGGGGTGAGAGTAGTGCTCTGGAGTACCTGTGTAATTCAAATTTCTCTGCGACTCCTTAGGTGACGCTGAATGAAAAATAACAGACTTTTTATGATTTTGCTATTGCTCACTGTAGGTATGTCAAAGTGCAGCTCAAATATAAAGTTGGATATTTCTAATGGTGATTTTAATAGTTTTATGTGAGTTTTCACCCCAACGATTATTATTCAAAACTGTGACATAACCATGTAATTGTTCAGTATGACCAACTTCGGAATTCATAGCAATTCGTGTTTCTGTTTTATGTGGGGTAAAAAAAAAATCAAGACCCCCACCCTTGGACTTTGGTGATTCACTCATTCATTCAAGTCCCACCATATATTACTACCACTGTCTTGGTTGTGCTCTCAAAAGCCTCAACGCTTTGAATCCTGTGGACATTTTGTAAAGTTATAAATAGTTTACCTAGTGCCATTTGATTTATTTGATTTTTAAAATGTTATTTATTTATTTTGCTGAGAGTTGGCCATTTGCTTGTCTTCGTGGAACTGGAATATTCCTCAGTAAGGCATTAAACATGTCTTCCTTGCGTTTATTTCATCACAGGTCTTTTTATTGCTCAGAAATACTTTGGAAAAACATGCAATGAGTGTGGTCGTCTCTCTGTAGATCTGGCCTGTATCTTAGCCCAGTAGTGTCACCTGCTTGTCTCCATGGAAATAGGTATGTTTAATGCCATATAGTGGAATATTCCAGGCAAAGCAATAACATCTCCATGGGGACAAGCAGGTGACGGACCCTACACCAGAAGTTACATAGTGCACCACTCAACTTATACTCTTATCACTCTAACCAGTTTATTTTCATTTATCAAGCTGTGGTCAACACACATTTGCTGTTTTGCACTGTATAGAAATGTTTTTGTTTTTCCATTAGCCAGTATTGGAAAGTCCCAGCTAATGCTAAAAGGTCCTCCAGTAATAAGGTGGCTAATTAGCATTATAGCTATTGTGTAACTGTTCTAATTTCTCTAGGTGCATCATGGGTCATTGGGTTGCTTTGTTCTTCCCCCAAAGCCTTGTCTTTTCATACCCAACTGCATTTAGTGGCCAAGAAATTGATTACAATAAGTGAGTGCTCTTTTTGAATCAAAAGTAGTATTGATCAAGGTTGGAAGAACTTATTATGAATAGTGTGGGCTTAAGTTTCTTGCAGGTGGGATATTGATTTAAGATGAAATGCTGTGAACATGTGTGAAATGCCGTGTTACATAAGGTGGAGAGATCTCATGAAGTGGAGACTTGATATTTGCCACATGATCGAGTAAAGAGCTGTTTTGCTTCGTGATAAATGGATATGGAAGTATTCAGACTTGCACTTGTACTACATTAACCCAGTGGCTTCTACAGAGCCTGCAGCTGCCCTATTCTTCTCCATCAGTCGACTGCAATTTGTTGGAATCTGACATTTCAGGTTGTGTCCACGCGTCTGAGCAAATGCAGCATGGTTGGCCAGTCACAAGGTCTTGAATTGAAATAAACAGATTTGCAAGTAGTTTCTCTTGGTATATAAAAATGTACAAATAACAGACTGGCTTCACTCTTTTGATAAATCATTAGTGTCTTTCAGGAGCAGCTCACGTCTATTCACTTTTAAATTTCTGCCTGTGCTGAATGCGTCTGGGGCTGGTGCTCGTAACCAGCGAAATTAAACCGAACCCTTTTCAGAGTTTTCAAAAGCATCATAAAGCGTTGCGTGGTGACAAATATATGGAGGCTGTGAATCCGTCTGTTGTGGCTGAGGCGAGCATTGTGCAGCCAACAAGTGTCCCTGATGACTTTGTCCCATAGAGGAGCACACGGGAGCAGGCTCAGGGGGGGATTGTTTTCCCCCGCAGGCCTTAATAATGTTGCCTGATGGCTTATTCAGTCAGCCCGGTGCAGCGCTAAAAGCTGCTCATTACAGGCCCCAGTGCTCTTTCACTCCTGAAGCCGTACCTCCCGAAATGAGCTATCTGTGCGCCAGAGAGGATCCTGCGCCGCTGCCAGATCACTAACGCTAAACACAAGGCTACAAGTGCTTAACGAGGACTGTGTAGTGTTGGATGCACACCACGGGTCGCGTCTCTCTCACAGCCAAAACTTTGAAATCCTATTAGTTTGATTGGAGATGTGTGCAGTCCTGTCTAATTGGACCGCTCTCTCCTGAGGTTTGCTTTGCCTCTACATTGTAATTAGGTATCTGAAAAATGTGTGTTTTGACCAAATTACTGTTTCTTCACTTTCATTTTTACAGAGTAAACAGGCAAGACTTTGATTCAACAAAAACTGACTCGATTAGAGGCCTTCAAGAGGTTACAAGGCTTGTTTAGGGCTGGTCACGTATTGGAAACTTATAATTGGGGTTTTTCCTCACAAATATTTGTTCACAGCACATTTTGAGCATGTTAACGCATTAAGAGAAGACTGAAATATCAAATGATACAATGCATTTTAGATTTTTGCATAGGTCTAAACTACAATCAGTTTAGCCAAATGCAACCTTTGCTGTTTTCTGATTATTTTTTGTGCCCTTGTTTTAAAAGTCATACTTTTAGTTGTTACATTTTGAAATAATGTTCCAAGAGGCAGACAATGCTTTTAAGGCTGCGTCCCATTACTCTGTCTTACCTCTTCCCCTACCCCTTTATCTACATCTTTGTCTTGCCCTTCGATACCAAGCTGAGAAGACTCGAGGTACAAATGTTCCCCTAAGAAATGGGACACCACTCGATTACCATTTGCGTCATCATCCCTTGCCTCTACCTGGCTGCTACGTCTACAGAGGTGACAACAGTACAGACAAAACAAACATAAACAAATGTCAAGGATTATCGGGTACCTCAGCTCGACAGAAAAACTAGCTTGTTTATGCATCAAAGTACGATGAAACGATAACGTCGGCTAAACAGAACGCGCAAAACCAAGGGGTAGGGGTAAGACAGAAATGGGACGCAGCCTAAATCCTATTTCTTTACACCACTTGACAAAGAAAGCTATTTTAAATCTCCTTTATTTTCCTCTACTGTCACAAAAAGCATATTGAGTGTCTCACAGTGAATGCTGTGCAGAAGAGGACACACATTTTGTCACTAAACGTGTTCACATTAATTGTTTGGCGCTTCACTGAGCATTTGATTGACTCACTGGTAACTCAGCTTGTGGTTCCAAGTGTTCCCCCAAGATGATGTGTGGTCTCAGCAAATACTTATCCATCTTTGCTATCCTCAAAGTTTATGATGTCAACTTCTTAACCTTTTTTACTCCCATCAATAAAGAAATATATCTCATTGTGAAGAATTATGTCATTACTTTGCTATTGACCAGACAGTAGAGGAAGCTAATTAAATCTAAATGACTAATTACAACTGATGATAGAAGACACCCATAGACCCATAGCTTAAACTGTTGTGTTGTCTCATACTTCACCTGTATGGGAATCCGTCTTGATAAGCTGAGGTGATGCTCCAGCAGTTCATTAGTTTTCTCATTGATTCAGACCCACTCGTGTTGATAGCACCATTAACAGGACAGGGTACAAGAAGATATTGATCATCTTGTTGAGGTCTTGTATGATAGGTCTCTAATCACTGTTTCCGGGATTAACTCCCACAGTGACTTCACCTTGTGTCCCTTTTGTCCATGTAATAGATTTGTTGCCACAGCAGCGGATAAGGGGCCTCAGTCCTATAATTTTCTACCCAGAATATGATTGTTCTTTGTCAATATTAGGGATCAGTTTAGTAGTTTGGACATAGGCTATCACATAAAAATATAAATAAATTGAAAATAAAGCTAATACCTAGGTACTGTATTTGAGAAAACAAGATGGCTTGAGTTATTTAGATCCTAAATGTCAAGGTTGAATTAGGAAGATTGTATTTCATTTATTAACGGCATATAAAATTAGAACCAGCGCAGACAACGGTTCATTACTCATATAGGAAATCTATGTTTAATGTTCACACTGACTTGCCATCTCAAGCTTAACAGACCTGAAAGTATTCAATCAATTAGACAAGACATAAAAGCTAGTGATTATTGAGCCATGGCCTGTCAGCGCTGTTCCGATGACTCAAGTCTGATGTACAGAAAACTCTTGAAGTAAAGGGGCTTGGGAGGAAATCCCGGGAACTCTTGGTAAACAAACTTGCTAAAACAGCCCTGCCCCTGAGGGTCACCGCAGCACTTGGACACTCCGCCATGCATCAAAGTTATGGTAAATGGTCAGATCTTTATATAGCGCTTTTCCACCTTCAAGGCACCCAAAGCGCTTTACAACAAGGAACCACTCACCCATTCACACACACATTCACACACCAGTGTACGCAGACAGTGGAGGCGAGGTGGGTTAAGTGTCCCAAGGACACAACAGTTTTCATCTGTGGGAGCTGGAATCCAACCTGGTGGGATTTTCTTATGTCAAGAGCGGGACAACAGCTCAATGACTTACAAAATACAGTATATCAATGGAAAAAATATTGAAATGGGGAATCCATATTTCAGCTGTTTCTCTGTATGGAAATTGGAACACTTTGTATCCACAGCAGCCTGGACAGCATGTGACGCAGTTGGTAGAGGACTTTTCCACTCATTTTATTTATTTGTTTGTTTATTTCATTCATAAAGTATAAAAAGACATCAACATTTGTGATAACAATACAAAATATTGAATGAAAGGGAGCAGAAAGAAGAGTTATCTCATCCAAAGTTTTGAGAGATGTGTGAATGTATGAACACTAAAGTTCAATCTTTCCTTGTGATATGTAAATATGAGCCTTTAAGTTTTAGGTTTAGGTACACTTTATTGTTCCTGTAAAGATGTCTTCTGCATTTCAAGGCCACTGGGGAAACCTGTCAGGAGCAATGGGTGCCACAGAGCCATGCCCAGGGACTGATCTCCGGTTTTTGAGCTAGGCTTGGTCAGGAATACCTTAGCTGGAGGATTTTACATTTTGTGTATGTTTTGGGTATGGGAGAAATTTGGGTGTTAATGGTAGAAATTGAAACACACCTAGACACAGGGGGAAGCAATCTTCTTGCTTGCCACACAACCACTTATTTAACAATTTAAAAATACTCCTAAGTGTATGAAAAAGTGTTTGCCCAACTTTACATTTACCTTTAAGACACCTTTAGGAAACTTTTGTTCCTCTTTGAAAACAGTGCTGTCCTTGGTCAGATTTTCTGTCAGATTTTCTGTCTGCTTTCCTGCGGAGACTACAAAGGTGTTAATTGAATTTTAGTGGAATCCCCTTATAGCAGCCTTTTAGAGAACATGTCCTTTCTAACTCATTTCCTCTCTAATGTAAAGGCTGCTTTGAAAAGTGGGATTTACATGAACCAGATTTCCTCTGTCTCCCAGGCATAATTTGAAACATAATGCAGAAGGCGCTTAGTGGAGGTGGGTGTCTGTATTCTGGCTGGGAGCAGCATCTCCGTGCCATATCTCATCACTGTTTCTCTGCATTGTCGCCACTGGCCCCTTTAGCAACTTAAGGGTGTCTACCGCATTGCTATAGCTTTTGTCAGTTTGAATTAGGCTGGAAATTACTATGTGGAATTTGTGTTAAGGTACCCCCTGTCTGTATCACACATTCACACTCATTGTAGATCTAGCCTGACGTCATTGTTGAAATCTGCCACACAAAAGCTTACACAATGAACTCATTCAAAGACAATATTCATCATTAGCAGCGATGAGAAATGAACACCTGGGTTGGGGATTGGATGTACTTTTCAGTAATGTAAAAATAGCAATAACAGGTCTATAATAGGAGCCTTCTGCAGATAAGACCCCTGCCCTGAATCAACCCCCTTTTTCTGTGTCATAGATAGCATTTATCCTCATTCACACTGTGAATGAGTTAATTGTAAATAGTCACAAACACCACCTGTGTAATTTATGCTCTTGCGTAATCCTGCAAAGAGATGGAGACATTTCAGGTCAGATTTTGACTTGCTGATGAACTCTGATTATGCTCTTGATAAAAAGAAAAACGTACTTGGAGTTGTTTTGTTTCATTCACACATGTTTAACACAAACTCTGCATACTTGTTTTTTCTCTCAAACAGAAAACACTGTGTTCCACCTTATGAAGCCATGTGGTAATACAGGAAGTCTCTGACTGTGTTTTTAAACTCTATACACTTTCATTAGAATCACTCAGATAATTTCAGTCCTAGAATTGAGAATCTTTGAAGACTACTTGATGCCACAAGGTGAAACAGAGCAGTTTTAGTCATTGTGTCTATTGTCTTGTACTTTGGCTACGGGTATATGTGATGTTTTAGTCATGGTGTTTATTGTATTGTCTTGTTTATCCGGCTGGTTAGCTCAACTGGTAAGTCATGGACTTTCCCCCTGGAGGTTGTAGGTTCAAACCCCCCCTGGGCAATGAGCTAACCAGTGTGGGTCCTTGGGCAAGACCCTTCACGGTACTGCCCCCCGGGCGCCAAAAAAGATGGCTGCTCACTGCTCCTGAAAAAGGATGGGTCAAATGCAGAAGTCAAATTTCTCCCGTGTGTCACTGTGTGTCATTGTGTGTGAGACCAATAAAGGCTAAAAGCCCAAGATTAATCTTAATCTTAATCTTAATCAAATGTTTGATGTTCACTGTGGGCCTTGGGAGCGCTGCAATTTCAAATCCTGTGTGTCCAACCTGTACATATGGTTTTTGACAATAAAGCTGACTTTGAACTTTGATTTTGAGCTTCAGTGATGTAGGCATCTTAATAATGCAGGATTACTTAAACATGTGTGAATGAAACAAAACACTTCACATATGCTTTTGATGAGGTAACAACTTTCTAACATGGCTTTAAGCTCACAAGAGTAAATTTATAAATGTATAAATGTATAAATGTATAAATGTATAAATTTATAAATTTATAAATTTATAAATTTATAAATTTATAAATTTATAAATTTATAAATTTATATACATACATAATATAAGACCTGTTAGAATCTACTTCAGAGGTAAAACACGAGTGGCTCTTGTCTAGTGTATAATGTTGCTGTGTCCTTAGGCAAAACATTTAATCCACATTGCCTATGAATGTATTGTGTACATAAGTGAGTGGTTGTGGCGAAAGGGGGGATGGCTCAGACTCTGGGCAGCTTTGACTTTACTAATACTTTATTAACATCAAGTGTGGCAGAAGAATGAATGCAATGGTGCTGTATAAATTCAAGCCATTATATAGGATACTATATTGTTATACTATGTTAAATAATCCAGTAAAACAAATTAAAGCAAAAATGCATATAATATTTGATGATTTGTAATCTGTATCTTCCATTCAAATTCTGACTGTGCAAGTTGTGAGTCAGTGACAGTTTCATCTGAATCCATTATTTCCCCATAATCCACTGCTTAAGAGAAACAGGATGAAGACATTTTGTGCAAAACATTTCAGGTGCATTGAATGCTTTCATGTTGATTTTGCACGCCTACGCACAATGAACAAGTACAATGGAGGGTCTAATGGAAATATTAAGCCCCACTTGCGGAGTAAAGTGTCTTAATTTGGCGTATCATAAGAAGCGAAAGACAGATGTTTGTGGGCTGAGAGATAGATGGGAAAATGACTGAAGAGACATTGACTGACGATATGTGGCACTTTGTAGCAGGTGCCGAGCCTAAACTCCTCTCGCTTTTGGCATAACCACAGTGGACGGCAAATTACAGTTGATTAACTCGGCATTGTCCCCAGCATTCAGCCACTCTGACACATTCTCACGTATTCAAGTTGTTAATTACAGTTTGCGGCCTGTGGGTGGTGGAGACTGCGCTGATTGCAAGGGGGAAAAGGGAAAAGGGGAAATAATATCGGAAAACGATGATGAGGACTTTTCAGCTCGGGGGAAGCAAAGGAAGTGACCATAGCAAGACACTATAGTGAAACTGTAGAAAAGAATCTTATGTTTTGCTAGTTTCAAAATAACACAAAATGATTAGGGGACTTTTAATTATGTGACCCTAACTCTTTACAGCAATATTTTATTTGTAATAATTCTGCAAGAACAGGTAACAGGTAAGTAAGCTACAGTTTTTGAAGGGAGCTTATTGGTAAAAGGTCTAGGTGGTTCATTCATCGGAAACTTAAAGGTGCTATGTGTAACTTTTCTGTGGAGGGTTTGTCACCTGCTTGTCTCCATGGAGAAGTTGAATGGTATTTCACTTATTTATCTCCATAGAGACAACCATCAGGCCAAGATTACAATAAGATGTATATGTTTTTTTTCAAGGTTTGAAGCAATTAAAACACCAGTACATAATAAATGGTAGCGGACCCCACACTAGAAGTTTCATAGTGCACCTTTAAGTAGCAAATGAGGGGGTAAAAGGGCAAATAGTTATAAACTACAACTAAACTACAGACTAATATAACTATATAGACTGGAAAAAAAGGGTGTGTTATTGGCTACGTATTGGCTATTTCTGTTACAACTGAAGAATCCATAAAGCAAACTATAGTTTATTTGCAGCACCTGGAGACTTTTTCCCATTCAAAAGATAATTATTTTGTTTTCAGTTATTCAATTCTATAGCACCAGTCCTAATTTCAGCTCATTCTGAAAACCATGAATATACACATTATTGCAGGTAATACACATTGTTTTATGTATAATTTAGTTTTCAGCACTTGAATTAAGAGTTTTGTTTATTTGTGTTTTCTATCCTCTAGAAAGCTCTGTTAGAGGGTTCCCAACTTCTTGTCTCTATGGAAATATAATACTTGGCCAAGAATATTCCACAGCATGGCTTTAAACATGTCTTCATAGACACAAGCAGGAGATGCCACCAGGCTAGGTTACAGGTCAGACCTGTGAAGAAGCAACCCCACTAAGAATGAACATTTTCTTATATGCTTTCAAACACTAAAAAAATATCTGTAATAGAATAAAAGAAACATATAGAAAGTGTACTGTGGAACATTCCAGGCCAATAAAGTCCTCGGAAGACAAGCAGGTGGTTGACCATCCACCAGAACAGTTACAGTGCACCTTTAAGAGTGTTGTTTACCTATGTTTTTAAGAACACGCAGAATTTAAACTCTGTCTTTGATGTCTCTTGCATTCTAATGATGGTCTGACTTCTTGGAGAAACCTCTTCATTACAGCTCAGTACAATATGCAGCTGACAGTCGAACTAGGACGCTTTTTATTTTCCAAAGAGTTTACTCAGGCTTGATCAAAACATCTTATGCCAAGTTGTCTCTCTCTCATGCTCTTTCTTGCTCTCACTCTTTTTTCTCTCTCTCTCTCTCTTTCTTTCACTCACTCACCCCCTTTCTCTCTCTTTTTCTCCCTCTCTCTCTTTCTCTCTCTGTCTCTCTCTTTCATACTCTTTCTCTCTTGCTCCCCCTCTCTCTCTCTCTCTATTTATTGCTCTTTCTCTGTCTCTCGCTCCCTCTCTCTTTATTGCTCTTTCTCTGTCTGTCTGTCTCTCTGTCTCTCTCTCTCTCTCTCTCTCATAGTCATAGTAGTCATAGTCATAGTTGCTTTATTGTCGAAAAACAATCATATGTACATGTACATAGAGTGAATTCGAAATTTAGTTTCCCCACTAACCAGGCAGGACAGTGATAGAGTGGCTAGGGGAGGGGCCGCTGCGCTTGCGCGCGCCGCCGACTGGAAGATGCAGAGTAGAAAAGATGCAATACAATCAATGACAATTATACACAACATGTAATGACAGAAAACAATTGGATAGGTAACATACGGTGTCTTTTTCTTTGGTGACAAGAGGGAAGGGTGTGGGGCAAGGGAAAAGATCAGAAATCCATGAAATTGATTGAAAACTCTCTCTCTCTCTCTATCGCTCTCTTTATTGCTCTTTCTCTGTCTTTCTCTGTCTCTCTCTCTCCCTTTCACCCTGTCTCTTTTCTCTCCCTCTCTTTCACACTTTTTCTCACTCCCTCTATTTCTCTTTATTGCTCTTTCTCTGTCTCTCTCCCTTTCACTCAGTCACCCCCTTTCTCTATCTCTTTCTCCCTCTCTCTCTTTCTCTTTTTCTCTCTCTGTCTCTTTTTCACACTCTTTCTCTCTCGCTCCCTCTCTCTCTATTTATTGCTCTTTCTGTGTGTGTCTCTCTCTCTCCCTTTCTCTCTCTCTCTTGCTTTCTTTATTGCTCTTTCTCTGTCTTTCTCTGTCTCTCTCTCCCTTTCACTCTGTCTCTCTTTCTCTCTCTCTCTTTCACACTTTTTCTCACTCCCTCTCTTTCTCTTTATTACTCTTTCTCTCTCTCTCTCTCCCTTTCTCTCTCTCTCACTCTCTTTCTCTTTCTTTATTTCTCTTTCTCTGTCTGTCTCTCTTTCTCCCTTTCACTCCCTCTCTCTTTCTCTTTCTCTCTTACTCTCTCTCTCTCTCTTTCACGTTCTTTCTCACTGTCTCTCTCTTTCTCTCTCATTCCCTCTCTTCCTCCCTCACACTCAGACACTCACGTTTCTGTTGAATTACCTTCGGCATACGCACAAACAGCCCTAAATGTTCCCGGTGACGCACATGTTTAACAGACTTTCAATGAATGCATGTTCGGCATTACCTCTGACTCTCAGGATCACTTACAGCCAGATAGGAGGCAAGGCATTTTATACAAGCTGTACTTAAAACTAAATAATGAATAACTATAAAAGGGAAGTGCACTGAAAATATGAACTGCTAGGTCAATGGGAGATGAGCGCTTTGTCGAGGACTTTTAGTGTAATTGAGGGAAGTACACTAACAATGTAGACTACAGTCCACTGAACATTGGTCCTTTGTATATTGTTTTCTATTAATTATTATTATTTGTTCCTCTTGATCTGCGTTTTCAGTCTCCCAGCAACTGCAGAACTGAAAACTATTGAAACTCATCTGTCATCGACCAACAAGAAATCCAATTCTGTTTTTCCAAGTACTTCATGTCAGTTTAAGTATCAGCAAATAGTTCAGTTAAATGCGTACCATGTAACCTTTCTAGTGGGGATCCTTCACTTATGTTATTGCTTTTCTTGACATGCTCCACACTATATCATTTAATTTACATGCAAAGATAGATGCGTTTATTGCTAAAATACTTTGAAAACCATGCTTTTGTATGTGAGCAAGCCCAGTTCTCCACAGATCTGACCTATAATTTGGTCTGGGGACATCACCTACTTTTCTATAAAGTTTAATGCCATTGTTAAGAACTATACTGTTAATTCCAGGCACAGCAATAAAATCTGAATGGAGATAAGCGAGTGGCAGACTTCACAAGATAAACTTACACAATGCACCTTTAAAGGGCCTATATTATGTTATTTTCTGATCTGTTATAATGTTGTTACCTCATCAAAAACATACTTGGAGTTTTGTTTTGTTTCATTCACACATGTTTAACACACAAACTCTTCTCTCAAAAGGAAGACACTCAAACATGTGTGAATAAAAAATTTTTTTTTTTGAGATAACATTCTCACACGGCTACAAGCTCACAAGAGTACATTTTGTGCACGTGTAAATAGGGTGAAGTTTTGAGATTGAGTACATTTCTCACCTAAAATTTCTTCACTGACTTAATTACATGTGCCACCTTGAGCTCTGAGCTATAGCAACATAGTAATACTGTATTTTAGCTTAATATTAATCAGTTCATTTCAGCTGTCAGATGTCCATACTCATATGCGGCATGCGGGCGGAGGCGTAACCTTTCCTCTTCTCAGCGTTTTGACGCACACTTACACAGGTGCTGTCTATGGGACTAAAGCATTAGCTCCATCCCACTGAACTCTCAATGGATCCAGCTGTGATTCAGAGAGCTTTGGGTGTCACAACGTCGCAGAGGCAGATTTTGTCTGTCAGTGACATCATCCACCCAGCCCAGACTAAACATGTTTTTCATTCACAAATTGTTCAAGATTCAAAGATTCAAAGCTTTTTATTGTCATGCAGAGTAAAGAAACATGTTTCCCTGTACAATGAATTTCTTACTTTGCTGCCCACACTGGATGCCAAGAGTATACAAAAAAATGTAAATAGATAAATAAGATAAAGAGAAGCATGCAAAAAAAATATAATCAAATAGAAACAATCTTTACAGAATATATACTATGAAAAATATAGGCTAGGTGCTATGTACATATTTGCAGATATAACACGGACAGCTGCCATCTCCAGAAGTTCTCCGACAACTTGGCCATTGTGGGCTGTGTGTCAGAGGGGAATGAGCTGGAGTACCGCTCGGTCATCAGAGACTTTGTGGACTGGTGTGGGCGCAACCACCTGAGCCTTAACACCAGTAAAACAAAGGAGCTGGTGATCGACTTCAGGAGGAGACCACTACCTCACTCACCGGTGAACATCCAGGGGCAGGACATAGAGACTGTGGACAGTTTCAAGTACCTCGGTGTTCACCTCAACAATAAACTGGACTGGTCCCACAACACCAACGCCCTGTACAAGAAGGGCCAAAGTCGCCTCCACCTCCTGAGGAGACTGAGGTCCTGTGGAGAATGCAGGCCTCTGCTCAAGACTTTTTATGACTCTGTGGTGGCCTCTGCTCTCCTCTACGCTGTCGTCTGCTGGGCCCTGAGCAGCACAGAGCGGGACAGGAAAAAGACTCAACAATGTGGTCAGGAGGGCCAGCTCTGTCCTGGGCTGTCCTCTGGACTCTGTAGAGGAGGTGGCTGAGAGGAGGGTACTGGCCAAATTCACGTCCATCATGGACGACACCTCTCACCCTCTGCACTGGACTGTAGAGGAGCTGAGCAGCTCCTTCAGCAACCGACCGAGGCACCCCCAGTGCAAGAAGGAGCGCTACCGCAGATCCTTCATCCCCACTGCCATCAGACTGTATAACTCCACTGTATAGTCCAAACATGCAATATTGTTTTTCAATACTCTCCTAGTTACTGTTTCTTCTTATTCTTATTACTTGTATAACTCCACTGTATGGTCCTAACGTGCAATATCGGTTTTCCAACGTGCAGTATCGTTTTTTCAATACTCTCCTTGTCACTGTTTTATTATTATTACTTATTTGATTATTACTTATTGTATTATTATTATTACTTATCTTTATGCCATTCTTGCCTGCATGCACTTTTCTTTCTTGTTCAAACTGTCCCTACCTGGAGCTACTGTGACAAGTAAATTTCTCCTGCGTGAGATCAATAAAGTCTTATCTTATCTTATCTTATCAGACAATATGCAATATTAGTTTTATGTGCAACTGTCAGTAGTAAAACGGTGTGCAATCATGGTGGTGTTATCATTAAAGTAAGATGCAAATGCTCAGAGGTTGAGTTCTCCAAAATGTTGCTGATTCTAGAATATGTCACTCACAGATGACATTTTTCTTAGTGTTAAAAATCTCAGGATTTTTATGAGAAACATCCAAACGGAAAATGGACAAATGGTGAACTTGATTTATTACAGTCTGCAATCTGCAATTAAAACAATATTAATTTTAGCTGCTTTCCATCTGTATTAAACATTACTGGCCTGTAGAATGTGATGCCAGATGCACCGATCCTGCTTTTTCATTTCCGATACTGATTTCGATACTATAGCTTCAAGTATCTGCTGATACCCAGTATCAAGTGATACCAGTGCAGACTAAAAATTGTATTTAATTCCATTCAACAAAAACTGATCCAAATGTGTTATGTAGCTGCTATTTATCTCCCAACTAACTACTGAATAAGTTTGTGTAAATACAAGTTTACAATATTATGAGACTTTCTGGACCAAAGAATATTGGCTGAAACAATCCAATAGAACAAATTGTTTAGTATCTCCGCCAATATCCAATACCTGTATTGCATCCCTAGGCCAGCCACCCACCCACAGGAAACCATGAGGATTAAATCCTGCAGTGCGTGGAAGTATTACTCACGGCCATCACTTCTGTACAATTTAGTTTAGTTAATTAGATATTACTGCAACTAAAACTACTACAACACCTTTTAGCCATTCATTTAGAGATTCTTTTTCTTTTCTTTTTTGTTATAATTTATAACCTCATATTGAAATGAGGTCATGTGGATCCAAGATGAGAAAAGTAAAGAGACCTTGTGTGTAGCACAAATCAAAATACAGACAAGTCTTAAGTGTTGACTCACTGAAGAGGAAATAGATTTATTATTTAAGACTGGCATTTAGCACCAATTATGCCAACACTGACATTTACAGTGACTTTCACAAATTAACCTTTTTCGTGAAGAGACAAATCCCTTTTTATTATATTAAGTGCTTTTAGTGGCAATCCAGCATGAAAAATACATAATCAAATGCCATGCTCAATTTTAACTTTTTTCTTTTCTTTTTTGCACATAGTTTATTTTTTTCTTTACTTTTTGTATTTTTTTGTACTTTATTTATTTATTTATTTATTTTGCTGAATGACACTTTTGCCATTTGCCAGACACTTCACTCTTGCCATGGTGTCAAACAGAAGAGGACAGCTGTACTTTCAAGAGCACATCTGATGTCACGATTTCATTATCTGGCCTCACAATGATTCAGCTGAACTCAAATACGACATCATTTAAATTGTGGGCCATCAGAGGTTATTTGCAAAAGGGGAAATCATCATAGATCTATAGGCAGATAATTGCTATAATCCTGTTCAAATTCAAACCATTAGGGCTTTGTTTGGTGGAAATGGTCTTGGTTATTATAAGCTTACTAATCATACCAGTGGTCAGTTTTCTATGGTTCAGCCCCTTTCAAAACAAAGCATTATTCAACACAGTCTGGCCTTTAAACCCTCAGCACTGCCCAGATGTGTACATTAACATAGTGAAAATAATTGCGTTGGTTCATTTGTTACTGACTGTTCTCATCGTAGATATAATAATTGGATGCCTTTGTTGGTAAATGGTAGAGGCTGGTCTGTTTGTTTTGTAAGACTAGCGTGAGCCATCAGGAGAGCAGGGCCTGAAATAATTAGCCGCTCAAGTCGGAACTGATCAACATCACTGTCTCTACTTATAAGAAAAGTTCCCCAGTCACTCAAGTGTGTGACATCCTGCTGTGAATACAATCTCATTTAAGTGGGTCTATCCCCAAAGTAACACAAGGAAGTTTTGTAGTAGCTTTAATCTTGGCTATGTTTATTGATGAGGTAGATGTTTACTTTACTGCAAGCACTGCATAGGAGGACTAATGAAATTCATTAGTTTGTTGATTCGTCTTCTTCGGTCCAACTAAAGATTACAGTGGATCCTGATGCAGAACTATCATGAACTATAAATGTATTTTTGAGGTTCTCACCTCAAGATGATGGTATCGTTCACTGTAGTAATGTACATCCATGTAAATCCATACTAACTTCACCAGGTATCAATACTGAAAAATAATGAATAAAATCTACAGCTTTATTTGAATATTTTAGAATGGACTTAATAAAGCATGAACAAAGATGTACTTCATGATAAACAATGGCAACTTAACTGCTTAATTTACAGGTTAGTTTTAGGATTAATTAATTAAAGGTGCATTGTGAAATTTTCTGGTGAAGGGTCTGCCACCTGTTTGTCTCCATGGAAATGTTATTGCTTTGCGTAGAAGGTTCCACGGTATGACATTAAACATATCCCTCTAGCATTTATTAATTAGCGGTATTTCTATTGCTCAAAAATACAATAATTCCTTCTGTGAATAGGGGCGACTCTCCACAGATCTTAGTTGTAATGTAGCGTAGTGCTGTAACCTGCTTGTCTGCCTCGTGATAAGTATGTTTAATCTATACTGTGGAATATTCTAGACAAAGCAACGACATTTCCATGGAGACAAACAGGTGACCATCCTCTAGAAATGTTACACAGTGCACCTTTAAGTAGCGTGTTACAGACCACATACAGTACTCTTATTTTGTGTTGAAAATTTCATTATGCAGTACAACACAGAGTACTTTTATTATCATTGTGGAATTGAAATCAGTATCAAGTATCAACCCTGTATTTGACAGTTTCATGTCTTGATAATGCTCCTTTGAATTGTTTGATTTGAGTTCGGTTTAGTTTCCACAAATATCAGAGAACGGGGTCCAACATACTTCAGCAAGTTAGTGTTACAATGGAGAAAATTGACTCTTTTTTATCTTTGTTTGCTTAAATGCTTTGTGGACTCAGACCTGGTTCATTCACCTTTTAATCAGTCCGGCTGCTCTCTCTTTCCTAACACACGGACACACAATCCACCATGACCAGGTAAGCGTTAAACAAGCAATTTTAGGTGCAACAATTCTTAAAGTAACTGTGATCTCACCTCATTTTGCCAGGGGGCGCTGTGTTTTTGCCCTGCTCTCCTTGCTTCTTGTGTGTGTGAGTGCGGAGTTGACTGGTTTATATGGCAGTTTCAGCTCTCCGGGCTTCCCTCTGCCGTACCCCGACAACCAGCTCCAAGTGTGGAACATCAGTGGCCCACCAGGACACAGGCTCAAGCTCTACTTCACCCACTTCAGTTTGGAGCCCTCAGACCAATGTGAATATGATTATGTCCAGGTACAAAACTACACTTGTACTGTATTATAAGTAAATTGACTTTTTTATGTGGCTACTTAAACCTACCTAATTTTCTGATCTATGTTATAATGTTGTTTCCTCTTCAAAAACATACCTGGAATTTACACAAACCTGCATATTTAGGCTGAGGAATGTTTTTGATAAGGTAACAACATTCTAACATGGCTTTAATCTCAACTAAAGTCAATTTTGTGTAATATAGGTCCTTTAACTTGAGTTGTATTTTATTTGAGTACTTGATTACTTATTAGACTGCATTGCATTTGAAATATAAATGTAATACGTTCTATTCTTCAGCATTTCTTAAAAAAATCTTATAGTTTGTTACTTTTGTCAAGGATCTTTCCACATCTTTTGTCTCATTCAAAGCCCTATGATCTTCACTTAGAAAAGAGTCACAAAGAAGGATTACCCCCTGTGCAGGTTGTGGGTGCAATTTCACTAATTAGACTGTTTGTTGTGGCTTTAATCTATTATAAATATTTGCAGTTCTAACCAGCTCTGAGTTGGCTGCTGGCACAGGCTAATTTAATTCCTGTTTCCAACCAAATATGTCTCTTATCTTTTTAATCTCTCAAAAGAAGTACTTTACTATAAAGGGTGAACTGAAAAGGATAAGGCCATACAATTTGCATTGTGTCTTGTATTATTTTTGAGGCTACAACACTTTAAAAATGATCTGTAAAAATTTCAATACAGCAATTTTATGAGAACCTTAAAAAGTCCCTCTGACAGGTTAGATCACTACTTTTACTAAAACACACTTAAGATTTTGCATACATATTCACATTCCATAACTGTTACCTAGACAAACTCCTGTAATCTACACAGAAATTGTTATATGACAAATACAAATGTATGAAAACACCTTTATTTTATTGAATTAATGTTGAATTAAGTATATAAAAAATGTGCTTCTTATGTAAATTGTGCTGAACTTTTAGACAGAATGTGATGTCATCAGTGACAAATTTTTCTACTTTTCTTCGCAAATTGCTTCTTGATTTGTGTAAAGCTATATTTATTACAATAGTGATCATTCTACCAAATTAAGTCAAAATTAGAGAATGCTAAAAATCTCTCAGATGCACTTTAAGTAATAATAATTTAACTGAGCTACTTTTATTCATATTAATATTTGACCAGGCTTTATACTTTTACTAAAGTAATACAATTCAGTATTGAATTTATTTGATAATTTGCTGTGATCTTCGACCCTGTCAGTGCAGGTTTTTGCAGAGGGCAATGAAACCCTGCGGTTCTGTGGAGAGGAGAAGAAGAATTATGAGGGCAGCCCCAAGAACACAGTCATCATCTCAGCCTCAAACCTCCTATCAGTGGTCTTCAGGAGTGACTTCTCCAACGAGGGCAGATTCACCGGATTCCAGGCTTTCTATACTGCAGAAGGTGATGGCACTTATCCATGAATTCAGATGATAACAAATTAAGACATAGCCAGAAGCCAAAATGTTTAACCATTTAAAACCACATATCCCATCTTTTGAGTGGGAAAAAGTCAACTCAGATGTTGCAATAGCTGACAGATGTTTGTGGTCATGGTCTGCAGAACTAATCTGTTGTGAGATTAAAGCACAAGATATACAAAGACATCATACTGTGCTAATGGCCAAAAGTCATCTGGAACTATTGAGAAAAAGCTCCATTCCCCGAAGTTTGTATGCCTTCCTGAGACTTTCTTTTTACCCAGTTTTTAAGACAGGACCCTCTTTACCTTAAGGGTTGATACAGTAGATCAAATTATGGCAGATGCCTATCCAGAGGTAATTCTTGAAGAGATAGCGTGGACTGGCAACTCTGACTGGATTTTAAAACACAAGCATCTATGAAAACCAGTAAAAATATTTAAATAATTCCCTCAAGATATAGCTCTTGCAAAGTCATGTGAATCTCTTTGTGGTCTGAGAGACACTGGCAGCAAAGCAAGCGCTCAATGACAATATAGGCTAACAGTATTGACAATGGCTATGTTAATCACTTTATTTTGTGGTTCATCTTGTTAAATATGATGGAATTCTTTCTAGTACTGGTGGCATTGTGATAAAAAGTGATAACTGAGATTGAGATAAAGTTATACGCGTTTTGTAGACATCAACGAGTGCCTCTTGAAGGTGGACGGAGAGCATGTGTGTGATCATTTCTGCCACAATTACATCGGAGGATATTACTGCACTTGTCAACAGGGATACCTTCTCCATGACAACAACAGATCCTGCACAGGTAACAGACTCCAAAAAGGTATGTTTATGTTCAATCAAAGTCAATGGCTCCTACCCCCTGTAGGACCCTGACGCAAAGCTGTTTGACCAAATATTGATCTTTCTAATAGCAGTGGATTTTGTAATGTAAGTATTTCCCAGAATCCCATGCTACTACTGTCAGGTAAACTATACAGTGCTCAATACAGTGTCCAATTGAGGAAAGCGTCACTTTCTGTGACAATAGGCTATACAATCAATCATCAGCCCATGTTAGGGTCAGGGGTTAAAGAAGTATTCAAAATTGTTCAAAATAATGAGCTGTTTTTCACTGGATTTTATGGATTTTTCTTCTGCTGAGAAGGAAATTGTTGACGGATCAGGGATATGCCAAACAGTATTTTTTATTAATTACAAAGAAAATAAAGATATATGTACTATTCTGTTTAAGTCTATTCGAAATATAAGGGTAAAAGTGGCTATTGATTTGTCCACCTCTTGTTAGCATTCATGGCTGATTTTCAGTTGATCACAGCTGGCTTGTGCTAACTATTTCAGTAGCTGATCTTTGCCAGTTGGTGCAGAGGCAAGGTTAATTACTGTGGAGTCCTGCGGGAAAAGTGACTTTAAAAAGGCATTAAAAATTGAAACCTGTGCACAGTGCTAATAGTCCACTGACACTGAGTAATTAATCACAATTACCAGTTGATGTGCTGCACATTATTATTCTTTGCCAGAGGAAAAAAGCACTGACAAAAAAAAAAAAAAAAATCATGCAATGAATAGGCAAAAATGATTATCTGCCTCTAGATTTCACTAATAATATGAATGGCACTGACTGTGCCCCTCTGCGTGACTTATTTGTTTTGATCTGCCCTCACATCTGCAAAAAGGGCCATCATTTATGAGAAATGTCTAAATCAGCATAGAAAAAAGTTGCCTTTTTATTGTTAAACTCTTAATACTTGCACACAACATGAATGGAGAAACTGTAACATCAAAGTGCAAAACTATTATTAAAAACTATATATGTAAAAAGCTATCTTAAAGCTGCCATTTGTAATTATATTGGCCTGTGTTATTCTCACATATCACCACTAGATGCTGTCTACGTTACTGCTGTCTACCAGCTTTAGCCTGACAGACTTGTAAAAAGTTGAATGAACTTACAAATGGTTGCTTTAACATTCATCAAAACTGTACTGTCAAAAAGTGCAATATTTGTATACAGTGTGCATGAATGAGATGTTTTCTATTTTCTATATTAATATTCTAATGTTATATTAATATATTACAGTACATAGTGTTTTTATAGCAGTGTATTTACAAGTAGGGTACACTATGGCAGCCCTGAAATACAAAACCTCTAAACATCTACAACAATAATCAAAGTTTTAAAAATATATTTATTATCTTCCCAGTGCCATGTAAGAGCCAACTCTGGACTGACCTTTCTGGCATTCTGACCAGTCCTGGATACCCAAACCAATACCCTCCCATGATGCAGTGTAACCACACCATCAGCTTACCAGAGGGCCACAGAATCCTGCTGGACTTCTCTACACCCTTTGATATAGAGAGCCACCCGGAAGTCCCCTGTCCCTACGACCTGCTCCGAGTAAGTCACATACCTCAATATATTCTACCTCATGCTTGTGTGTGGGAGGGCTATCACTGATCTGTCCACCAGTGGAGACAAACTGCTTGGACATGTGGGGCTATGCATATGTACGTTTAGGCAGGCATCAATCAGGCAAGAGTGTAGTGACTAAATGTTTCTCCCTATTTGAAAGATTTCTACCGCCGGACAGGAGTATGGGCCTTTTTGTGGATCTACACCTCCAAATAACATCGATACAGGAAGTTACCAAGTCCATGTGGATTTCAGATCGGACAGCACTGGGAGAAACAAAGGATGGAAAATTAAATATAGTAGTGTCAAAGTTTGATCAATGACAGCTTAATGGGGGACAGGCGCACAATGTATGATACAGTATAGAGTTAATGTATGGTTTCTTTTCATTATTGATTCAATAAAGACAAAATATATCAGCCCCTGTGGCTAAAGAAGTGCCTTATGAGATAGACTGTTGGCAGCAGTTAAATTAATGATGCTGTTGACTACATTATATTCATTTTTTTTCTCCTTTTTTGTGGGTCTCATATGCTTTTTAGCTCTACAGTAGTTGTAGCAGGTACAGAATGGGGGACTGCAAAATATATTGGAAAAAGGTGAGTTAATAAAGGACATTTTAAGTCATGCTTTCATACTATTCTCGGTTTAGATTTAGACTCTTTAAAGGCTTGTACATTTTAGTTTTAATTGTACTTGTTTAATCAGATGTTTGTTATTTCTGAATAAATAATTGAAAGAGTAATTAAATTCACTGTTTAAATATCAATATCAAATTAGTGTGTAGCCTATGTGATTAATATTTTATGAATCTCATTATAACTGTCACACCATATGTGAGGTCAAAATAATGCATACATCCCATAACACTGTATAGACATTTTATAGAAGTCTCTTAGCTCACTTCTCAAAGCAGTGAAGGTGTTTAACCCTCATGCATTATTCAGCTCATTCAGTCACTCTTTAGCTGTACTTCTATATCAAAACAGTCGTTACAGGCTTCTTCAGGTCTGTCAAGTTGCCTCTTGTTCTGCACTTTTGAACACACTCACCGACATTTCGTCCATCTGAGGCGCTCAAGAGGGGCAGGAGAGCACAGTCTCAGTCTACTTGGATAGGATTGGATTGAAATTCTCTTGTTTAATCATCCAGGGTTTGTGCAACTCCCTGGAGGCACATGGCCACATAATGCATCTGATTAACATGTTCAGGAAGCTATTATCTGATTACTCTTACTGCAAATATAGTATTGAAATAGATACTTTTGCTTTTATGTGTAGAGTAACAGCGGTTTAAAATAGTCAATGCAATACTGGTATGTGACTCAGCTGAACCTATTTTAGTGTTTTTAGGCTGTCTGACTCACACTGCACCCTACTGCAGGCTGTATCCTATGGATTCTCCAGCTTATGTCACCCGTCCAAAGACATGCACGTGATGGAGCTGATCCCTGGCGTTTGTCTGACAGTGCCTCAGTTGCCAGTTAGTTATATGCAACTTTATGTGGGAATTCTCCACCAGGGATTACCTGTGGTGTGATAATAGGGAATGTGACCCAAAAAACCTTTTTGAGCACTCAAATTTCTTGCTGTTAAACGTAGCCAATGACTTTCAACTTAAAGGTGCACTATGCAACTTTTCTGGTGGATGGTACCGCCCTCTGCCTACTTTTCTAGAGATGTTATTGCTTTGCCTGGAATGTTCCGTGATATGGCTTATCACGGAACATATATAAGATCCCTAAAATGTATTCATTGTGGGTGTTTCTATTGCTCAAAAATACAATAATTCCTTCTGTGATTAGGGGGGACTGTCCACAGATCTGAGTTGTAATGTGGTGTAGTCCTGTAATTTGCGTGTCTCCCTCTCCATCTATACTCTGGAACATTCTAGACAAAGCAATAACATTTCTGTGGAGATAAGCAGGTGGCAGACCCTCTACTACAAATGTTATGCAGTGCACCTTTAAGATGACAATATTAATTGATTAGAAAATGTATCAGTAAGTAATCTGAACCTCACTTTTTCTTCTTCTAGGAAGAAACACATAAGTAATTAATTCCTCAACATAAGACATATTTAATTTAAATAAAGAGGAAGGAAAGAAAATATCACTCTTTCCTAGAGTACTGATTGCAATGTACATGGTGTAGCTTTATGCTGTATTTAATACAAGCAGATAACCAGAACTATCTGAGAGTTTACACTTCACTGTGTAAGATTATAATCACTGGTCACTCGGGCAAAGCATGAAGGAGGCTGACCAGTTAAGAGTGCGTGGGAAAATGATCTGCACTGCACTGAATCAGTGACAATATCACTAAAATAGCATATCGCAGCATGATTTAGATCACGATTTAGTTGTCATCACATCACCTATAGCCCTATTTAATTGCGTTGTTGTGATTTTAAATGTGTAATAAGATATGTGGTCATTGCTGGTAAAGCAGACCCATTGACCTATACGCTGGTTTGGCATTTGGATCCCAGTGGCTAAAGGTCTACTTTGTTTTCTGAAAAATCATCAAACCACAAGAAATAGGGTCTGCAGTATGAAATGTCTACAGGCTCCTCAGGGCAGGGATTTCTTACAAAGCCAAACTAAAACTGTTCTTACTGGAGATGAAGTCAGTTAACTCCTAATGTAATCCCAGTGTGGCAGGGATCAGTGCTGTCAGATGCTCACTCAGTCCTTGTGTTGTGCCTGGTCGGGGCCAATTTCACAGGAATTACGCACACCATGACTCCTATTAGACTACTGTTGGGAGATACTTGGCAGCAGCATGCAGCAAATAGGCCTAGAGTAACAATGAAGTAATCAACAATGTAGCATCAAACATAGGGGAGGATGAGAAAACTGACTCTTGTGAGCATTGTCATGTTAGAATGTCGTTACCTCATTAAAAACATACCCAGAGTTGTTTTGTTTCATTCACACATGTCTGAGTAACTCTTTATTATTAGTCTGTCTACATCTCTAAAGCTGAAAATGCTGTTCCACCTTGTGATGTCACGAAGCGGCAGTTTTCAAGTTATAATACATTATCCAGATGATTCTAGTGTAGATGTATGGAGTTTAAAAACACAGTGGAGCACTTTTTGTATTACCACATAACATGACAAGGTGGAATAGAGTGTTTTTCAGATTGACAGGAGAACTCAGCCTAAATAAGTAGGGTTTTATGTGCTAAACATGTGTGAATGAAACAAAACAAAACTGCAGATGTTTTTGGTGCAAACATTATAACATAGATCACCTGCACCATAGCATTCACCTGCAAACAAACTGATTATTTTTCCCCCAATTAATAACTCAGTTTAATATGAACATTACTACTGCTTGTTTAGTTTACCTTTCATGGGAAACTTTTGCTATTGTATTTGTATTGTATTTATAGAAAATATAGGATTTTTGTCCTGAAAGTTTGACAGTTACTATTGACACTTCTTGTATCACTTTCTTTTATTTGGCGTTTCAGTTTTGCGATGTTTTGTCAGTATCATCTCAGCACTGTCATTTTGAAAAATATGAAGAAGCGAATCAAGCAATAAACCCCTTCTTGTATCCAATATTCAACTACAAGACTTTGGTGACATCTCAATCTTGCAAAAACACAGCTGCCCTATAATCGCAAAACAGTGTGATTTGCATTACTTTATAAGGAGATGACTGTGTTGACAGCCGACGTGACCTATGACTCATTTTCCTTGCATCATATAGCCAATAGACTCATAACTTCCATAATGGTATATGATTATGGGAGCATTCATCCAGAAATACTGCTTTAGTGCAACTTTTGTATGAACATAGTGATATTACCCCCTATGTCAACCACAGACAAGATCTTCAGCGAGTCTACTGAAACACCCCCATTCACAATATTGTACCAAATGTAATTACACTGTATTTATGAAGCTGGAGGAAACAAACGCGGAAAAGTATTGCATGTTCTGTGGTATAACAATATTGTAAAATGGTTTGAGCCTTAGGATGCTTTCCAATAAGAAGCCATTAAAAGTTAATTCAACTTATCACACAGTAGATTATGAAAGTGTGACTGATTTCCCTCATTACTAAATCATAAACAATGATTACATTAAGACCCAGGAAAATAAAAAATATACTTTCTTTTTAGACAGAACCTCAGGAGTAAACATCAATAGTTCAAAAAACATAAATAAAAAGATGTTCATAAAACATGTCACATTACCAGTGCTTAACAAAGAAAAATATGAAAAGTACCCAAACTGGTCATTAATTTTGGCACCCGGTTACAAGTTATTAAAGCCGGCAAAGTGGTATAAATGTAATATAAACTATAATATAAACTTTGTATCACAGATATTCTTAGTAACAGCCAATTGCATCAACCCTGAGGCAGTAATATGAACTCTTATCAGTCTTTTCTCAGGTGAAGGCCATCCTCTATTGGTCACCCTGCGCCAATGTGTCCTGCTCTGTGCTTGTGCCGTCTTGTGTTGAGTTGCTGTCAATTTGAGAGTTACTCCTAAGGAATTTGACTGCCTGGACCTGCTCAAGTCTTTTGTTCAGCTCTGCCTCAGAGGCCTGCAGCAGAGAGGACGTCCTGTCTCTGTCCCAGCCCAAAATCTGCTCCATGGCTTCCACTCCTCGGCTCACCACCAGCTAAATGAGAAAGAAAGAGGGTAACACTTTAAAATAACTATACTATTTAGATTCTTGCATGCAAGGCATGAAGCATGAAGACTTAATTCATAATTTAAGAGTGTATTAAGAATGAAGAATGGCCTAGCTATTCATTAGCCTGCTACTTATTTATTTATTTAACAACCACTGTCCATCCCTGCACTGTACACAATCATCTGAGTCACTTTATTGTAGTGATATTATATATTACTGAACTGGAGTCACTTTAACTGCTGTTTGTTCACTGCTCAGAATCAAAGACATTTATTGTGCAGTGTTCCTGTGCCTTTAACCTTACAGTGGTGTTTTTTAGTTGATTGTACATACTTATTATTTATCTTAATTTTTGATGCATGCTCTTTTTTCCAACTGTTTCTGAAACTTGCGTTGTGACACTGCAATTTCCCCATTGTGGGACAAATAAAGGATTATCTTATCTTATCTTATCTTAAGGGGTTAGAAGTTAGGGTATTAATGAAATAGTTACTAAGCCTGACTCATATCAATACACTATCTGTTCATTATGAATTAAGACTTTTTTCTTTTCTTCTGTTTTATAGTAACTACACCTGAATTAACCATAATAAAGTGTTATCAAAAGATGCAATAATGTGAAAATTACATTTAAACTAGGTTTAATTGTTTAAGAGTGTAAGACATGAAAGGCAACATGACCAATTTAAACAGCTATTGATGGAGTTGTAAACAGGAGTGAAACAACAGAAGCAACATTGCAACTGCCAGTCACTGTATGGTTTGAGAGGAACAGTATTTTGGTCTAAATGACTGCTAAAGTATACCTGCAGGTCTTCTGTGGAGAGTCTGGTTTCAGGGCTAGTTTTTCCTTTCATAACCATGATCGTCCGAGTCAGGAACCCAGACGCTGAGTCGACCTCCATCCCATCAGGGACATCCAAGTTTGCCACTCCAGACTCTGCTATAATAACGGTGCGGGTTAATCCATAGTTTCTATTAAATTTGTGATTCAAAGGCAATGGCTCCACCTGCTGTCAACACAGCAGAATTACATCTCACAAAATGTAACATCAATACAAGTACAGTGGTACCTCACCTTACGAAATTAATTCGTTCCAGAAGTGGTTTCGTAACGTGAATTTTTCTTAAGTTGAGTAGCTATTTCAATGGAAAAAGCCTGATTTGTTCCAAGGCCCCGTTCCAAATTTTTTTTTTATAGTGCAACATTGTGTTCTGCGTAGAGACTGTAAACCCTGGACTATACCAGGTCTAGACGAAGCAGCAGCGGTGTACCTCACGAGGCTGAGGCTGAGGCGAGCAGCGACTGCGTGCGTGGGGGGGAAGGGGGAGGGCGGTGTGTGTGCGCGGACACGTGTGATAGCGCAGCATGACCCGACGCAGGGCTGCGAGCAGAGACCCATGCTCAAACCGTGCCAGGTCTAAACCAGGTCTATACCAGGTCTGAACCAGGTCTGAACCACCGTGTGCGGGTCTATTTCCTGGTTTAGTTTCGAGTCACGACTGAGGCGAGAAGCGAGGACTCCCCTCGGGACCGCACGCAGTCTGAGCGCATGGACGAACGCAGGCAAGAGCCACAGTGGTCTAATCCTGGTTTAGACCAGGTTTAGACCTGGTTTAGACCTGGCATGGATTGAGCAGGGGTCTCTGCTCGCAGCCCCGCGCCGGGTCATGCTGCGCTATCACACACGTGTCCGCGCGCACACACACCGCCCTCCTCCTTCCCCCCACACTTCACTATTAATACATTTTGTTGAAAATCTATGAAAGTTTGAGTGTTTAAACGAGAGAGAAATGTGAGAAAAGTTTTAAATCCAGTCCAAGAAAAGCGTATAATGGGTGTGGCTGAGCGCACATTATTTGAATTTTTGAGATTTCGCGTTTCGTAACTTGAATTTTCTTTCGTATCTAAAGACCAAAATTTTACGTGAAGGCGTTTCGTAACTTGTTGGGTCTTTCGTAAGGTGAGGTACCACTGTAGTGGAATCAGTCAATAGAAAATCTTACTACAGAACAGACAATGGCAAGCATACTTTATATACTTTAAGATTTGTACACAGAAATATTTTATAGGTGACAATAAAAGCGAATTACTTTGATTTTCAGTGCCTTGCCCTTGATTCGTAGCTTTGAGGTAAAGCTGTAGCAGCTCTTTAGACTGTCTCTCCTCCTCCTTTCTGTCCAAATATCTCTGCAGTGTCTCCTGGAGGGCCTCAGTTTTTTTCTTGTCATAGCCCAGAGCAGAGGCCAGCTCATCGGGAGGGACATCTATCAACATCTACAGGAGAGAAATGCATTCATAACAGTAACCCTGTTCAGTGCCTTTTCAGTAGCCGAAAACACAAAGCCATTGTGTATGTAGTAAAAACAAATGTCATTCATAAGAAATAATGTTGTGGCACCTGTAAATCTGCCTCTGCCATGAGGATGACACTTGCCATGTCCTCCTTCAGCTGCTGAGCCAAATTCACCCAGGGATAAGCAGCAGCATCCACCTCATCTGTGTCCATCAGCACAGAGGCCCGGGCCATCCACGCTGTACCGCCATCCACTGCAAAACAACCTCACCACTTAATTACATTATCATAATTACAATGTACTGTAGGAAGATTAAGCAAAGTAAATAACATACCCTTTTTAACTGGTGACCATGTCTCGTTTTCAGCTAAAAGCATAAACTTTGTGTTCAGTGGTAAACACAAAAAGTAGGCTTGATCCTCCACAATCGTCCCATCATCTTCAAGGACTACCTTGACTGAGCAGCTCGGACTGAAACCAAGGCACTCCCCTCCTGAAAAAAGAAGACTAGCTGCTTCAGTCTTTAGGTTATTTGGGGACACAAAAACGTGTCATAGCTGATGCCTGGGGGTCCACATTTTTTCAATGCCTCAGCAGAAAATGCAGCTAATTTTTATTACACATTAAAAACAAACTTTATTAACTTTTGCAAAGGTTCAAGTCTCAAATAGAACCACTACATAATCATCTGCTTAATTTAAACAAGTGAAAGGTGTAAACAGGAGTGCTTCGCAGGTTCACACGTGAGCGCCTGGCAGCTGGGTTACAGTAGCTCCTGCTTTTTTTCTAAACAACTACCTTTTTAAGTTAATCTTGTTTGCACTTTGGGTGGATTGACAAACTGATCCGCAAAGCTGGTCACATGATTGGCTGTGAGCAGGAGGACATTACACAATCTGCTCTCCATCATGGACACTCCTGCTCACCCACTGCACCAGACCATAGAGGGACAGAGGAGTTCATTCTCCAACAGGCTCCTACAACTCCGCTCAAACAGTCAGTGATACAGGACTACATTCATACCATACTCCATACAACTGTACAACTCACCCTTATGTAACAGATAATACTCCCTACAACTGTATATAGCTGGGATTGTACATCTTATTTCATATTGTATTTTATACTTTATTACTACTTTTCTATTTAATTCTGCTTTGTACATAATACATTATTATTATTTTTATAAATATGTCTCACCAGACACTGGTCTATTGCTCATTGGTTGCTATTGCATATATTTTTTTACCCTCTGTTATTAGGGGCCAAGCACCGAAGGTGCTAGGCACCCTATAGTGTTTATTCCCGTACCCGCATCCCCCGATGTGTCTTCTGAGTGCTTTGTGAATGTTATTGTGGTGATGAAATATGTACTATTATGTGCCTGAAATGTGTATTATTGTATACCTTGTAATATTAAAAGATAAAAATTTAAAAAAAAAGTGTTTGCTCTGCGTTGCCTAGCGAAGTTGCCTAGCGAAGTTGCCTAGCAACCCTTTGATCTTTCCTTTGACGTTCTGGTCTCCTGATTCTTATTATTATTCTATATTCTTCTCCATATGGGAGTCTATGGCAACCCCTAGAACCGTCTGGTAAAAAGTTGTGAAATTTTGCATGCACATTCCAGCCAGTCTCCTCATTACCCACAGTGATTTATAGGCCCCCAGGCCCAACCGTCTAGTGGCACCAGCAGGTCAAAGTTGCAGGAATTTGTCAATTGCCTAGCAACGCACCTAGCAACCTTTGATCTGTCTTTGATGTGTCTGTTCTGACAGGGTCTAACCCTGTCAGAACAGACCCTGTCAGACTCTGTTAGACCCTGTCAGACTCTGTTAGACCCTGTCAGACCCTGCATGTTGCCTACATGCTGAAGCCTACATGAACCTTTGGTGCTTGGCCCCACATTGCTGCTTGCAGCTATATTTATATATTATATTTGATGAGTGAGCTACTGTACCCAAAACAATTTCCCTTGTGGATCAATAAAGTTTGTCTAAGTCTAAGTCTAAGTCTAAGGTTACACCTGACATTGGTATGTGTTTGTCAGTGTTGCTGTTTTCAGGAACAGGACCTACAATGATTGATCTTTCACTTCGACAAGCAACTCCCAATGTGCAAAAGCTGATTAAAATCTTGCAAACACAGTCCAGTATAAAAGCTGTATTATTTAACCTTTAATACAAACTCCATACATAATGTTCTCTATTAAACCCTCAGGCAGCAGGGCAGAGGAGTGATTCATGGTGTATTGGCCAACGCCTTCAAGTGTAATCCAACAAGTTTCGACATGAATGAAATCACTATTAACATTTGCTAGACAGTAGATACTATCCAAAATGCATATAAAGTCCAGCTAAATCTAATTCCCCCAAACCCATTAAATGAATACGGCAAACACCTGAAAGTTCGTGCTCCAAATTAAAAAAAAGAAACTTACCCTTTATCTTGAGTTCATCTATAGACGGCACAGCCAAGCCAAAAGATTTCTGGCGTGTGTAATTGCACACTCGGCACGGTTTTCCACCCGCCATCCTCGTTTAGTCGCTTGGTGAATATGCAAAACTTTTTGTTACTACTTTATTACTAACAGATCAAACGTCAGTAAGAGACAGCCAACAGCGGGTTTTCACTTTTAAGCAACGCGGAAGTGTCTTTATTCTCTCTTCTTCAGGCTCGAGAACCACAGAAGTATTGTCTATGCTGCCATCTAGCACTGTTAACGTGCACAAGCATCCCTCTGATTTCTGGAGTTAGAATCAGAAGATCATTGAATGCACTTTCTGTAGAACATCACAAGGTGAAACAGACACACTCATCACAATCATAACAGAGAGTAAAAAATAGATTGTATAGCAAAAAAGATAGCAAGAGACAGGTGTCAAATGAGACATCAAAGATCAAAGTCAGCTCTATTGTCAATTCTGCTATATGTGTTCAACATACAGTGAATCAAAATTTCGTTTCTCTCTGGCCAGGTAGTGCAAAAAAAAGACAGTGTACAAAATACAATATAAAGACAAAACACAACAAAAACTATCTAAGACAGAGATCTAAAGTTAAACTAAAGTCAAAGATCTAAAATCTTAAAGCAGTGCAACATAATAAATAAATACCTATATACAGATGTCCAAAAGTGTGCACTGTGCATCAAAATGTGCAATGGAAGATACAGCAGTGAAATGGTAATGTGCAATAGAATGTGCATTGAAGTTAAGATAAAAAATAAATGTGCAACAGTAGTAATTCTAGTGCAATAACAGTAAACAACAGTAGTAAAAATTCCAGTAGTAATGTGCAATAACAGGAGTAAACAACAGTAGTAAAAATTCCAGTAGTAATGTGCAATAACAGTAGTAAACAACAGTACGACAGTAGTAAAATTCCAGTAGTAAATGTGCAACAGTACAACAGTAGTCCTTAGCAGCAGTTTTTTAAAGTGTCTAGAGTGATATGTCTCTTTATGGAATACAGGTTATGCCAATATGGGGGGTGGGGTGTGGGAGAGGGGTAAGGTGAGAGTTCAGGTGAGAGTTCAGCCTCCTGACAGCCTGGTGGATGAAGCTGTTTGACAGTCTGGTGGAGTGGGCCCAGACTCCGGTACCTTCTCCCCGAGGGCAGGAGGCTGAACAGGCTGTGTGAGGGGTGGCTCGGGTCACCTGCAATGCTGGACGCTCTCCGGGTGAGCCGGGTGTTAAAAATGTCTAGGAGGGAGGGGAGAGAGACACCAGCGATCCTCCCAGCTGCATTCACTGTGCGCTGTATATGTACAAGTCAAAATAAAATAGAAAAATAAGTCATAAAATATCAAATAAAATATTAAATCACAGCTATATACAAGAGACAAGAACGGCAGAGCAATAATATACTGATTGACAAAACATAAGGTTATCCGTTACAGTTGTAGGGAGTATTATCTGTTATATAAGACTGAGTTGTTGTACAGTTGTAGGGAGTATTATCTGTTACATAAGGGTGAGTTGTTGTACAGTTGTATGGAGAATGATATGAATGCAGTCCTGTATCTGTCACTGTTTGAGCGGAGCTGTAGGAGCCTGAGAGAAGAACTCAAGGTAAACATGCAGGTTTAGTCTTAGACTTAGGCAAACTTTACTGATCCACAAGGGAAATTATTTGGATACAGTAGCTCACACATCACAATACAATATAATAACAAAGAGTAACAAAAATAGATGGCATAGCAAAAACGATAGCAAGAGGCAGGTGTCAAATGAGACATACTTATATAAATAAATGTATGTACAAGTCAAAATAAAATAGAAAAATAAGTAATAAAATATAAAATAAATGTTAAACATTTCTGAATGTAACAAAAACACAACACCGTAATTGATGATGAAACAACATTAGATTAGAAACTAGTGTAATGGGCCCTTTAAGCTACTTTCATTCAATCAAATCCTGTGTTTTGATGATCAGATTTATTTTGTGCATCTAGATATACACCGCACCAGTATCAGATCTAAATTATTGGACTATATGTTTGTTTTAGATGTTTGGTTTTACTGTCATGTTTAAATAAATATATCCATGAAATACTCTGTTTACAACATTTGAACTTTAGGTGCACTTGGCCAGAAAGAGTAATCGAGACGGATGTAATCGAACGACACAACACAGCCAGAAGAAAACGAACAGAGATGACATCTACTGAGTCTGAAACATCAACACAGGTTTATGACTTTTGCGAAAAATAACATTTACTTTGGTTTGCTAGTGTTTCAGTCATTTTACGTGTTTGGTCGGAAGATTGCACATGTTTGCGGTTTCAAATGTTTTTTTTATGACACATGTTAGCATAGAGGCTAGTTAGCATGCTTTTGCTAACAGTAGAAAAGTTCACAGTAAGACATCAGTTTGACACGGTGCTTGGCTGCTTTATCGAATACTGTCCAAATCTCCCTATGATATCTTTCCTGACAGCGTTATATATTTAGTTATTTGCATCCTACATTCTTAGATTTTAGCCACCAAGCAGACACTGGTAAAAGGTCAATGTTGAAGCTGCTGGCTGGCTGTAGCATCTATGTGTGGCAAAGATATGGCTCATATACAATGCAGTCTGGCCAATCTGTGTCCTTAAATGAGAAATCATGCAACCTGTGGCACAAATGCACATGATATAAATCGCACAAAAACACAAAGCTTAAGATTGAACAATGCGTGTACACATTACACAATAGTTAAAAATTTTATGTTGTGTAATACTCTACAATATAGTGCACAATATACTGGTATGATATACATTTGTAAGTCAATTATCAGATATAAGATCATATGTGCCAGGCATTATTGACTTGTGCTCACTACTACTACTACACCACTATATTTTTGATAAAAGGAGAAATTCAATTTGTCAACTGGACAAAGTTTGTTTGGTCGAAAACGTTTCGCCGCTCATCCGAGAGGCTTCGTCAGCTCTGGTTCTAGTGCTGGTTAGACCCTGTTTATATCTAGCTGCAGGGAGGAGCTCCCTACACTGAAATAGCTCTGAAACTATCTCCTTTTATCATGGATTCTACCTGGACAACTGAGGGACTCTTCACACACCACTATATTTTATGTGGCTTTGTAGACTGATATTTCATCATTGCTATATTTTATACTGAAGTGGTGTTTCTAAAGGTGCACACTACAGTGCAACTTTTCTGGTGGTGGGTCTGCTGATGCTTGTCTCCATTTTTTTGCATAGAATCTGCCATAGTTTGGCATTGAACCTTTTTATACTAATGGAAACAAAAGAGTGAATCTACAGGCCAAGTTAATGGTCAAATCTGTGGAGAGGCGAGACCCTACTCGCAATAAGAATACAGTGGTACCTCACCTTATGAATGACCCAACAAACGAAAATTTCAAGTTACGAAACGCCTTCACGGTAAATTTTGGTCTCTAGATACGAAAGAAAATTCAAGTTACGAAACGCGAAATCTCAAAAATTCAAATAATGCGCGCTCAGCCACACACATTATACGCTTTTCTCAGCCTGGATTTAAACTTTTCTCACATTTGTCTCTCGTTTAAACACTCAAACTTTCATAGATTTTCAACAAAATTATTAATAGTGAAGCGTGTGGGGGGGGAGAAGACTGCGCTCTGACACGTGTGTGATAGCGGCATGTGTGACAGCTAAACCTGGACTAAACCTGGACTAAACCTGGACTAAACCTGGACTAAACCTGGACTAAACCTGGACTAAACCTGGACTAAACCTGGACTAAACCTGGTGGATGAAAGCGCCGCGCGTGGGTCTATTTCCTGGTTTTGTTTCGAGTCACAGCTGAGGCGAGCCGCTGCTCGCATGCAAGAGCCGCGGTCTAGACCTGCTCTCCAGGGCCCCTCCAGGCGCGGAGCCCCAGACATCCAGGGACCCAGGGGGACACTGCCAGCCCGCCTTAAGAGCTCCCTAAGCGGGCATGGGTCCGGGGATTGTCCCGGTCACCGGCTCTGTGAGCACCTTACGCGACCAGGTCTAGAGCAGCGGCTCGCCTCAGCTGTGACTCGAAACGAAACCAGGAAATAGACCCACGCGGGGCTTTAATCCACCTGGTCTAGTCCTGGTTTAGTCCTGGTCCAGTCCAGGTTTAGACCTTGGTCTAGACCTGCTGTCAGCTCCGCGCCGGGTCATGTGCGCTATCACAAACGTGTCAGAGCGCAGCCTTCTCCCCCCTCCTCCTTCCACCCACACTTCACTATTAATAATTTTGTTGAATATCTATGAAAGTTTGAGTGTTTAAACGAGAGACACATGTGAGAAAAGGACGCAGGACGCAGAACACAATGTTACACTATAAAAAAAGTTACACTATAAAAAAAAAACTTTGATCGGGCCCTTGGAACGAATCAGGCTTTTTCCATTGAAATAGCTACTCAACTTACGAATTTTTCACGTTACAAAACCACTTCTGGAACGAATTAATTTCGTAAGGTGAGGTACCACTGTACATGTTTTCTGTGGTATTTTTTTTAGCAATAATAATTTTAATTCTATAAATGTAAAATACATACAGTTAGATATCACACTGTGGAGATTTCCAGGCAAAGCTTCTCCATAGGGCCAAGTAGAGCCTCCACCAGAAAAGTTACCATAGTCAGTGCACTTTAGTATACTGACTATGGTGCACCTAAGTTAAATGTACTAGTATAGTATATTTATGTGATAGTAGGATTACAGTATGTAACAACATATCCATATATTTTTGTGTACACTATATTTATTGTAATAAATATAGTGTCCAGTAGATGGCAGTCTAACATAAGTATTGGTTCATCTCTACAGACATCTCTTGTTCCTGGAGATGAAGCTACAGCACCTCCTCGAGACGCTCTGGTGAGTCTGAACAACTTATTAACCTGTGTAATCTTTTTAGCTTACATACTGGGTAAACTTTACTAGTTACCCAATCATGAGTGAGTTATATGAAACTTGTTCTATGAAAATGCTTCTATTTCATTTTCAAAGACTTGACTGTCACCTCGGGTTGAAAGACCTTTGTTTTTAGCAAGGAGCAATTTTTAATCAAATAGGATTATACGGCATATTCCCCATACAAGATCAAGTGTTAAAGGTTCCCAATTAGCTGCTTTGGTGGCACACTGATGTCCCCAAGCTCATAATGAGAGACTTCTTCATGTTCTTGTGCTTTAGAGGAAAAGCACAGAGAAAGGTTCATTTTATCAGCCAAAGGGCTTTAATCATGTTTTTATTCTGCCACCTGCTTTTAAATAATTGGTGGAGGCCATTGTTGTGTTTAAGGCGAACTCTGACTCTAGAGCAACACTTGGATCAAAGAGTGTTCAGTTTGTGATTTTTATTTAATTATAGAAGTTGATGATACTACTAAACAATTCCCACTGCTCAAAGCAAATCACTATATTTTAAAATACTTTTGATCAATGATTACTTTTTTAAACAGTGGCTGGCCTGAAAATAATGAATTGCCATATTATGTTGCAACAAAAAAATGTATAAAATGGGATTTACAGACAGACATTGGTGTGATGTGCATTTATCCACACAATATTTTACATTAGCTACAATGTTATTTAACATTGTAATGCTATCCAGCTCTACTTTAAGTTAAATGTTTAAGAATATGCATACTTAGTATATTTATTATTGTCTGATTTAATAAATTAGTTGTGTAAACAAAGCCCTTGGGTGGGTGCTTTAATGCATGCAGTTGTGAAGATAAAGGTAGAGACTTAACAAAGATGGGTCTGTAAAACTGAAATAGAAAAATTATCCCTTCAGTGTTGCATTGCTTTCATTTTGTGTGTTCTAGGGGTGGATAATATGGAAAAATATATTTGCAAATGTACAATACAGCATAAGTTTTTGCCATTTTATTTTTAATCAGTTCTTATTAGGGATGCAAATTATCGATTAATTCATTAATAGATAGTTGATTGACCTTATCGATCGATTAACGATTAACTGATAAGCGGCGTTTTTCACCTGAATTTTAGTGTTTCAATAGGATCTTTAAGAATATAAGCTATAGTATACATAACACTGAGTCAAAAATATATCATAGTATTATTATATTGTATATTCCTCAATTAATTATTCCTTAGTAAAAAGCAGACAAATGTATTGATGCTGACTAACAAAATACAGTAATCCCTCGCTCTATCGCGGTTCGCAGATTTTTTAATTTATTTTTTTTCAATTTTTTTTTATAGTGTAACATTTTTTTATAGTGTAACATTGTGTTCTGTCCTGATTGGCTAAGAGACTAGACCAGGACTAAACGTCTAAACGACTAAACGTAACCAGGTCTAGACCAGAACTAAACCAGGTCTAGACCAGGTCTAAACCTGGACTGGACCTGGACTAAACCAGGACTCGACCAGGTCTAGACCTGGACTAAACCAGGATTAAACCACCACGTGCCGCTGCTGGTTTGTGCGGCTGGTTTGACTCAGGGCCCGAGCCACAAACCAGCCGCACGAAACTCAGGGCCCGAGCCACAAACCAGCCGCACGAAACCAGCAGCGGCACGTCCGGGCGCATTCCGGGCGCCGCGGTTCGATCTCGCCTCGCGCGTACACCCGGGGCTGCTGAGCAGTGCCGTTGGCGCCTGCGACCGGCTGTGAGTCGAGCTTGGCGCAGTGCGGTGCGCGGTTGCCTTGTTTCGTGACCACGCGGGTGCGCGTGTCCGCGATTAACGATTAATTACAATTAATGCATTTTGTTCGACCAACGTCTTAATCGACAATTAATCGTTAATCGATTAATTGTTGACATCCCTAGTTCTTATGCATTATAAAATTATATACACAATTTTGAATATCGAGTATATGTTCAAAACAACATTGACAATATTTTGCTAATTTGTGCACTAGAGTTCATTGTTATGGTCTCATTAAATTATGCATTCTTAGTAAGGATATATAGAAAACGAAGATGGACTCATGACTGTCCAAAGTGTTTTGCGCCATATTTTAGTATAACTTTTGTTGTATTACTAACAGGGGTCTTCATTCACACCTGCAGTGTATTTTGCAGGTGTGTTCACTGTTTGGGTGCAGAGTACGGCTCAGTGCTGTATTGTCGAGCCTACATGTCTCAATGTCATTCAGCACCATTCACTCTTCATCCTCCCCCCATCATCCCTTCATGCCAAGGCTAATTTAATCCTGGGGTTATTGATTGTGGGAGCATTCTCGCAGGCTTTCTTTCAATTTACTTCAATTTCATCATCCCACTGCGCTTCAAGACTGCCTCCTCAAAAAGGGAAGAAATTCTTGTTACGAGGGTCCTGATTCGAAAGTGGTTGACAAGTCCCCCCTCTCCCCTCTAGTTCCACCTCCCCCCAGCACCACCAGCCTTACTTCTGCTCCTTTTCTGCCTCTCTTTTTGATGAGCTGCTCTTTCCGAGTTAAGTGGATTATTACAGTAGGGATAATTCTTGTCACATGGCATTATTTGGATGAGGTGAATAATTGAAATTTGTGTCTGAAAGAATTTGATCTGGATGAGAGAAGAGGGAGCGCTGGCAGGGTTGGGCCTTGGATGGGGCTGGTGGGTTCGTGTGCGCATTGGTGTCAGGCCGGGGACAGCAGTCACGTTAACAGGTTGTGACTCACCTCGCCCACATCAGCACGCCTTGGCTTGGCAGGCCCCCACTCTCCCCCCTTCAGTGGAGATGGGCACAGCTCTGGGGCCAAAGAGCCACCATAGGCTGGAGGGGAGCGCCGGACCTGCAGAGTGGAGGCAGAGTGTGACCAGTCGGTGCCAGGCGCTGCTCGGGCCTCCAGCTCTGCTCTTTGGGATCTCTCACTCATGCTTGCATCAGCGTCTAAAACCAAGCCCCTCCCTCCTTCACTTATTACTGATATAGTATCCTGCTGCTGGCCACTCCAGCCACCAGTTTTTGTCCTCTGTGGCCATTTTCTAGCCTAACCCCATTGACCTATCCACTGCCACCTGTAAGAAGCGTAATTATACACAACATATAGTCAGCCAATTACCGTATGGAAATAATGGAAGTATACTAATATTTCAAAATTTTGTTGGATTTGCAAGGTTCTATTTACATTTTTAAGTAAGTACAAATAATTCAACCCTCTATCCATTTTCCTCTGATTCTCTGGCTTATGCGCTTTTTTGAATTTGGCTCATATTTAACTGATAGGTGCGCAGAATCAACAAGACACTTTTGATGATGCAATGAATCCGTACCATAGACTGTATGGACATAGCTAACCCGCTAGCCGCGTTCCAAATAGGAAGTGAGCATTAGGGAGATTATGGCTCCATCGACTCCTCTCTCTGTAACTGCTGCAGTGAGTCTTGTCATTTTGGTTTATATTAACACTCTACATGATCATGGTGTTTCTATTTAGCTATTTTGTTTGTAAATAAATTCCTATTCCTAATATGGAACTTGGCTCCAAATTTGCTTCATAACTTCTAGCCTCGTGAGCTCCATTTGCCTGGAGCCGAACACTTTGGGTACTGTCTTGGTACACACTTCTTTATGCATGGAATCAAGAAAGTCAAATCTTTGTTTAAAAAAGTTGTTGCTATAACTATTTGATCTGATTTATGTGATTTTGTTTAGAAAGAAAGAAAGAAAGAAAGAAAGAAAGAAAGCTATGCCTTTATTAGTCCCACAGTGGGGAAATTCCAGTTCTGCATTTAACCCATTCTGTTATTAGGAGCAGTGGGCAGCACATTACTGCGCCCGGGGACCATCTCCATGATCTTCTTGCTTCGGCTTGGTCAGGACCTAAGCTGGAGGATTTTACCTATGGTGCATGTTTTGGGTTGATGGGGGAAACCGGAGTGCCCGGAGGAAACCCACCCAGACACGGGGAGTACATGCAAACTCCACACAGAAAGGCCCAGGCGACCCGGGGATCGAAACCAGAACCTTCTTGCTGTGAAGCATGAGTGCTAGCCACTCAGCCACCGTGCCGCCAGAAAGAAGACTTTGAGTTAGCTGGAACTTTAACTGGTCTGTTTATTCGGCTTCTCTGCCTATAAATGGGCAGTTTATTAGTACCTTTCTCTATACTAACATTTGCTTGTGGTTATTTGAGTGCAGACTGGATCAGTTGCAGATCATAGAGATACTTTAGAGTGCCTCACCCCCTTTTAGTCAAGTAAATGCCACATTTAATTGACCAAGAAGCTGCAGCCCTAAAACCTTTTTATTAAATGTAGTTAAATTTCCTGATCTTGAGATAACTCTACTGCTCAGACATCATTTAAACTCATGAAAAAATCAAATGCCAATCATGTACTGGCACTGAAAAGCAAGCTGAAGACAAATGTACATTATAAGTGCACCAACTTGCTCCAAGCAGTTGTAAAGATAATTTTGTGTTCTCAGCATTTTTGTTTGTTTCAATTTCAAACATTTTTGTTGCCCTTGTTGGTTCAGCAATCTCTTAAACTACTGTACTTATTGTGTATGGACCCATTATATTGCTGTTTAGTTTTGGGCTTGTAGCTGCAACACAGGGATGCCAGTGATGGGAGGAGAAATATGAATAAGACGAACATCCGCGGTCTCACACAGCAACTTCAAAAGCTCCTTTCCCCAGGATATTAGGCCACTGTGATGAAAAATTTAGCAAGCGTTAAATAAGCTGCTTTGAAGTGATCTGTTTTGGCTCAGCAGTCTCCAAATTTCCATAGCCCCTGTGCAATAGCCATCACAGGACAGAGGTGGGAGAAAGGTTTTTCAGGAAAACCTCACTGTTGTTACATATACTGTAGTTATCAGGACTTTTGGCAACATGAACTACGACCACTACTGTCCATGTGTTGCTGCTTATGTTTTGTTAGATCTCAATCTGTGACAAGAAACTTCAAGTTACACAGATGCTGATCATGTGTGATGGTTAAAGGCTACCGGTATTTTAGTTGTGCTTGTATTGTAGAAATTTTTCCTCTTTCCTTCTCTTCCTTTTTTACAACAATAATATGACAACGTTAATCTGGCATTATATAATCAAAAAAACATGATAGTCCCTTGAAAAAGCGACTCATAATATTGTCTAAAGCATATGAGTATTTCCTCAAGTCACCCTCAATAAAGACTAAATGTCTTTGAAATTCGTCAAATTATATTCGAGTTCATTTAATATCTATCACCTTTTAACATATTATTCTAATTTTGTGGACACTAGGTTTCATCGTTGTCCAAATTAATTATTGTGCCCTGAATTAGAAAGAACCACATATAATGACTCTGGTATGTTAAGTCCATTCTGTGGAGAACCTGGGCTACCATTTAGTCAGCCAGGGGAACCTTCTGTGGGATTTTCCTTTTTTTCCTCTTTGCTCATTACTTTAATTGTAATTGTAATCCTTTATTGGAGCTGTCTGCAGTAAAGGAGAGTTATGGCCGGAGAGGGGGCGCGAGCCATGGAGATATTTCATGATTATTGAAGAAGACGGTCACTAGGTGGCAGCCACTAGTTCGGCCCAACTGTAATTGCTTGGCGGCAAAGTGATGGCAAGGTACGTGTTCATATGTGTTCATGTATGAGCGGGAGAGGAGGAGAAAAGTTCGACTCATCTGAGCAGTGGCTGTTGTCAACCAAAGATTTTTTGTTATTTGCCAGGCTTTTGTTATTCTAAATCTATAGTTTTAGAATGACATAAAATTAATTGAAAATGAAATCTAATCTGCGTTGCCTGAAGAGTTGAGCAATATAGCAAACTAGCTACAATTTTATGAATGTTACACACAATTTGAATATGTTTAATCTTAATATATTGTGCACTTTTGTTTGTTGTTAGGCCCGAACTACAATGTTGCATAGGGCCTACTGATTTTGTTATAGCCATACATCTGATACAGATACAGTATAGATACAGTGTACAGTTATATAAATATCTATTTTTCTTATACAAATAAGCATTTTATGGAGCTAAATTATTCCCTGATTGTGGGAAAGATTGACTGGAGTGGGTAGTGTTGTGTTTTAGTTTTAGTTTTTCCTCGAGTGATGCAGAAACACTGTCTGTGTTCATGTATGTTGGCTCAGTTACAGCATTCTCTGTAAAAGATGAGGTTTTGGCACATTTCTGTTGGATTGCCAAAATATCTCATGATTATCTTTCATGGATAATATTAACCACTCCTAGTCCTCTGAAAAAATAACTTCGATTTGCCATAATTTGTAGTGAAATTCTAGCTTTCATCTCATTAGTGTCACTGTAGTTTTGGAAGGGATTATTTTGGTCAAAGTAAAAACAATAAAATGTTTGCATTCAATTTGAGCCTCATCATCAAACCCTCCCTTTTACAGGTCCTGTTGCTTCATGGCATTGTGGAAAGTTGGAAATAGAAAATCAGTGTAACATAAAATACAAAGAATGTGGTCGTATAAAATTATTGTGAAGTCACATTTGTCATTTTTCTAACCCTTTGCCCTATTGTCTGAATGGGAAACATCTGCACCCCACACTCTGTTTTAATTATAGAGCTTTAGCTTTCTGAAAGGCATAAAAGCAGCATTCTGTTGTGTTTCTCGCTTTAATTCATTGTGCATCATGCGCTGTTTGTTTCCGTGTTTAATGATACAGCAAAGGCCCCTCCGTTTTATTGTTGCTGTGTTGCACATTTTTCCGTCCGTGCCCAATGCCAGGCTCCAGTCCTCTGTATGAATCCTCACTGTCATGTCCAAGGACGAGTGCAGCCTGCGCAGGGTCAGCTAATTGCTTTTATGATTATGATTTCACGTCAGATTTATGGTGCAGCTCGGAGCACATCTTCAGGTCCTGCCCATGTGGCTGTGGTTCTTGGTGAGTACAGCTGCTGCAGTCTGGTTTAAGTGCAGGTCAGACAGTTGGGCATATTAGGAGCTGTGCGTAGAGTGTGACACATGGCATTTCCGCTAAAAGAGACTATTTTCATTCTTAGGACTTGTGTCAACAAGTGTCAAATCAAGGTCACGAATGTGCATTGACACTGACGAGGGTTTGGGGTTTTTCTCCTGTTTGAACTTTTTATGGTCCATAAATCTCTCATCTTGTGTCTGTTTGTAGATCAAATCATTACGCTGCTTCTCCACATTGTAAGCCAGAATTATCTGTCTTTTTGATCTCCATGCCGATTTTTTCGGATGGTCCCGCCCTCTTTTCTGAAAATGATGAGAACAGATGTGTCCAAGTGGTTTTATGCATTTTCTTTATTCAGCGATTTCTCCCCCTGCTCGGATGAACCTGAATCTTCCTCTGACACTTGTGTTTGTTTATGCAAACACTAAATTGTCCGTGGGCAGCAGAGGTGGCGTTTGTGTGTCAATAATGCACATATCTGACATAGCTCAGTGTTTTATGTCAGAAGCCGTGGGCTTGATTTGTTACAATAGTTTGACCTCAAGGTGACCTCCCTTCAAGGCTACAGCCTCACCAGGGACAGGTGCACCATTGCAATATGGTTTGGGCTGTGTTCCTTTGCTCAGAAAGTTCATTTTGGAGACATCTGTAAAGTCTGTGATTAAGGCGAATTCAATAAACTTAATGAATACTTAGAGCTTGATTCGCAGAGTTTTCGCCTCAGCGAGTATATTAATGTAAACAGTCTGGTAACACAGCTGTAATTTCCTATTCTCCCACAATTTAGTGAACTGTCATAATATGTTTACTTAAGAAATGGCAGAAATATGACACCAGTTTAATTACAGTGCAGTCATTTTGCCTCAATATACTTGGGAAAGTGGCCTCATTGAGCCCTGCTTCCTCTCCGCCGCCTCGCCTTTGTAATTACATGAGTCTGATTTATGCTCTTTTCTTTGTGTTTATGGCTGTAAACTGCTGGAGTGAGGAGCTCGGTCTGAGAGTGGCTTGTCTCTTTGCAGTGAGGCTGGAAATCTCCCGATGAATCGGAGATGTCTCCGCTGTCAAGACTGCTCACATCGCTGGAGCCTCCAATGTCACTTTCAAGGCATAATTACACAAGTTGTGTTGATTAGTATGAGAAGCAATTACGCTGGCTTTCCGCCGTAAATGGCGAGTGTGATGGCCCTTGATTGACAGGAAGTCTCCTGACTTTAATAAGTAAATGACTCTTGTGGTTCAGGTAGAGATCTGTGATTCGTCAGCATCTTTCACATTTTCACATGTCCTCTGGTTTAGTGAATCTTGCCCTCTGTCGTAGCAGATGTCGTAGCTTCTGTCTCTGCTGTGTCTTATGAAGAAAGACCAACTAAAGTTTTATCTGAATGAGCCCAGTCTGGCAAAACCACAAACTGAACAGCACAAAGTTTGGCAAGTCGAAAGCCCTTTAGCGTTTGTGTGTTCACAAGTGTGCAAATCACAAAAAAATATTTGTAATTGACACTTTGGGGAGCATTTTTTTTCTTTTTATCTGGCTTCCCAGTAAGTTATTAGCTGTTAATTTGTCTGCACGCTCCCCTACAGCGGCAGATATTTGTTCAAATGCTGGGATCCCCTCAGCGCATTTGTAACTACACTTCTGAAAAACGCTGCCCTGTCTAATTATGTAATATAATATTGCCTTTTAGGCAAGTTTCTTTTAATTGAATAATATTAGCTCTAGCTAAGAGTTTGCTCTGGGAACAGGACAAATGATCTAATGCTCATGGAAAAAACTCATATGGGGAATTCAACTGTTTTATTGAAACAAAAACAAAAACATTACTGTGGCAAACACATTGGTTGTAGAGAACATTGTAATCATACAAATGGATTTTTTATAGCAGTTATGGTTAAAGAAAGGAAGGAACTGCAGAATGTCCAACTGATCTCAATGAATTCAATATTGTTTGTTCACCTAAAGTTAGTTTATGCCTCAGAGCTTCAGCTCTTAAACCTCTATAAAAGCTGATTAAATGTTATTGTTCTCTTAGCCCATAGCCACATACTGTACTGAAACTTCTTTATTCTGTCCGCTTTCACATAACTTAATCTATGCTTACTTATTCCTGAACATAAATTAAAAGAAACTCCCCAGAGACTCAGGCAATACTTTAAAGAGCTCTCTCTCTGGGATAAAATACAAAGTGGTTGCGCGGCCGTATTACAGCCCACTGTACTGCATTACATTTACAGCTTTTATACAGCTCTTCTATGTACTTCTCATATTTGCATTTGGGCAAAACATTTAAACGATGCAGAAACTTGATTGGTCCACGCTTTAAAGTCATATTTCTTTCTTTGTTAGCCACAGTTGGCCTAATCAAGTAATTCCCTGTTTATCTTAGTAACCCCCTATAGAGTCATACATGCATAAATATAATAAAATAATTTGCTCTTGCACTCCGTAGCCCAGCTGTAATTTATATGGATTGAATGCGTGCTGCATTGTGGAAAAGCAAGAGTAGACCAAATGCTCGTTTGTCACCTCTAATAAATGTTGCAATGTAAATTATGAAGTTATGCCTCAGATGTAAATGCACTTTATTCTCCTCCTTTAATGTAAACAGCGCACTCCAATACATTAGGACAGTGTGGGGAGGGGCAGCAAGCACATTTTTGACGTTTTTCACAATCAATAAGAGGCACAAAAGAGACGAGATGGGTGACTGTTACGCCATATCTGCTTCATAAATTATACCGTGAAAGCAGCCTTGTACACCAAAAATGCAAATTCATTATTGTTATTAATAATGTAGTGACTAATAGTTCTATCAAGACTGTAATAGCAGTTTAATGGAATATGACAGCAAGAATGTATTACACTTCTTACACTTAGACGGGACCTCACATGGCATTTATCAGGGATTTCGCAAAGCATTTTTTTGATTATTTTGTTAAGTTAATTGCTTCTTTTCCCCATAACGTCTTCTGTGGGGGAGAGAGGGGGTAAAAACTGCTAATGGATTAATTAATACATGTCACTTTTGCTTGGTTTGATTAAAAATAATGAAAACGGCATGCTAATGGGATTTGGCTGTTTCTCTGTGTGTGGCGCCCCGAGATTGTGTCTTTATCTGAGGAATCTGAGGAAAAAGATAATGGGCCGCTCATTGGCTAAAATGAAAGTGACAGTATATAGGAAAGTGAGATAAATCTTCTTAAAGCTGCAGTGTTAGAGTGCTCATGTTATAGTAGTGCAGGCTAATTAGGGAAATCTTACAACCATGATTCAACAGTGATGGAGAGAAGTTTTAAAAGTTTAGCATGTAGTTATATGTTGTTTTGTTACATGGAGGTGTAGAGTCCAGGATATGGTTGAAAGACACATTTAATTGCAGCTACTTACTGCTTTATAGGAGCTTAGAAATCTATTATCTCATCCCAAATGTGTGTTGCCAAATCACAGTTGCATTTTCTTTCAAAAATGTTCAAAAGTTCAAAAGTTGAAAGCGATATGATTTAGTTTTCCCGGAATATTAATATGACACTATCAAGTATACAAAACTGTTAAGGTGTCCACTGAGATGGTTATGCTCAATTTGGTTTTGTTTGCAAGGTCACTTAAACAGAACTGGTGAAATTATGATGTAATTTTTCCGGGAAGCAAAATGAAAGGGGATTTAGTTTCTGCTAGCAAGACTTTGTAATTGTGAAATAGCTTTAAAGAAAACACAGTGGAGCAGGTAAAGCAGTACTGGTTTCAGACATTATTGACTTTGTTTCATTTATTTCCTTAGCTGTATGCATCAACTTGTACTAGTCACCCATTTCATATAGAGCTTCTGATAGAGGAAAAAAAAAAAACACTGAAAAGGGAAAACAAATGTATCTTTTTCACCACACCAACGACGTCTGCAGTGATCAACTACTTCTGAATATTATCAGTTGTACATATTATTAGTTGTTATGGCCTCTTTTTCAAAGCAAACCTCTTCTTGCATCTTTACACCCGAGCTCCACTCCTCTTGGCATGTATCACATCAGGCCTTGTCTCTGCTACATTCAGAAGAAATCTGACTTTTAAAAGCTATTGTTAAGTTGGGGCACAAATGCAGAACAGCAGTGAAACTAAGATTGGCATTGTAAATAAATAACTACATGAAAAACAAACGCAGAGAAAACTACTGGTGCAGCTGACAATTACGCGGCCGACACCTGGACCAGCTCCCCTCCCTGCTCCTACAGGCAAGACTGTCGACTTGTTGTTAATGCAGTGATTAAGAGGAAGATTGCATTTGTTTTGCTTTGCAGCTCTCCTGGCACCACTACTTTGCTTTCTCTTTGATTAAAATAGTAGATGGATGGATGCATCGCGGCTCTGTCATGAACTTCAATTCAAAGTGTGAGAATGCAATGGAATAAATAAACCAGGCACATTTTGTTTTTACAGCAGCGGATACAAATCTTGATTGTAAGATGGCCGACATACTCATCTCGTCAAATTGTATTCCAGAATAAGTCAAGGTTAGTGTTATTTATAGTCAATAAACGCCATGCACTTTTCTTGTCCCGTGTTATGCCATGCGCACAGCTCCTTCATTCAAGCAGTTCCTTTGGCAGGGCAAGAAAAGGTTAAAGTGCATATGACAGGTTTCCATGTTTTTCTAAATATTACTTTTTTCATGAGGTGTTAAGATAAATATTTATGCTGTTTTTTACACCACTCAATTGGTAGATTATGTTGAAAGTAAAAAAAATTAATGAATAAATTACAAGAAAATAGGAATCCTTCTATCAGTGCCTTCAAAACATAAAATTCCATCCAATTTAAACACAAGGAACACATTTTTTCTTATAATTAAAGGTGTTCTTATGTATTTTTATCTGTTGAGGAATTACTATTGTGTAAATTAGGTGAGGCTCTTGTTTACAGTATTGTTGCTAGGTAACAGTTATGGAATTAATTCTTCCATATGTACTATCCATAGACATTCATATCTGCGGCCTGTGTCCAACCAGGAAGTACAATGACAGGAAGCACAAAAATGCCAAACTAGGGAAAACTAAGCAAGATCCTAATATAATCATGGTAACTACATTTGCTAGTGAAAAGTGTCATCTCTAACCTGTCACATGGGTTTAATACTAAGGAGGGTCTTTCTTCAGATAAAGCTCTTAGTGGCATTGTCATGTGTTTTTCTGTGTCAAGGTCAAGAGAAAATGTCAGAACAGGTGCATGTCTGCTGCTCGCCCACTGCCAACTCAGCCACTTTTAAGAACACACCACTGTCACATTCAGCTGCTCACTTCAAATCTTTCAGACTGGTCAAAGATTTGTACCATGCATTGCTAATTTAAAAAAAAGTATGCACACTTCCGATTTTATTACAGATTTACCTGGCGTGTCTCTTTCCTAAAGCACAAAGCCAATTGGACTGTGTGTTTTTATTATCTCATATTTTGGTCATCCAACAGAACACAACAACTCAGAAAAGTTCAAAGATCATTTCATGATTTTTTTGAAAGATTACAACATTTTTACTTTATCCTTTTTTGCTACATTTTGACATATGCAATATACCTAAAGTCACATTTTTTAAATTAATAATTGAATATATTACGTATCTCTATATGCTCTAGAACTGTACACTATACATTCCGATCCAGGGAAACACATTGCAAAACCTGGGTGTGGTGTTTATAGATGTCACACATTCTTTTTTGTCTGATTAGTTCTGAATCTGATAAATAATTCTTTAAGTTATTTCATGTTAATTACAGTATTTGGATTCTAAAACTTTGCTGTACTAGTAGTTACTGGTGTAATAAATATTTGTTGGTGCACACAGGCTGCAGTAAGCTGAAAACGATCATGTTTGTTGTGAGTTGTTGTGAGAGCTTGGGGCTAAGTGCGGTCTTGACTTGTATGTTAAACTTTAATTGATGATTTGACCTGTCCACACCATGGTTAAACTCCTTGTGGTTCAGGTTCACAGCACTTGTTTTCGATGCTGTCAGGAACACACATTTAAATGCTTATCTTGAGGCTGACAAGCTAAACACTGAAAGAAAAGGAATTTAGCACCATATTTCTGTCACATCAGTGTGATAAGTATGAGACCTCATGTTTCTCTAAACTGAGCAAACTAAAGACCTTTGGTTTCTCTTCACATGTGCAGTGATTTCAGAGGGGGTGCTTCTGTGTGGCCCTTTGTCTTGATGTGTGTCTCTAACTGTGACAGTGTTCAGTGAGCACAGGCTGATGGGGAAGCTGCCAGCCTCTGCACTCGTCTCATATGCTCTGACCAGTAGATGGCGATGTTAATCTTCCCTGGCAGCACTCCTGCGCTCTGCTTCTCCGCTCAGCCCTGCACTGTGGCTGTAGCGCTGCTGAGGAGCGAGGGTCTCACCCTGTGTGAGGGTCATGCCACCAATTTCTGGCCCTCTTTGAAGACCATGAAATTGTTGATCCAAGACGCACAATTAGTGCATTCAGCCTTTTGACTGGAAAAGGCCTGACACACAGTTATAATGTCAGGAGAATGTCACAGTGTTCCTCATTGTCTTTTGAGTGTCCTGTAACAGTGAAGCCAAACAGGAACCACTGGATCGATGGAGGAAGCCTCTCATCAGCGCTGGACTCACTGGTGGAGTTTTATTTTATTACAGTTGTGTACTGTGCCACATTGTGTGTGTGTGTGTGTGTGTGTGTGTGTGTGTGTGTGTGTGTGTGTGTGTGTGTGTGTGTGTGCGTGTGCGTGCGCGTGCGTGTGTGTGTGCGCGCAGTAGGTGCACAGCGGACAGACAGGAGCAGTTTGGAGGAGCAGAGTATAGACTTGTTACTGTGCGTTGCTGATGACGGAGGCTCTTCTCTGACACCAACATAACTTCTGTGGAGCATCACTCAGACACATTTCCACACTGTTAGCTGCTGGTGCCACTCACAATTGGCCTCATTCAGCTAATCCAAAGTGAAAGGCTCTGGGTCTGGTTTGATATGAAGGACAACGCTGTGGCAATCTGTAGCACTTTGTCTCAATCCTTTTGTGTTCTTTAACCACATCAGGGGAAATCTAATGTCATCTTTTTTTTTACTAGATTTAGGGTTTTAAAATACACCATCTGTATTTATTCTTATGATTACTCAATAAAAATTCTAAATGGCAGGAATACAATCAATTCTAAACTTTTGTTTTCATGCCATTTTTTTTAGTTGTTTGAGTGCTTCAGGAGTGCTCAGCTTGCACCTTTTATCGCAGCGTTTCCTCCTCTCAGAATCACACCCAGGCGCTGTCACAGTGTCATCAATGACTGTAAAAGAAAAGGCTGGATTTGAATTACAGGAAGAAGGCACTGCATTAAAGAACAAAGGAGATCGATGGCAGTACATTAAATTTTATGAGAATGGAAAAAAAATCAACTAATTAAAATTGATCACACATAGCTTTGTAAATGTGTTTCAGAATTAAATTATTGTATGAAAACATTTTGACCAATCGTGGCGCTGCGGAAGTATCCATTACTGGATTGCAGTTGAGAAAGGTTCTGAAATGTTTTGTGGTGGTGAAGTAGTTTGTTGCTGCGCTGTGATGTGGCTCTACCTTTCTAACCCCCCACACCCCCACACCCTCGCTGCCTCCCATCCCCCACCCTATAGTAAAGTGCCATGGGTTAATCTGAGCTGACCCTGGCCTCTGGCTGCAGCCTTTGGGCCTTTTACCTGAATTAAAATGAATTTGTGGTGGATCCATGTTGGGGCTGCGCTGAAGTGTGTGAGGTGTCAGCGACTGTGGCACAGCTCTTTAGTCATGGGCTCTCAGGACTCCCCTGGGCCCATGGGGGCCCCTCTGGGGGTGTCCTTATCTCAACAGTCATCTGTCTCGCTCGTTTAGCCTGGTCTGCCCTAGCTGCGTCTGACAGTTACACATGAAGAAATGTCAGAGAAAGGTTCAGCGTGGATTCTTCAAAGTGCTTTAAACAGGCTCAGTGCAACAAGCTCTCAGATAAAAGCTCTGTTTTATCTCATTTCAGCTCAGAATATCCCCGTGTTAGGGTATGGCTTCTTATAGATTTTTATGAATTTATGGATGGCTTCACTTTGAATCAATATAATTTATCAAATATAAATCATCTAGGATATTGATGGGTGATATTTTTTTTCCCAATAAAGATATTCAAATCAAATTATTTCAACCCAACAGCTATTTCTTTAAACATTGTAGTTGGACTAAGGTTAAGAAAGAAAGAAAAACCTTTATTTGTCCTACAATGAGTGCGTGCACATGGTAGGATTGGATCAGGATTGGATTGGTTTTTTCACACTTGCTCAGCGGGTGGTCTGTCGTCCAATCCGAGTGCACATGCATGTCGCGCAATCAGATTCAGGTCAGCGACCTGGCCGGCTCCGCAACGCTATGTGGTGCTGTACTCAAACTACTTCCGGGTGATGACTGCTCAATACCAACACAACACAACACAGCTATCTGGCAGTATACTGCGATGGCTTTTCGAGGAGTTTGACAGAGCGGCATTGGCGTACTTGTGCATTCTGCAGAGTTTGGTTGCTCGTATGAATGACAAAACAGCGTTGTTGGTTTCTTTAATACGACACGAACCGTGTCGTCGGCGTTTGATATTACAAGCAATCGAGGACAACGAAAATTATGAGGATTGGGACCTATACCGCACATGTTTTAATCATGTTCTGCCTTGTTGTTTTTTGTTGCTTGCATCTTTTGTGCCACAAATAAAGGCATTACATTTGTAGCTATGGGTTTATCGTTCATTTATGTAAGGTCTGGGGTAGTGAAATTACAAGTAAATTTCCACACTGATTTTTAATATTTACAAGTTATACAACAGTTTAAAAAAAACACACTTTCTTCTGATACTATGATACTATGATAATAGATAACTCAAAATGTTTGTAAAAGTGCCCTGTGCGTCATTTCAAAAGTTTAAAACTCCGTGCACAGCTTCCAGGTGCTGGTAACAACAGGAACATTGAATAATTCCAGAAAAGACGAAGTTTACCGCACACTCGCGCACGCACACACACACGCACACACACACACACACTTTATTGTGCTAAGAGCAAACAACGCGTTTCGATTTTACCTGGCGAAACGCGTTGTTCGCGCTAAGCCCAATAAAAGAATAAGTAAAGTCAAGCGAGTGTGCGGTAAACTCCTTCTTTTCTGGAATTGCCCTGTGCGTTACGTTCATAGTCCAGATATGGTGGAAGATGGGGCTTGTTGGTGCCGTGAAGGACCGCTGTCCTGAGTCATCGTAATGCGCTCTCCCGGTGTTCTTCTTGGCTGTGGCGTGCGCTGCCCTGGGGTTTTTCCATTTGATTTTGATTTGATCAGGCGTCCGAACAAAACCTGTCTGCTCCATCGTCAACGCTATCTTCTGATAAAGACTAGCGTTGCTTGTGCGCCGTCCGTCCATAAAGTTTTAAATGTTTATCTCTCGCACCTGGTGCAGCATGAACTCAGTTTCTTAGTCTGTCCAGTAGTGCGTGCTTGTTGCTTTCTTCGCAGCCATGTTTTAGTCTGAAACAACAATTGGTACTTGGTACTGAGAGGCACCCCCTACCATTACACGTCCCTTCCATGTACACGCAGTCAGTGACTGCGTGCACATGGGAAACTCCAAACCGATTGCAAAGTGATTGGGGTCGTAACGGCTGCATGTGCACAGGGATTGGTTTGGATTGGGATTGGTTTGCCCCATCACCCAGGAACCCCTGGCCTAGGCCGATAGCAAACCACTTGGCGTCGTCATGTGAACGATTTCGGATCGGATTAGCATACTGCGCATGGGCGCCAGGAATTTCAGGAATTTCACCCGGAAGTTGTAAGAGTGGTAGGGGGTGCCTCTCAGTACCAAGTACCAATTGTTGTTTCAGAAGAAAACATGGCTGCGAAGAAAGCAACAAGCACGCACTACTGGACAGACTAAGAAACTGAGTTCATGCTGCACCAGGTGCGAGAGATAAACATTTAAAACTTTATGGACGGACGGCGCACAAGAAACGCTAGTCTTTATCAGAAGATAGCGTTGAAGATGGAGCAGGCAGGTTTTGTTCGGACGCCTGAGCAAATCAAAATCAAATGGAAAAACCCCAGGGCAGCGCACGCCACAGCCAAGAAGAACACCGGGAGAGCTCATTACGATGACTCAGGACAGCGGTCCTTCATGGCACCAACAAGCCCCATCTTCCACCATATCTGGACTATGAACGTAACGCACAGGGCAATTCCAGAAAAGGAGTTTACCGCACACTCGCTTGACTTTACTTATTCCTTTATTGGGCTTAGCGCGAACAACGCGTTTCGCCAGGTAAAATCGAAACGCGTTGTTTGCTCTTAGCACAATAAAGTGTGTGTGTGTGCGTGCGCGAGTGTGCGGTAAATTTCGTCTTTTCTGGAATTATTTAATGACTGCGTGCACATGGGAAACTCCAAACCGACCGAGGCAGGGTTTGCTCTGACCCCGGAGCAAATCAAAATCAAGTGGAAAAACGCCAGGGCGGCGTATGCCACGGCAAGAAAGAACAACGGGAGAGCGGTCAAGACCGTACAACTTGCCCGCATTACGACAGCGTTCTTCACGGCACCAACAAGTCCCATCTTCCACCATTTCGGGACTATGGACATAACGTAGAATCGAAACGCGTTGTTTGCTCAAAGCCCGATAAAGGAATAAGAGTATGCGGTAACTTAGTATCAGAAGAGAGTGTTTTTTTTTTTTTACTGTTGTATAACTTAAATATTAAAAACGTAAATATTAAAATCAGTGTGGAAATTTTTCACTCAGACAGGACAAAACAGAGAGTGGAAGAGACTACAGAATATAAGCTAAGCATTACAAAGACATACAAAATGAAAGTGTAGTTGTGTAATTTTCCCCAGACCTTACATAAATGAACGATAAACCCATAGCTACAAATTTAATGCCTTTATTTGTGGCACAAAAGATGCACGCAACAAAAAACAACAAGGCAGAACATGATTAAAACGTGTGCGGTATAGCTCCCAGTTCTCGTAATTTTCGTTGTCCTCGATTGCTTGTAATTTCAAACGCCGACAACACAGTTCGTGTCGTATTAAAGAAACCAAAAACGCTGTTTTGTCGTTCATACGAACAACCTAACTGCAGAATGCACAAGTACGCCACTGCCGCTCTGTCAAACTCCTCGAAAAGCCATTGCAGTATACTGCCAGATAGCTGTGTTGTGTTGTGTTTTGTTTTTATGGAGTAGCCATCACCCGGAAGTAGTTGGACTACAGCGCCACATAGCGTTGCGGAGCGTGCCAGGTCGCTGACCTGAATCTGATTGCGCGACATGCATGTGCACTTGGATTGGACGACAGACCACCCGCTGAGCAAGTGTGGAAAAAACCAACCCAATCCTGATCCAATCCTACCATGTGCACGCAGTCAGTGGGAAAGTTAGTGTTGCAGTAAAATTCAAGAACTGCAAGAGAATTTAAGATGTATGCAAAAAAAATCGAGATAAATAACTAGAAAAAGAGTTTAACAACAGTAGACATAAAATCTGTAACAACAACAGTGTGCAAAAGTACAAGTATAAAGCTACAAAAATGATTGTGTACATTAAGTAGCTATGCTTATTTACAGTGCAGCATATGGGCAAGAATATATAGATAACAGGTGAAGTGACTTCAGTGTATTATACGTTTATGAACAAATAAGTTGCTGTGACTGTGTATGTACAGTGCAGTATATTGACAGAAGACTTAAAGAAAAAGTAACGTTTTTTACAATCTGAGCCTTATTTCGGTAATAAAACAAGTTGTTTTACTCACCCATAGCAATTTGGTGTCATATGGAGCACTTCCGGAGATGTTTTAGATTTGCGATCTCCATCATGTGAGTTTTCGGGGCACTTATTTGCGGTCTCCAAATAACACAAACTTTAGCACTTTTCAAATCATAAAAGCCCGATGTCTTATCCTACGATTTCGTGTGGTCAAAAGTGGCCTGTAATCCGAGATTTATCCATAGTTTCGAGTAGATGAGGACGCCAGTGCGCATTTGCGGACTGTGCTCACAGCTCCCGGGACCCAAACATGAAATGCAAAGCTGTAAACTATGCCTAAATCTCAGATTACAGGCCACTTTTGCTTCAAACGAAATCGTAGACTAAGACATCGGGCTTCTATGATTTGAAAAGTGCTAAAGTTTGTGTTATTTGGAGCCCGCACGGGGCATATTACATGCTTGGGGAATATATTATATGCCCCGAGCTATGGCTAGAAGTCGAGCTAGGCTAACCGCAAATCTAAAACATCTCTGGAAGTACTCCATATGACACCAAAGTGCTATGGGTGAGTAAAACAACTTGTTTTATTACCGAAATAAGGTTCAAATTGTAAAAAAACATTACTTTTCCTTTAAGTATCAGACAAAAGTGAAATGATTGTAAAATTGCGCACAATTGCATTTAGTCAGTTTTTTTTAATGTCTAATAATGCTCATGCAGTCAATAGCATGAAAAATATACATTAGTTACTTTACTATTAAAGATACTTTTCATTATGTAATCCTTTAGTCGTTTTGAGTCCCATAATAGAACCCACTCTTCTTTTCCACATGTTTTGACAGCACTGTGACAGAGAAACTCTATAGCGTGGAAAGTTTGCTCTGTACAGTGGTCTTAAAAAACCCTGATTTCCGTCCAACAGCCCTCCCCTGTACTGAACTTGCATAATGTGCTTTTGATGTGAGCATGGTGGCCCTGCCTGGCTCCGTCTCTTTCACTGATACTGTATGCGCTACTGTTATTTTTAAACATTTGCACAGCACATGTCAATGCACTTTTCCATTGCCATTTTTACACACTGAATTCACATTGACTCTAACCTTAAATTCACATTAACGATTTTTGGGAAGGGAAAAACTAATATGGGTCATGAACTGTTGTTTTAGGAAATTTTAAAACACAGCAGCAAAAACCATGGCCATGAGAAAGCTAGGATGGTCAACAACTTTTCAGATAGTTGTATATTTGCTTATATATTGTGAAGCATCTTTGTGTTACCATGAAAAGCGCTATATAAAACTGATAGAGTATTATACAGAGAGGTTAACCTGCTTAAACTATTAAGAAAGAAGCCACAAATGTGTAATTAAAACATATAATTTATTCCTTTTGCTTTCATTTTGGATAGACAATATACAAATGTGTTCCAAGAAGATCATAAACCATTAATAGTAAAATTGAGAACACAGATTTTACTTTGATGCCACACAAATCTAATTTTATTCTCAGGGTTTCCATGTGTACTAAACCTTTCACAATTTTTCATTAAAACTCAGAGCTGGTAAAATAACAAGAACACTTTTTATTATGTATTGTGTAATTTTATAAAGCACATTTAAAAAAAAGAAAAGGTTTGCATTTTAAAATCTTCAGCAATGATCAGTTGGTTGGATCATGTTCTATGGATCAAGGATGGGCCCATGTTCCTGGTGCAATGAAACATGATAGGTAGTTTTATCCTGTTTGTGAATAAAAATTATATACACTACCATGCAAAAGTTTGGACACACTTTTCATGTAACGGTCTTCTTTATTTACATTGTAGAATCTTACTGAAAGCATCAAAACTATGAATTAACACATTTAATGTCATTAATTAACTTTTTTTTTCTTTGCTACATCAGTCCATATCTTGCTTCATATATGTGATGTCTTCTGTATGTATATAAAATGTACTAAACTGTGAGAGAAGGTGAGCCCAAACTTTTAGTAATGTATTTCTAGCCCATGTTATTAATAAAAATGCACATTCATTCACTGTTATTTGATGTGGCTGCGTTATTTACATTTATATATTTTCTTTACTAGACGCCTTCGGAGCTTGTAAGCGGGTGCTAAATGGCCAGCTCCACGCCTCACGTCCCGGTGTCTTTCATGTTCAATAATTTCCTCCAGCCTCTCCCGTGGGGCCGCACTTCCTCCTCCAAAGGTCACATTAAGGCGGGAAAGATGTCACAATTAGAAGGGCATTTAACGCTGGTCGCCCGAAAAGATTAAAAAGCAATGTTAGCCACATCGAGCAGTCAGCCAGCGATAGGAAATACAATAATTGCATTAAAAGTTCATTCCTTTCAGGTAGGTTTCTGGTATCAGTGTGAGGCATTAGGTTAAGCCATTTAAGTGCCCTGGCTCTGATCACAAATCATCCATGGAAGCAGCAAATTAATAAAGAGCTTCATTTTTTGGAGTCTCACACTTTCTCTTGTCTTTTTGGTTCTTCCACCACGTGTTTGGGGGGAAATCTGAGACCAGGCTAATGCAATTTTTGTCCATGTCTATCAGTGTGTTATTATATCAGGGGCACTTCTGCTCAAATGTACAGGCCGGGGCCATTTGGAATGAATTGATTCACACTGAGACTGAATCCTGTACTTGCTAATGATTTCCTTTTAGACCCTTCATTGCACTCATGCCATTTGTGTGTTAAAGGGCACCAAACACATGAGGTTACGTTTTGACATGTATACGAGGTTGAGGTAGTGTTTCACAATATGTTTTAAACTCTATATCGATATTAAGAAAAATCTTGATACTTGATACTGATTTTGATACCGTAATGGTGATACTAATACTATTTTTTAATAACGTATAAAGTCATTTGTAAATAAAAAAAAAAAGTTAGAATTGAGACTTTTCCAAAACTATCAATGCTTAAAGGTCTAGTGTGTAGGATTCGTGGCGCATAGGTGGATAGTGGCTATGGCACTTCTTGTTTTAGCTACGGCAAACCTCGAGGGTCACCCGGACGCGTCGTAGCGGACAGCTCGCGTACCCGCGCGCACCCGCCGCACACCCGACCAACAACAACGGTATTAATAAAACGCGGTCCCGTTCACTGTTTTTTTTTGCTTTTCGCATGAAAGCACACATTCCCGATCGTGTACCATGATAATCTACATATCAAATGAAACCTTACAGTCTCCTCTTTTTGACTATGCAATTCATTTCCCGGCACAACAATCACTCCCTGAGCACATGGGGGTTTATACGGAAAAGCACAAAACAAGGTTTGTTACTTTGCTTACCTTTGAAGGCCTTGCACAGGTCAAACCCTGTATTTCACCACAAGCTTGGTATCAATATGTCCATAAGGATCCAGTGAATAAAATCCAGTAAAACAGTTTAGTCCAAAATACGTGTTAGATCCATTACGACGTGTGATACAGCAGCATGCTTGTTGTTTACCCCAAACCACGAGCCTCCCCCCACCCCACCCGCACCTCTCTCCCTCTCTCCTTCTCTCTTGCGGAGCGCGCCGAGCGCTCCGCCTGCTTTGCCTCCGGTGCTACCACGAGCCTTGCCGAAGGCGAAGGCGGAGCCCAAATGTCCTTCTGCGGCTCTCGTATTCAAAATGGCTGCCTCTATATGGGGAAGATCCCCCTTTTATGTGACTATATCTAAGTCCAAAAGAATACTTTGATTTCATGATGGAAGTGAAAAGGCTTGAAAAACAATGCATTTTTGAATGGGTATCTTCAATTTCGGTAGTTAACGGGTAAAAATCTTACACACTGTCCCTTTAATCAAAGTAGCATAGCACTTTTTTTTTTTGGGGGGGGGAGTACAGTGGTCTATCGCGGTTCACTTTTTGTGGCCTTGCTGATTTTTTTTTATTTTTTATAGTGTATCAGCGGAGACATGAGTCACTGGATTCGTAGGAAGTCCAGACTGGGACTAAGACATGAGGACCAGACTGGGACTAGACCGGGACTAGACCGGGACTAGACCGGGACTAAACGTGGACTAAACCAGGACTAAACCAGGTCTAAACCAGGTCTAAACCTGGACTGAACCAGAACTAGACCAGGTCTAAACCTGGGATGGTCACACAGGGTTGTAGGGACAGAGTCTATGATGTCCTTCAAGAGATCGCCTGGGTGACAGGAGGTGTGGCCTTTGTTTACTCGCACGTGCCGGACCATGGAAGAGCCAAGAATCAACACGGACGGGCCTGGCTCAGACGAGGGAGCCACAGTGGGGGGGACACTCGCGCGCGGAGAGGGGACAGTGGGTCTTCCCCTGTCACGCCTAGCGGACGAACCTGGCACGTGCAAGGCCAGATCTCCGGGCGGCACTGGGGCCGTAGTTGGGGAAGTCCTAGAGAGCAGTGGAGTATCGCTCTCGTGTAAGTTACCCAAGGCTGGTGGCGACGCATTGATAGCCATGATCCGAACTCCGGGGCGGTCTGATTTTGGAGCCGGGGTGAAATGCAACCAACCCTTGTGAGCGCGGGTTAGTGGGGGAAAATCCTCATGGTCCAGGATATTGAATTTATTTGACAAAGCTACATTCATAGTGGAAGAGGAGCGCTTACCATGTCCGCAGCCATCACGGGAGGAGGAGCAGGACAAGCGGTTTATTCGCTTACCTTGTCTGCAGTCATTACGGGCTACAACAATCCAGGGGTCTGCCCGGACTGGAGTAGAGCTGATCGGGGCTTTAGGCCTAGCCCCTCGCTGAAGCCAATAGTGTTCGTCTGTACCTGGAGCACCAGAGTCGGGTGGTGAGGGTTGGTGCTCAGAGGCGTGAACCGTGTCAGCCAGTTCGGCACTGTTAGCGGTGGCCTGTGTCTTGACCAAAATGATATCCAGGTCGCTTTCCTCTCGGCTTTCGCACATATGCGTTGTTCCAAAACAACGCATATCCATGTGCATGTGTCCGCTCGCACCCCCCCCCACCCCCCCACCCTTCACTATTAATACATTTTTTGTTTTTTGTTGAAAATCTACGAAAGTTTGAGTGTTTACACAAGAGAGAAATATGAGAAAATGTTAATACCAGTCTGAGAAAAGTGTATAATGTGTGTGGTGAGGCATTTACAGCATTAAAATGTATGATGTATAATAATTGTTATTTCTGGAACTTAACCCCCGCGATAAACGAGGGACCACTGTAGCAGTATCTGAATATTGATTTACTATTATATATATATATTTTTTTACGTAATCTTAGTACACTCCAAACTTTTTTCTTTGTACTATTTTCTCGTATACTTTTTATTAGGCTTTTATTTCAGGGACTTGGATGGAGATCAGTTATAAACATTATGCCCCATCTTAATCTCTTCATGTTTTATCAATGCAGTACCATTGAATTTGTTTAAATTAGGTACAACTAACATGCAATGAAAAAAGATTCTACACAGTATCGATTTCCCCCAAAGCCTCTTTACTAGTTCTCATACCCCCATATACCATAATACACATGTACCATTTATATATTTACTAGCACCAGTATATAATGGTTAAGAGCTATCACTAGTTAGAGAAAAATATACAACTGGTTACATAAATTCCCACAGGCGTCCAAGCGTGTGGTTCGAACTTAATTGGATTTCAGGCTCATTTCTCACAATCCGAGGCATCACAATTGTAATTTTCAGACAAGTGCATCGCTAAGACTAGTCCAATTCAAACTCAATAACATTGCTGTAATCTTGTCCGTTCATCAACTTCAGCCCCTTTAAGTGTGTTGGTTAATGTTATCTGTTCCTATGATTGAGTTTTCACCTCTTTTTGGCCTTTACCTCATACCTCATTGGTTATCTGGTTTGTAAAGATTATTGCTTTTAACATGAAGCACTCTGGCACATTAGTAAGTAGAGCTTTAGTACAAGATTTACCAAGTAGTCTAATAGTTGATCTTAACCCAAACATCCAGTTGTTTCAAACAACTTTTTTGTCAATTTATGAAGTTAATAGGTTTAGACCATGGGGCATTAGGACCTTAAAAGCCTTGTCATATGCTACCCATGTCATAACAAAGATGATCTACAAGTCAATAATAAGACAGGACTGAAATCTGCACAATGTGGTTATAATTGATTGAGATGTCTGGGTGGAACTTGTGCAAAGCGTCTATGTCATCTGCTAAGAAGTGCACTTTTCCCCAAAGATCCCCCAATACAGTTTTAACCCAATGGACATTTAGCTCATTAGTTGTCCGCTGAGCTAGCTGTGGTCCTCCAAAGATGTAATACTTACCTCCTATTAACACAGACACGGATTTAGTCAATACTTTGCAATTGAAACTTTAAGAGAACGTAAACAAGGTTTGCCCATTCAGCATATTCTTCCTCTATTAGGTCACTTAGCGCCTTGGTAATTCTCTTATTTACTGGAATGAACATAGCGCTATTAGATTTCATTGTGTTTATTATTGCTACTTTTACCACAAGTAGTCCTATCGGTGCACTTAGGCCTGCGAGCTTTGCCAAGAGCAGATGCTGTTGCCTGGTTATCAAAAGGATATTTTCCCAGTGTTTTGACTGTATCTTTTGGCCCTGAACATGAGTTGGGTCTCCACCATGCAAATGCTTTAATCTGCTTGTCACAATGAAGGTTCCGGGTGAGTGGCTTTAATAAGCCCTGAGCATATAGAGATCCGGGAAGTGCCATAGCCCTGCTGTAACCCTTATGTACATCAAGGTCACGCCTGTGTCACACTCAAACACCACATTAGTGTTGGGATAAATGGAGGGGCCGTCTCCGGGGAAACCACTGCAAATTTGCCTCTGTTTAGGTTTAATAACTGTATTATTCAAGAGAGAATAGAAGAGATGCACATCTACTGGAGAAATTAAGCCAAATTTGCATACATTATTTATATGATACTTAATTGGTCAGGTCCATAATTTTCACACCTGTGAAAGCTAGGAGCCAGACCAGCACATTAAATACAACTGCATATTTATCAGAAATAATGGAAAATGATCATAATGAAATATAAAATATTGATACAAATAATAAAACAATAAACACATCGAAATCCAACTTTAACCAAATTCTGACAAAAGTGCTATGAATCAATTAAACACATTTCCTGCAAAAAACATCCTTAACAAAAAATATAAACCCTTGGTCTTAGCAGGATAACTAACGTTTATCAATGTGTTTGTCATTTTGCATCACTATGTATTAGGCCAGCTACTTGCCTCTTACTTGCATTTAAATGTTTTACTTTCATTACATTATTTATTAATACAATACTAACATAGATGAATATACTATGTACACCCAAGAAACTTTAATTTAAATTTAATGTTATACGATAGAGTCTATTCATACTGCAATACTGGGAAATGTATAATAGCCAGGTCCTCATATCCCCGTCCCTGCTTTCACATTTGTGGGCTTAATGACTGAAACTTTAGTTGGTTTCTGAAGTTTCCACATTTCCCGTACATTATAGGTCCTTGTGCACCACAGTTACCCCAGACAAGTTTAAACTGCTATTGTTTTGGATTGAAACGGTTCATAGTATATGCAATGCATTACCCAAAGCGAATTACCACTGGCAGGGCGTTCAATCACTTTGTATCTTTCAACACTAAGAGAAAAGAAGAGTAATCAAAACCTTTCAACCTATTACAGGGATGACTTTTACAATTGAATCACGGGGACCACAGGTGCGATAATAAGTCATCTATACCCCTCCTCCAGCGCCTTTCCCCCATTCTCTGCGATCTTCCATATTTATCTATTTTAAGCGGCGCCACTTCAAGGCGCCCTCTGCAAATTTATGTTTTAATGCCATTTGAAGAGGACTTTTTTTTCCAACCTCCTCTTATTCTTGGAAATGCATACTGGAGTGGAAAATTAAGGTGCATCTCGAAGGAAAACATAATAGAATCGATGAACGCGGTGCACTTAAAACGACTGCTGTTCTGATGCTATTTAACGTTCTGGTGCATTAACGTTTCAAGTCATTACAACATCCTGGCTTGGCTGATTCGATCACACCAGGTTTTTAACTGGAAGAATTACAGAACTTTTCAGCCTAGGATTCTCAAGTTATTAGATCCAAATGATCACCTCTGCATTAAGTATAGATTTTCTCCCAGTGTGCACTTAAGAATGGAAGTTTGTCTTTAAGAGTCTAATAGCGAATTAAGCTCCATCCTCCATTTGTCCAGCACTCCTGATGGGCTAATTTTATAACTGCTGATTTGGTCATTCCCCACATTTAGCTGGAAAGTGGTCAGGTGTGGTCTCCACTATACTGTGAGCCAGGGCGTAAAGGGGCTTAGAAGCAACTATGAAATCCATTTATTTTTTCATAACGAACCATTTTCTTAAAGAAGGTCTAGACTGTTGTTTGCTCGAGTTGAAAGCCCCACTTTGCTGCAAGCTTCTATCTCACACATTATCTCATTATGATGAATTAAATCACATCTCTCTTTCTGCGCAGATTACCACCGCTGTGAAATTTCTCCAGAACCCGAAAGTACGTCAGAGTCCCTTGGCAACACGGAAAGCCTTCCTCAAGAAAAAAGGTGAGAGATTTGATTAGTTTTTTGATATATACCAGTTGCATCTAATGTTAAAATCCATATGCTGATGTTGCGGTGTGAGATGTGCGCTGCCAATGTCCGATTTTTTTGTGTAAAAGGTCATAGGTCACGGCTGTCGCTTTTCACCCCCAGGGGAAGGCAACAGGGTCGATTTGAGCTTGGGAGGGCATGATTCAGCCACTGTGAATAAATGACAAACTAGTCGGGATGCTCCTTTGGGTTCAGGCAAATTAATATTGACAAACTCTCTCTGCATTTTCAATGGAATTATCAATATTGCCTTCCAGCGTTTTAACCCTTTTACTTAATTTAACTGTTATCATAAATTTGAGGTGTGACACACAAAGGTTTTTCCAGGCAGCCAGAAATCGTTTGTTGGCTCTTCAATTTCTTTGCAATTCATTGAGATTATTTCTGACACAAGCCCTGAATATTGTTTGCCCAATAAAACTTGCAAAAAGGTTTTATTGCTTTGAACTCATTTAAGTCAGTTCAATATAACTAGCTGAGTGGAAATGCGCACAGATTTGCCATGTAATCTTTGACTCAGCCTATAGCCCTCACCTCACTTAAACTCAGTATTTTTATACAGCAGTTATTTACTTATGGGACTGTATGGCTGCTGTGAGTGCTCTGGGAGTTTGCCGTAGCATTACAGAAGCCAAACAGTGAAAAGTGAGCCTAAAAGCCGATGACTGCCCGTTGTAACCTGACACCAAATCCATGGCTGCCGGCTGCTACTACACGCGTCTCCAATGACTCCTGTTAAATTGCTCTTTTTTCTCATTATTGACAACAAAAGCCTGTTTATGATTGGTCAAAATACACTCATCAATAGTACATGATGTCGGGTTACACCATTTTAGTTTTAAGTTTGCGCTTTGTTTAAAAACTCCCACTGAGCTCAACCTCTAAAACAGAGTCTTACTGCACTTTGCGCCCATGAAATATGTATGACGTCTTAATGCAGATTTATTTTGGAAAGTCGGTTCCACTGTAGATCTAAACAAGAAGGCTGAATTTGCATAAAGGCATTGATCTCAGGAAGAGAGAGGCTAAAGATGAGAGAAAATAGAGCAATGAAACACCAAGCACAGAGTACTTTTGAGTAGCACTCTGCATTATAATTTTTGACTTTGAATCACATTTAAATAGAATACACTCCATGAAAGACTGTATAGGCTGCACTGCTCAGCACAAACCTGCACAATGATACAGCTCTCAGACCATGCTGTCCTTCAGCTGCATGTACATTTAAATGCACTGGTCCTAACATGGTAGAACAGCTGTATTTGATCTAACCACAACTTGTCAAACTACTTGCATATATATATGTGTGTGTGTGTGTGTGTGTGTGTGTGTGTGTGTGTGTGTGTGTGTGTGTGTGTGTGTGTGTGTGTGTGTGTGTGTGTGTGTGTGTGTGTGTGTGTGTGTGTGTGTGTGTGTGTGTGTGTGTGTGTGTGTGTGTGTGTGTGTGTGTATACTGTATATATAATATCTCAAAACATACAGTGAGCATGCATGTTAGTTTACTTATTTTACATATAAAAACACAAAACATGCTCGTTTGTTGTTGATTTGATGTGGTGTGTTTGTTTTTCATAAGTTGTGCTCTATAGGATGAAATCCTCATAACAGTTTTCTTATTTTTTTTTACTAGGCCTATATAGCCCTCTCAACCTTTTGACCCAGAAACTCAATCACACGCTCCCTCCCTCTGCTGCTGCAGCAAATGTGTCCGTCTTAATTTCTAATACAGTTTAATGTCATATTTATGTAAATACTGCAGGATTTGACTCTGTATTAACAGCCAGAAATGTCAAAGCACACATAAAATAAAACAATACCATCTCCCGGTGGAGTGGAATTTAAATTGGATTCCTCTTGCTGCAGTGTTTATGCTGGACAGCTGATGAAGGGGAAAATAGGGCCCACTTTGATTGCATGTTGCAGGATCTTTACACAATAATCTCGCCTGTGCCTATTATTCCACTGCACATTTGTGCCCTAATCTGCACTGAAGGATGGCTCTCTAGCTGTACCGCCTGTTTTCCAAAGAGACCTTAATAGCCTGGTTTATTTCAATATTCATTGAAAAATATAATTTTCTGTTTTCCTTCAACTGTCAATTTCAGGGTATGAATTGGCAATTATGCAGTCTAATATTTTGAGCTGCCCTTCTGTGCTTGTTGAATAAACTGGCTCAAATGTTGAAACTCCATTCAAGCCTTTTTTTTCACCAGACTAAGGAAATGAAGTGCATTTAAGTTGTCAGGCAGCCATCTTGAAGCAATTTAGTTTTACTCTTCGGTTCCAAGATCAAGCAAATTTTATTGAGTTTGAGTGAAATATAATGTGCGGCACATTCATTTAGTGAATTGTGCCATCTATGTCCTCTACAATTAGCAGATGTAACAACTAAAGAGCGCCATTTTGGCAGTACCATTTAGAGCAGACAATTAGCAGTTACTCACATAATTACCAAAAAATCCAATTCTCAGTGCTAAGTCAACAGCATTTTACAGTGCTGCATGTCAGTTTGACCGTGACTCCAAACCTGACTGCAGTGTGAAACACTACCTCCCCAGAATGAAGACTGCTTTTAGGTGACTTTTTATGACATACACTATTAATAAACAATAATGCAAAACCATGTGAATGCTTAGCTATGCAGGACTCATTTGATGAGAATCTTATAACAGTGAAAATGTTAAGCAGACTTTTTGTTTTATCTTTTGAAGACTTTTACTGACGGTTATCGACAACCAATCACTTTTGATGTAGTTTACAAATGAACTTTGATGCCATATGTCCTTCTTGCATGTATAAAACGTAGAACTTTTGCCACCAAACATGAAAGTGACCTGTGTTTTGTAGAAAGACATCGATACACAGAATGTTGAGTGGTTTGACAGTCTGCTTTATAAGTAAAATCAGCATGTCAAAGAGACACAGTGCTTTCTCATAGACATAAATATCCTCATGACTGATCCCTTTTTTATGCTGTCCGAGCTGAGCTGAGTTGAATAAATAATGCTAATAGCTTTCACCCTGAGCAGAGGGTCAGCGGTCGAGGGTCATCCGAACACAGGTAGGCTGTAGGACCATTACCATAGCTGCTCCGAAGGTAAGGAAAGGCTTCATCATCTCACATATTAATAGGATGCAGTTTGTAAATGGGGTTATGCCACTCACCTCCCGGACAAAAATGACAATGACCAAGGCCTGTGGAGAAGGTAAAGAAATTGATGTGGTTATAAATTACTCTACGGCGCCACCTAGCCGAGGCCTTGCCTGCTTTGTCATAAGTACAAGCAGGTAATAAAGCAGGGAAATGAGAACAGAGTCCCCCTTTTTAATACATAAATGAATAGTGTATGAGAGTGGTCATTATTTAGCACTGCAGTTGTCCTGTGCCAAACAATGTGGACAATCAGGGTCATCAAAAACAAGTTGCACTTACTTCTTAATAAACCTTTGACCCCCATTTATTTCCTTACTCTTTTTCCAAATATGATATTTAAAATGTAAGTCATTTTCAGTCAAGGGCACTTTGATAATTCAGGCCTTGGAGGACAGGGAAAATGGCATTCACCTTTTACCGCCTCAAATATTTTAGTAAGCAATTTTTATAATTGGCCGTCCGGCCTAGGTCTTGACCCATAAAGTCCAGAAGTACCAGAAACAGAGAAATGGATTTAATGTGTGGGCCTTGCTGCGTCTTTGCCCTTTAAAAAAAGCTGAGAGAATATGAGGCGGTGAAAATAGAGCTGTAAATAACATGACGAGCAATGGGTTTTCCTTTAAATAAATACCGATCAGGTTTATGTTGAAAGACAATAGAAAACGTAGCCCAGATATGCAGTTTACAGTATTTATAGCTGTAATATCGAGGTGCCAGCACCGTAATTTCATGCCCCAATGAGAATGGCAAGGTCAAAGCAAATGCTTTGGCTGAGCATCTGCTAATACGGTGACTCATAAACAGGCCCCGCGTGTATCAGGTGCACCAAATAATACAGTATAATGAAATACAGAATAGCTTTCCATTATTGTGCTTTTTTATGGTGTCATCATTAGGTGTAATTTATGTTTTTAAAAAAATCATCTCCCCCAGGTTGATGTGAAATGGGGGTCCGAGGGTCATTCCACAGGTTTGGGAACAGATAATACATTTTCAGATCCTTTTTTGTCTTTTTCCTTTTATATGTAAAACTCACTGTCATCTTGCTCCCAGTGCGTGTGGATCTAAGGGCGCTTTCATTTACTGTTGTCTTCCTCTCAACAATAAACAGATCAGAGACTACAACAACTTGGGGAGCTGTAATTTAACTAGAAACAGCTTTAGTGTGGCATTTCCATGTGTTTTGTTTGTGCTACAAGATAAAAATCCTTTTATTTGTTGCATAAATAACATCAAAGATGCTAACATTCATTTAGATGTACATACATTAAGCAACACACACACAGAAGTGGAGTTTGAAAAAGCCAACAGATTTCAAGGTGAAAGGGGAAAACCTGAAGCATGTTTTTATTTCTTTGCATTGGGAGAATCTGAGATCCCTGTGTCTCACTCAATAGTCTGCCACCATGGAGTCTGCTGTGGTCAGATGGAGCCAGAGTCCAGGGACACATTATTGCTTATTTGACAGTGAGTCGGACTGCACAAACTCAGCACATGGCTCTCACCACTTCCTGGCACTCAGGACCTGTTCTAGACTTGGGGCTGGCCAATATTTGCCTTCAATTATTCAACCATTTTCATGGCCATTTGAAGTCCCCAGAGCTTTTAAATAGGTGGCGGAGGCACCTCCAGTTGGCGTGAGATTTGTGGTAAATTATCAAAGACTTTCTTTATGCTTTAGACAGCTATTAAGGAAAAGGTAAAGGGGTATTTATTTCTGCATTCATCTAGTCAAGATGGGATTGTGAGGCAGTTTGCTTTAATCATAACTTTGTCTATCTTCTTTCACTGTAATGATTTTACACCACTAAAATACTGAGACAAAATTGTGCTGCCTCTGCACTTTGTGATTTGCATATTGATTCGCTGCTGGTTTTATGTGAGATGCCCTTCCTGATAAAACCACTATAACCAGCACCAAATGTTTTAGAATAAAGTAGATCCTCAAACAAAGATATATATATACACTGGATATCTTTCCAGCAGCTTCCATTTGTCCAGGCTTGATGCTGATGCAAAGAGTGCCATGACTAGTGAATGCTTTATGTAACTACTGCATAACACTGCTGCATAATATTTGTACAAACATGTTGCTCTGCTGTGTCTTCACTTGTGCGTGTTTACCTCTTTTAAATGTCAGTCATTTTCTGCTGTTACTATTAATAAAACCTAAGAGCTATCACTAAAAACACTCCACACGTTTCCTGTTAGTCTGTCATAGGAAAGTGGAAGCGCTTTTCTAAGCTTTTATAAATTCTCTGGATCCCAGGGGAGTAAGCCAAGTAAAAGGTTGTGTTTCACAGGGATTTTCTGTCAATACGAAAGTAGTCGGGCAGGCAATGGTATCTGCGCTTACCAAAGCAATATTGTTCTTATAAAGAGCATTAAGCTTATACTAAATATATTACTTCTACTGATACTTCATTTGTTGTTTAATAGTTTTTATTCAAATTATGTCAGAGAAGTTTTAATTGTTCTTTCTTTGTTTAGACTACAGTGCTTATTAAAAGAGGAGACCCACAGCAATAGCGGCATATGGTGCCTGAAATAAAATCCTTTCTTGCAACAAAAGGAGATGTTCATATTAGATTTTTTCTCCTCCTCCCCTCTGACTCTCCATCAGGGAGCCCTTTGCAATTTAATCATCACTAAAATCATTAAAAAGATCTGAAGATTAAATTATATTGGCATTTGCAAAATTATGTAATACATTTACATTACAATGAAGAAATTAAAATAATGCATTTTGGCTGTCTGGGGTGTATGAAATCTACACATGGGAAATATAACTGCAGAATTGGTCAGACTGTTATTTTCTGTGCCTTTGGTGGCCGTTAATAGGTTCGGTGAGTTTCAGATTTCATTGTACCAAGTGCTCCACACCATCTCCCTTTGATGGATGTCCCTGAAACAGAAGCCCTCTGTGGGATTTCTGAATTATAAAATTAAAATGCGTTTTTGAGAAGAGGGAAAATTGAATGGAGATTAGACATAGTTCGACTAAGTTGTAGTTTGAAGGTTTGCGAGGAACTTGGGAAGTATTTAAGCATGTAATATCGCAGAGCAAAGGTCCATTCCATTAACACAGTCCCTTCTGTGGTCTCTAATATCTTCTATGTGCTTCTTCTTTTGGTTCAGGCCTGACGGATGTGGAGGTGGAGATGGCTTTGCAGCGCTCCGGTAGCACAGAGGAGGTCCTGCCACTGAGCCCTGTGGGACCTGCGTATCCTATACCTGCAGCCCACCTGGTCCCAGGACCACCTAGTGAGTGCTTACCACAGGATTAACTTTTAGCTGTAGCCACTTCCTTTTGTAAACCTATTTAGGAATGGGACCACAAATACTGCCACTAGTAAATACATACAACAGTGGTCATTGGGTGGTCAAATATTAGTTTCCATTCTTTCACAGCCCCAGTGAGCTCCCGAGTGAATAAAAGAAAAGGTTTGTAGGCTTAGTAAATTCCTTAATTTATGTCTTTTATTTCAAGGCAAAAGGAGGCATTCAATTTGTCATCTGGACAAAAGTTTTATTTCAACCATTTCTACTTGCCAACACCATTCAAAAGTTACTGCAAAAACTTTAGCCTACATATAGAACAAGACAAGATAAGATTTTTTTGACATAATGAATGAATTGTTCAGTTCAGTCACCAATGTTGGCCTTACATTTTTATTTTCTTTGTAGAACTTTTTATGTACTGTGTCTTCTCAAAATGTAACTCACTGGTGCTAAAAAATTCCACAAAAATCCCACAAGATAATTTTTCACATGTGTGCACAATTTTGTAGCAGTTTTATTTTGTGAGATCTTGTGGCTTAGATCTTGTCCCATCCCTGATACTAACTAAAAGTCTGTATCATATTGCAGATCATGTAATGATCAAGATCTGACTTGACGTAAGCTTAAGTACTTCACAGCATGTGCTCACTACTTGGTGTTCTCCCATAATTTCCTCAAAGGGCAGTGACCTGAGCTCCAGTCTGTTCAAGTGTCCCTCTGCCATCTTGTCAGTGAGGGCTCCACCCTGGCAGGACCTTTCCACGGCACCAGTATCTTTATTACCTCAGGAGGTTATGAGTGCTGTCCACTGATTTACCAATGCAGAATGAAGTCCAGCGTAATGCTTAACCTATATGACAATGATTCCAGATGTATTCCACCCTCATTTATTACCACACTGTCCTTGACTCCCTCGGCATCTCATGTTTTGTAATGAAAGTGATGTTGATGGGATGGCCATGTAGTTAGGGGAGACTAGCGGCTCTCTGTCCATAGTGGGGGTTTTATATCAAAATGGCTATAAGGGAGCTGCATAATGAGGTGAGTGTGAGGAGTCTTGTATGGGGGGTCACGCCGAAAAGAGGGGGCTACCTCCCTTTGATGTCCTTGTTATGGGGACGGTGCACGGGGACCCGCATCCATCTCTGTCCAAGTAATGGATACTCTGATCTCTATTTTCACGCGCTAGAAGGACAGGAAGGCCTCCACTGAACCCAATAAATTTGAGAGGAGATTGGAAAAACGGGGGATGGAGACCACAGTTCCAACAGCTTAAGTGACCAAATAAAAAAGGAAGATGGCAGAGTGGAGGAGTGGAAGAGGGGAAAAACGGCGATGGAGGCAGAATGAGAGGTCCTAAAGAGGCTAGAGAGCACGGCAAGACCCCCGTGATGCAGGCAGTCTAGTTCAGGGTCAACCCTCTCCAAGGACTCCCAGGCCTTTCAAAAGCATTCTGGGACAGGAGGCAGGCTATTGCAGCTGTAATGTTGATGAGGACCCAAATTTATGTGGTTACCATATGGATGTGGGGGAAAATGATTCAAAATTTTCGATGGTAAAGGTTACAAGTTCACCTCTACATGCAGCAGCAGCCATGAAAGATGTGCAGGGGAATAATACGGCATTCACCTTGAAAACGGAGCATAAAGTCCAGTCTGACAGTGCGTCCTGTTTGATTTGCATGTCAAATCATGCAAGTGGTAAGCTACAAATCAATCCAGTTTACTTACTTGAATCTACTGAGCCCATTAGGTGAAATCAGAGCTATAATAGAATATCATTGATGTACTTCAGTGGACAAGCCTCTGATAATTTCCTATTCATTTAGACTGCACTACAGTAAATAAATGCAAAACGGCTATAATTTCTTCAAAGAGGTTTGTCGTTTAGTGACATTTTCAGTTGAATGCCTCTTATGTGGGGAATTTCCACCTTGACAGACAGTTGGCCTACCCTGATGACAGCCAGAACAATGACACACTTTCATTTGATCTGTCACTCAGCTAAACTGTCACGTGCATTTAAAAATGCACATGACAGGAACAGTTGACTCTCTGCATTTAAAAACACAAAAGTGAATCATATAGAAAATGTCCAAGACAAATGCTTTTTTTTTTTTTAATAAGGAGTATACAGTAATATTAAACCACATTACTGATACAGTTTAGGAACATGTCCCGCTTCAGTATTTACCTTTACAGATGGACTATGTAACAGACTGGAGATACGGCAAGATATTGCCAAAAGTATTTGCTCACCTGCTTTGACTCACATATGAACTTAAGTGACATCCCATTCTTAAAATATAATATGCCACCCCCAGGTCAAACTTGGGCATCTGCCCACAGTCCAGAGACTAAAATAAGTGGTGGAAAGCGTTTTCCTGGTCACCCAGCCATTGTCCGAGTCTGTCAGCACTGACCGCCGCGGTATCTGCAGCTACTCCGCGTTAGACTGGAGTCTAACGGCGCCAGAGAAAGATTTCGGCCAAAAGGAATTAATTTGCTCGATGCGTTTCCCAATTACTTTCTGTGTAGTGCGCATTCATATCGAGTGCAAATAAATGTGCAAATCAACACAGAGAGCTTGACTTGGTCATTTTGGGTGGGAACTATTTTTCAGTGCGGAAAAAGAAAGCCGAAGCACAGAGCACGCTGCCAGGGGAATCCCTGTTACGCACCAGGAAGGGAGTTCCCCTGTTGCGCAGCGTGCTCTGTGCTCCAAAATGACCAAGTCAAGCTCTCCCTGTTGATTTGCACATTTATTTGCACTCGATATGAATGCGCACTACACAGAAAGTAATTGGGAAACGCATCGAGCAAATTAATTCCTTTTGGCCGAAATCTTTCTCTGGCGCCGTTAGACTCCAGTCTAACGCGGAGTAGCTGCAGATACCGCAGCGGTCAGTGCTGACAGACTCGGACAATGGCTGGGTGACCAGGAAAACGCTTTCCACCACTTATTTTAGTCTCTGGACTGTGGGGAGATGCCCAAGTTTGACCTGGGGGTGGCATATCCCTTTAATCCATAGGGTTTAATGACATCCATTCACCCTTTACAGCTATAACAGCTTCAGCTCTTCTGGGAAGGCTGTCCACAAGGTTTAGGAGTGTGTTTATGGGAAGACGCACACATCCAGACGCACATTTGTGAGATCACACACTGATGTTGGACGAGAAGGCCTGGCTCTAATTCTCTGTTCTAATTCATCCCAAAGGTGTTCTCTTGGATTGAGGTCAGGACTCTGTGCAGGCCAGTCAAGTTCATCCACACCAAACTCTCTCATTCATGTCTTTATGGACCTTGCTTTGTGCACTGGTGCACAGTCATGCTGAAGAGGAAGGGGCCATCTCCAAACTGTTCCCACAAAGTTGGGAGCATGGAATTGTCAAAAATCTCTTGGGATTCTGAAGCTTTCAGAGTTCGTTTCACTGGAATTAAGGGGCCAAGCCCAGCTCCTGAAAACAACCCCACACTATAATCCCCCCTCCCCTCCACCAAACTTCACAATACAGTCAGACAAGTAGCATTCTCCCAGCAACCGCCAAACCCAGATTCGTCCTTCAGATTACCAGATGAAGAAGTGTGATTCGTCACTCCAGAGATCACAGTTCCACTGCTCTAGAGTCCAGTGACGGCATGCTTTACACCACTGCATCTGACGCTTTGCACTTGGTGATGGCTTGGATGCAGCTGCTCAGCCATGGAAACCCATTCCATAAAGCTCTCTACACACTGTTCTTGAGCTAATCTGAAGGCCAAATGAAGTTTGGAGGTCTGTAGCAATTGACTCAGCAGAAGATTCGACCTCTGCACCCTATGTGCCTCAGCATCCACTGACCATCAGGTTATGTGGACTATTACTTTGTGGCTGAGTTGCTGTCACTTCCAATCACTTCCACTTTGTTATAATACCACTGACAGTTGACTGTGGAATATTTAGAAGCAAGGAAATTTCACGACTGGACTTGTACAGGTGGCATCTTATCACAGTATCACGCTGGAATTCACTGAGCTCCCGAGAGTGACTCATTCTTTCACTTTTTGTAGAAACAGTCTGTAGGCCTAGGTGCTTGATTTTATTCACCTGTGGCCATGGAAGTGATTGGAACACCTGATTTTGATTATTTGGGTGGGTGAGTGAATAATTTTGGCAATATGGTGTATCTGTCTATTTGCCTTTATTCAATGACATGTATTTTCATCTTTCTGTGAGCAGGCTCGCCTCTCCACAGGCCTGACCTGTAACTTGGATTGGTGGTATTAACTGCTTATCTCTGCATTGATAGATAAGGTTAATGTTATACTGTCCAAAATTCCAGGCAAAGCAATAATATATCCATGGAGACAAGCGAGTGGCACACCCCCCCCCCAGAAAAGTTACATAGTCCGCCTTCAAATCTTGTACCTCAAAGTTTGTATTCTAGGATGGATAGATTGGTATTGAACTCATAATTTTTAATTCAAATGTTAGTTCCTAGAGGCTACAGATGGAGGGACTATGGTGCACTCACGGTCATCATGGTGGGCATCGCCTTTGGCTTTCATCAGCTCTACAAAGTAAGTCATATACCTCTCTGTCGTAACTGTAGTGAGCTTTCATTTTTACTGTTAATTTTTCTTTTAAATTTATCACACACATTATGCAGCGCATCCTAAGATCTGTCACGTCTGCCTCTCCCTGATAGTGCATTTTAAATTGGTGGGCTTTGCTAGTACATCAGTTTATGATGAATGATGTTGCCTGTGCAGTATGTAACATCACTGGGGCCTTGTTATTAAACCTCTTGCTTTACGTCAAAGCATGAGCTCATTTGAAGGGCTCCTTTTAAACTTTCTCCTCCTGCTGCTCTGTTATATATTTTCAGTCTTTTACAAAATATAGTTGCTCACACAGCACACATGTTTGTTTTTGACGTGGGCCCATCTAAAAATAATCGCCTGGTTTTTATCAGGCTTAGCAGCCCTTGAACAGGAGCTCATGGGCCCCTTGTCCTCGCTGACATTAATCCCATAGTGGTTGTTAGTAGTAGTCTGAGTGGCATGTGGAAGCCATTACTCTCCTCTTAGAGAAGGACTCGGGCTGATGCACTGGTGTTGGTGTGGATGACAAGCTGCTCACCTCTCTGTGTAAGTGAGTGTCTGTCATGTACATGCAGATGCACATCTGACCCTGTGCCACATATTGGCTCCTCTTCACATCCTGTTATGTTCCGATATTTCATCCTTCTTACATGGCCTTTCAAAAGACATGCACATTTAGGGCCCTTATCCTTGTCTCCTCACGCTCTTTATTGACAAAACCACATTGAACCAGTCCTCTGGCTCTCCTGTGCATCCCAGGAGGTACTTCCCCAGTGGGACTGCACAGGTTGCTGTCATGTCACTGTAGCGTGGCGCCAGTCGCACCATATGCCCGAGCTTCTGCCCATACTTTATTTACGTTCTGCAGCGCCTTGTAAACACCGCACTCACAGCAGCACACTTATTAATTACCACGTGTTGACACTCATTTAATCTTTTTCTCTAAAAAGTGTTTATTACTCACACTAGTGTGGCCAGTTGGCATCTGGGTTGGAAAGAAACCCTGGCAGCAAGCTATGCTAACTGGAATCATTTTTAAATATAAAGAGCAGCATATACAGTTTTTGATGGTTCTTTCCCTGTGTGAACAATTGTTAATAAACAACTAATAAACAAACAAATAAATATATATATATATATATATATATATATATATATATATATATATATATATATATATATATTAGGGATGTCAACAATTAATCGACTTTCGATTAATTGTCGATCAAGACGTTGGTCGATCAAAATGCATTAATTGCAATCAATCGCTAATCGCGGACACGCGCACCTCTGTAGTCACAAAACAAGGCAACCGCGTACCGCGCTGCACCAAGCTCGACTCACAGCCGGCCGCAGGCGCCAACGGCACTGCTCAGCAGCCCCCGGCCCGCGGTTACACCGGGGCTCAGCAGCGGGCCTCGCGGGTACACCGGGGCTGCTGAGCACGAGATCGAACCGCGGCGCCCGGAATGCATACTCTCAGCCCGAGCCACAAACCAGCCGCACGAAACCAGCAGCGGCACGTGGTGGTTTAATCCTGGTTTAGTCCAGGTTTAGTCCAGGCCCAGATCAAGTTTAGACTTGGTTTAGACCTGGTTTAGTTCTGGTCTAGACCTGGTTTAGTCCACGTTTAGTCCTGGTCTAGTCTCTTAGCCAATCAGGATGCAGAACACAATGTTACACTATAAAAAAATGTTACACTATTAAAAAAAAATTGGAAAAAATAAATAAATCCGCGAACCGCGATAGAGCGAGGGATTACTGTATTTTGTTATTCAGCATCAATAGATTTGTCTGCTTTTTACAATGGAATAATGAATTGAGGAATGTACAATATAATAATACTATGATATATTGTTATGTATACTATAGCCTATATTCTTAAAGACCCTATTGAAACACTAAAATTCAGGTGAAAAACGCCGCTTATCAGTTAAGTCGATCGATAAGGTCAGTCCAGCATCCACTGACCATCAGGTTATGTGGACTATTACTTTGTGGCTGAGTTGCTGTCACTTCCAGTCACTTCCACTTTGTTATAATACCACTGACAGTTGACTGTGGAATATTTAGAAGCAAGGAAATTTCACGACTGGACTTACAGGTGGCATCTTATCACAGTATCACGCTGGAATTCACTGAGCTCCCGAGAGTGACTCATTCTTTCACTGTTTGTAGAAACAGTCTGTAGGCCTAGGTGCTTGATTTTATTCACCTGTGGCCATGGAAGTGATTGGAACACCTGATTTTTATTATTTGGGTGGGTGAGTGAATACTTTTGGCAATATGGTGTATCTGTCTATTTGCCTTTATTCAATGACATGTATTTTCATCTTTCTGTGAGCAGGCTCGCCTCTCCACAGGCCTGACCTGTAACTTGGATTGGTGGTATTAACTGCTTATCTCTGCATTGATAGATAAGGTTAATGTTATACTGTCCAAAATTCCAGGCAAAGCAATAATACCGCGCTGCACCAAGCTCGACTCACAGCCGGCCGCAGGCGCCAATGGCACTGCTCAGCAGCCCCCGGCCCGCGCTTACACCGGGGCTCAGCAGCGGGCCTCGCGCGGGCCTCGCGGGTACACCGGGGCTGTCAGTCGACTTTAGATTAATGAATTAATCGATAATTTGCATCCCTAATATATATATATATAAATATATATATATATTATATATATATAATAAATATATATATATATAAATATATATATATATATATAAATATATATAAATATATATATATATATATATATATATATATATATATAATTATTGCGATGCATTGCAATATATTCGACATACTTCGGTGAAAATGTACCAAAAAAAAGAGGATAACTTAAATATCAGTGGCTGTGTATCTGGGTAGTGTCTTCAATCGATACATAACTCTGAGCAACTCAATTCATAACTGAATTTACTGAATAACAAAAACAAATAAACCAAACCAATAACAAAAAAAGTGCATATGATTTTTTTCTAAAACAAAAAATGATGTTCAAACATTTGCCATTTTGGAGGTAGCTACCATCATAACAAACAATACCCTTTCACAAAGAAAAATGTGCATAGGATTTATAAAAAAAAAAAAACTAATAATTTATTTATTTATTTATTTATTTTAAATATTAAATTATTATTCAATTATTAATTAATAAAAATCTGCATCAAGAATCGATGCAGTATATTGTGAAAGTTAGTATCGCGATGCATTGTCATGACGATTATTTTGCACACCCCTTATATATATATATATACATATATATATATGTATATATATATATGTATATGTGTATATAGATATTTGTTCTTTATGCCTTTAAGGAGAGTCAGACCATAGTAGACAGTGTCTTTGACCATGTATCACTGTATGGTGTAGGTGGCCTTTGTCTCTTCCTCCAGAGACTGAAAGACTGTGGCTTGTTTTTTAATTGCAGAAATACATCCTTCCCCTCATTATGGGCAGCCAAGAGGACAAGAAGCATCTGCAGCGGATGGAGAACAACATTGCGGCGATGAGTGGCACGCTGACACAGACAGGTGAAGATTAATATCTTCATCACTTTCTCCCTCCTTAACATTTTCCCTCATTTATCTGTCGCCAAAATCTGGGGCCCCGCACGTTTTTAACAAATGACGCTGCTGTCATTTCGCTTTAATTTGAAATTGCTTGTTTACTGTCAGGCTCGGGCTCAATTAATTACGTTTCGCTGAAAAGCTCTTAACCTCCGAATATTAATGAGGAGTTGGGAAATGACAACTTTTCTTCCTCTCGCCTCATCCACTCTCGCCCCGCCCATCTGTTTCCCCCTCGACAGTCTCACCCCCATCCAAACCTCTGTCATCATCTACAGCCTTCTCCCCATAGGTGGCGAGAAAGTTCATTTTAATTTGAGTGTGTACATGCATGTATAGGTCTGTGTGTGTTAGCATAGCGACGCTGCGTGTTGTCTGGGCTCAGCACTGGCCCTAGTGTGATTAAGTGTATAGTGACAGGTGCGGCTCCCATGTTGGACAGGTGAGGAATCTCAACCTGGCTGTCAAACTACAGGAGAGAGGGATGCTTTCGTCGTCAGGATAATTAAAAATCCAGGGAGGCATAAATGAGAGAGGCATCTCACAAAGTTTGGTCTTGTTAGCAGCAGTGACGAGCTCAAGTGTGTTTTCACCTGAAAGACACTCTTCACTATTTGATAATTTGAGCCCATTACAAAGCAGGCAACCTCTACTTTCTGGTTTGCTCCTGATGTTGTAAAAGTGCTATGCATTTATTTATTTATTTATTTTTTATTAAGTTCTTCTGATGACGTTTGGTGGAAAATTACATTAAAATTACAGTGACTATTTTCTTCCATCTGTGAATAAATGTGTTCAGTATTAATGTGTTCAATATTTAGACATTTCATTAGCAATCATGTATTAATCATGTTTTATCATGTATTAATTTGAGTAGTAAATTGATTACTCTAATCAATATTTAATTATCTTGACTCTAAAACTGTATGAAAGCACTACAAGTGGTCTTGTTTTAGTATTCTTTTAGCACTTAATAATAGAAAGCATTATATTGAAAAAACAGTACTATTAAGGTTGGTGTTTGTCAGATTGATAAAATATCTTTTGACAAAATAATGTACAATTGATTGGTGATATGACTTTTTGATGTAGGATATGTGGTGTCATCTGTTGTTAGCATGCCTTTATTAGACTGTATTTGTATTAGTACTCTCAGTAGCAAACATACAAACATAGTCATATTTCCCAACTTCGTCATATCCTGTTCAGCTCTACAAAAGTAAACAAATTTGTGTTTGATTTTAAAGCTGATATCCTGTCCAACTTTATGACAACTGAATAACAATAAAAATATGGCTGTTATCATTTCATCTGCGGGCACACCCAGGCCATTCTTTTCAGATAGTGTTGAGCAGAGAGTGTGGCATTGCGTGCAAGGTGTGCCACCCTAAATCTGTTTAACAAATATGTGCTCTTTTATGGTCATTTTTACCAACTATGCAAACACATTTCCTCCCTGTATCGCACTGCCCTTTTGTGTTCCTGCTTTTTGGACACTTGCCAAAGCACAACCCATGCATTGTTTGGTGGCAGGTTTTCTACACTTTATATCTCCTGTAAAAAATACGGACCTATTCTTCAGCCAATGTTGCGTACTAATTTGCTATGACTGCAGTGGCCAAGCTGCTATTGTAGTTAATGACTGTTGTAGTTAACAGTTGGGGAGAGGGGTTGCAATTACACTGAGAGTCTCTCCCTTGGATTTGCCTTTGTCTTCCCATCTCTCTCTCTCCCCTCTGTAATAGCGCTCGTCCGCCTCACCGCTGCCAATTGCTTGAACTCCCTTTTGTTAAAGTTCATGTATTTCTCTAGTGCTGGACCCAATGAGGTGAATGGGGGACTACATTAGACTCTCGCCAGTCCACCGGCTCAGGAGCTTGGGGTCTTGACTCCCATTATGATTTGCCTACAACTTCACATAGACAATTAATGAATGGATCTTGGAGGTACTTCAGCCTTTCTCAGACTAATAGAATTGCGGGGCTGTTTGGACACACTGAGCCATATTGCTGACCAGCTGGCCGTTAAAGACAGCAGATAGGCCTGGACATATGTAGTGTACATTATATCGAGGTATTTACTGAATACACAATACAGTAGCAGCTGCAAGTCGCATTTTCAACACAGTTTCAGACTTGTCCCTGATTCAAGCTGAGCCAAAAGACACCACATTATTCTTGGCTTCATTTCTCTGATAACTTTATGCATTTTTGTCAAGTGTGTGGAGACTACAAAGGAGTCATGTTTGCAAAGGGACATGAAAAGAGTTGGACCATGAGCTGTTTTGGCTGAGGTGCCGTAAAGAAGCAGTGCCAATGGTAATCCAGTGGGCAGAGCTTTACCGGCTGGCTGGGCTGGCTGACCTGCACATCTGGAGAAGCCGTTATGTGGCGAGGCAAAATCGGACACTAATAGGGCAGCTTTGGGTTTAGTAAGTGCACCCTATCATAGTAACACCTTTGTAAGCGCGGACAGCCCCAGTATTTTAGTTTTATGGCCGTCTTCATAGCGGTTGGTCACACTTATGATCACAAACTTAAACTGTTTGCTTTTTTTATTCACTTTGGTCCTGCTCAAACTCGTATTTTGTCGGATTGTGCTCACATGAGAGGATCAAACGCTCCTCCTATTGATATAACTCCACCCGGTTAAACACAGGTGTCACTAAGATATTCTTTAAACATAATTTTTTTTCTCTCTGATGTTTTTTCAAAAGAAACTGAGCCTCGAGCCCTTCTCTGACTGTCTTTTTGTCCTAATCTCCGTTAATAAGGGAACCACCTTTTTTTTTCTTGGAAACTAGCCGACTGCAGCTTGGGCTTTTAACCACTGGCCTGACAACCCCAGCAGTGGACCGCCACAATATCTGTTGATGTTAATCCTATTAGGCTTGATTTAACACTTTACACGCCCATGATTTATATGAATGTTTATTGGTTTTCTGTAATATAATCAGCTCGGGGAAACTTAATGCATTGTTTGGTAATACACGGGTGACTGGAAGCAGGGGGCAACAACAAACTGTGCCTGGTGTTATTTGAAATCATACACCCTCGCCCAACACCAACACTTGAACTAATTCAATCTTCAAAGTCAATGGAAAAAGAACAATATTTATTAGGATTAGGAGGGACATTTTGTCTGGCAGTCTCCTCCCAAATGAGCGCCTTGTTTTTTTCGTCTTTGTTGATCGTTTGAGGGTTTAAGATGCATTAGAAGCCAGTGTCTGGGCGGATAATGGAGGGTTAGACACTGTTATTTGATTTAAGTTCAGACACTTGAGATTAATATCACCATCCAGTGGTGTGCCCCCCCATCCCACCCTTTACACCAAGAGGACCAAAAGACGCAGCTAAAGTTACCCGGTATTAAGTGTGATTACAAATCTTAAAAGACGGCTTTGAAGAGAATTTAAATCCATTGTTTCTGTCAGTTTGGTGGCAATAAAGACTAGTTTTGTCTGATGATAAAAGGGTAATGACAGAGCTGACCCTGTTATTGTGTTGACTTCACAGTGGCCCAGCTGCAGCAGACTCTTGCCCAGGTCCAAGAGCTTCTGGTTCAACAGCAGCAGAAAATACAGGAGGTGTTGCTGGAACTGTCCACAGCACAGGTAAACTCTCCACTGTCATATCAATTATTTATGTTAAGTGATACATGTTCTGCTTGGCTCATGCCTGCTTTTCTACATGCGTGAAACAATATTAAGTCATTTTTGATTAAAGTAAAATGTTTGAAGTTTTTTTTCTCAAAGACAAGACTGTCTTGCTTGTCTCCATGGAACAGTGTAACACAAAACAAGCACGTGAAGCCACCAGGCCTAGATACTGATCAGATTTGTGGAGGGATGAGCCTGCTCACAGCCAAAATAGATGGTTTTCATTTTTCAGTGTATATTTTAGCCATGAAAAACTTGTAATACATGCAAGATTGAGTCTCTTGTCATACTGTATAACATTCAAAATACATCTTCAAATGTAACAAACAAATTTGTGTACCATAGGCTGAAAAGTTATACAGTGACAATACACTTATTATTACAAGTTATGTAATAAAATTAAGATTATCTGGAAAAATGAGAAAATGCATGTACATAAACATTCTTTTTCCCTATAGACACAGTAGCACACCAAAATAACCTGATGAAGTACCAAGAGTAGCGCTCTAGCTTTTACTCTTATATCAAGTTCACTTTGATGTTATTGAATGGAGTATTATATAAAGCATAACCAAGGTTACAATAGCTGCTGTGTCACATTTACTGCACTTTGAGCAGGACACCAGATTTGAGCGTCTGATTGATGTTTTTGGGAAAGCCAGACAGGCCGTAACTTTGACATTACAGAAGAGGTCTGTGAATGTAAAAGTTGCAGGGTTGAATCCTTTTGATTGATGCACACAGCTTTCTCGAGGTCTTTGTGTACTAAAACCTCAAGCGCCACCCTGAATCATAACTAGCTGAGATGGACAGCCTTACGATAACTGTATATCAGCTCAACACGCGCTGCTTAAAAGTCCGATGCATCTCATCATGGGACCATAATGTTTAACCATGTTGTCGTTCCCCTTCGCCTTGATTTTTATAGAGCCCCGTTCGTAATCTCTCTCGAATTGGAAGTGTTTAGGTGAATCGGACTGAATGATTGTTCTAAAAACTTATGTGCGAAGGATGAAATGTCGCTTGCTTTTTATCAGCGGCTCATAAAGTGCTTTATAGTCTTCGCTCTCTGAAAAAGTGCCCTGGAAGAGACAATCTTAGACAATGTTTTATGTCCACAGCTTGTTAGGCACATGGTTGTTTCACTGTAGCATCTGGATATTGCCTGAAAACATATGCGAACACATCTGTTTCGGGAAGAAAAGTCTGAATGTGTTTCCCCGGACGAGCTTCATCAAAATCTGATGACTCCCGGGTTTTTCTCGATATTTCAAATCATCTTTAACTGCAATGATTAGTGTTTGAAACAGCAGTAGTCCTTGTGTATATCAGAAGGAAAATTACCTCAGACTAAGCTCAGAAGCGCATTTTTCACTAATACAGTTTTAAACAGGAGGTTTACAGTAACAAATAGAGCATGTAGTGTAACTTGTACTAGTACTTATTTTACTTCTTATTTATTGATGTCAAATAATCTACAGGACAGGGAAAAGTACAGCAACAATCATACAAATGACAAGTACATGTGACACAAGCACATTCACTATACATACAATTCATTTCAGTTCATTATTTTGAAGTTAGAAGTTAAAAGTTAAACCCACAGCTCCTCAGTGGAGAAAAGAGAAATTCAATTCTCTCAACTGGACAACATTTACCCCTGACGTCCACGTTTGGGTGTCTAAATTGAAAGTGTTTGCATCACAATAACAACAGACTCTGGCCCTCTCTCAATCATTTAGCTATTTTGTGGTTTTATGTAAATTGATCCATCTGTCTTTGTGTATTCTGCTTATATTATTCTTTTTTTGTACTCATAACTTTGCGCAGTATTGCAAGTATATTTTATTTGCTATAAGTTCCTAGCAGTGTACAGCCATAGTGTAAAAAATATGTATTTCTCATCAAAACACCCATTAAACAAATCATAAACCCCATTTTACAGCCATAGCGTTGATCTTAAATTGTGAGTGCGAGTCGGCACCAGCCTTGTGTTGTCCCGGGCCATGTGGGAAATTTGTAAATTGTTTTCAGGTCCTGAGTTCCTGATGAGAAACACATGTCACAGTGGACCAGCTCACCGTTTGTGGCTTTGGGGGTTAGTTTTGCCACACCTCTCACTGGAAGCCACACGTCGCAATTAGACTTCTCAACACGGAAATGTGCCCTTAACCCAAAACACATGGAGGCTTCTGGTCCTCAGCTGCCACGGTAACAGTGCTCAATGTTTAGAAACCACTCAGCTGGGAAGTGCGTTTAGTACCCTGAAAGTGAGTTTGATGATTACGCAAATTTTCAGATCACATGCTCTGATTTATTACTTTTTTCTGATGAAGTTTGCGCATTACCAGCAAAAGTTCGAGCACATACTTGAGTGCATTTATCATGTCATTTTTACTGCTATTGTGGAAGATAGAAAAGTTCATGCACCTTATCTAAAGTAAGCTATAAATCAGGTGTACTTAGGATAGGATTAGGAATGTAGAATGTTGGCTGTAAAAGAAAATTACAACTTAATCTGAGTTGTCATTGCCTTCACCTGCAGAATGGTTCTCTTTATATGGACAGACCACATCATTTGAGTACTCACATGCACTGAGTCACTGAGCTCTAAGTAGTTGAGACTTGCACTAGTACTGATCAATAACTGCTGCAAGTGCTGAGGTTTAGTGAGTATTCAGATCAGAGACCATTTGGGTGTATTTAACTGGTTTTAGTTATTGGATCTGGCAGCTCAAAGTTGAGCTCTTATTGAGCTTTTTTATAATCTGTTTGAGAACCAAAACACACAATGGAAATGTACAACTTATAGTATATAATATTTTTCTTCACTTTCTTCACAATTGTTGTCAGTGAAAACCATATTTGATTTGAATGTTTAATTCATATCAAATGTCAAATAATAATCTTACATATCTACATTCCTTTGCTTATGCTTCTTAATTCTATAATTTAATGTTCAAAGCAATAATTAACACTTGGGATGGACTTATTCAGGTTTTTCAGTTCTGATACCGATTCTGATACTATAGCTTTTATCTGATACCCGATGCCACTGCAGAGATTGAAAAGAGCATGTATTTCCTTAAAACAAAGACAAAAGAAAACAAAAAAATATCCAAATGTGTTATGGAGCCGTTATTTATCTCTGAAGTAACTACAGAATAACTTTGGCTAAATAAAAAACTTTCTGGGCCAACTATGACCAGGAAGTAGTTTTATTAGCCAGGATATCTGCTGAACCAATATTTGGAAGCCGATATCTGATCCAGCTAGTTTTTCAGTATCCCTAACTGACACCCAGTTTTGCACATTAAAAAACTTTTAAAAACTTCTAACATAAGCAGTAATAGCCCTCGCTCCTGCCTGAGTGTCATGTATAGTTTGTTTATGCTCTATGGAGGTACAGGTGGGCGGCTCTAGTGGCTCTGCATGGCCTAAACACTCGAGAACATAATACGCCACTTGGCATCGGCACTCGACACTTCTCATCACCCAGATCATGCCTGAACAAACAAATGAATCAACCATCCAGAACCAAAAAGGAGCACCTGTCACACATACACCGCAGATCCAATGTCAGTGCACTCTGGCTTGTGACTGCTCTCATAGAAAATACACGTGGAAAAAAAACATTTGCTGCAGCCGCTTCCATAACCTTTTAAGTAATGTGTCTCGGGTGGGTGCCTGGGTGTGATGGGGGTCAGCATCTTTCTGCTGCTTAACTATGTGATCCAAGAAAGTGGAAAAAAATGTATACATATTACAAGCATAGAAAGAAATTACTGTTAACTGCAGCAGCACCCAAGGACGCATCTGGCTAAATGAAGATAAATGCCCATGGACCATTAGCAACAAGATAAGATCTTTAACAAGGCTTGTTTAAGAGTGTCGGAAAGCAAATTAATTCTCCGTTACTCTGCCGGCAGACACTGTGCTTTCGTGTAACACATGTATATTTATGATGGAATTAGTTTCAAAAGGCAAAGTCCCCAGAGGAGCGTTTTTGAGTCGAAACACGGCTACAGCGCAATTGATTCCACTCTATTTATGCACTTTCCCACTGGCAGTTTGTCTGGAGCAGACGAAGGAGGAGGCTTCTTTGACGTACCATCCACTAATAAAGAGGGCCATCAGTGAGTTAAGTCAGGAGAGCAAACACAGTTAACCGGCTGATCTGTAACTAGAACAGAGATACACTGGACCTGGCTGTTTAACACCAACAACAAATGATCCTTCAGTTAGACTAAATGAGAGAATCCATCTATGGTTAACAGAATGATGTAAAGTGTGGACCGTTGCCATAGCAATTAACAATTCAAAACAAAATAGTACATCTTTTGAGTGGTGAACTGTCCTCAATGCACCTTCTAGCAAGAAGCTGAAACTCATTAATAGTTTCTAGAAAATACAATTGATGGAGTTGAGACATGTTATTAAAATGATCAACTGCTGCACTACTGGTAAGATGAAACACACAAGATACCATAGTACAAAGGAATAAACACAGTGCATATTATTACTGTGAAGTCGAGTAACTATCATAGTTGTGTGTGAAGAATCCCTTGGTCGTCCAGGTAGAATCCATGGAGAAATTCAATTTGTCAACTGGAAAAAGTTTATTTGGTCAAATACATTTCGCAGCTCTACTTCTTCAGTTAGCCAGGTCAGGTCCAGAGGTGTGAAAACACCCATTATGGTCCTGAATGGCTATGCTAACAAGACCCCACACAGAAACTGAAAACAAAAATAGTTGTGATAGTTTCATAGTAATTTCGTTGTAGTTAGCTCCTCCCTGTAGCTAGTTATAAGTAGTGTCCACCAGCACTCTAGCCAGAACTGAAGAAGTAGCTTGGATGAGCTGCGAAACGTATTCGATCAAATAAACTTTGTCCAGTTGACAAATTGAATTTCTTCTTTTGCTATCATAGTTGTGATACTTGTTCAAATACTTGTTGTGTAATTGTTCAAATACGTGAAATTTTCAGATAGAGGACTAATTTTAAGTTCAATGCTAAAAAAGCTATAATAACACTGTCGTATTGCAGTAAATGGTACGTTCCTTGATACCACTTTTAGCTGCTTTTTGCTCAGCAGTTTTCAATGACATGGCAGCAGTTAAATCAGTGGGCTGCAGCTAACACATTGTGATCAGCACTGAACTTATACACCCAAACTTACCAAACTTGTAGCTCTCTTTATCTCTGGTGTCAGCACTGGAGATGCAGTGTCTGAAGCCTGGATCAGCCCGGTTACTGATACCCTCCACTCAGCCTCTTATTGAAAGCACCACTGCACTTAACACATGACTCTTACATAATGCCGATCTATTGTATATACACACTATCCTAATGCGTTTCAGAGCTCAAATTCTGCACTGGTCCAACATTTAATTAGGTTTCCTCCGCCTTAATAAGACATATGTCAGAGGTAGTGTTGTGTGACAGGCTTTGATGTGAGTTATTATGGACTGTTGCTCCATAGATAATACACATTATGTCTCCAGTTCGGGGTTACCAATTTGGTTTGTCCATCCGTGAGTGACACCGGCATATAGCAATCCAATTACAGATGCAGAAATCAGCCTTTATTTGGGTTTATTCTGTCCCTTTAGAAATCATTCAGCCCATGTGGCAATTAATTTTTTTCAGCATAAAATGGAAGAGAATCGGGCCTTATTATATGTGCGCCTAAGGGAGGAGAGGGATTAAGACGGTCTAATGAGGTGATAGTTGTAATAAGAATGTCTTCATTGCACCTCCACAACACCACTCCTTATCGGGCAGGTTTAGGAGTCGATAAGCGCTCCAAAACAGGTCACTCTGCCTCCGATCCTTTTCACATGTGATTCAATTAATTTCACTTAGATTTAATTACAAGCCGAAGAGTCCAAGTTCTGCTCCAGTCTCTATAGGGGGTCTGCGCTTTCTAACGAGCTTCCTCCGGCGAGTAGCATGGGCTTAATTACACTTTTTAGTTTGCTTTTATCCCACTTTCCCCTGGTCTTCTTTCACTCCTCCCTCTGGTCTCGTCACTCTATCTCCCCTTTAAGCGCAGAGTGTGTAGTTTATTTAATAGTAGCAGAAGACCCACCAAGGCAATTATGGTCACTTTTTTATTGGTTTATACGGTTAATATCCAATGAAGAACCTCTTAAGGTCTCCCCTCTCATGCCCTAACATTTGATTTTACACGGCCTGCTCTGGTCTCAGATCTGAAGTGATGTTAAGTTAGTACCCTTGTAACTCCACATGCATATTGCAGTATAATACCTGATCTGTCAATCAATACAGAACTTTAAAAAAGTATATCTAGTCTATAAAATATTACAGTCATCCATTTTACACCATATATCTAGGGACATTTAACCCAAACTTCATCTCCACGCACAGTTTCTCCAGAAGTCAGCCAAGACATAGCCCCCCAGTGTGTCCTCAGATCATCTTTTTTGTCCTGACCCTCCTCTTCTTCTCTGGAAATGCTAAGCGATTGAGCCTATTATCTCCCACTCTTTCCTTCCTTCACCGTAACTAAGATTTTGATTTCTTTGCAAACAAACAAATATCTGATCTTTTAATTGTTTACCATAGCACCATACAAAAAGTATTCAGCAATGAACAATAATAATGCATTGGTGTTATATAGAGCTTTCAATATGCTCAAAGTTGATTTACAATTTTGTGCATTATTCATTCACTCCACACTCAGTTATGGTAAGCTACTGTTGTAGCCAAAGCTGCCCTGGAGCAGACTGACGGATGTGAGGCTGCCAATCTACACCACCAGCTCTCCGACCACAACCAACACTCACTCACCACATTTATACTAGGCAGTGTTTGTGAAGTGTCTTGCCAAAGGACACAATAACAGTTTTGCTACTGGTGCCCTACTGTGGCACCTGATCTGAGCCGTCTCCCATCCACTTACTAACCAGGCCTGACTTTGTTTAGATTCTAAGATACAGTATGATAAGATCAGGCTTTGATAAGGAGGTTCATTTGTTTGAGCAATTCTATTAAGTTCTGGCTTGGTATTTATTTATGTTTCTGGATTTACAGCAGTATGTTTTGTTATGTCACTCTGTCCTTAGGGCAGTGATGTAGTGTGTAAAACCTTAGTTTTTAAATACTAGGCATATGTTATAGTGAAGACGTGTGGACTGAACAATGGAGTGATTTTGGACACTTATCTTTTCCTCCTCTTTCTTGTTAATTGTTTTATGACTGATTTATCTGTCCCTCAGGACTCCTGCCCCACAATCTCACTCTTCTCACTGTTATCAAGTGGCACCAACTCTTCCACAAAATAAGAGTTAAAAGAGAGAAATGTACTAATAGACTGAACCTGTGCTTTATTCGGCAGAAGCATATTTTTACTGCAATTTGTTATTCAAATCACACCATATTCCTCGTAAGTCTATTTGAGCAAACACTTCCGTGATCAAGGACAAAGTCTAAACAAAACTCACATAAGCATAGCTTAAAGGGACAGTGTGTAAGATTTTTACCCGTTAATTACAGAAATTGAAGATACCCATTCAAAAATACAGTGTTTTCCAAGCCTTTTCACTTCTGTCATGAAATCAAAGTATTCTGTTGGACTTAGATATACCTGCATAAAAGGGGGATCGTCCCCATATAGAGGCAGCCATTTTGAATACGAGAACCGCAGAAGGACATTTGGGCTCCGCCTTCGCCTTCGGCAAAGCTCGTGGTTTTGGGTAAACAACGACAAGCATGTTGCCGGATCACAGGTCGTAATGGATCTAACACGTGTTTTGAACTAAATTGTTTTACTGGATTTTATTCGCTGGATCCTTACGGACAGATTGAGATCAAGCTTATGGTGAAATACTGAGTTTGACCTGTCCAGAGCCTTCAAAGGTAAGCTAAGTAACAAACCTTGTTTTGTGCTTTTCCGTATAAAAGCCCCATGTGCTCGGGGACTGATTGTTGTGCCGGGAAATGAATTGCATAGTCAAAAAGAGGAGACTGTAAGGTTTCATTTGATGTGTAGATTGTCATGGTACATGATCGGGAATGTGTGCTTTCATGCGAAAAGAAAAAAAAAACAGTGAACAGGACCGCGTTTTATTTATACAGTAGCGCCGGGTGCGCTTCACGCGTTCGTGCGCGGGTACGCGAGCTGTCCGTGTTACGGCGCGCCCGGGTGATCCTCGAGATCTGCCGTAGCTAAAACAGGAAGTGCAATAGCCACTATCCACCTATGCGCCACGACTCCTACACACTGTAACTTTAAGCCAAAGTGTTCTTGGGACAGGGACAAAAGGCCTAATGTTTTGTAGTTGATATGGAAATAATGCCAATGAGGATGTTTCCTGGAGTTGTAACATCAAAGGTATTGGTCTGTTTTTGTTGTCACTGTTTTTTTGTTTGTTTGTTTTTTGAGGTTGTTATAGTGATGATACAACTTACAAAAGAACATGTGGCATTTAACATTTGCATTGGTCATATTTGTTTTCCCTGGTAACCTGGTCCTCATTTTAAAAACTGAATTTTATCGATTTACATTATGAAAGGTAAACAAGAGTCCAGCTGCTGAGTGACCTGTAATGGATGTTTGCTTCTACCCTTCCACTGCACCTGTGCTGTGTGTATGAGCAGGATACATGGGCCACTTTTACTGTTGTCTGGGCCTCAGTGAGTGCAGACAAACAATTCCTTTGTGCAATAGGACTCTTTTTAATTTGACTGATTTGTGCATTTTGTGTAATAACTAAACCTCACATTAAGAGAACAGTTTTGCTTGTGTGCCCTGATGACCAATACTGTCTATGTCTTTTGTATATCTAGTTTGTATCTTGTGTATACCTTGTATACATGTGTGTGAATATAAGGCAGGTGCTGTGTCTCACTGTCCTTCATCCTTTCAGGCATCGTCATCCAGCAGCCGTGTCCTGGACGCTCAGACAGTGGGAGAGCTGAAGGCTGAGATAGCCTCTTTGAAGGGCTTACTGCTCAGCAGGTAACAAAGTCCCCAGTCTCCTGGCACATGAAACGCCCAGGTGTCACTGAGGTGTGCTTCACTTTTAACTCCCCAATACAGAGCATGAGACCATTTGATTGGTCCAGTAGTTACAACATGTACCCAGTGTCTAAACGGTTTTGCTTGCAAGTAAGTTTATAGGAATTTTACATGATATTGTTCATGTAAATGTATACATATTTCTGTTGTATTATTTTTTTTACATTCCACAGAAAAAATCTCACAATAAATGATTAATGGATTTACTGTAACTATATTAACCAAACCTAATCCATAAAGTTCCTATTATTCAAGCTATATTCAGTTTGTGCAGGCCAGACCTAGTAAATAATGTTATCAGTGTTGATACTACACAGGTATCTTTACTCATAGTAGTACATATCCTGTCTTTATTCAATATATATCAAACAGTAGTGACCTTTTCTTATACTGTCACAGAAAGTACAGATGTGATCTCTGATGTCTTTCATTATAAATGTAATGTGATCCCCTCTGCATGTCTCTCTTGCCTGTGACCTTACATAGCGTTGTGTCAATCGCTCCGGCTGGTGGCACAGGTTAATGTCAGTGTAAGCTTTTTGCCCTGCTCTTATTAAAAGTCAGGTTGTATTTCTTGCTCTGTTCCCAATCTCTTCTTGGCGGCTCCCCCTGTCCCATTAGCATGCATGATTATGTATCAGTGTCTATAATGAAGCCCAAGTAAAGGGTGTACATCAGAAACGCGCCGCCGCAGAGGAAAATTGCCTCTGAAGCGTCTAGTTGAGCATGTTTTGTTCCCGCTCGTACATCCTAATCAGTAATAATCCCTTTGTCATTTGCTTTCTTGACTTCATCCTGACTTCTCACAATGAGTTTTCCCTGCAAAGGCTTAAATCATGAAATAAATGCGTCGGTAACACCATCTGTCTCTCCACTCACTCACGCTTTTTTTGTTTTTTTCAAATGATTCAAATCAGTGTTTTAAAGTACTAAGAAGAGCTCATCCTGTTGTGATTTAACATTGTCTTTTTGATCTTAAAAGCCATGGATATAATTAAAAAACACTCAGAGACGGAGGCTGCCAGGTGTGAAGAACATCTGGTTGTTTGGGCAGAAAAGACAATTTCTCTGGTGTAATTATGTGATTTAGTCTGAGCTCTTGATGTGGGGCTGAGCGCTGAACCGTATCCGACAGTGTGTTCCCACTTAAACTTCAAATATACAAGTTTTAGAACAAAATCACACGGCTTATACTTTGAAAGTGACTCAACTCTTTTGTGTCTTTCTAAAAAAACACAAGCTGTCTCTGTTTGTACTACAGTAATAGCCATAAGAAATGAATAGGAAGTCTCATGTGCATGGCAGTCGGCTCCAAGAAGCCTGTCTCTCATTGACTCATGCTAAAACAGCTCAAAATACAAGGTCAATAATTATTTTACAGGTATAATTATGGTCTCATGTTCTACATTCTGTTCTCTGTGGACGGCCATGTTTAGATTATTTGTATGATGGGTGTAAAATCTGACATTTAGTTAGTATCTGTTTGCATATCAGTAACATAAAGAACTTTACTTCAGATTTTTAAAATTATTTTAAAATAACTTTTGTGTGAAACCCTAAACAGTTGATTTCCCATATACTTTCATATTTGATCATTAACACTGCTTTAGCTGCAGTGTAATTATTATAAGAAAATAATCCTTCCATGTAATCCTCCCCACATACGGGACAAATTGATAGATTGTAGAGATGATACAGTACTTTTTATAACCCCACCTAAAACTTGCATCTTCATGGGACCACTGCAGGCATTTCAGTGTAACTTTCCTACTGTGTATTTCACATAAATTTAATTAATTGAATAAAATACAATACCATGACTAACTATATCAGGTTTGGTTAAAATACAATGAAAACACACGTTCTTGAACATGTCCATCATTACCAACAACTTGGCAAACATTCTCTAATAAATTCAAATGTGTCTTCTTTGTGTGTCCCAAAACAGGAAGCAGTTCCCTTCCACTCCCACCATCCCAAAGATCCCATCATGGCAGATCCCCCTGAAGCCCCCCCCCTCTCCCTCAGTGAACCAGGCCAACAGCAGCAGTGACATCTCCCCTATCAGCATCGAGTCTCCTCTCTCATCCCTCTCCAAAGACCCTCCTACCCAACCACCCCAGGACAGTGTGGGGGGGCTGAATGGGGATGCCTGCTCTACAGACCTGCGCATGGAGGTACAGGGGGAGGAGGAGAAGACCGACCAGGATCTAAATCATGTGGAGGAGGAGGAGGAGGAGGAGGAAGAGGAGGAAGAGTTGAGCCTACAGACGGAGGACCGAAGAGGCGGAGATGGACAGATAAATGAACAGGTGGACAAACTACGGAGGCCTGAAGGGGCCAGTAATGAGAGCGAGGTGGATTAAAGCTCTAAATGCAGAAATATACTGTCCTCACACTGGTGGCTTTGGCTCTTTTCTGTCACTTTTCACCATCTTTTTCCCTTTCTTTCCACTAATATTTTAATCTTGTGCAAACTGAAGCATCGGCTTGAGAAACTTGACATAGTGGAGTGTAGAGTTGACAAGGGGCTTACCTTCGTGTACTTTTCATCAAGTGAGATAAATGATTACACATCAAACCTACTGCAAATATGCTGGGATTTCTGAAATGAGAAATGACAAGGAATAGTTCAAGCTGCACTTTTAAAAAGTGTTGTTTCAGCTCTTTGGGAGTATTGCAGGTGAAGGGAAAGAAGCAGGGAGGCAATTGCCAAACTTACTCTGTTATATGAAATGCACCATGTGAAATGCACCAGTTTATGCCTTTATTTCAACCTCTTGGAGTGTGTCTGTAGATGAAGACACAAGACACTGAAGTTTTGTAATATTTTTTATTACTATTTGTTTCAAATTAAGCCCTATTGTAATTTTATCTGCAGTATTAGTGTCAATATTATATTTTGGGCATTTTTACACGTATGACATATACAGTGTGTTGGTATATTCTGATGCCCTATAATATACAGCCAGCCTTCCTGTGTCCAAATAAATAACATATTTTCTCAAATTTGATATATTTGATACTTTAAATAACTTTACTGTATGCAAACAAAATGCACATACCCTACCTTTTTTCAGAGCGGTTAGCGGCGTTTGTCTCCCTGTTGATGGGAATAGGAGAGGACATGCTCTTGATGGCCTCAGCTTTTAGCCTCTTTTATGTGTCCTTTCGCATTGGTGTCAGTCTGTCAATAATTCACAAGGCCAGCAGCGGGTGGCATTGGGCTGAAATAAAAGCTCTGAAATTGGAGATTACGATGTGATGACGGCCATTGTTCCAGTCCTGGTGCTGATGTACTCATTCTCTCAAAACAGGAGAAGATGAATGTTTTTCCCCTCTTTCACTACGGGCTACATTTTATACCTCCGACTAAATTGTGCGCTAGACAAAACAACCCAGACAGAGCCAAAGCTGCGTCTGTGTCTCCAGCAGGGCAGCTGATTTGCTTTGTGAAGTTTGTTAATAATCAAATGATCAACAAATAACAGATGTATTAGTTCATGCGGCTTGAAATGTCAACGAGGCTAAAAGCGCAAATCTAATCGTGAAAGCCCAGTTGCATTGTATTATTTTCTGTGACAAAGCCTCAGGACCAAATTACGTTGGGCCTCCCACGGTGAGCAATCTTTACAGAAAACGCCGCCAATATTTTGTAATTAAGCTACGGAAAGAGGCACGATGGGACTGGAAGCTGTAGAAGTTGCATCATAAGTTGTTTGTTTCTCGCGCAGTGGTGGAGGTGCAGAAAAATGCCCCGTGATTGAAAAGGAAAGTAATAAATGAATACTTTGACTTATTGAATTACTCACTCTGTCTCCAGCAAACAAGAGTCCATGAGTGAGAGGAAAAGGATACAGCGGCACTGCCATCCCCACGACTTCTAATGTGGCATAATATGAAACGCAAGTATTGAAAAGATGTGGACAACAAAGCACCATAGAAAAATTCAACTACTGTTTCAGTGGTTTTGGCAGTTTGTTGAATACAAGTCAAGCTGTTTTCAAAAAGTGTGTTTTAATCATTCACTAATTCCTGTAACATGCTCTGTCTATCTGACCTTAAACTTGTAATAAATAAATATAATAATAAAGCTACCAAATTTTTTATTTTGTTTTCTAGAGCTTCAAATTGTATTTTTTAACTTACTGCTGGTTAAATCAGTTAAATCAGTGCCTTCTTCATGAACCTGCTTCTCCCATTCAACCTGCAACATTTTTGGGCTTTGCAAAAATGAATTGAATATAAAACATAATTATTACAGGAAATTATCAGGAAACATTTATTAGTTAATTAGTTGTCATAAACATTGAAAACATTTTGACTATGTAAGCCTTTTCTTTACTTGCTGTCAAATAGGCAAGTAACTGGGCATAGTTGGCTAGCTGACTCTGATGATCTTGAATTGAACAGTTGCAGGATCCCTATCAGTTCATCTATGTACACTAGGCCTTTTGATGAACCATTCAGAATCTGCGCTGGGGCTTTTATGTTCACTCCAGAAATTACTCGCTGACATACTTTTACCTCATTCGTTTTGGGCATGTAGGCGGATTCGCTTTTGGTTTCGGTACTGAATGCCAATGTTTTGTACTGTGTTTTGAGAAAAAACGTGGTAAAATGGTAGCTGTAGTCTGGCTGGGTCTGAGATACTTTTCTTCAGTAAAATATTTTTTTGTTTTTGCCTCATCTTCTCTGAGCCCTCTCCTGTCAGCTCTACTGAAGAGTATGGGCCTAAACGTGATCTGACTCCACAGGTTGTGTCCATGGATATGTTATTGATTTGCCTACATATACTATAAGGCATTCAACTGATGTAACTCCATAGAAAGCAGGTGATGCCACTAGGCTAAACTACAGGTTTGATCTGTGGAGAGGTGATCCCCGGTCATCGTAAGAGTACATGTTTTCAAGTTTTGTTTTGTTTTTTAATTAAAAACCTGTAAGTTGATGCCTGTGGAAGATTCCAGGCAAAGCAAAAACATCCGCCCCTGGAGAGAAGCAGGTTGCAGACCCCCACTAGAAAAGTTACATAATGCAGCTTTAATTTGATATACAGTGGTACTTCACCTTATGAAATTAATTCGTTCCAGAAGTGGTTTCATAACGTGAATTTTTCGTAAGTTGAGTAACTATTTCAATGGAAAAGGCCTGATCCGTTCCAAGGTTTTTTTTTAATAGTGTAACTTTTTTTTTTTATAGTGTAACATTTGTGTTCTGCGTCCTGATTGGCTAAGAGACTGTAGAAACCAGGTCTAGACCAGAACTAAACCAGGTCTAAACCTGGACTGGACCTGGACTAAACCAGGATTATCCCGGGACATGGCAGTGCCGTTGGAGGAGCGCGTTGCTCGTGTCTCTGTGCTCCTTGCACGTTCCGCGCTAGAGCTAAGAGGCAGAGAAAGACGCTCTTTCAGCGGGAATAAGAGCGGGGCGGGCTCTGGTTCTATGTGACCGACACTGTGAGCTCAGAGGCTGAGAAAGGTGCTCTATCGGCGGGCAAGACCGTGGGGTCTCGCTCGGGGCGGGCTCTGGTTCTATGTGACTTCCAGGTCTAGACCAGAACTAAACGAGGTCTAAACCTGGACTGGACCGGACCAGGTCCAGACCCGGACTAAACCGGGACCAGACCAGGATTAAATCACCCCGTGCTCGCCCGCGCGTGCTTGGCCCCGAAGAAGAGGCACGGCCCGGGCGCCGCGGCTCCATCCCGTGCCCCCCCCACGCTTCACTATCAACACATTCCTTTGAAAATCTATGAACGTTCGAGTGTTCAAACGAGAGAGAAATGCGAGAAAAGCCCAACTCCAGTCTGAGAAAAGCGTAGAATGTGTGTGGTGAGGCATTTACAGCCCTAAAACATGTACAGTGCCGTGAAAAAGTATTTGCCCCCTTCCTGATTTCTGTGTTTTTTGCATATTTATCACTCAAAACATTGTCAGATCATCAAACCAATTTTAATATCACACAGAAACAACCCAAGGAAAGACAAAATTCAGTTTTTGAATGATGATTCCATTTATTAGTGCACAAAAAAAATCTAAACCTATCTGGCCCTATGTGAAAAAGTAATTGCCCCCCCTTGTTAAATCACAAACTAACTGTGACTAACCACAGTTTTGAGAAAACTTAGTTCAGTTCTACATGCCACACCCACACCTGATTGTCACCACCTGTGTTGAATCAAGAAATCACTTAAATAGTTCCTGTCAAACAAAGTGAAGTTGGCTACAACATCTCAAGAACAAACACATCATGCCACGATCCAAAGAAATTCAAGAACAAATGAGAAAAAAAGTGATAGAAGTCTATAATTCAGGAAAAGGTTACAAAGCCATTCCCAAAGCTCTGGGGCTCCAGCGAACCACTGTCAGAGCCATTATTCAAAAATGGAGGAAACTGGGAACAGTTGCAACCCTTCCCAGGAGTGGTCGACCAACTAAGATTACTCCAAGAGTGCGACGACGGCTCATTCAGGAAGTCACAAAAGAACCTAGACGCACATCGAAAGAACTACAGGCCTCGTTGGCCTCAGTTAAGGTCAGTGTTCATGACTCCACCATTAGAAAAACACTGGCCAAAAATGGCATCCATGGAAGAGTTCCCAGGAGAAAACCACTGCTTTCACAAAAGAACACAAAGGCTCGTCTCACCTTTGCCAAAAAGCACCTTGATGACCCTCAAGACTTTTGGAGAAACATTTTGTGGACCGATGAGTCTAAAATTGAACTTTTTGGAAGGTCTGCAGCCCGTTTCATCTGGCGTAAAAATGGCACAGCATTTGATAAAAAGAACATGGTGCCCACAGTAAAGCATGGTGGTGGCAGTGTGATGGTCTGGGCCTGCTTTGCTGCCTCAGGACCAGGACAACTTGCTGTGATTGACGGAAAAATGAATTCTGCTGTTTACCAGAAGATCCTGAAGGAGAATGTCCGGCCATCAGTTCGTGCCCTCAAACTCAAGCGCTCTTGGATCATGCAACAGGACAATGATCCAAAACACACCAGCAAGTCCACCTCTGAATGGCTCAAAGAAAACAAAATTAAGGTTTTGGAGTGGCCAAGTCAAAGTCCGGATTTAAATCCGATTGAGATGCTGTGGTGTGACCTTAAACGGGCAGTTCATACAAGAAAACCCTCCAATATGGCAGAATTGAAACAATTCTGCATAGAAGAGTGGGCCAAAATCCCTCCCCAGCGGTGTGAAAGACTCATCACCAATTATCGCAAACGTTTGGTTACAGTTATTGCTGTCAAAGGAGGCTCAACTGGCTATTAGATTAAGGGGGCAATTACTTTTTCACATAGGGCCAGATAGGTTTAGATTTTTTTTGTGCACTAATAAATGGAATCATCATTCAAAAACTGAATTTTGTCTTTCCTTGGGTTGTTTCTGTGTGATATTAAAATTGGTTTGATGATCTGACAATGTTTTGAGTGATAAATATGCAAAAAACACAGAAATCAGGAAGGGGGCAAATACTTTTTCACGGCACTGTAGAACAATTGTAAAATACAAAGTTGTCCTACCTCACAGACCTCTCCCACCCCGGGCCACCTCTGGAACCTAACCCCCGTGTGTGTTGATAAAGTGTATTTACGTTTCAGGGTGTGCATCTGAGCGCGCGTTAATTGAATTTTTGAGATTTCGCGTTTCGTAACTTGAATTTTCTTTCGTAATTTAACGTGAAGGCGTTTCGTTTGTAGAGTCTTTCGTAAGGTGAGGTACCACTGTATATTTTACCCATCCTAATGTTTTTTTATTATCTAGACTTGGGAGAGGCACAAAAATTAACTCAGACTAATGACAGTCCTTCTGTTCTGTTCCAAACAGCTGTACATAGCCATTGACTAGTTTATTCCTGTAGGCACCTTCTACATTCTAAATCATGCATTGGCCCTATTTCTTATCTAAACGTGTGCTTTATTCTATAGCTTTGCCAATACACTTCCTACATCCTCATCTCTGGAAAAGCCGCTTTTCACCCATACCAAGTCGCACCGTGCATTATCAGGCGTATGAATTTAATTTATCAAGCTCTGAATGATCAATAGCATTTCACATATTGATGAGGTATATAAACTTCTGCAGCGTTCGATACCACATCCCTTTGTAATCCATTAACCTCTCCCTAGAGTTCAGACCAACCTTAGATTTATAGGACCCAACTGTAATAAATCCACTTGTACATCATTTAGTGTCTTGGGGGAATTTTCTCCTCAGAAAGCACTGCATATGCCACCCTCATATCCTCCATTTTGGATTCTTAACTATTGCAGTTTGCCAGTCAAGTAACGTCAAGCCTGTGTAATCCAAATCACACTAGATGTTTTGGTTGTCCATAGCAACACCTTGGTTTTGACAGAGCCGTGCCTCCCCTGGTTTAAGCCTTAACCTCATCAATCTTGCTGCTAAACGGAGAGCACTCAATAGGATAGTGTATCGACGCGCTATGAACTCTATTGTTGGCTGGAACTGAGCACTCAGCAGGTTAGAGGGCCCGGTGTCTCCCTGATCAATGCGGCCGTTGTTGGCCTTTACCAGCCTCTCACCTCTCACCTCTCACGCCAGGACACTCCCTTTTTTACTCGTTTCATTTCAACTTAAAGACCTTCAACACCGCTTTCAATGGGGGTTTTGTTTATTCATTAGTTTTACCTTTTGTCATTATGAGACTTTATTAAAGTCCAAGTATGCCTCGTTTAGTGCTAAATGCAATGGTCACTTAAGTCATGTCTGATTTAAACCTCTTTTTCTAGATTCTAATTGAGCCATTCAATAACCCACAACAAAGACAAGAACACTCTGCCAGTCCTCTTCTCTAATGTTATTTTATTGTTCCTTAAAGGGATAAAATTATGCGAATGCGAATTAGGCTGCTGGATTTTTTCGGACAACTGTTTGTGACAGAAATATATATCACTTCTTGGACAAATGTTGTTTTGTGAAGAAAAACAAGCTTTAATAACTGTCCCTGCGAACTTACTGGACCTACTTACGTGAGTTGCAGAACCGGGCTGAGACGAGACTGTCAGCGGAAAGCCAGTGTTAATGCACCACACTGTTAGAAGGGAACCCATACAGATTCACATCAAAAAACTGCACTATCCCTTTAACACTGGATAACACTAGACAGTCACTCAAGCTGCTTATTTTTGTATAGATACTGTACTACATTCTTAGACTTGTACTGAGTAGTCTTTATAGGTGCACTATGAGATTTTTGGCGAAGGGTCAAAAACCATGGAGATGTTGGTATAAAACTTGCCAATTTCCAAGGAGACAAGCAGTTGAGTCCACCAAACAAGTATATTTGGCAATAAAACGTGTAAATGAATAAAAAGCAAATGAAAATGAAAAGAAAAATTGATAAGTTGGAATATGTGGAATATTTCAGGCAAACAGTTGACAGACTCACCATCAGTAACTTTCATAGTGCATCTTTAAGCAGAGAATGCGTTTACACTTCTGATCTTGTAATATTTGTTTATCTCAATCCAAACCCAACCTAACCCCCCGCTGTGCCAGTGCTACTTACAAACAGGAAGCACCCCCTCCATACATTAGCATATAGGAAAGGTCACAGGCAGACGCGGATCTGGTTGTATTCCTGTCTTTCCTCCTCCCACTGAGATAAGGTCCAGCTGGGAACCATCCTTTGCACTACCTGATGCGTGACACTGCCCTCGGGAAAGCCACTGCTCACCTCAGCCTTCGGCAAATATCCGCTTACTCATCAGGAAGCCTTGTTCAGAGTGATGCTATCTTAATCTACAGCATGTGTGCTGTGGGGAAAAATCAAGGCAATTCTAGGTTTGCTATTCTGCCACCTTTATGTGTGCACTAATTTACACTATGTTTTGTAACACATAAACAAATATAAAGCTCTGGAAAAAATAAGAGACCGCTGCATTTTTTTTTTTCTGAACTCAGCATCTCTACATGTATTACAGCCATTCCATTCCAGCGTGTGTTGAATTCCAACTCAAACACAAAGCTGAGCTACTTCAGTTCTTGCACCAGGAGTGGAATAAAGTCACCCAAGAACAATGTGAAAGATTTGTGGAGAGCATGCCAAGAAGAGATTAAAAATAAGGGTTATTGCACCAAATATTGATTTCTGAGCTCTTCTTAAGTGTAAACATTAGCATTATGTTGTTTTAAAATGAATTTGATCTTGTTTCTTTGCATTGTTTGAGGTCTGAAAACATGTATCTTTTTTGTTATTTTGTCATTTTCTGCAAATAAATGCTCTAAACAATAATATTTTATTTGGAATTTGGGGGAAATGTTGTCAGTAGTTTATAGACTCAAACAAAAATGTTCCTTTTGCCCAAACACATACCTGTAATTAGTAAAATCAGAAAAACTGATAATTTTGCAGTGGTCTGTTTTTTTTTTCCAGAGCTGTATATATTTTTTCTTATAGGTTCCACTTTGTTTTTAATGATTTGTCTAATTCTAACAGATTTTGGTTAATTTAATGTTGTTTTTTAAAATGTTTTTATGCATGCATTTTTCCAGTTCTATATTTTTTTCTACACTCACCTCAGGATCTGCTCTGAATAGGTCACAGTAAAAAACTGGTTGAAGGTCACACTGAGAAGTCATAAAGCACTTTGTCAACAGTTGCTATATCAACTCTTAACAATCTGGTATCATGTTCTCCCCTGCCTCCGTCATCGTCTTGTTTAGATCATGTCACTTCAAATGCATCTGAAGTTGTCTTGTTGTTTTGATAGTTATAGATAGAACTTTGGTGCAGTTAAACCAATGACAGCTAGTTGTGTTGTAACTACCAGTATGAATGACCCAATTAAAAAAAGCTTGCTGGAGTGGACCCGGATATGGAACACAGAGTGGAGAAAAGATGCCCTCGTCCTGAGCGGGAGGGGTAGATTGGATTATGGGTAGGCAGGCCTGTCAGTGGCTGAGGGAGCAGGGCTGCAGGCTCAGGGGGGCAACAGGTGCACCTTTCGCCAGCGTCCACTAAATGAGACTAATCACACAGGCCTGAACAGCACCTGAAACTAAGGACAGAGCGACACACAGGGAGGACACTGGACCAATACCAAAAATATCTTAAGTCATAGTATCGCAGAGGAAATGAAAGCAGTAGGAAAAGGAATAACATTTTTCTGGCTTGATTCACTGCAGAACATTACAGCTATGTAGATTTGAGTTGATTTCACTTGGTGGTAAAATGGTATACCAATGGAGCAATAAGTGTTTTTTTTTATTATTATTTCAAACAACATACTATTTTAGATTCTTATTTTAAGTACAAATAGTTGTTGTTTTTCTTATCTTTAGTGTTTCAACTCAAAAAGACTTGTTCCATTAGTAGATAACTTATGCGAAATGTACTCAAATCAGTATAACTTTAGATTAGAGTTTTTGTAGTGTTGGAAATATATGGCCTTGTTCAAATATGTTGTACTGATTCCTTATGTCTTTACACGTAAGACCTATAGTTGTGGAAATTGGATTTATTTGTGAAGGAATGTTACAAATTAGAACATGGATTGTTTTACACTTTGGAAATTTACTTTCTATTTTGGTTCACGACTTCATGCACATTGCACACTTTAACAGCTGCTCATTTAGCTAATTTTGAAAGAGACAAGACTATTTTTAGATTTCATTTTACTTCATATTCTATCGGGTTCATGTTTAAGATTTCTTACTCTCTCCATTTAAATTTGTTAGTAAAAAATCTTGATCTTGGCAAATTTGCCTATAATGAATGATCATCTTTCCTTCATGGCAAGATGGTTCATGGTTCAGTTCCCAAACATGGAGATTCCATCTTCAGTTCATGTGGTTGGTCAAAGATGGATCAAATGCAGAGAACAAATTCCCCAAAAATGAAATATATGAACCTATAACTTATGTTTTGCCGGGTTTCAGATGTATTCTTTAAGCCAATAATATTTAATACAGATGGGGCAGATAAAACAAATATCAAGTCATTTTCTTTTGTAATATAGCGAGTGCTTGGACATAGTCACTAAAATGAAAAAATCTGGTTTAATATTTGTGAATTTACCTTTTGAGATACTTGCAGTGTTACCAAAAAGGAACATCATCACATTCTAGTTATGAAAACCAGCAAAAGCATCCGGCTAGCCATGTTTTATTACTCTGATCTTGGGGGCTGGGGATTGTCCTCACAACCATGACCTTGTCCTTACACAATTGGCCTGCACTATCACAATGAAACACTAGCCACATTTGCACATGGCCTCAGTAAGGAGTGGAGCTGGAGAAAACTGTAATCCTCAAATCCCTCTCTGGACGCCCAATGTCTTGTTTTGGACGGTCCTGGGATTCTTTGAGTAACACACACCAACGTGAATGATGGACACGATCTATTCTTAGCCCCGGCAGAATCTTCCCAACCTTTGCCGCAAATATCACATTGCTGATGTATTCCATATTAAATGACTGAGTTTTAAAGGAGCGGGCCGGCACAGTGTCTGTTATCAACAACCATAATGTGCTAGATTAGCGCACACATGAGGGCCACCTGTTGTCACTTTTATGAAGGTCGCAGCTGTGGGACTCAAAGTGGTCTTTTTAAAGGTCCGTGCAATGGTCAATGTGATTCGGGAGTCATACAACAGGAATAAAGCGGTTTGGGGCAGTTTAAATTCACATAGATGGCAGTGTAACAGGAGACCAAACTCCCCAAGTCCAGATTTAGAGAAGACTTCTGCCCTAAACTATGGGCTGTTATGCTTCGAACTGGCGCAGATGCAACCAAAAATAACTGATCTAGCCAAAACATAGGAAAAGTTAGAAGAGCAGGCTATCACTTAAAACATAGTGTATTAGACCTAGACTTAGACACACATTATTGATCCACAAGAGAAATGATTCCAACACAGTGGCTCAGATGTCACAATATATTATAATAACAAAGAATAACAAAAATATAAATGTTAATAACATTCTTAATAAGTATCAAAATAGCAAGAGTCTGGTGTCAAATAAGGCATACATATATAAATGTATATGTACAAGTAAAAATAAAATGTAGAAATATAGAAATACTAATTTACAGTACCTCAGGTATATAAAGTCTTATCTTAAGATAAAGTCTTATCTTATATACAGGCCTATCTTACTGCACATGATAGGGCAAACGGTTTCACGTGGAATATATAATACAATAGTTCTTTTGGATGGTTGTGTGTGTCAAACGTTGAATAATACTGAGACAGTGGCTATTCTCTATTTCTTTTTACAGGGACAACACCAAGCATGATGATTTTTTTATTGATTTTTTTTATGTGAACTAGCCTATTTTGTGTATATGTGGAATAAATATTCTGGGTATAAATCAAAACTGTTAAATAAGTTGATTTTAACTTAAAATATCCACAATAAAATCCTTCAGCTAAGGTAGTCCTGACAAAGCGTAGATCCAAGATCTGGATATGGGTCCTCCTGACAGGTCAGGTTTAGACAAAATAAAGTGTACCTTAGCCAGTGATCAAATTATGGATGTTATTGTTATACTAAAAGCCATTTTGAATGTTATACTTTTATTAATATTTATTTTATTTTTCTTGTTCCTCTGATATCCTGTTCTATTATACATTGTGCTTTCTAAAACTTTCTCTGTCAGTTCCAACAAAACCCTCATTATCATTTAAATAATCTCTAATACTCCTGTGTAATTATAGGTTTAGTAAAAGCACCTCGCCCATGTCATTTGAGTACATGTCACTGGCACATGCCCAAGTTAAGAATTATACATTGCCCTGCATACTTTACATTTGTGCTCAGTTCATTTCAGGTCTATTAAGAAGTACAAGCACAAGGGCATTGCTAAATACCCACAACTCAGATCTGATAAGACTGACTGTAGTCAATCACTCACTGCCTACGCTGCTGTCCACTGTCTGAAAACCTCTCCGTACACCGCTATTATAAGCAGACACAAACACTCATTAGATTTCTATGTTTGTCTTAGTAACCAGATCTCGACTCCGGTCAAAGGGCAGTTCTTTAAAATACTGTAACAAGGCCATTACAGGTGTCACAAGAAAGCACTTTGTTGACAAGCCAAAAATAAGGTGTTGATTAAAGGTACACCATGTAACTTTTCTGGTGGAGAGTCTGCAACCTCCATAGAGATGTTATTGCTTACCTAAGATGTTCCATGATCCCAGTTGTGGAGAGGTGACCCCACTCATTTTTTTTTCCCCAAATTTTTTTTCATCAATAGCAGCACCTGTAAATTGAAAAAGACAAGATACATAAGTTTAATGCCATACTGTGGAACTCTATATTACTAGTAATATTGCAGTATTGTTCAGTAGTCAGTGGTCAGTGGTCATAATTGTATGTCTGATCTGAGTATTTTCACTGTATTAACCTAGATTTATTTGTCATCATTGCAACCACATCATGGCAGAATGACATAAGTGTTCACAATGCTGTTGGCTTTGTACACCATGTCTCCATAAAGCGTGCTTTTCAGTAAATAGAGCAGGGCTTTTATGAGAAAGCATTACTTCCACATGCAGAAATGACTGTTGAGAGCTTTTAGTACATTAACATAAGAATGAGTCAGAGGCGTCCGTGCCAGGCCTAACAGTGCCGTAGTCGTCATGTTGCACTATTCCAGCTCATTGTCAGCCAATATCCAGGCTTTTTCCCTGAAACTAAACGATCCCATTCCCCTCGGACTCATGTCAAATTAAGCAAATTTACAGCTTAGCACTTAAGAAGTTCCCTGTGTGCCAAGAGCAGTGGCAGCAGCTCCACTGTGGTGAGTAGGGTTTTTCTATAGAGTGCTTAGCAAATTGTGAAACAGGGATTTCTCTGGTTAGGATCTTAAAGGTGCACTAAGTAACATTTCTGGTGGACGGTCTGTCATTTGCTTGTTTCCATGGCGATCTTATTGTTTTTCCTGGAATGTTCCACAGTATGGCATTAAACTTTCCTAGGATTTATTTCACTATTGATGTTATTGCTCAAAAATGCTCACTGTATGTGGGATTTCCTCTCCACAGATCTGTCCTTTTACTTGGTCTGCTGATGCTGCTGGCTTGTCCCCATGGAGATAGCATGTTTAAAGCCGTACTGTATAAATTAATGTAAGCTTTGGGTCGCCCGAGCCTTTCTGTGTGGAGTTTGCATGTTCTCCCCGTGTCTGGGTGGGTTTCCTCCAGGCACTCCGGTTTCCCCCATCAACCCAAAATATGCACCATAGCTAAAATCCTCCAGCTTAGGTCCTGACCAAACTGAAGCAAGAAGATCATGGAGATGGTGCTGCCCAGTGCTCCTAATAACAGGATGGGTTAAATGCAGAGAATTTCTCCTGTGTGAGATCAATAAAGTTGCTTCTTAATTTTCAATGCAAAATGATAACATTGCCATGGAGACAAGCATCTAGTGCACCTCTCAAATTTGGGGCATTATTCATTTACTCCTCACAGTTGGTCAGACCCTGCTGACTTTTACATTTGACAGCTTCTAAACTGCATTTCTGTTTTTGTTGGCACTTCCAGCCAAACAGGAATCCAATATATTTCTATGAACAAGAAAAAAAGTCCTGCCTCTAAAATATTATGTAAGTAGAGTGACTAGTGTAAGGTTTACATTTTCATGTTCACCAACAAGTCAACAATGCACCCTTTCTCTTGGTGGCTTTAAAACAGTTTTGTCAGCTTTGTGCAAAATTTACAACCAAAATTCAATAGCCTCCGCATCTGCCCTGCATTGGACAGAACTGGCTGTGCCTACTTTTATCGGAATTCATTTTATTTGTTTTATCTCTACATTAATCCAGGTTTAGTCAGTTTGCCCTTACAGACTTTTTTCTGAAGAAATATTACTTGGTTTGAAAAGCTCAACCATCACCGGTGTACATAACATTCACACTTCAGGACAGATCTTACCACTTGAAGGCTCTAATGGCTACAAAGGCTTGACGCCAGCCACCATCTTGTTGCATTTGTTCGATGGTGGCCGCTTGCTACTTGCTGTTTATTCAGTGTTTAGTTCTGGGGTTGACTAATCTGCTGCAGTGGACAAACCCAAGGCAAAGTAAAACAAATAGAACACAATGTTTGGTATTTCTGGGTAAACATTTGTGGAGGGCACCGATGGAGGCTCATTTTTCACGAGCTGTTTAAAGGACGAGGACGCTAATCTTTCCACTGGATTGTGTTTGTGCTTGGAAGATGACAACCCCGTGTTTACCAAATAACATCTCCACTGTAACAGAAGCTCACCACCCCAGCCCCCAAACACAGAGCTTTATCTAAATGTGCGCACTTCATATTAAGTCACAGTTTAGTCCCAGCTACACATTTATGGAAAAAAACTTTTTTTATTCATATTTAGATTCACAAGGGAAATTAACATGGGGACAGTAGCTCAGAAATACATTATATAAACAATTATTAATAAAAGAGCAAATACTATAGTAATAACAATCATAAATAAAATATAATAGTCAAATTATGTAGATTGAGTCAGTGCAAATTTGCAGTTTTTTACAGCTTAATTATATTGCTATTGAAGTCCTACATCAAAGATCAAATCAAAAGATCATCAAGTTATTTAAAGTTATTTAAAGGGCTCTTAGTGCACAATTCTTAGTACACAAATTCTGATCTGTGTTATAATGTTATTTCCTCATCAGAAACATACCCGGAGTTGTGTTTTGTTTTACTTAAGAGAGAAGCAACTTTATTGATCTCACACTGGAGAAATTCTTCTCTGCATTTAACCCATCCTGTTATTAGGAGCAGTGAGCAGCACATTACTGCGCCCGGGGACCATCTCCGTGTTCTTCTTGCTTCGGCTTGGTCAGGACCTAAGCTGGAGGATACCTGTCATGCATGTTTTGTTTTTTTTACATATTTACATACATATGTTTAATACACAAACCCTACATACAGTATTTAGGCTGAGTTCTTCTTTCAAACAAAAATTCTCTCTTTCACCACCTTATGTGGTGGTACTGTAAAGTAAGAGCTGTGTGTTTTTAAACTCTATACATCTTTGATAGAATCATTTTGATCATTTCAGCCCTGGAATTTCCTATTTCTACTTAACTAAAGGTAAAAGGAAAACTACCACTTCATAACAAGGTGGAACAGAGCATTTTCAGCTTTGGAGATGTAGACAAACCAATAATAAAAGATTACTCAGTCATGTGAGAATGAAATGAAACAACTCCAGGTATGTTTTTGAGGAGGTAACAACATTATAACATGGCTCACAGGAGTCTGGTGTAACTGTATGCACTGTCGTTAAGAGTTAGAGTTAAGATTTATACGTTATACTCAGATACAGGATGGACATGCTCCAGCCAACCACAATTTAAATGTCTACAAACTAGGCACTTCTGACCACAATCCCGGAGAAAGGAACAAATGTAAGAATATTCAAAAACAGAGGGCAAAATTTCTACATAGGAACAATATAATCTGCTTTAAGCCTAACCTGAACAATACAATACACCATTCTAACTTCTCTTGACTCCACTGAAACTCAAATATGTTTTTATACTGTTCCACGTCACTCTGACCCGCATCACTGTGACCTGGCATCACCTGGGCCAGTTTTGCAGGTTTTCCCTATTAATAATCTTGTTTGTTTGGACCAGCCCAGTGCTCAAACTGCAAGGAGAAGAATGCATTGTTAACATCTTTGTCTGGGCAGAAAAAGTGTGTTGAAAGGCAAAGATTTGGAGATACACCTCAATGTAAAGCATGTGAGGTGTGTTGATGGAAAAATGTTGTTCGGTCAGAAGCAAACCATAAGGACAGGTGGTGAAGAAACAATAGCTGAATTTTATTTTTGTATAAATGTTAAACAAGGATACATGCAAGACTGCCCCCCGGGCGCCGAAAAAGATGGCTGCTCACTGCTCCTGAAAAAAAAAGGATGGGTCAAATGCAGAAGTCAAATTTCTCCCATGTGTCACTGTGTGTCATTGTGTGTGAGACCAATAAAGTCTTAATCTTAAAGATCCCATGACATGGTACTTCTTGATGCTTTTATATGGCTCCTTAATGATAAGATAAGATAAGCCTTTATTGATCTCACACAGGAGAAATTTACTCGCCACAGTAGCTCCAGGACAATTGGACAGGAGGGAAAAAGTGCATGCAGGCAGGGAGGGGATAAAGTAAGTAATAAATAGTGCAAATAGTAATACGTAACAAAAATAATAATGGAAAATAGTAATAATGATAATAGTAACAACAACAAGCATCAACATGAAAAGGAGGATATTGCACGCCTGGCCTATATGTTAGAATTATACAGTCTGATGGCGGTGGGGATGAAGGATCTGCGGTAGCGCTCCTTCTTGCACTGGGGGTGTCTTAGTCGGCTGCTAAAGGAGCTGCTCAGCTCCTCTACAGTCCGGTGCAGAGGGTGAGAGGTGTCGTCCTTAATGGACATGAATTTGGCCAGTACCCTCCTCTCAGCCACCTCCTCTACACGGTCCAGAGGACAGCCCAGGACAGAGCTGGCCCTCTTAACCAGCTTATTCAGTCTTTTTCTGTCCCGTTCTGTGCTGCTCGGGGCCCAGCAGACGACAGCGTAGAGGAGAGCAGAGGCCACCACAGAGTCATGAAAAGTCTTGAGCAGAGGCCTGCACACTCCAAAGGACCTCAGTCTCCTCAGGAGGTGGAGGCGACTTTGGCCCTTCTTGTACAGGGCGTCGGTGTTGTGGGACCAGTCCAGTTTATTGTTGAGGTGAACACCCAGGTACTTGAAACTGTCCACAGTCTCTATGTCCTGCCCCTGGATGTTCACCGGTGAGTGAGGTAGTGGTCTCCTCCTGAAGTCGATCACCAGCTCCTTTGTCTTACTGGTGTTAAGGCTCAGGTGGTTGCGCCCACACCAGTCCACAAAGTCACTGATGACCGAGCGGTACTCCAGCTAATGGTCTCCTAATACTGTAAATGAATCCTTCTTCAAAATCAACACTCAGTGCATGAGAAACAGAGATAAGATGAGAAAGAGTCATAAATATCTTTCTCAAACTCTTTATTCTGGGCGTTGTTGCTTGAATGCAAATGAGGAGAAAAGAGATGGCCAATAGTAGAGGGTGGGGGCGTGGCCAAACTCTCCGCTCAGAGCCCACAGCTGATCAATTTCCTTGTTTTTGCACGGGGGGAGAGATTTGAAGTGTTCCATTGAAAAATAAACACATTTCCACAGAAAATAAAATTAAACCACTGCTGTTCAAAGGTCCAGAGGCTCAGATAAAGGACCTCCGAGCCTAGAAACACTCGGACGTGCCTCCAGGCAAATAAAAAAACGCATTTTGCATTGCCTAGCGCATTCGCAGTCCAAACTCTCTGGGCGTGATTTACAGAGACGCTGAGTACAGACAGACGGGGGTGGAACTGCATTTGCATTTCTTTTTTCGATCTGACGTCAATAAGGTGCCTTGTTCAAAATCGCCCGTTTGAGCTCCGATTTTTTGTAACGCAGAAAATGATCGCAAATGCTCAGTTTAGACATTTCACAACTTTTAACCATGGGGGGGGGGGGCTAAACAGGGTAGGGGAGCTCACATTAACGTTCAAAAACCTCAGAAAGTGAAAATTTCATGCCATGGGACCTTTAATCTTAAGACTGCTATTTCTAGTCAAAATTATTACGGTAGTAGTATTTTATTTTTATCATTCTTTTCCATCTAAATGTTTAATAATTCATTATATTAAGTATATATTTGGGAGGAGATCGGAGAGGCCATTGAGGAAGACTATCGGACGGCCTCAAAGAAATTCTGGCAAACCGTCCGGCGCCTCAGGAGGGGGAAGCAGTGCTTCACCAACACTGATTACGGTGCAGGTAGGGAGCTGTTGACCTCGACTGGGGATGTTATCGGACGGTGGAAGGAATACTTTGAGGATCTCCTCAATCCCGCCATCACGTCTTCCGAGGGACTTGGAGGAGGACTCATTCATCAGCCTGGCTGAAGTCACTGAGGTGGTTGGAAAGCTCCTCGGTGGCAAGGCCCCGGGGGTGGATGAGATCCGCCCTGAGTATCTCAAGTTTCTGGATGTTGTAGGGCTGTCTTGGCTGACACGTCTCTGCAACATCGCGTGGCGGTCGGGGACAGTACCTCTGGACTGGCAGACCGGGGTGGTGGTCCCTCTATTTAAGAAGGGGGACCGGAGGGTGTGTTCCAACTATCGAGGAATCACACTCCTCAGCCTTCCCAGTAAGGTCTATTCCAGGGTGCTGGAGAGGAGAATTCGACGATAGTCGGACCTCGGATTCAGGAGGAGCAGTGTGGTTTTCGTCCCGGCCGGGGAACACTGGACCAGCTCTATACTCTCCATCGGGTGCTCGAGGGTGCATGGGAGTTTGCCCAACCAGTCCACATGTGCTTTGTGGATCTGGAGAAGGCATTCGACCGTGTCCCTCGTGGTGTTCTGTGAAGAGTGCTCTGGGAGTATGGGGTTCGGGGCCCTTTGCTAAGGTCTGTTTGGTCTCTGTATGACCGGAGCAGGAGCTGTGTTCGCATTGCCGGTAGTAAGTCGGACCTGTTCCCGGTGCATGTTGGACTCCACCAGGGCTGCCCTTTGTCACCGGTTCTGTTCATTATATTTAAGGAATTAGGAGCGCAGTCAGGGGCCGGAGGGGATCCGGTTTGGGAACCACAGGATCTCATCTCTGCTGTTTGCAGATGATGTTGTCCTAATGGCTTCATCGCACCGGGACCTCCAATGTGCACTGGGGCAGTTTGCAGCCGAGTGTGAAGCGGCTGGGATGAGGATCAGCTCTTCCAAATCCAAGGCCATGGTTCTCGACCGGAAAAAGGTGGCTTGCCGTCTCCGGGTGGGTGGAGAGTCCTTTCCTCAAGTGGAGGAGTTCAAGTATCTCGGGGTCTTGTTCACGGGGAGGATGGAGCGTGAGATTGACAGGCAGATCGGTGCAGCGTCGGCAATTATGCGGTCCCTATACTGGACCGTTGTGGTGAAGAGGGAGCTGAGCCAAAAGGCGAAGCTCTCAATTTACCGGTCAATCTACGTTCCTACTCACCTATGGTCATGACCTCTGGGTAATGACCGAAAGGACAAGATCGCGGATACAAGCAGCCGAAATGAGTTTCCTCCACAGAGTGGCTGGGCACACCCTTAGAGGTAGGGTGAGGAGCTCAGTCACACGGGAGGGGCTTGGAGTGGAGCCGCTGCTTCTCCATGTTGAGAGGAGCCAGCTGAGGTGGCTCGGGTATCTGTTTCGGATGCCTCCTGGACGCCTCCCTCGGGAGGTGTTCCGGGCATGTCCCACCGGAAGGAGGCCCCAGCGTGTCCTGGGAAGACCCATGTGTCACCCAGGACACGCTGGAGGGACTATGTCTCCTGGTTAGCCTGGGAACGCCTTGGGGTTTCCCTGGAGGAGCTGGAGGAAGTGTCCGGGGTGAAGGAAGTCTTGGAGTCCCTGCTTAGACTGTTGCCCCCGCGACCCGGCCCGGATAAGCGGAAGAAAAAGGATGGATGGAAGTATATATTTTAAGTAAATGATTTTCTTTCCATCAACATTTATTTCAAGTTTCATATCAACTTAAAGGTGCACTATTAAACAACAGGTGGGTGGTCCAGCATACACTCTTACTTGCCTCTCCACAGATCTGACTTACTTGGCCTAATGGCATGATCTACTATTGGAAAAGATTAAGGCCATGATGTGGAACAGTTTTCTCCATAGAGAAATTGCATCTCTATGGAGACAAGTGCGAAGTGGCAGACCCTCCACAAGAAAAGTAACATACCTCAGCTTTAAGGCGTATGAAACAAAACTGCACTGAATGTTTAGGGTCTTGTTTTTCATAGGCAATGTTGAGTAGTTGTCAAATCTATTACTTATGCATGATGACACAATCATCAATAGTATTTTGTGTTAAAAGTTCTCTATTTAACCAGTGTTTTTAAATTCACGCATTTAAGTGCGATGAGATCAGTGCAGTTTGACCGGTGGTTGCTAAGCTAAAACAACACAGATCTTCAGTTGTGGTTGGAGACGACCAGTGGAAAATATAAAAGTGGTGGAAATGGTGGAAATTTCTCAGAACTTTGATCTTGAAACTATCTCATGCCTCCATCATAAAGGTTTCCGATCTGTGGTTTTAGTAGTAGCTCTCCAAAGTGAGTGGAAATTTGTACTATATAAAGTCGACCTGTTCTTCTTACGTTCATTTTGCTGTAGTGTCACATAGAGCTTACCGCTATGTGTATCAGACTTGGTTTCCAAAGATATAGTAGTTTCTGAAGTCTTTATGGCAAATGCATTTTTAATACTGGATAGATACACCAGTCTTTAAATCTGGAGATCCAACAGAAACAAGCAACTACAGACCTATAAGTATCTAAGATCTAAGTATCTAAGATACTTGAAAAATGTGTAACAGAACAATTTATGAGCCACCTAAATCACAGTTCTTTTAATCCCTACCAAATGCAGTTTGGCTTTAGGAAACACTACTCCACAGAAACAGGAGACTAACTAAAAACTAAAACTGAACAGAGGAGATGTTGTTGGAGCAATGTTCCTAGATGGCAAGAAAGCCTTCGTTCGATACAGTCAGCAGCCAAATTTTACTCAATAAATTACCGTGCACTGGGTCCACTCCTACTTGACACAGAGGAATCAGTTTGTTAGAGTACGGAATTCTACATCACCAACTTGTATAAATCAGATAAGACTACCACAAGGCTCAGCGTTATCGCCATTATTATTCTGCCTTTATATAAATGATCTCCCAGGTAACTGCCCATCCAGTGTTCAGTGCCAGTTATATGCAGATGATGCAATCATCTACATCCATGCAAAAAACAAACATCAAGCAGCTCAAGAACTGACATGGGCAATGAACACAGTTCCAGAGTGGTTGCAGAGGATCCAGCTGGTCCTCAATGTATACAAAATGGTCAGTACATGTATGTTTTTTTTTTCTTCTAAAAACTCTGTTGCAGAAGGTAACCCCCCTGTACTAATAAAAGGAACATCTATTGGGACAGTTAGTGAATTTAAATATCTAGGAGTCATTATCATTCCAAACTCAACTTCAAACAGCAAGTATAAAAGGTAGTAAACAAAATTAAGTTGAATTTGTCAAATTTCAAACACATGTGAGACAATCTAACATTGGAGGCAGCTAAGCTGTATCTTAATGCGATGATTGTTTCTCATATGACACACTGGATGACAAACTGGGCCTCAGCATGCAAGACCAGTCTGACATCAGTTGAAAAAGTACAGTATATAAACAAGCTATTACATTTTTTTAATTAAAGACACACCATCACTGCATTATTCTGAAGAATTAGGCTGATAAAATTTGCATATTCTATTGTTGTGTACCAAATTTTACATGGTCTGGCTCTTGCCCCACTACAAGAAATTGTAAAAAAAAAAAAAAAAAAAATCAGAACAGATCAACAGGAGCAAGGTGATTATATAATACCATCAAGGAATTATACCTTTGGATGGGCTGTATTCTCTTTCTGCACCTCTCAAACCTGGATCACCATCCCAGTGATGTGAGTCTACACTCAGCTCCTTCTCTGAGCAATTTAAATCGTGGCTATTGGACAATCAGATCTGTCCACACAACTGAAACAGCATCTTTTGCACATGGGCCGGGGACAGCAATTATATTTGTATATAAACCTGCAAATAGATGTTAATGCAGTGCTTGTGTAAGTAGTGTACATGTCTAAGTACATGTAAGTAAGTACATGTCTAAGTACATTTTAATACTAATGTCACATGAGTGTATTGTATAGTGTATGAGTGAGAGGTGCATGTGAGAGTGGGTATTGTAGGCTTTTGTCATGTTTTATGAATTGTGCAGGTTATGTGGCTGGGCTGACTGAGGGGTCTGACTGGTCTAAGGATAGAAATTAGCTTTGACTATAATCCTGCATATTTACAAGTACATGTTTGTCTCTTACATTATCTTGTCTTTTAATATGCACTGTCCCTTTAATAAATAAATACAAAATATGAACTACCATTAATGCAATCAGACTACAACAGAACTGGAAACAATCACCTTATGGACATTAGTTACCACAGACCCTTCATTGTGCCTTAAAACTTTTAACATTAGATTTTTTCTGCTCTATACAGAGACACAAAACCGGGCTGTACATCCATCCATCTTCTTTCGCTTTTATGGTGTCAGGCAGGAGCAGATGCCTGAGCCACCTTAGCTGGCTCCTCTCGATATGGGGACGCAACGGCTCTGCTCCAAGCTCCTCATGTGTCTGAGCTTCTCGCCCTCTCTCTAAGGGAGAGCCCAGCCATTCTGTGGAGGAAACTCATTTTAACCACTTGAGTCTGTGATTTTGTCCTTTGGGTCATTAGTCAAAGCTCCTGACGTGGACTGTCTGGTAGATCGAGAGATCCACGATGACAACTTTTACCTCTATTTCAGTAATACTATTTTGTGATAACAGTGCACTGATTGACTGCATTTTCCTCCTGCTCTACGCAACCTCAACAATTTGTGTCAGGCCAGATTTGAGCCAACACTCTTGAGAATGCTTCTCTGTGGACTGTGCTCACAGATGCCAGGGCCATTCACGCAGAGCCACATAAGGCCAAACCACATGTTCCGACAGCCCCTGCCTCCAATAAGGTCTTGTTAATGTTAAATTGGATGACTGTGTGTCCAATTCTGTGTTTCCTCAGAGGTGTCTCGGGCGCAACAGCTGCTACCAATGGTGAAGCTGCCCCCTCTTTCTACCGTGTGATGAGGGCGCTCCAAAATAAGCCCATACACATGCAAAAATAGATAAATGAAGAGCTATTGGGAGAGGGCGAGGATGTAAAGAGGGGTCTGACTGGGGCAGTGCACCAGAGAGATGAGAGACATCTATAATCTGAAGCACAGATGAAGAAGTGGAATGAGTTCAAATACACTTGATCTGTGAGACACACAGGACACTGCACTGTCTGCTGTAAAACAGACTCATGGTCCACATCAAGCACTTTTAGCAGAAGCTAACAGTTTCCTAGCAAACCAAACAAGGCTATTTTCTGACAATCACAAATGTGTTTTTAATCTCAAACAAATATGTGTGTTACTAGTAATACTCTGGTTGCCTTTTCCTTCTCTTGTTTTGTTCTTGGAGGTGTTGTTTTTTCTACCATTGTGTGTCTGTCATATTGGTCTATGCACCCTGCTCGTCCATGGCCTGTAGCAGCTTCTGTGTTCATAAATCGTTGCTTGGCCTCAGACTCACAGTACAGTATCTGTCTTTATCTGAGGAGCAGAGACATGGCCACCTGCTCTTCCTTTGCCCCCTCCCTCAGTGTCCCTCCTTCTATGCCCCTCCCTCTGCGCTTTGTGAACTTAATAAAAGCTGCCATTAAGCAGCGCTTCATCTGTTTGGGCCTAATGTGCCTTATAGGCATCATGTGACCACATATGCAGAGCACACCTGTCGCACTTTCCCAGTCTGCTCCTGGCACATCAGCCCCTCATGCTTGAGCGCGTGCATGTGCTTGTGCACGATCACAGGGCATTTACAGTGTGCACTCTGAGTTTCATGAAGTACGCACCTGTCACAGACACTCACAGACAGGAAGCTCATGTTGGTTTAGTATGTTTTTATTTCACTGAGTGAAAAGCTCAATCTTTGCATAAGACATGCACAAACAGAGAAAACATAAATATAGCACAATGAAGATGGAAAGCACTGATTCAGGGAAATAAATACGAAACACTAAAGAGACTAGTGCTGAGGGCAACAAATTCAAGTGGAGACTTACAAAATTGCTTCTTTGTCAACTTCTCATAGAAAACGTCTCATGAATCTTACTAAATTGAATGCTAACGGGAGATGGCTTTTAGTCCAAAAGTGCAATATATTTTACAAAGTCTAAAATGTGGCTCCGGCAGTGAGCAGGCGCCTTTCAGATTACATTCTCCAGCTCTGGAAATACATCTCCCTGTTTCTTCACCACTTCTGTGCACCATCTCTTACAGAATTAATTTCTCCTGTAAAAGGATCTGTCATTTCAGCAGAAGCTGAAGCTGGATTTGGAGGTCGTTTCCGTCTGGTTTTAGTGTAATATAATTTTCTGTTTATTCATTTTTTTTCTGGTAGATTATATACAGAAGCCAGCTGGCTGACAGATGGTGATGCCTTTACCCATGTCTGTCTTTTTATTAGAAAAAGCCTCAGAAGAAGCAGGAAGAACAGGAACAGCTGTAGACGGGACAGAACAAGTGACGCCCAGGCCACTGGACGGAGTGCGGAGAGACACTGGGCGAGTGAGGAAAAGGAAAGAGAGCCACTGGGTGAGTGAGGCAGAGGAGAGATAGGGCAGCAGGAGCAGGGCCTGAGGCTGGACCCACACAGAGGTGTTCTGTTTTGGTCCTGATGGAGAAACACTGGTCTGTGGCCGCATAGAGGCAGGTCTGCTGTGCTTTGTATCACTCCAGTTGGATTAATGGCACAACAAAGCAGAAGGAGAAGCACAAGGTCATGAAATATGAATTGGAGCAGGGACAGAGCCAAGAGGAACCTCTTTTGGAGCGCTGCTCGCATGTGAGGTCTGCTCACAGGCTTCAAACACTATACAGTACAGTGTATCTGTATTTATAGTTTATTTAATGTCAACTTTTATACAAATTCTGCTATTTCACAGCTGCACACACAAAAAGAAACTAAATTCAAGTGCACAGGAGTTTGATGGGAGGCTGGGTGATGGCCTGTGAGGCTTGAGCTCAAAGAAAATATTTTCATCTAAAAAAAAAAATATATATATATATAACACACAAAAATGCTTATTAATAAAACAACATGTTTGTGTAGTTTTAAATTGAGTTTTGACAAAATGACAGTAAACCATAATTCTGCTTGACCATGGTCTTCCAGATAGCTGGACCAACAGAAAGTAAAGTCACACACACAAGCAAACTAAAGTGAGGCTATTTGAATTTTGAACTTTTTATTATTTCATTTCTCCTTTTACGACTTTTCTTTTTAAAGGAAGCTGTTCATCAAAGAGCATTTTGTTCATATATAGTTATTTTTTACAGAGGAAAATACTGTACAACCATTTTTTTTTTTTTCAAAACAATGTTTGGTGGAATATCATTGACACACACTTTTCCCTATTGTGATTATTTTTCCAATGCCAAGCTCTGGAAATCTTCCCTTTGTGTGTCCACTGTTCAATACATAATAATAATTTAGAACTACAGTAAGTCAGCCTCTTCACAATCCTCTTCAATTACAGTCCATATTAGTGTTCCTAACCAAGCCACACCCATGTCAGGGGCGGTCCATTTTTGTCCAATCCCATAAAAATCAAAAATAAAAACCAGTTTTTAAATAAGTCACATAACAAGAGTTCTTTGTCACACTAACATCTATTTGTGCATCAAAGCAAAGTGAACTAAAACAACATTAAAGCAAATTCCCTGTTAAAAGATATAGATCATATTTTTCTGACGGTAAAAATGAACCTAAAAAGTGCAATAACACCCTAAAAATGTCTCATTGGAAGGTCACATAAATATTAAATTAAAAGCATAACATTAACAGGAGTTCAACCACAGCCAAAGTGAAAAAGAAAAAAACCAACAATGCCATTTGGACATTTTTGGGTCTGTACATTTTCAACATAAAACTACTTTCCTGGTGCTGAAATATCCCACTGCATCCAAATGTCTCTTTACTTCCTGTGGGCAGCCCAACCCTCCCCTTTTGATTTAAATACAGCTTCATCCAAATCGATATGCTTCTAACTATAACACAACAAAATGACAATTTAATGCAGTGATGCCAACGGTAACAAAAATAGTCTTAAATATGAGCAGGAGTTCTCTATGTTTGTAATGGTCAGCTAATATAGAAAAGTGCACTATCCACACACAGACTTGATTCCTCTGAGGGGCCCTTTGGTGGAGCCCGAGACAGGAGGGGTACATTACAGGGACTTAGCTTGGTTTTTGGTGCTAGTGGGACACTGCTAGCAGAATGTCACGAGAACTGTAGAGACTGACCAAACAGCTACTGGTCAAATCCAGATTGAGAACAAAGTAAGACATCCGAGAAAAGGAGCTTTATACTCTTCCTCACAATGTCTAATAATATTAATATTATTATTATTATTCATAATACAGAAAAGATCAAAACCTCTGAGGGCATTCCCCTTGGTGATCCGCTTGCCTTTGCTTATAGAATATCCACAGCACTTTTCTCCTTAGATCATCGTTCACGCACGCACACTTCACTTACATATATAGTTATATAGAGAGATTTGTTTTTGTTTTTCTTGTTTTTTTCACACATAATAAAGTGAAAAAATAAAAATAAATTAAAGTCAAACATGCACCCACACAAAAGACTGATGTGTAGTAAAATGTTTTACATTGCTGCCCCCTTATTTGTAAAAGTGGGGCCTATGACTGTGTCTCTGTTCATATTTTTTCTTAATGCATAATTGAATTAATAATGTTGGTCACCTTGTAAACATGATCATTAATCAGTGTGTGGGCCGTCACTAGTTTGAGTACAAGTCTGAACAGGATGTGTGCGGCCTCCATGTCTTTGTTCTCACTTCTCAGTCTTAATTTAGAGTTCAGGGCTCCTGCTGTTCCACTGGGGGGCTCTGCAGTGGGGAAGAGTGGTTAACGGAAGCACTCAGAGCCTCTGCACTGTCCTTCTCTCTATCGCCCTCCACCATGGAGTCGTCATTTGAATCTGAGTTCATGTCCTCCTCCTCGGGGGACAGGTCATCCTCTGCCTCCCCGGAGGTCCCTGTGGTGTCATCCGGGCCAGAGCCCCCTCTCAAGGGGGTGGAGGAGTGGTTGGACAGGGCTGTGTCCTGGAGCATCTTTTTACTGAGGTCCAGGGAATCGTTGAGGCCCAGCCCAGCGGCGTTCTTCAGGAAGAACATGGAGCTGCTGGTGTCTGTCAGGTTCAGGGAGCTGTCCAGGCCTGTGTCCATGCCCATGGAGGATGGGGGGTACGGGTGACTGTAGTCTGAGCCCAGGGCTCCCCCCGGGTACAGCATGGAGGGAGTGCTGTTCATGTGGGACATGCCCATAGACACAGGGGTGACCGCTGAAACTACTCCGCTCAGATGGGGTCCTTCTTGTTTGGGTGAGACTGAGGGCAGCTCTCCACGCTCCTGCTTCTCATGCTTCCTCTTGTGGGAGTCCATCTGGGACATGCCCACCACAGTGTGCTTGCACTCAGGGAAGGTGCAGTGGAAATGCGAGCACTTGAGCTTGTACTTGCAGTCAGGGACCTCACAGTCAGCACTGGAGCTGAACTGGCAGAACCCGGCTGCACTGATCACGTCCTGTTTGCCATGGTGTTTGCGGTGGGCCGTCACCTTGGTGCTGTCGGTGCAGCGGAAGCCACAGCGTAGGCAGTGGAAGTGGGTGCTGTTCCCTGAAAACTGGCAGTCAGGGAAATTACAGATGAGCGAGGACTTGAAGCGCTTGAAGTCATCCAGGACCAGGTTATCGACGCGGTCATGGTGCTGGGCGTGCTTGTACATGTGCGTGCGCCCACAGAACTTGTACCCACAGTTTTCCCTGGTGCAGTGATAGTGGGTAACCTTCAGAGAGAACTGACAGTTGATATCTTTGCAGTTTTCATAGAGGTCGTAGCGGCGAAAGCCCTCCAGCATCATGCCCTCGTCCAGCATCTTGCGCGATGAGGCAGTCTTGCGGCGCTTACCGAAAGGGGACATGTCCTCAATGATCCAGAAGCGTTTCTTGGCCCCGGTGGCCGTGGGAATGGAGATAGTGTTGCCTGGAGGAGAAGCATAGGAAACAGTGAGTGAGACCAAAACAAAGGTGCAGACAACAGATATATCACGGCAGCCACAGCCTCCTGTTGCAGCTCTAATGTAACTTACTCGCAGCTGAGTATGCACAGGGAGCCACACTTTTAGAATTCCTAATTCCCTGAATGATTAAAAGAGAGCGAATGACAGATTGACTTTGAAATATAACACTTTTACAGGGTGTCTTAGCCTCCAAACACGCAGAGAGCTGTGGGTCTTAACCAACCCTCTTATCTTTATGTTGTTTTATAGGGGGCACCCACCTTTTGCAACACCCTAGGGTCACTGCTAATGATGTGCTCTGTGTTCTGCGAGACAGGAAGCAGTGGGCTTCGATAAAACTTGCGGCGTGATTAAAATAAGAGACTGCTGATGCAGCCCAGTTAATGGAAGCTAACCAGGGCTGTGCTTGTTACAGCAGGACGCCTTTATCTGTAATATAGCGGCTAATGCTTGAGTGGATTCTCCCAGTAAAGAGTCAGTGAGTTCATGTACATGTTTGTTTTGTGCATGCACTTTTCCTCATGTTTCCTCTGGGCATGCTTTACAAACACAAGTGCAGAGAGGCCTGGCCTGAGTGACAGCTGCAGTGTTGGTTTGCGCCGGGGTAAGTACCTGCAGCATCCTGCACTATAGGGACGTCATTTTTAACCGGAGACGGAGTGGCAATGATGGGGCTGTAAGCTGGTGTGTTGGTTGGCATGACAACACTCCGAGTGGCTCCCAGAGAGGCGCTGAGCAGAGAGTATGACAGACAGGGTGGAGACAAGAGGTATGGGAGTGAGGAGAGGGGCGGGCGCAGAAGGGCAGGGGGGAGGGCCGGAGCCTGGAGCCCCGGCTGAGGAGGGGCGAGGGCGGGGAGAACTGGAGGATGCAGAGAAGGAGGTGGAGGAGGAGGAGGAGAAGGAGGTGCTGTTTGATTGGTGTCAGCAGGGGTGGTGGGAGCAGAAGGTGTGGTGGGGCAGCCTTGTCCTGGAGAGACAGGGTGACCAGAAGGGGTGGAGGGGGCCACAGACAGAGGGAAACATACACCCAGGTATCCACAAACACAATCACAGACACAGGGATGGGAGGTAGAAAAGGGAAAGATAAAAGAGAAGAGATGATACAAAATGAGCCCCATTCAAGACAAGTTACCCAAACACCAGCCAAAACAACATGATGACAATAATAGTAAAGTAGATCATATATTGCATGTGAAATGTGAAGTTTGCAGGCAGGCTAAGATAGAAAACAAAGCAAACACTAAAATAAATATTAAGATGAAAAACTGTTTGGTGATCTATGCATTTAGCCCCAGGTCAGTAAAACTGCTCAAGTAAACAAAATGCCACGGGGATGTTTTCCGGCCAGTGGACAATGTAATTATCTACAATGGCCTCAAGTGCAAAAAGGATGCTTTATGAGACTGTCCAATAAAACTGTAATGGTTTTCTCTTAATATTTTGGCTGATGTATCATTATGCTATTGTTTCAAGTAGAAGTAAATCCAAAACATGATTGAAGAATGTATGAAATGGCAATCTTGAGAATGCGGTTGTTTCAGTGGTGAGCTTACCTGCAGGCGAGGCGTCATTGCCCACTGGTGTGCTGGTGCAGCTCCGGTCCTGGTTGGAGGATTCTGAGGACAGACCCAGAGGACTGCCCCCAGCGTAGTCCACGTAGTCTTCTGTATCGTCCATGGAGGTGTTGGAGAAGCTGGCGGAGAGGCTGGTCTGACTGGGGACTGGACCAGACACGAGGCCGGACGGGTGCTGCATGTCATCCGCCCTGTGACCCAAAGGTAGCACCTAGAAAGAGCACAGCAATTTGGTTAGATGTATCACTCGACCTAAAAATCTGATGACTTGTGCAATGCAAATCAAAATAATTATTCCTTAGTACTCTAATGTCTAAAGTTTACCAAAGAGTGGAAGGATTACCTAAGAGTTACCTAGTTACCTAAAAGTTAAATTTTACCTTTAAAGGGACAGTGTGTAAGATTTTTACCCGTTAATTACTGAAATTGAAGATACCCATTCAAAAATACATTGTTTTCCAAGCCTTTTCACTTCCATCATGAAATCAAAGTATTCTTTTGGACTTAGATATAGTCACATAAAAGGGGGATCTTCCCCATATAGAGGCAGCCATTTTGAATACGAGAGCCGCAGAAGGACATTTGGGCTCATCCTTCGCCGAGGCTCCTGCTAACAGCTGCTCAGCCGCGCTGCATGTGGGAGCAGAGGAGCGAAGGAGAGAAGGGGAAGGGGAGGGGGGAAGGGGGGAGCCTCGTGTAAACAAGCATGCTGCTGTATCACACATCGTAATGGATATAACACGTATTTTGGACTAAATTGTTTTACTGGATTTTATTCGCTGGATCCTTATGGACAGATTGAGACCAAGTTTATGGTGAAATACAGAGTTTGACCTGTGCAGAGCCTTCAAAGGTAAGCTAACAAACCTCGTTTTGTGCTTTTCTGTATAAAAGCCCCATGTGCTCGGGGAGTGATTGTTTTGCAGGGAAATGAATTGCATAGTCAAAAAGAGGAGACTGTAAGGTTTCATTTGATGTGTAGATTGTCATGAATCATGATCGGGATTGTGTGTTTTCATGCGAAAAGAAAAAAAAAAAGTGAACGGGTGACCGCGTTTTATGTATACAGCGGCGCGGGCACGCGAGCTGTCGGCGCTACGGCGCGCCCGGGTGACCCTCGTGGTCTGCCATAGCCAAAAGAGGAAGTGGAATAGCTACTAACCACCTATGCGCCACGAATCCTACACACTGTCCCTTTAAGGAGCACTATGTAACTATTTAATGCCATACTCTGTGACACAAGACAGGCAGAAAAGTTGCATAGTGCTTTTTTATAATATAACATATATAATATAACATATAACATATAAGACTGTTTCTTATATATTTTATTTGCTTCTTGTATAATCTGGATTCTAATATGCTGTATCCTGCCACAATAGTTAGAATATGCCCCTTTCCAGGTGTCTCATTCAAATAAAAAGTTAATAATAATGTAACAATCAAATTAGGTAATAAATCAACCTTTTCTGCTCGCACGCAAAAGTACTGACTGTTCAAAAAACATGTCTCAAAAAACAGCAAGTTCTCGAAAACAGGTGTTGGTTGCTGGCATAAAACCAAATATTTGCACACAGCCGTATTTAGCAAGAAAGTACAAACGTCATACTTCTGTCATTATAGGGTGAAGAAAGAAAAGCAACAATGGGAACGAGTAAATCCACATGTTTTGATGTATCTAGCTTCGCCCGCAGAGGTTGCGTTAGGAAATAAAGTACAGCCGACTGTGAAATGTCTCGAGAATGTCATGCATGGATTACAATTGACTGGTGTGACAAGATATTGGCGCCAATCTGCTTATTTTTACAAATATGACTCATAAACAGGGAGCAACACTAACTGACTGAATATAGGTATTTTAGAAAACTTAATATTAAGTATAGGTTTAAATATATGTTGTTGTTTTTTTGCTTTGACTTTCAACACTTTTTGGCTTGAATTCATTTACCAAATTACTATGCGCTAAGTTAAAGTTGTTACCATTAACCTACATAAGAGTTTAAAATGGGAAAAATGGCTGACAATAGCAGAGGGCGTGTGAGGTACTTGGCTTTGTTTCCAGATGTTTCCATAAACAATTCAACACCTGTTATAGTCCCCCCGAGGTGCGCAGCCCATATTTGGAGATAATAACCCTCTTTTTTGAGATCTGACAATAGAGGCTGTTTGTCTGTAGTTTTTGTACTATGCTGTATTTTGTACCTGGGATGGGACTCGGTCAAAGTTTTTTCCCAGCATCCTCCTCATGTGCTTGCGAGCGTGTGAGGTCATCTGGTGCTTGAGCAGGAAGGAGAACTGGCAGCCCTCACGGATGCAGTGGAAGTGACTGTTCACCTGGTTGTACTTGCAGCCTAAAGAAATAAAACAAATGAATTAACATAAAAGACATACTGCAATACTGCCAAAAATGTAGTAGTATTGATTATCTTGATGTAGAAAATATACATACTAACAATTCTTAAATACAAATACATTTTTTTATTAGTGATTCATACATTTTCAAAATAACTTATGTTTCGGTTTCTCTGCACATACTCTGACATCAACTGTTAGATCAGTTTAAGCAGGGGTGGAGTGCAGATAAAGAGGAGGAGTAGATGAGTTTCAATACATTTCGACCTAACATATCGGTATCAGTGTTATGATAATTGCCCGAGTATTGCCAAACAAAAAGCAGAGGTATTGCCCTACTAATTATTATATTGTACTTGTGAATATATACATCTTGGCTTCACATTGGTCTCCAAACTACTTATGCCTCTAAGCCAGGGGTGGGCAATTATTTTTCCCCAGGGGCCAAATGAGAAGCAGAAAATATTGTAGAGGGCCGGGCAAAAAGTTTGAAGTCTACTCTGGTTATTAATTTTATTTCTACATTGAAATCAGTAAATGGCATTGTTTACAGAAGCTGGTAAGTTCTGTGTTATTATTAAGTACAGTGGTCCCTCGTTTATCGCGGGGGTTAGGTTCCAGAAATAACCCATAATAAGTGAAATCCGCTAAGTAGGACAACATTATATTTTACAATTATTATACATGTTTTAAGGCTGTAAACGCCTCACCACACACATTATACACTTTTCTCAGACTGGTATTAACATTTTCTCACATTTCTCTCTTGTTTTAACACTCAAACTTTCGTAGATTTTCAACAAAATGTATTAATAGTGAAGCGTGGGGGGAGGGGGGGGGGGCAAGAGCCGCATGCGGTGGTTTAATCCTGGTTTAGACCTGGTCTAGTCCTGGTTTAGTCCAGGTTTAGACCTGGTTTAGTCCTGGTTTAGTCCTGGTTTAGTCCACGTTTAGTCCTGGTCTAGTTCTGGTCTAGTCCTGGTCTGGTCCTGGTCCCAGTCTGGTCCCAGTCTGGTCCTCATGTCGGTCTGGACTTCCTACGGATCCAGTGACTCATGTCTCCGCTCCTCGTCCATGCGGCCCCAGAGCCCGGTGCGGCTCGGACTGCTTCTCATTCAAACACAGTGTGAACACAGAGGGACGAGCAGGGCGCACTGTGCTCATCCCACAGCACTGCCACGTCTTGGGACGTGCAGGTTCTGAACTGTAGTGGGAACGCATCCGTGCACTCTCAGGACTGGTTCCGCCGCCTGGACTCCAGGTTCCACCAGTTCTTCCTGCGGAAACACTGCTGCTACTTCCCGCATTGACCACCCGGAGAAGTGTACGCGCGGACACGTGCACCTGCTCATCGTGGTCAAATCCGTGCGTCTCACCTGGGGCTGCGAGTACGAGACCAAGGCTGCGTTCCCGAGAAGAAACACGGTCTGTTTCCTCAGAACGAACTGGTGGAACCTGGAGTCCAGGCGGCGGAACCAGTCCTGAGAGCGCACGGAAGCATTCTCACTACAGCTCAGAACCTGCGCGTCCCAAGACGTGGCAGTGCCGTTGGATGAGCGTGGTGCGCCCTGCTGCGTCCCGCAGAACACAATGTTGATAAAAAAAATCGAAAAAAAAAAAAAAATCCTCGAAACAGCGAGGCCACGAAAAGTGAAACGCGATAGAGCGAGGGACCACTGTAATGAGAGAGTGAGGTTTTACAAAAACTGAATTTATTCAGTAAAATAATTCAAAACTGTGGTAAATGTGAAACATTTGTAACTCTTTTTCAGTCACATTAACCCCACAATGCTTTCTGAGTTTAACTTTCTTAACTTTGTATTAAGACACCACAATGTCTTTATAATACAATATAATACAAGATGTCACAAAATATTTTGTCCAATTGCCAAACTGTGTAGGAAAAAAAGTCAAAGTTAGCATGTTTTAGTGTTTTGTTTTTTGCTTTTTTTCTGAGAGAGAGAAATCTAGCCTCTGTTGAGCTTTAACAAGTGTATCAAAGTCAGGCTGCATGTTTGAGGTGGAGATGTGAAGCACATCTGACAGATGATCATCAGTACAAATGCATTATGTACAATTTTGAAAGTAGGTTTTTCTTAATTCCAAGCAACCGTATTTGGCCCCCGGGCCTTGAAATGCCCGAGTCTGCTCTAAGCATACCAAAACACATACAACCAACCTAGTGCAGTATATAGGGAAATAAGAGAGGATGTGGGTTGGATTCTCTTCATTTCTAACAGTGAATTTGTGAATTAACTAACTAGTAACTAGTGCATAACTCAGTCAGTCCATTCTGTAGTAACTATGACCTATAATTGCTGAAACTAGTAATTGTAAATGATTTTATGCATACATTTCTGGTATTTTTTTATAGGAACACAAATCTTTTCCTACCCACAAGCCTGTCTTAATGCTATTGATAAGTAAAAGTTAATTCAAAGGTTTATTTCCTAGCAATTTTCCCCTTATGACACCCAGTGCGCGCATGTTTATTCTTTAATATTGGTTTTCATTGGTCTCAATCTGTACCACTGTGCTATACATTATCCTCTCCATGAGTCGTTATTAAATTGAATCTGAAGTGAAATATTTGTAGTTTCTATGAGTTGGTGACTAAAGAGGGATTGCATTTCCAAGTGTTTGTGTAGAGTGTACATGTAGGAGGAATATTAGATCACTGTGGTGTCACACTGAGAAGTCAAGCCTTCCCTGCACTAAACCTGTGGAGCTCTTTTATTACACTGACATGCTTTATTCAATTAGGAATTTACATAAATAAATTCTCATTTTCAGCGGGCCAATAATGCACACACGCCCCTGCAAACCAAAGTAAATATACAATTATTTCCATATTAAATTCATTTTTCAAACTATCTCTATTGTCATTTTTGCCTTTTGTTCTCCTGCCGTCTGTGTCCTATTCGCCTATCCGCTTTCCCCTTGTTTTAAGCGCCATAGCTCTAATTGCTTTATGATTTCAAATTAAATGAATGTTCCGTTTTGTGCCTGTTAATCAAATACCATTATATAAAAGCAGGCAGAAATAATTGAAAGAGTTACATGCTGGGCAGGTGCTAGCATGTCAGTAACCATGGCGCCTGCTTTAGGAGCACAAAGAGCCCTGTGTCATCAAATCGCTTTTACACACCGCTCCAAATGCTGCAAGTTGAGCAAATAATGTTAACCCCCGTGACATGCAGGGCCCATTGTTGCGACCCAATCCAGGTAGCATCATCAGCCATGTTCAATTTAGTGCTGCTGCCATGGATACTGGCAAGCCATCAATTCTTTATGACTGTAGTGCTAGCAATCCTAATCCTCTCAAACAATACGCCTGGCAGATCGGACTGAGGACAAAAAACAGCTGTTTCGGGCCCGCTTTTTTGTTTTCTTTGTTCCTGTGCTCTGAAAAGCTTGTGTAACCGCCTGAAAAAAGAAAGAAAGGAAAAAAATACACATCACTTTTAATTCATTTGGATGGCAGCAGTGGCGGAGAGGCGCAGCTCCGCAACACAAACAGGCTAAACCAGACAAGCCGGATAATTAACAAACACAAAGCTAATTGCTCATTTCTGACAGGGGCAAAAAGGAAGAAGAAAACAACCTGGATGTGATTGCCCCCACTGACGTTACTGCTCATATATGGGGAGAGACGAAGTATACCTTAGGGACTTGGGGTGGGAGGGGGGCACATGCAATAGACAGAATCCATACCTATGCTTACTGTTTGCCAACATACAGTAAGTTGCAGCCAGTGTGTAAACAATATATCTGCTAACAATGCACATGAAAAATCAATTGTTGCCCTAAGTACATAATAATTTAATCCAGGGTAAGAATGCTATTCAGAAAGACTTGTTATAGAGATGTTATAAGAAAAGCCAGATGAACATACACACGTCATCTTAAAGGACAGAAGTTGAATCCGATCCGGAAGTTATAAAGTCTTGGCTCCTAGACGCCTGGCTCCCTTCCATTGACTCACATTCAAAAAAAGGTAATAATATACACAAGTCAATATTAGCTTTCCAGTTAGAATTCTGGCGTTACTGTCTTTATTTGAACAATGGGGCTAGACTAATGGTTTCCTGGTTATTAACCAATCTAACAGTAATTTAAGCATGGTTTCTAAGCAAACTGCTGCTAACTCTCCCTTGACACCACTATTAAAAGTCTATTAATCATGGTGTGATTCATGTTTCTGTCCACTCATAGTCACTCTTGGATAGTTTTAGAATGTAGTTGTTTAGGTGTTGGGCACTGATATGGCTAACTATTTTGGCCTGTACATTGGCAAGTGTTTTGTGTGTTCTCTTACCCAGGCGGCCACACTCCTCTCTCTTGGTGAAGTACTTGAATCCATTGGCTGCGCGGCGCTCTGCCTTTTCATGCTTCTTGACGTGCCATGGCAGCTTGGTGGTGATGTTGGTGACGAAGAAGCAGCCTGGCCGCAGACAGTGATAGTGGCCTCTCATTCTGAACTCGCAGTGCTGTGGACCAGACACATGATTTCAATTTCCTGAGTCAGCCGTGATGAGTGAGCTGCAGATGCTGATTAACTGTGTTTGATGTCTATGTTCAAAGTTTCACAAAAAATAATCCACACCACACAATCCTCACAATCCTGTGCTTTCCCTCATCAGAGCCCCAGACCCCTCGTCTGGCACTGTGCAGCCCCATCTGCCTGCCCCCTCCCTCCCCAAGGACAGCCCAAATAAGATCTGTGTGCAGCGCTGCCACTGAGGATGGGGGGCTTTGGTGAAGGGCTGATTTTAAACACATTAATGAATTCATTTTAACGCTTCTCCAAATACAAGCTCATGAGAGCAGGCACGGGCTGCCATTTAAGTTTCATTTACGGAGCATTTCCCTGATTTTTGCCCTATTCCAGACAGCCTTGTTTACTGGGCCACTGACAATGATTTATTGGGTAATATCAGCTAAATTGGCCTTTTCTGAGAGGAGAATGCGGCAGTCAAAATGACATCATTGACATATAAACAGGCATTACTGGGGTGAGTCGACTGTCTTTTCAGCGGAGATGGAAGACAGGGAGCAGTGCTTGTGAAAGCCTTGAGTCAAATAAGCTCAAATGCTGCTCTAATAGATAGCATACTTCACAGTGAGAATGTGTGTGGCTGACAGGAAGTGATTGGCTGTGTGCAGGGCTCACCTGGTTGGGGCACAGACACTGCAGAGAGTAGTAGGAGAACTGGTCCCTGACATTCACCAGGTTGTTGTTGGGGTTGATGTGGTCCAAGCAGTGGGACTCAGCTTTCCCAGAGGTCTTACAGACATACTTGCAGTTCCCAAACAAGCAGTGGAAGTGAAACTTGTTTGAGTATTTACAGTCAGTAGCCAAACAGGGGTCACTGGACAAAAAAGGCAATTGGAAAAATGAAAACACACAATATTGGCCATAGATGTTTACTACAAGGAGCTTTAATAGCTAATATATCTGTTAACTAGAATTCAACACTATTATGTTCCTCTTACTTTTCTTGGAACTGCAGGAAGCCTGGTTTGACTTGAGGCTTTGCATTCTCCAGCGAAGTGGTGGGCAGAGGGGAGCTGGCCGGAAGAGTGGGCATTGAGGCAGGCATCTGAGGGATGGTACCGGTCAGCTGTTTCCATGCCAACATGGAGGGAGGGGGCGAGCTGTAGCCCCCTGAGGAGCTGAGATGAGACACATCCACAGGGGGGTTATTGGCCATGGACACTGGGGCAGCTGGCTCTCCAGACTCCTTCTCACTGTATGAGCCCTCAGACTTCACTTTCAAAGTGGCCCGGAGGTGAAAGCTGCACAACAAACAGGAGTTCATTCTTACACAGCTCTATAAATCTCCACTCTCAAATGTAGATGGTGTTTTCCCTGATCATGACTTGGGGTGACACTCACTTAGCGTGTTTTATGGCCCCGTCTACTGTGCTGAAGAGCGCTCCACAGTCCTCCACCAGGCAATGGAAGTGCACCTTCTGAAGGAAGTCACAGTGAGCCTCACAGAAGTCATCGGTATCGAACCTGAGCAAGGACAGGCACAGTCAGTCACATGCACAGATTAAAATAAAAAAGGTTTTACTTCTAATGTAACTCTGACAACGAGAAACAACCTAAAGAGGACAAATCTAAACCTGACTGTTGTACCTGCGCAGGTATGTCCTCCAGATCTCATTGGGCTTGTCGGGCAGGGACCTCTTGAGCACCTGGTTCAGATAGTGGCCTGCCTCTGAGTGGTCTCCCCCGTGGTTTCCGTCTATCTCAGATTTGATATTCATGGCATTGAACAGAGCAGGGTTCACATGCGTCATCTGAAAGTACACATTTTCATCACAGTTAGTCCAACACTTGTTTGTCTGTGGTTAAATTTGTCCAAATGTGTGTGGGCTCAGAGACATGAGATCTGGAGAGAGAAGAAAGCAGAGGCAGATTTACAAAGACTAGACAGAAGCTTGAGTGTGGGCCAGGACCATTTGCCAAGTGTCCTGAGGGACTGTCTTTTATGTGGTGTGTGGCCCGACTGAGGCTGCAGTGACACCATGAGCTGTTGGACTACAGGTCCTCAAGCACATCCTGTCTTTATGGTAATCACTGTTGTCCCAGAGAGATGACACACAAGAATGTACGAGTTCAGCTTCTTTGTGTAATATATATTTCACTTACATCATTTCACTGTCACAAATTTTTGAATCTCTTTGTGAATATCTCACTACAATTCACTAAGGACATCTGGTGTAAAACATAAATCCACGCACTAACCACAGCCAAGCAAGCAAATGAGTTGCAGTGGGAATTGAAATATCTTTTTTTTAATATTATGACTTATTCACGTGAAAAACAATTATTATTGTATTGGTAAAATTATACAACTTATTTTCTGTGTGAAAAATAAAGAATTCTAACAAATTAAACAAAGTCGCAGTACTTTGTACCTAGAAGTACAGCCCAAACTACCCTGCTGCCATGACATCAACAAACTGCTGTAAACACCTGAGTCATTTGTAGGTGTCACGCGAGATGTATGATTAAAACAATGTCCATTTTAATCTTCAGGGAAAAAACACACATTTAAATTTCCATACGCCAACACTTAGAACGGGTAAAAAATGATGGCCGTGCCTGCCTGCCAGTTTTTTTTCCCCCAGACTTTTTAATCAAATAATTTACAAAGTCTATAAATAAATGTAGCATGAGGCAGGAGAGAAAAAGGATAAAGGAGGAGGAAAAATGGACGTGGAGTTCAAAACAGCTCATCAAAAAACAAACATCTCTATATATCTGGCATGGCACCCAGCTACTGCTTCATTATATTAATTTGTGAGAGGTGCAGCGAAAATTACGCCATATGAAAAATGGCTGGAAAATTTAAATGATACAAACTCATCTTATTAGCGGTGAAACATTCAAAAACAAACAGGCCCCTCCGTGTGCCGCTAATTTGTCTTGGGATGAAAGGCGTTTGATGGATGGATCTTACCTTATTCATAAGCGAGGATAAAAGAGATGTATTCCCCGGTACGGCGTGTCCGTTTGATTCATTACTGGAACAAGTCAAATGAACAATGTTTAGTCAAGATTTGCATGAGAACAGTAAATATTACTATTTATCACACAAGGTGTGCTGTATAATGAAGAAGAAAAATGCTGTCTTATTAAGAAGTAGCATCTACAGTAGCGTGATCTCAGGTTTATGAATAACATTTTGTACAAAAGTGAACAAAAGCGATGAATTTTTAATAGATGTATGCATAGTAGATTTTTGATATATGGCAGCAAACTAAATGGATAAAAATGACTTTTTAAATCACAAAACCACTGTTATTTTTCCAAGCCAATTTATCATATGAATATTCCCCCCACTCTGTGTACATTACATTACAGTGCTCATTGGGTGTGTGTAGTACCTGTGGTCCTTCTTGCTGAGGTCCAGGCTGTGCTCCTGGGTAGAGTCCTGGGACCCTGTAGACCCCGGCTCTATGGGCTCCTGTTTCACTTGGACCAAATTGTACTGGCCTGACGGAGGTTGGCCATTCCCTGAGGAGAGAGACACAACAAAGTTATTGTTGGTCAGCATTATTACGCCTGATGAGATGTAATGTGACTTCTGTCCTGGCCCCAAACGAATACTCCCAGTGATAATTATTGTGAAATGATGTCAGGCCGTCAAGGCTTTTAAACAGTGATTGAGAGGCGGCAGATATGAGGGAAAAAGAGTGGGTTTTCTGTAGCACTTGTCACAACTCATTTGGCGGGCTGCCTCTTAAATGGTCATTAAGTGAGATGCTAATGCTGAGGGAAAGTGGCAGTCTCATATTGGACAGCCCCCTCCTCCTTCTCCCTCCCCCATCCCGGGCTCAGTGTTGGCCTGACAACGGTGCCACTGAGCGTACCCACAAGGAACAGGGCGCCATGTCGGTCAGATTGAAGCTGACAGCCAATCAGATTGGTTCAAATAGCGTGACCTCTCAATCACATTCTTCTCCAAAGAGGTATTCAGAGGACAGAAGATTAAATAAATAAATGCCATGCGGCCAGTGTGCAGAAGAAACGCTGACAGACAGGAAGGCGAGTACGGCCCCACCCCAACCACCCCCGAGAGACTGAAATATTCATTTGTCCCGAGGCTACAGCCCAAGATGGTACCAGCAAAACCTCTTAAGCCATAAAAACAACAGTGCTGTGATTGGTCTGGTCAAAAATCTGTTGTTTAATAATCAGTGCAGTGCTGAGGGATTGTGACAAGGTCGTGTCCGGAGCAGAGTGCGCCCTTGGCCCTGTGGAACCCCTGTTTTTTCACTCATTTAGGGCAGCCACATACATGAGGGGGCGTGATCAGACCCCCCACTACATAATGACCCAGAGACATATCATGCTGAATACAAGTGGAAAAGCCAGACTTGGGTCTTGTTAGCGGAAAGCGGTGAGATCGAGAAGTGTCATTTCTCTTTGACAATGAGCTGGGGGTGGGGCCTAACTAAATGCACAGTATTTTGATTTGAGGTCAGTTAATGCTCGCTCCTTCCCTCCTCCCTCGACTACACCCAAAGAGCACCCAAAATTAACCAGTCACATAAACACCCTCTTGTCATTCACAATTACATCAACTTTGACCCAATCAGCGCATGTTAGTTATATGAGGAATATTACGGCCATTCCGGTTAGAGTTTTCCTAAACAGCAGCTGCATTGGAAGTGCCTCTTGTTCTCTCGTTCATAATACATTTTCTTTCTCCACTTTCCAAACAAGGAGAACAAATGAGTTTGACTCAAAGCAGCTTCTTTCTGGAAATTATCCAGGAATAATGTACCAGCCTGTAATTACTGTGGATAAGATACAACGCTTGGGAAAGATCATTTGTACTGTGTGTCTAATTAGTAAACCCTTCAGATGCTCCAATCGCAAGGAAAACACTTAGGGCCAAATTGGAGTGGAACATTAATAAGAAAAAATAAAGAAATTACTCACGAGCCGAAAAAGAAAAAAAAAATTAAATGCACAATTGGCCACATTCACAGCAAAGTTTCACAACCTCATGAACAAAATGCATTGTGATAAAAAGGCCACAAACTGTGACATTTCTCACACATTTTTTTTTTTGTTCTGATGAAGCACAAACCACTTCCTCCCGATTTAGCCCCAAATGTCCTGTTCACACATTTAACAAACAAAATATGAGAACAAAAACTATAAAGCGCAACTCTTATCTTATGGAAGAACTGCGTATGTGTCTAGGAGGAGGGAGGGGTGCAACCATCTGTGGGACCATCCCTCTTTTAACAGTACCTGCTGCAGCCCAGAGGTGGAGCTCAGCCTGACAGCTCCATATTGCAACACCACCAGGAATTGTAATCCTTCCAATTCCCATCATCCGGAATTTCACCTCCTTAAACTCATGTTGCCCCCGTAACCAATCCCATCTGCTCTGTTTTTATGCACACTGTATAACTGTACAGAGAAATAAGGATTTAGTTTTGGGATTTCTTAAATAGGTCCTGTTTAGATAACACCATACCATACTATTATTACATGGATTGTTATTACTGAAGAAATCTGAGAATGAAGTACAGGGCGGTGGGTGTATAAGGGGGAGGGAAAAATGGGATTTTTCAGAGCAATGGTGTCTTACAAGAGAATAAAAAAAAGATTGTTAAAAGCTCTTAAAAGTCAATTTTGCATCAATTGCCTCCCTCAGAATTGATGTAACAGGATAAAATAAGATTTTTTTTTTGTGGTTAATATTCCTGAATTACCAATTCTAAAGTGTTAAATGAAAGAAAACATTTTAAAAACACCAAGTCCTTTTAAAATAATTTGAAATGTTCAATTATGACAAATATTAAAAGCGCTGTGTATTACATTTGTGTACTGTATTGTGTATTGGTTCTAGTTATTATCTTGTCTAATATTTCAAATGTCTGACGATTCGAAACATTAGTTTTGGAGAAATATGCAAAATATATAATTCCAAAAAGATGCAACTGTGTTCTGTGTGCTGTATTCACCTTGTTTGAAGCAATGAGATAAACCTAGACAAGCCAATTACCTCTGAAACGTATGAGAATTATGTTTATGCTAAATAGTTGTTGACATGTTTTGAGGAAACAGGCTTTCTAGAAATTCAACTTTGCAGATGCACGGGAGCATAGTGCATAGAGCTGTTTCTGCCTCAGCAACTTCTGTTTTTTTATCAGTCCCACGAAGAGGATATGGGGGAAAAAAATATTTTGTTCTCACAATTTTCTGAACTTAATTTCATTCCACCTCCATTTGGCTGGAACGGCACAGTGCACAGATAAGAGAGAAATGATGAGGAAACATGTTCGACACAGGCCCCAGGAGCCCCCACTCGGAGCATCACAGCAGACTTTTACAGGCTCTCCTCTTCCCCTGTCAGCGCATTTATCTCCAAATGGATTGTGGCTATCTAACAAGCGATCAACACAATAACAGGCGGCCTGCAGCGGAGGAGAGGGCCGTGTCTCCCTCCGCTGTGTCCCTGGAAGCCTGGGAGGGTTGGTGACGCCTGGCCCAGCTCAAAGCACTCACTGTGGGATAGACACAGCACGCATGACCCTTGAGTGCACTCTGGAGCTGGTGACAGTGTGAGAGCAGCCAATCCACAGTGGGAGGAGCAACAGCCTCTTCCTTATTCTTACTGCATAACAACATGGGCTGGAGTTTTTTTAAATGTACTTTTGGAAAATTCTGAATGAAATGAGGCTGACTGTAGGCAAGTCTTTCAATTACTGTATAATTTTGTAATTTTAAGAATTAAACGTTTTTTACCTGAACATGAAAAGAACAATGTGTAAATAGCTTACACACTCACCTGTCTCAGAGTTGTTGGGTTTGAGGGCAGCAGCTGCCAGTCTGGCCATCATGGGTGAGATGACTCCTTTGCTGGCTGAGATCTTCTCCATGATGGAGGATGTGGAGAAGGAGGTAGGGGTGGAGGCCATGGCTCCGTCTGCCCCAGCACTGGAGTAGCCCTGGCTCAAAGAGTCGGAGGTCATGGATAGGGCTCCAGACGACACAGCAGAGATGAGACTAGCAGCAGATGGGGGCGGCGGCTGCAGAGGCAGTCTGGGCATGAGGGGGAAGAACGGGTTCTGAGTGGCCAGAGCGCTGGTGGAGAGGGCCAGAGCCACGGGCATGTTACTGGGCAGTGTCTGGGACAGGAGGCTGCTCATCCTCTGTCCTGCCCCGACCGCCATGTTGGAAGTGGACTTGAGGGCGTGGCTGGAGGGCGAGGAGGACACGGAGGTGGTGGGTGTGGCCATCAGGTGAGAGGCGGTAGTGGACTGTGTGGTGGGAGAGGCGCTCAGACTGGAGTTCTTACTGCTGATGGTGGAGAAGTCCACCAAGTCATCATTACTGGACTCCTCTGGTTCATCTTTGGGCACCATGAAGGAAGAGCTGGACAGGCCCAGGACGCCTGAGGAGCGGATGTGTCGGCGCTCGTGTTTGCGTTTGTGCGACGTCATTTGGCTGGTGGAGGTGAAGGTGAAGCCACAGCCTGACCGGATGCAGTGGAAGTGGTTGGTGGCCTTGCTGTACACACAGCCTTCATATTTGCACTCCTCGTATTTGTAGAACTTCTTGAAGCCATCTTTGGCGTAGGCATCATCCTTGATGTGATAACTCTTGTGCTTCTCGATGTCACACTTGTTCTTGAAGGTGAAGGTGCAGCCTGGACGCCTAAAGCACCAGAACAAACAGAAAAGGATCAGAGCTCATGCAGTCATTTGGTTCGGCGCAGAGGAATGGACCGCTCTCACTTTGTAATCCATTAGAAAGGCAGAGTCATAACAGAGGCAGCAGTAGTGGCCCACATATTGCCACCTGTATCCACTGCCAGAGGCTCGCAAAGAGTTTAATGAATCAAGCCAAACAAGTGCCACTGATGAAGATTTACTGGGCCAAGCCTCCAAAAAATCTAATAGCACCAGTTGGAAAACATTGCAATATTTTGGAGGTTATTGGGAATTTATACTTATACTAAGATATAAATATGAAGTGGTACAAGTGGACAAATAAAAAAATATATTTGTGTTATTAGAATATTGTGATATTGATATTTGCAGATTTTGCCATGATTTTATAATAATAAAGCATTTTTTGCTCACTTTTTGCCACAGCTAAATTATAATGATTGCTATGGATTATTTATTTGTCAACACAACAGATGTGCGTGCAGCCTGAGTACAGAAAGTGCCATTGTCTGTGCAGTTAACGTGAAGTTACAACACTAGCGAGCGATGTTGTCAGCACTAAAACAGTTTATCGCCATGCGATAAAATAAGTTATGATGCTAAATGAACATTAGTGAGTGGGATATGTCTTAATGACCTGTATGCTTTAAATGCAGGTGAGTACGTAAATGGCGAGAAGAGATGGCTCAAACTTCAGTAGCCGGACATCCACTCATACCTGATTGATACAACTAGCCCCACCCCCGGGAGAGCCTGAAATCTGCTGAAATCCTACGAGACACTGACATGATCCCAGACAGGACAGCGGCTCTTTCTACAGGCGACATGCGCAGTAGAGCGCAAGTGGCGTAGTCTGATAATCCCTCTATAGGGACTCTCCTGACCTGCAGTGGAAGTGAGTGGTCTTCTGGCCATAGAACTGGCAGCCCACAGTCCCACAGTCCTCTGTAGCTCTGAACCGTTGGAAGCCGTCATTGATGAGCTGCGCGTTCTTCTTGTGGAAGTTCTCATGGGTCATGACATCAGAGGTGCTGGTGTACACTTTGCTACAACCCACCTGCAAAAATCAAATCAAGAGCACATCTAGACCTAAAGCACCAACAATAGTTTCACTTTGTTCTAAAGGTTGGAAACAAGAGATCTGATAATGTGTTTAGACAGGGCCTGGCTTGTGGTTACCAGAATGTTAAAGTGGCCTAGAAATGAGTGGAAGAAACTGTCACGTAAACTACTGATTTTGATTTTTCATGCAATAGAGAATTTCACAGTCTCCAACAACTACATTTAAGCCTAATTTGAAGTATTTTAATAGTTATTTATCTTGACATTGATTGCATATCTCTATACAATACACCTGATGTTCCTGAAGTTAGTACTGCAACAATGGAATTTCTTAACTCTGGGACAGATAAAGGTTCTCTTATGTTAACTATAAAACATTTGCATGATTCTAGTAAACTCAAGAAGGTACAGTAGGTCTAGCAGTATAGCAGTCATATTTTGAAGTATAACGCGTACACCACAAAGTTACTGTAAGTAGTTTCAGAGGATGAGTGGGAGACGGTACAGTGAGATAAATCTACAGTGGAGTTTAGAGCCAGCAGTAAGGGGGAAAGACAGCTAATGTTTGAATTAAAAGTACAAAGTGTATATCATCCTGGCATTTTCCCTGCACACAAACGGGGCAACTTCTCCATATTGAGTCAAACAATGGAAAAAATGCGATTGTGTGTTTTTTTTCTTTTTGTCGTAAATCAAAAGTGGCGGTGCCAACATCTGCAGGTTCTCAGTACAGTTAAAACAAGCCCTGAAATGTCCTAATAACAATTACGCAGTTAGAAAGGTTTAAAAGGAAAATCTATCTCTGGTCCTCCTCTGCTCTCAGCACAATGACACTTTTGAAAATAAGCAGATGTAAAAAATTAAACAAAAGGGTGAATGATCTTCGACGGGCTGCTTGGTACTAAAAGATGAAAAATGTGAAGTTTATGTAAACAGTTGAGGGAATTTTATCCATGCCAATTAAGGAGTGAGAGAGGGGATGATAGAAGCCAATGGAAGCCTTCATGTGGGTTCACCATTTTTCAATTTTCTTGTATTTATTTAAGGCCGGAGCATCAGATGAAATGGACAAGGTGTGAACTGTCGCTGCTCTTTGGTGTTCCCAGTGAGTCGCTCTGCCACCCAGGAAACTGTTTATAATATAATAGACAACCCAAATCTGGACATGTACTCTGCCTTTACAGTAAAGGGACCTATACAATTACACCTTCATTTGCCTTAATAAAGCATGAACAAAGACTTAAGACTCAATGAACAAATGAATTTCAGACTCAGTAACTACTTGATTAAGGGGTTAGGATTTTGGAGTACACTTTAGAATTGGGTATTAGATTGCTACTAGCCTGAATTCTTAATTAACAATTTCTTCAATATACATTGCTTGTATTTGTTTATGCTTTATTAAGTCTATTAAAAATATAATTATTATCAAGTGTTAACAATGGCAATCTTACACTGATGCACAAATTAAAAAAAAATTGTATTTCTTTATGCTTTCTCATCCAACTGTGTAGAATAAGCAGCCAATGTTAAATTGAAATTTTAATTGGGCAATAAATTCATTTCGAATATATAACAAAATCCAGGACTACAGAGAAATTAGTTTTCAAAAGTAATTATTATTTTTTCTGCTAGTAAAAGACTTGTTTTTTTGGAACAGAGATCTTAAATAAGCAAACTTCTTCAACTAATATTGACCCCAACTGTATGGAATATTATAGGAAACATATTTGTCATGTGTGCATCATATGTTAATGTATTTTTGCTATGTTGTTTTTCTCACATTTGTATTTATACTGATATACCCTATATCCTGTTATATTGTGTAAGATCAGAGTACAAGAGTAGTAAGATGGACAAATGCTATCTTCCACCTTCGAACAATACTTCTGCATAATCTCGCGCTTGTTCCACATAACTGGGTAGCTCTTCGTTATAGTACTTCCGGGGGTCTGTACTGTAGATGTGGTGAGTGCGGGGGCGGCAGTGGGCACAGTGCCAGTCTATACTCCACCTGCATGCAATGGTAGTGGGTGCTTTTTCCATTCAAGTGGCAGCCATGATAGTAGACGCTGCAGTCGTCCAGGGGGCTAAAGCGCATGAACCCATGCTGGAGCGAGTTGTCCCTCTTCTTGTGCATGTTGTAGTGCCTGATCACATCCTGCTTACTGGTAAACCTCTGTAAAACAAACCAATATGGACGGCAGGGGAGACAGGAGGGGAGGGGGGAGAGAGAGGGGAGGAGGAAGAGGAGGCGGTGGGTGGTATGGGGAAAAATGTACAGCAACAGGTTGGTGTTTATTTAAACCAGAAACAGAATCAGCAACTTTATCTGTGTGGCAGCTGCAAGACGCAAGAGCCAAGAAAGTGTGAGATGTCTCTAAATGTGACATGTTGTGCACTTATTGATTTACTTTGCATATCTCTCTGAGGCGGTCCCCCTGAGGCTGCGGGACAGTTTTAGCAAAGTAGAAAACGCTATCCTTAACATCCTTAACAAGCAGAGGAAAATAGAATTATATTTTAACCATCCCTATTTATGTATTTATTTGTTTCTTTGTTTAAATATGGTTTTGTAGTTTTGAAATATTAATTGTAAATACAAGATACACTCAAACAAAACAGACAACAAAACAAAACTGTCGATTTCATCCTTTTGTATATGCATAGAGCCTCCTCAGTAACTTAATATACATTTTTGTGAAGTATTTTTTTCAAGGAATAAGGTGAAGGTAGCTGAAGAAAGCTTTTTATGTTGTATATATATGTTCGTATAATTTTATGGGCATGACGAATTTACTGGCTCTTATGTGTAGATCATAGAATAGTGTTTAAACTATATTCCTTGTTTTTCCTATCTCTAGACTGTTTTCTTTATCCTGTCCCAAAATATCTTCTTTTTAATTAAGACGGATCAATTGACATGCAAGATCACAGTGATGTCTGTGCTCTGGAAAAACCCTGTTCCATGCAGATGATTTTGGAGACGTGCTCAGGGGGGAAAACACAAGGCAACAGAAACAAACAAACAAGTCAACCAAAAAGCCATTCTATTCACTAAGATATCACTCCTCTTCTAATGACTGAGTTAACACTGTGCTCAGAATATTCCCAGGGACTCCTCTGTGTAAAATCACAACTAAATTCTCAAAATCCCCCGTCTCTCGCACACACACATACACACACACACACACATACACACACACACACACGCACACACACGCGCATACAGGCAAAGTTGCTCTGCAGAGACACCCAAATCTGCTGTAATTGGGCTTAAGCTGATATTACAGAAAGTGTAAGAGGAGACGCGCGAATCAATGACTCAGTGCTGCCTTCAATCCATATTTATCTCCAGTTGAGAGAAAAACATCAGAAAGTGGCATTCTTAAAAGCGGCTAATTGCGGTACAAAGTAGGGTAATTGCTTTGTGTCATGTGTTCCAGTGGTGCGCAAGAAAAAAAAAGCTAAATTGTAACGCTCACTCACTGCACTAGCACGGGTTTATTGCTTATTTCTTTGATAAAAAAAAAAGATTAGGCTTTCTTTCCGCAGCTAAGAAATGCATCAGATTTAGGGATACTGTGGAATTATCACCCTGGTTATGAGACAGTATCAGTGCACCATTATAACCACCTGCCTCTTTAAAGATGCACTGTGTCACTTTTCTGGTGGGGATCCAGTTCTTGCATGTCTCTATGGAGATGTTATTACTTTACCGGGACTGTTCCACACAATATACGCAATATACTATGAATACATTGAAAAAATCTTTTCTTACTGTGAGAAGGCTCGCCTCTACACATAGTAAATCACCTGTAACATGGCCTGCTAAATTCACATGTTTGTCCTTATGAAGATAAAGTGTAATGCCATACGGTGGAACATTTCAGGCAGAACAATAAGGGGTTGGAGTACTACTACCATAAAAATGACATAGTGCACCTTTAAGGTAGTTCTCCTTCACGTAGCATAGCAATATCTTTTTTTCAGCAATTACAAACTAGATCTTTTCTTGGATAGCCAAAGTCTTCCTTCCTTACTTACTCTTTGTTGGACTGGTTCTTTTGATAGATACTGACCACTGTGGACAGGAAACCTCATTCCAAAAGCAGTTTTGGACATGCTTTCTATTTTTTATATATGTTCTTATCTTGGTTTGTCCTCTATTATGTTGATAAAGCAAATCCTATTGTCATCAGCTTAATGTACGAAATGTAAACTTGTCCTCTGATAATTTCCTCTTGGTAACACATGTCACGATGAAGTTATAATCTGTACTACTCACTTCACCTGTCAGTGGTCGTAATGTTTTGCCTGATTGGTGCCGTACATTTGATCTATTAGGTGTTCCAAAATAGGCCCGGAGCTGACTGGGAAAAAGATCTCATTTTCTGTGGAGTGGTGATGAAGGTTGGGAGCCACTTGCTACATTTATTTTGGGATTCCCACCAGAGTGACGATGAACACGGCCCGTACTCGCTGCTGTGCGAGCCCATGAAAGGAGAATGTCAGTTCTGAGCCAATGGAGCGGGCTGGCACTGGGGTAATATTCCAACTCTGTATGTCATGTGCACAGCGTTTGATGAGTTATCACTTCCAAGGACCAGATCATCTCTGCCCCAAATACAGCGAGGGGAAAAGAGGAATACTTCAATTTAAAGATGCACTATGGAACTTATGGTGGAGGGTCCGCCACCTGCTTGTCTCCCTGGAGATGATATTACTTTGTCTATTATGTTTAAGCAATAAATACATTTGATGAAATAGATAGATATATCTAATGCCATACTGTGGAACACTTCAAGCAAAGCAATACTATTTTAGTTGTAGTTGAGTAGTAGTTGTTGATTGATGTTTGTACTTTGTTTTCAGTTTGATAACAAATTAGTTTGCCGCATAAATTAATAATTGCTTATGTAGTTATGATGACTGCATTAGTAGTCTTTTTTTTAACCCAATACTACTATGAATTACTATTTTGCAGTAGCAGTACTTTTACTTGAGTACTTCTTCCTGCTTGTGTTTTTCATGTTTGACTCCTAATGCATATCTGCACCTCCTCTGCACAGAGAAATGCAGCCTGACCGTGGAAATTGCCGTGATAACCTGAACTAACACTCTAAATAATGACACGAGATGGTTTTCCTTTGTATTCCTCCTAGAACGTGTCTCCTCATCAGACTGTGAAGTGAGCCACGATCCGTAATGCTTTGGGCACATAAACAATATTTATCGAGCGCTAATCTTTCACTGATCGGGAGCAGACAGTGGAGATTACATCTGAAGACGGCTTCATTCAGAAAACTGGGAAGAAAAAAGGAAGGAAAACAAGCGGAGAAGGAGCATGGATTTTTGTAGTCTTTGAACAAATCTTGCTGTGTTTGACTAACTCTCTCCAGCCATATGCTACAGCAAACAGGAGTATTCTCATCTGCTTTGTGCCACTTACATATACATGACTAGTGCTGGCATCGCGACAAGATTAATAATGTGAGGGGGGATTAAAGGCACGGCAGATGTCTTCAGATATAGATGAGAAGGAGTTGTATTTACCATTAACCCTTTCTAATGATAGGCCAACTGTCACGGTGAGCCCTGGGCTGTTGCAGTGAGTGAGACCTGCCCTCAGCTTACTCAGCACACCAAAGGCAAACAAACTTCAGGTCGCTGTGTAACAGCCACTGACAAGATGACGCACTTTTGTGTTTGTATATACTTCACTGATGGCCACATCCTTTTATTCTGTCCTCAGCTAAACTTCAAGCCACCTGACCTCGATGAGCTAGAAGATTATAAGAGACAGTTTTGTCTAACATTAGACATTGGTTAATTAATTCCCTTCCTTTCTTTCAAATGTCTTTACTGAAAGAATACACTTTAAAAAATAGTTAGGCACTTTTTATTTTATCTTATTATGACTTTACTATACTTTATGCTGATTCTGCAAAACTGTATCTTGTTTTTATGTATGCATTAAATGACAATAAATTGAATCTGAAATCTGAATCTGAAAAACAATTTATCTAGAATGTTAAAGCTAGCCACACTTTTCTCACACTTGCTTGTTGTGCAACAATGAAATAATCAATGAAATAATATTCAATATCTGACTGCTCTAACCCATGGATTAATAACTACTACTACTTGTACAATATAAATAAAAGGCTTGTGTTTTAAACATTATCATTGGTATGATACCAGGAAATCTTACCATATACATACTGAATGCATTTAAATGAAAATAAAATAAAATGTGTACATATGTTTAAACGTTCAGTAATTACTTGTTTCTGCCACACAATGACAAGTTATTAAACAAAACAGCATAAATAGTAATGTTTATTAAATGTGTATTTGGGCGGTGTTCAAAAAGGATAAAGTACTCACGCTCACCTGGTAGTTACACTCTGGGTCCATGCAGTGATAGTGCTCTCTGTACTGGTACGCACAGTGCACATGACCACAATGCTGACTGCCTGAAAACCTGAAAAACATGACAAAAATACTAATAAACATAAATCAGCGTTATTGTTATGATATATTTCACTACCATTGTTCTGCGCTCACCTTCACAACCCCCCCCCCCCCCCCGCCCCTCAGACAGACTCCCACCTCCCACACTGCCGCCACAATTTACCAGTCTGTCACACCAATTCCACTCAAATTAGTTGCATTTACTTCCAAAGAGACACTTATTACTGTGAAACCTTTTCCCTCCACGTACTCAAAGAGGGATGAGGAACCTTGTATTTCTTTTACCGAGCCGTGAAAAACCTTGTTAAATGAGGGCAGGTTAACCGCAGAAAGACATCAGATAGCTCCAATCCATTCCACTGTATCTCTACATTTCAGTAAGTTTCTAGTAAAAGAGAAACCGCTGCACTTTTTGCTACAGTACAGCACTTTTACAGCAACGATAATAAGTCTGATGATGACGACTCTTAAAATCCTCCAATTAGGAGCAAAAACACACAAATAAACATTTGCTCTTCTGCTGCCAAGAGCTCCGTCTGTAGTGCATGAGCGGGAGGGAGGAGGAAGGGAGGAGGAGGGGGCGAGCAAGTTTTAAAAATGTGTGTTTTTGCCTTGTTAGGATTATGTCTGAACAACATTTACAGATCACTTTGCAAACCCCAATTTTTTTTTAAATGCTTCTGTAAAAACTGGGGCTTGAAGCAAATTTTGTGTGAAAGGTTAAGGTAGTGGTGAGTTGGTTGTACTTTCCCACGTAACTTAATATGTCGTCTTAAGGATATCTTAAATGTTAAGAACTTTTAGAGCTATTTATTTAGTTATTTATGTATTTATTTATTTGATCTCATTCAATGTACAGTATGGAATGTACTGGTGGTGACTGTGGGAGCAGTTAACAGTTATCTTGAATTTCTTTTGGGATCAATAAAGCTACACTCATTTTACATATTTCTATGTACATATTTGTATATAAAAACATATTTTTATTTATGTTACCATGTTAGTTGTAAATTACTACAGATTTTATATTTGCAATTTTTGTTTTGCAACATTTGTTTATACTATTTTAATACATTTACAGGTTTTGCTAGTTTGAATACATTCATCTAAGTTGTATTATTTTGAAGTAACACCTCTTCTACTGTACTTCATAGGACAGACAAAAAAAAAAAAAACTCTTCCGACCTGCATAGTACATGTCCATATAATTTACCCTACATTATATATACACTTAGACGTACAAAGCCCCCAGTCCCCTGAGACTGTGCCCCCTCCCTCACTGCTCATTGCCCAGCTGTATCACTTTGCCTCTGGACAATTCCCTCTTGCCGCATCAAGGGGTCTAATGGGCACACCACTATTCAGCAGCAGATTAAATATTAATATAGCCACCACGACACACACAGATTGCAGTGCATCTCTGGTTACAATACGGATACACGGATCAAAGTGCCGCTGATAGTGTGTGCATGAAAGCATTTAAAAAGTATAACACAGACGCCAATGAATCTTTTTATACCATCAAACTTAGCAGCAGAAAGCAGGCTTGTTTTGCAAAATCATCCATTAGCCTGATAATCCCTTTGCAACATTTACCCTTTTTATGTACCCTCCTATCCCATTTTCACAACCCTCCTCTTCTCCTCTTTTTTCCTCAACCTCAACACGGAAATTGAAACTGTATCTGGGCTTATCTGCAGCCTCCCTGTGCATCAACCGCCGAGATGTTTAGACAAATTTTATGCATTATGCAGCGCAAATATCAAAACAGTTCTTGGCACTGCCAGCAGAAGCCTCATTAAAAATTCCTTAATTAAATCTTCTTGCAAAATGTAATCAGTCCAAGGAAGGCTGCTGCTCTGTGTGTGCGTGGAGAGAGGAGAGGATGTGCGTACGTGTGTGTCTGTCAGTGCCAGAGCTTTGATTTGTGCCCTTCATGTTATGGCTTGGAGAAGTAATCATTAACGCCACTTTTCAAATGAGCTTTTTCTTTCCTTTTTAGAGACAGAATAAACAAACAAGTGATAATCACCTTTATAGTGAATGAATTGAGGATGGCCGACATTGTTCTCAGGCCATTCAAAGGCACGGCTCTCCATTGGTGTGTATGACTCCCTTTTAGATCAGTTAGCTTCTATATAAAGAGGCTATAGCCTCATTTCATATCCTTGGTTTTTCAGTCGCTGCTAATGTCACAGAATAATGTTCACTCTACCCGTTACAGTAAGTTCCCATTAAGCAATTTCTCTTTCATTACACCCCTCTACTTCAGTATAGCACATAAATTTGACTCTTTCTTAATTAATTTACTGTGCGTTCAACATTGTCGTATAAGTCGAGTTATATGAGTGAATAAAGCAGAGCATAGCGGGGGCTGAGAGAGTGTTTGTCTGTGTTTTGGACATATTTTTTACAGCAGAGAAAGGCTCGGTGAGGGATTTGCATACCTGGCAATATATTTCTGGTAGACGTTGACATCGTCGCCGGTAGGTTTATCTGGTGGCAGGCCATTCCTAATGCAACAGCAAACACAAAAGAGACAGGATTAATGGTGAGGTGGGCCTGCCTGTTGTTAATAAAAACAAACTGACACAATATTTACTTACAGCCGCTCCCAAACTTTGCACTATCAATGCATTTTCTTGTGGCATAACAGCGTTTTCATGTGGCTTATGAATCAGGGGTGGAAGCTGTGCACTTTGATGCATGGGCTCCCAACCAATGAAAGGCAAAATGCTGGAGCAAAGGGACATTAATCTTTTATGGGGTATTTTGGTGAGTGCTTGTATGCAAAACACCATAATGGGGATGGGAAGAAAAGCTCTGAAAAGGTCTTTTCTGATCGTCCCCGAGGGCCTTGGCTCTAATGCTGATGTCAAGTTGTCTCCAATCAGTCTCAAACAAAAAGCAAGGGTGAGAGTACAGCCAAAAGAGGCTGAGCCTGGCTGTCACAGAGGAAGTTTACCTTTTATTTATTTTAAATGAATGTTAACATGTTAAAGAGACCGGGGCAGTGTATGCTTCTCATTCTTTTCACTGTGTATATGATAAGTGTGATTACACAGTATTGGTTGTGCTTGGCTCTTCACAGTAGTGGCATTTAGCTCAGTGAGAGCTGCTCCACACGGGGGATGACCCGAGGTTAATCTTGCCCTGAGGGAGGCAGGCTGCCAGACTCTCCTCAGCAGCTCCTCGTCACTGTGCACACAGCTCAGTGTTAGCCAAGCAGCGCTGCAGCAGCCAACCTGGCAACGCTGTCTATACACTGCCCGTGCTGCCCACGCTGCCCAGGCACAACAGGCTGGGACTGTCCTGACTGAGAGAGGACAAGGATACTGTAGCAGCTCCCATCCACTGGACTATGTTCCCAATGTTCTGTTCACTTGTTCTAAAGAACACTCAGCCTCCTGAGGCTGGTGCCAGGTTAGTCATGGCTCCAAAGTAATTACGAGAGAGTTGTTAGACCCCAGCCAAACCAAGAAGTCAGTCACTTTGCGATGACTGTGCTAAATCAGTCTCCACGGAGTACTACAGCAAGTAAACACTTCATGTGCCTTCGCAACTCATCATGTCATGGATCTATTGGGCGCTATGCGCTATTTCACACTACATTCCTGTTGGCTGCGGTGGAGCTAGCAATTACCTGTGTGTTAGTCTAACGGAGTCGCAGGAGCAGTTAAGTGGATGCAGGCTGTACATTAGTGTTTCTCTGAGAGACTGAGAGAAGTGTGAAGGACACTGTCTAGCCAATGATCAATCATGAAAGGTTTCAAATGAATTTAGTTTAAGAGACTTGTTTTCATTGTATAAAAAAGTTCACTTTTGTTTTGCTTTGCCCAGTGGAAAAATCCAGCTGTTACTTACTTGACAGAGGACACAGTTCCAGAGGTGATGGAGTCAGTTTTGGAGAAGCTGGACTTGAGGTACTCGGCGGTGCTGAAGCTGAGGTGTCCGCTCTGGTCCATGGTGAGTCCAGGGGCGATGGCCCCTGTGGCCCCTGCAGTGGGGACCCCCGGCGTGCCTGGGTTCCCTGGGACAGAAGCTAGGACGTTGGGCATGAGTGAGGCCTCGGAGTTTCCGGGCATCAGCTTCTGTATTGTTCTGATGTCGTATTTGGACGGGCGTCCCGATTTGACAGTCTTGAAAGCAATGGCTCCACCCATGTCGGGGTTTCCATCCCCGGGTTTGAACAGTTGAAGATACTTGACGTTCTCCAGATCGTACTTGGAGGGACGCTTGTAGGCATTACCGTTCTGCGGCTGCAGACTCTCGCCCCTCTTCAGTTTCTGGATAAAGAAGTCATATTTGGAGGATCGTGAGGCAATGTTGGACATGTGCAGTGCGGACGTGGGGGGCTGTGAGGCTCCTGCCTGGGGTCCCCCGCGGGACTTGTGGTCCAGACTGGAGGGGAAGATCTGCGCCTCTGCTCCTGGCAGACCGGAGCTCTGCAGCAGGGGGCTCTTGTCTTGGGCCATCTTTGTGTTGAGGTCATCTGGTTTGGGAGGGGAAACATGCAGGGGCCAGGGGGTTTCTCCGGCTTTCAGCTTACGGATGTACTCTTCATACTTGGAGAAGCGAGCGCGGCGGGAGGCCTCCTCGCTGCTGAGGGACGAGGGGTCTGAGGTAGACGCTTTGAGTTTCTCAAAGCTGATCTTCTTGGTCAGCTCATCCCTTACCTGCTGGTCATCGTAACCAAACATTCCCAGAAACTCATTCATGGTGTTGGCTGCATAGTCTTGCAGGGCTGAGGCCTCTCCTGGACAAAAGAGAAACTGACATTAGAATCGCTACAGTTTCATTTAATTTAAAACCTTCACTTTAAAGATTGCCCATTACATGAATAATTACACTAATTGATCAAAATAATGATAAACAACACATTGACTTGAGGTCACTCTATCAGTTTTATGAATGACTTTGTTTTGTCACTTTGACTGATGCCTGCTCAACAAATGTCACACCACTTAGCTTCTGTTTGTAATTTAAAGTTACAGATGAACTCATTAGGCAAAGTTGGTTTAACTCAATAAACATTTACGCAGCTAGATACAGAAAGTGGAACAAACCCAAATCCCCACAAATCTGCTGCTTTGAAAAGTGCACAATGACTCTGCACTCTTCCTGTTCTGCACCATGTGACATAGTGGCTCAATCTGCAACTAACCAAAATCTATAGGAACCTCCTCTGTACATTAGACAAGTCCACACAAGGAAGACTTCCTCAAGGACACAACTGGAGTGTGGTCGTCAATGTATAATTTAATTGCATTATGTTGAGATTAATTCTGGCCCATTAAGTCGCAGGTTATTAAGAGAAAAGACATTGAAATTTATGAATTAGTGTGTAAGATATGAAGAGTAAAAGATTTCAAAAATGTCTTTTAGTAAAGTAAAAATTGAAATAGTAATCGTAATTAATTCAAGGCACCATCACATAAGTTATTTTTTCACATTTTGCTTTATTGCTTTCCTCATCAGCAGAGTACACATAATCTGGCCAGAGGTAAACCCACCCACCGCCAGCGTAATTAATACACAAATATTTCTGCTCTTGTCTCAAATTTCTTGCTAAATCAGTCTCTCTGGCCCTGGCTTTTCACATCTCCAGCAAAGCGTGTAAAATAATCCCCAAATTTCCACTGGCCGTGTTGTGGAGGGTGGCTCCCGTGAGCGACAGATCAGTATGAAAGAGGAGAAGGTGGATCGAAAGGGCATGAAAAATGTAGGAGAAGTAGATGAGGGATTTGAGAGGAAATACCGCCATGTTTGCAGCCGATCGCTTGAGCAGATCTACGGTGTTTTCACATGTACACTAACCACAGGCTGACACACTGCCTCTGGCCTGCGTCCTAAGTGAGGGATCCAGTTCACTTCACACCATTGTATATGTCTCCATGATAACAAATAGAGGGGGGAGATGTGCATGTTTTTTATCATTGGGTAAAAAAAGTAAAAAAGAAATTTTCAAGAATTTAGGATTTAAATGGGCAAAACAGGTACCTGAAAAGTGCTGCAACTGTTACTACTATTGCTACTATCACTGAATTCTTTAAATTTATGCAGTTTGTATGTTGAGTTTAATAAGTTTATCGTATTGTCTTTCTACACATGTCAATCAAAAAAACAATACTTGATCATTGAGTTTTAAAAGTGTAAAGCAGAACTGAAAAAGGCAAAACATATACTGCTACTACAATAACTATACTTAAATGGTGGAACTACTACAACTACTACGACTACTACTACTACTACTACTACTACTACTACTACTACTACTACTACTACTACTACTACTACTACTACTACTACTGTAGAGGTAGTACTATCTGCTTTTAACTTAAGGACAAAAATAGAGTTCATCATTAAGAGATTTTCTGAAATAAATATTGGTATCAAATATTGTGTTACTTGCAACCATTGGTAACAGTCCAGTTTTTTTTTATTTTGAAACTAACAAACTTCCCCCATGAAATCAGATCTGCATGTATAAAATGTTTCTTCTAATATAGCTTTCTACAGATATGATGAATGTGTCGATAAATTTGCCACTCTGCTGGTATGTACTGTTACTGTATTTATAAGGCCATGTCAGGTCGAGCTGTATCGTATAGCCGGGTTGCAGATGGTATCACATCATTCTATTGGTCAATATAATTTAATACAGATGGATGGAAGTAAAAGTAATATTGTTAGATTTTTGTTGACAAATGTTGAACCTCAATATATCGGTGTCTAGCCACAAGAACTCACTGTATGGCAACACAAATCTGCATTTTAATAATATTAATTTTACCTGCCCCCAGCTGTATTAAATAATATCGGTCTACAGAATGCTGTGATGTCATCTGAAACCCACCAATAGTTCTTTAGTTGGGGCAAACATATCTAGGACATCAAAAACACCTATGCTTTATTAAAGAAGAATTATGTTTGAAAAATACAAGAATACAGCTCATTTGCCTGTGCATTTTTTAAGAGAAGCTATTCATTACTACTACAATTACAACCGTACTTACCATAATTCAACTCTAACCACTACTACAAGCTTCTTATACATTGATACCTATAGGAAAACTGCGTAGAGCTAGTAGAAGAAGAAGAAGAAGAAGAAGAAGAAGAAGAAGAAGAAGAAGAAGAAGAAGAAGAAGAAGAAAAAGAAGAAGAAGAAGAAGAAGAAGAAGAAGAAGAAGAAGAAGAAGAAGAAGAAGAAGAAGAAGAAGAAGAAGAAGTGACTTTATTGATCTCACACTGGAGAAATTCTTCTCTGCATTCTTCTCTGCATTTAACCCATCCTGTTATTAGGAGCAGTATATGCATTTATCTCACTCTTGAGTCCAATCATACAGTAAGAGCATAATTTTACAATAATACCAGAGATTATTTTTGATATCGAGAGCAGAGTGGTAATTCTGACACAAAAGGCCCAAGCGCTTTCTTTCATGCAAGAACAGATATAGCTATTCACATTCTATTTGCTGTGTGTAATTTTATCATGCTCTCCTCAAAATGAGCTCCAGTCTCATCAGTGTCATGCTATCACTGAAAGCCCAATGATTGGACGTGAAAGGATTATGACTGGGGCGACCACAGATAACCTTTACAAAACACTGCGTAAATGAGGTCTGTACTCAGCTCTTATCTGAGGTCCGTTAATAATGTCATGTGACTCCAGGTGGCAAAGTGTACAGAGGAGCACTAGAAGAGACTTCAGATTCAATTCAAACTAAATATGTTTAATAGCAATTATATGAATCTACATTTCACTGCTATGACTAATACGATTTTGCAGCCACCTTAAAAACATCTTTTGAAGTTATAGTATTTGAGGAAAATAAATGTAAAGGAAATGTATTACTGTTGAATTTTAGGAAATACTTCAGTTGAAATAGGTAATTTGTAAAAAGGTGTTGTATACACTAGTAGTTGTATGTAGAATCCCTCAGTTGTCCAGGTAGAATCCATGGCAAAAGGAGAAATTCAATTTGTCAACTGGACAATAGTTTATTTGGTCGAAAAACCAAATAAACTTTTGTCCAGTTGACAAATTGATTTCTCCTTGTAGATAATAGAGCTTCAGTTTGTGTTGTCACATTTCATACAATCCAATTTGCTTTGGGATAGAAAAAGGGAAAGGGATTTTCAATACTTTAAAGTAATTATTACAGCTACTTCAGCATTAAAGAGAAAAAAAATACTGTCTTGGCACACCAGTATGTAAAAAGTTATTCTCTCAATTATAAAGTTCCCTTGACTTGGCATTTGACTTCCTCAATTTCAGTGATATCAAATCCACACAGAAGTGGCTATTATCTGGACACCTCTTGACGCTGAAGTTTATACACTAAACAGACCAACCTTGTCTGCATTTGAGGCAATTAGAGGACATTTTCTGAGCTGGACATGATAACCAGGGACTTGATATGTGTGGCACTGACCAAACATGGCGGTCAGTGTGGCAGTCGGAGCACACAGCTCTGAGAGTCAGAGGTGTCACTGAGATAAGGGCCATGCTGGGAGCTATATATGGACTAATCTACAGGCACAGTGGATTCTGAAGGGTGACACTTTCAAGCACAATACACATGCTATGAGGAAGTTCATTTACTCATCACTGGGATTTTATAGGGTCTGTATATTATGGTGCGGATCATATCAGCCAGGTTTAAATTATACCAGACTGAAGAACTCAAAAGCAGTACAAAATAAGAGACAAATAACGTGGTGACCTAAGAAAGGAAATTATAAGAAATAATGACCAAAATCTGTGCTAGCTGAACGCTGCAAGATTAACTCTTCATGCTACACTAATTTCAACACTTTTTCAAAAGCTATTTGCGTTTATGTGGGCAAATGAGTATAAGTGTGTTTGTTTAAATGGACGCTGGTATCCTAATAGAGCTGCTTTGAATAAATGACATGATGTGCATGGGTTGGGCCTAATTTGACACACACTAAAGTGCACATCGCTGCCGTCGCTTCAAACTTCCACCCTGTTTGCTTAGTTAATTAACAGCCAGTAAATAGGGGGCTTTGAAAACTGCTCCAAATGAACAATAACCTTTCAGAGTGAACCCCGAATCGCAAATGGAAGTCGTGGTCAAGTCTGTTTGATCCACCACAATCTCTCACCGCTTGTTTTAATTCATTGTTTTTTTCCTCCCAATGACTAATGCGCCATCTAAATTATCTAGGAACAGTATTCTGGGGTTGGAGTTTGATAGGGGGATCCGCACGCTGCCGCCATGTGAGGAGTTAAATGTTTTGAAGGTCACACTTTCTCTCATTGATCTTGCGATGTTTGTTAATTACATTGTCACTGATGTTGTGCGAGATAATTAAGCCACTATGTTTATATGCATAATTGTGTGCACTCCGCATCAGCCTTTGAAAGACAGCGGTGAGAAGAGGAGAGGGAGGAAAAAAATGTTTTAATTGAGCGTCAAGGCAAAACATGGCAATATAGATGCCCTAGTTACAATCAACAAAGAAAAGAAAGCTTGTGATAGTCTTTAAACATTCACGCTAGTAGAGTAAGTAGAAAAAAAACACGGAAGACAATGCATATTTAGTGCTCATAAAATAAACACAAAATGACTAATTAAAACCACAAAGGCTGCTGCGACTGAAACCTTGTTTTCTCAGAAGCCCCTGCTCTCAATTCACATTTGTGTGTAGCCAAAAGTATACTAGAAATCAAAAAGATACGGTGTGAAAAAAGAAGTACATGCCTGCAGATGAAAGATCCAAAGGTGAGGTGAAACCATGCAAAACAAAACTAGTCTTTTATACCGCAACAACCTGTTCCACCTGCACAATGCTCTCTCCCTCCTCTGTTTGTCTCTTTATCTTTCATTATTGAGCGTGTTTTTACAGCGTTTTACAATTTATTTTTAACAGAGGTGCCTTGGTTGAACCTAAGAAAGAGATTCAAGGTCATGGGAGTGTAGAAATGCACTAAAAGTTTGTTTGCTGTAAATATATTGTGCTTTAATGTACTTCTTATCAGTTTGATAATGGTGAAATTATTACAATGGAAAATGCCATGATTAAATAAGGGGTTACAGTGATCACGAATGCAATTATTAAAGGATTTTTATAAAACATAGTCGAAAGTGCAGAGATAAGAGTATTTATTGAGATAGCAGGGTTGAAAAGTAACTATAGTGATTACTTTTGAGAAGGCATAAAATGTAGTTAAGGGGTAAAAGTGATAGTGGCTGTAGCTGTGGTAGTGGCAAAAGCACAGTATGTTATATATTTGCATTAGCACTATATACAGCAATATATAGATTTTAAGTATAATACTAAGTATAATAAATACTTTTCATGTATAATATTATTTTTCAAGTACGTTAATACATTTGTTATATTTTTCCTCCACAAATGAAAATGTTGCTGTTGGAGTGAATTTGTCAAAAGGTGCTTTCCTGAACCACTTGAACTCCTTGGTTGTGCATTGTAACAGAGGAGCTTGGAGCGGGGTCTAACTTAGAGCTTAGAGGAAAATCAAAGACGCAGTATGTAATCCGTGTGTAATATGAAGCTTAGCGTGGACCAGCCCTGCTCTGGCCCTCAGCAGCTGCCAGAGCACAGACAGGCATGTTGTACGTCTACTCCATTTATGCATTTGTTCATACGCCGTAGCCACACACAGACTAGTTCCCCTGTCCGCCTGTGTCTGTGCCGGCCTGTTCATAATGGAGCAGCGGGGAAGCTCTTTCCAATAATAGGCTCACTTAAGTATATGTCACCTGCTCTCCAGTCACTGGGCTGGGCTATTGAGTACAGCACTTGAACTGGACCATTACATGTTTTTACATTTTTACATGCTGCTGCTGCCAATTCGTCTGCACAAATAGCCGAAATCCAAAGCCTACAGGGCATTTCTCTGAAAGGTAGCATTTCACTGAGCTCCCAGAAATGTCACGGCACAGTTTATGCCGTAGGATTCTGTTACTGATGAAGCTACCAGGAGCTTAATGGGAGAATAGTATAAGTCTGTGTGACTGCCAATGTTAACAACTTTAAACATTTAAACTTCCGATGTAACTCCTCTTTCACTTTTACCAAATAGAAAGTAATGTTTTATTGAAATTTCATGTGGTCTTTTTTTACATGATTTTGTGACGTCAGTTTCCCTTCTGCTGACAGTCAGTGTCTTTAATGGGACATGACTCATTGATGTAGACACACTGACAGGTGTGACCAGAGCACTTACCTGGAGCGGAGAACTGTGGCCGGCTCTGGCCCTCACTCGGCATATAGGAGGTGTCTTTGGGGGGCCTGTCTTCTGTGCCTTTGTCATCATGGTAACTGTCGTCCTGAGAGCCCGCAAGTGGCTCTGCCTCCTCCGCATTGTCCTCGTCATCGCTGCAGCCTTTGGGCTGTACCATGTACACGCCCTCTGGAGGGCAGTCCTCGTCATTACTGACTCTGAGTGAGCTCTCCTCATCATCACAGTCGCCCAGGGGCTCCTCTCCGTACTCTCCATTCACCCACTTCTCGATGGCCTCGCGCCTCTTCTGGTCCTCCTCCAGGCTCTGGCTCAGGCTCAGGCTCTCGGGGAAGTTGGTCTCATTATCGTCATAGTGGGAACTGCCTCTCTCACTGTTCTCTGCTACACTCTGGTCTCCCTCGGCATTCTGGCGGCTCAGCTTGGCACAGATAGCATTGAGTTTTAGGCCACCTTTCCTTTTGGCGGCCATCTTGGGTTTTCCTGAGATCGGTTCAGTGCATAAACTCCTTTCAGCTGCAAGACACAAGAACATACAGGAAAGGGAAATAAGTTATAGATGAAACAATAATTTAACAATACACTTAACTGCTGAGGACATTGTACATATGTGCCTTTATCAAAACAATTTGAGCTGCACAATGGGGCTGCTGCCGCTGCTGCTATTCTTAACCTGTGCGAGCTCTTCACATCCACCCTGAGACACTACACTACATGTGTCTGTGGTCAGCCCAGTGGAAAACAAGCAGAACAAGCCACAGTGAGTTCAGACAGATAAGTATCAGACCCCCTACTGCACTAGAGCCCAACACAGCCACATAATCCTTCACACCACTGTAGGCCTCTGTCAGATGTTCTCTCTCACCTCAAGAGGCTCTGCTGCTGCCACAGAGACGGCTGCACACTGTCCCAACTGACACAAACTGTTTTTAGACCTTTTTAGTGCTGCTTTGAAAATGCCTGGCTGTTTTAGTAAAACACATGAAGCAATAAAAAGGCTATGTAAAAGAAAATGTATTATGAATGTTACATTAAACTAAACTGTACATAACAAATTGGTTTTATGGTGATTAAAGAAGTATGTGATTTTTTTAGGTCCGTAACATGTTCTCAATGGAGATTATATAGTTTTGTCTAGAATTTTCCACTTAAGAGCATAAAACTTGCCCTAAAAAATGCCTGTAATTGAGTAAATGAAAGTAGCAATAATATAAAGAATCAAGTGACGGCTCCTCCACCAGAAAAACAGTCTACATAGTGCACCTTATTAGTGCCAATTATTCTAAATCTATTTCTGGGAGGTCTCCCTTTGAATTCAGAGTTGAACCTGTTGCCCCGTGACATAAAGGTGTACAATAGGTACAGGGCTATAGGTACAAAATGTTAAAAATAATGCTTTACATAAGAAGACATAGAGCAGAGTCCCGGGACATTTTCCCCAGTGTGGCCTCTGTGTGAACAATAGGGCATGCTTTGGGACAGGAATGGGTGGCATTATTTCAACCCAAGTGGGGCTATCTTTATAACATGTCCTGTGATGAGGCACGAACAGCTGCTGGTGGCATTCCTCATCCAGGGCCTTCCTTTTTAGGGCAGAAAGTGCACTCTGTTACCTTTTACTTTGTATCCCCCCACTACCATGAAGGTCTTTCCATGCTCCAGACTACAAAGAGATGATTATCAAGTATAAATAACGGCGTAAAAACCAAAGAGAAGATAATTATGAGTAATATAGCATTGTGGTATTTAAAAGTAGGGCAGATTAGTTGAGTCATCTACTGTACACACTGTGAGTTTGAAAAAGTACAGCAGATATATAAAAGTTTAAGTATTGTTACTTTTAAAAACTCAAGAGAAATGTGACATCGAAATAACAATGTAAAGTCCAAAGAGCAGCAGAGAATTGTGCATAATATAGCAATGTGGTATTTAAAAGTAGAACAGATTAGTTGAGTCATATATTTCTGTACACAGAGTTTGTACAGCAAAAAGTTCCAAGTACAGTTACTTTTAAAACCTGAAATAATAACGTGATTTCAAACTTGGTACTCGCCTTTTTTATGGAGAGAAATGCGCAATATCAACATTAGCTAACTTCTATCTTAAAGACCCAATCGGCTTTCTCCGATAAACTCTCTCCTCTTCATTTGCCCCAATGCCATAAAGAGCCACGCACAATCATACGTGAGCCATTGCCAGCATTATGTAAATCGCACCAGTGTAACATAAAACCGCATTTTCATTTTCTTTTGCAAAGCTCAAAATCATTAGAGGATATATACAATTTGCTGATAGCCCCGTGCTATGACAATGTACCCAGCCCTACACACACATGCTTTCTCAGTTACACTATTTACTCTGCTGGCTTCCTGTATGAAACAATGAATGCAGGAGTTATGGCGTTTTGAGGAGGGCAGCACATTACTGTACAATTTAGTGCTAGACAATCACAGGCATGAGGTGAAAGGGTCAGCGTTTAGAAGACAGCAATTTTGGGGAAAGAAAAATCAGCTGGAAAAACTATTAGGAAGTGGAAGACATAAATTTTCACATTTTTTTTTTTTCCACAGGGAAGATTGAGGTCATTTGGGTGTTGCAGAGGAGGTCACTTTTTCTGTTTACAGCGTTCAGTATTTCATGCCTTAACTACCCATTTCCTTTGCATTGAAAAGTCCAGCTCCTTGTAGGAAATGACCCTTACATCGCTGTTTAGGGACTATTTACAGTGTTGAACAAAAGCCAAGTTTCAAGTATACCAGACAGCAGTATTGATGACAAAAGTAGACCACCACCACCAAGGCACTGGACTATTCTCACAATTTAGGAGTCCATTAAGCAACAGATTGTAAAGCGTGGTGATTTTCAAATTGCAAGGAAAATATTATGTAATATAATATAAAACTATACACAAAAATGGCCATTCTTTACTAATATTTTCAGTATCTTCACTCAGCCAACAGTATTCCATTGTTATTAAAGTACTCTTGCTATTATATTTGCAAAGAGTTGAACTTGGTGTTTTTCTACAGTTAACATGATCTTGACTTATTATTCCTATTGTTAAGGTGCAAGTCTGTTCCAACAAATTAAATATTGTTTGCCATCCCCACGGAGACCCACGCTTCAGTGGTTCATGGAAGCTGTCGAAAGTATTATTTATGCTAAGGGTTTCTGTCCACACGCTTTCCTTTTTACCATTGCTTACAACAGGCATTGCTATGGTAACACTAAGCTGTTTACCTCAAGTCATTTGTGTGCATGATAGCGTACAATGAGATAAAATCTATTGGGACCTACATGAAAGAACAACTTTCCCCAGAGGGACTGACTTCTTCCACCCCCCACCTCCAAACACAAACCTTTCCAGGAGTCCAGTAAGCAATCTCTGCCTTATTAATGAATATCAGAATGAAAAACAACAACTGTCACACGCACTGGACATTATTCACAGCCTGTTTTAGCTTGGTGTGCTAATTGTCAAAGGAGCAGACACCTCGGTAAGCAATACACGAGATGAAAAGTGTAAAAAAAAAAACAAAAAAAACTTTGAACTTGTACACAAGAGCTGAAACAAATGCCTTCTCCCTGCTTATGTTAGCTGTGACATTCGTTTTACTGGAGGGAAAGCAGGGCTGCACTATCCACTGCCATATAATGTCTGTATAAGGCCAAAACCTGCAAGAGAAGAGCAAAAAGTGAAGTTTGGACCACTGCAAGGTCTTTTTCAAGTTTGCTCCAAAAAAGACAAAGTTATTTTAGGATGCTGCTTCTTGTCAAGAGGAGATGACACCAATGCGATGTCTGGGCCAACACTTTTAATTACTAAAAAAGCTCCAATAGTAACAAAGTGCTATTACAAATTATACTTCTCATAGGATTAAAATGTTCTGTAACTACCACTATCATCACTGGTATATATTTTCATCACATATTTCGTGTTAATGTACTTCCGTGTTAATGTAATATAAAGCTCAAAGAGGCTCTCAAACAGTGCTGTATGCATCACACTGGTAGTACTCATTATTCCTCGTATAGGGCATATTAAAGGTCCCATGGCATGAAATTTTCACTTTCTGAGGTTTTTGAATGTTAATGTGAGCTCCCCTACCCTGTTTAGCCCCCCCCCCCCATGGCTAAAAGTTGCAAAATGTCTAAACGGAGCATTTGCGGTCCTTTTCTGCATTAGAAAAAAACACAGCTCAAACGGGCAATTCTCAACAAGGCACCTTATTGACGTCAGATCGCCCCCCCCCCCGGTGGCACGTCCGAGTGTTTTTAGGCTCGGAAGTCCTTTATCTGAGCCTCTGGACCTTTGAACAGCAGTGGTTTAATTTTATTTTCTGTGGAAATGTGTTTATTTTTCAATGGAATGCTTCTCATCTCTTCTCCGCGCAAAAACGCGGAAATGGATCAGAGCGGACAGCTGACAGCTGAGAGCGGAGAGTTTGGCCACGCCCCCACCCTCTACTATAGGCCATCTCTGTCCTCCTCATTTGCATTCAAGCATAATGGACTGTTCAGAGAGAGAAAAATTACTCTTTCTCATCTTATCTCTGTTTCTCATGCACTGAGTGTTGATTTTGAAGAAGGATTCATTTACAGTATTAGGGAACCATTAAGGAGCCATATAAAAGCATCAAGAAGTACCATGTCATTTACCTGGCCAGCCAAATGATATCTCTCTGTATTTCCTATACACCGCGATACCATTTGGACACTCTCCATCCACTCTCGCTCCTCCGGTTCCAAACCGACTCCGCGATTCTGATTCGTTCAAAGATGGTGACGTCAGTGCACCCGCCTTTGCCCGCAAAGTCACTCTTAGGCAGCGGAAGTTCCGCCTCAGTTTTGAATCAAGATGGCGCAATCTCTGATTGGTTCACTTAGCTGTCTGTCTACGCGCAACCGCAGCGCATTCTGTGGATCAAACGTTACCAGACTCACTCGCTGGTACAGCGATGAGTCATGGATTCTTCCAGGCAACCATGTCATGGGACCTTTAAGTTTCATAGTAGTTTTAGACCTATTCAGACCCATATCTGTTTTAGTATAGTTCCATATAGTTTTCTTGATATCTGAAAAGCCCAACACCCCATGTTTCACTTTTGTTTCACTGACTATATATTCCAGCATAAATATTGTGTCCAATCAAGTTTCATTTCAGGCCCTAATAACTCTGTTGGAAGTGCTTTATTTGTATGAACGTGTGAAGACTGCAATCAAAGTCAACAGTCCCAACTTTTTCTAATGTATGATTTAAGTTAAAGAGCCAGAGAAAAACTTAAAGACTCCCCGCAGTGTGAGCGATGTCGATATTTAGCCGTTTAAAGCTAATCAAACACAGGTACTGCGTCTTCTAAGATCCCTGCTGTGTTTTCGACATGACTGACACTGGGACAAGCCCCCTGCAATATCTGCTCTTAATTAAGCCAAACAGGGCTGCCTGGATTAGTAGACAGTATGTAAACCAGGGCTGGAGCAGCTCTAGTGAAATGTAAAAAGCCTAGTAAGAACTTTATGAACCTGGGGCAGATTAATCGGCGGCGCTAGAGCTCAGTGCAGAGAAAACTCTCAAGGGAGACATTTAGAGAAGTTACCGAGACACAACCTGAAATAATGTGGGAATATAATATGTTTTTATTAACAATAGATAGAATTTTTTAGAGATGGATAGCTGCAATACTCTATCCATAGGTTTCAGCTTCCTGTATGCAACATTTTGAGGACATTTTTGTATTCAAAATAGTCTGTTTATAATTGTTTGTCGCTAAGGAATGGTCCCGATTCATTCATTCATTCTGACTTCATGAATGCCACAATTAAGCCACAGCCACCAGAAGGCTAAAGACAATATTCATGGGTTTCAAGCTATGGCCTAACAGCCTGCTGTCGCCATAGCAATTACGTAATGTAAATAAAAATACTGTATCATTTAATTGGGAAAAAGATCTCACAAATCCTTCTTCAAATCAGAAAGCATTTTTGCCTGAGACCCATGAATAGTTTTACAAGTTTCTAGATTACCGTAAATACAATTTTTTTTCATAGACTGTGACATGCTCATTGCCATATTTAATAACAATTCAGCTAAACATATCTAAATACTTATGCAAACTTTACATTTCAAGAAATGTTTGTGTGTTTCCCATTAAGTTGCAGTGTATGCTATGAGGGCCCTGGAGAAGTCAAGCGAAAAGCCATTGATGGACACCCATGCTGTGAAATGCATCCCCTCTCAGCCCCTCGCAGACCCCGGCATATGGCCCCTCTCTCATTTTATTACACGAGAATAACAATAAGCAGGTCGCTCACCCCGCACTGAGATTTCGCCACCGTTTTCCACCAGTCTCTGCCTTCAATGCCGTTGAATTTCCATTTTTCCGCATGCATATTTAATTGAGTTTTGTCCCAGTGGTGCGGAAATGATTTGTTTTTTGCTCTCTGTTCACTTGACTCCTCTTCGGAGTCGCTAACCCTGATTAAGACGTTGCCGGTAATTTCCCAGCGCACACCTTTTTTTTTTTTTTTTTTTTGGGCGCATTAATGGTTCTGATCGTCTAATTAAAACTTCTCAGCTCGACTGCTGATCACCGCTCGTTGTGCCTCTGACCTGAAGTTTTAATTGCCGCATCACAAGCGATAATAATAATTTTGAGGTTCGGATGATTAAAAACAATGCCATTGCCAACTAGTTGATAGATGGGGGTTTTTGGGGGTGGGCACGGCGAGCTATAAAGACTAAAAAATGATCAATGCGTGTTCAAATCTCTCCTCATAAAAAAGTGCTTTGGAGTTTTAATGCAAATCCACTGACTGAACAGGTTTGGTGGGTCGGGGCAGAGGCGGCACCATAGAGGATACAGGGTTATGATAAAGCCACATAAAAGATGACGACAGGCCAATGCACTCGGCTTATTTTCATAAAAAGATAATGGCACGGCAGGGCTGCACAAAAGGCACATTGTTCCTAAAGAGAGTTAGTGGAAAAAGAGAGTCTAAAGTGGCTGCTGTGCGTAATAAAACATGATGCTGATGAGATATAGGAGAATAAGATACAAATTAGTGACTACACAAGTCAAGTACTTTGGAGCTTTGAAAACCGAGCTACAAAGTTGTACAGTTTATAGGAAATTGTTAATGACTTAGGACTAAAAAGAATACGATGACTGTTAAAGGTGCACTATGTGACTTTTCTGGTGGTGGGTCTGCTACCTGCTTGTTTCCATGGAGATGCCATTGCTTTGAGTGGATGTTCTGCATTGTGGCAACTATCTCCCTGGAGATATGCAGATGATACCACCAGGCCAAGTTACAGGTCTGATCTGTGTAGAGGTATCCTCAGTCACAGTAAGAATACATGCTGTTTAAGGTATTTTTGAGCAATAAACATCTGTAAATCAATAACTTCAAAATTGCAAACTCTACAAAAAAAAAGAAGTAAACTTTAAGTGACTTTAATTTAAAAAACATATCACAACTCTTTGCTTTAACCACTTTCGAAATTGAAAAATGTGGTCAGCTTCAAACTAGCAACACACTGAAGCATCAATACGATATGTGAGTGTTTGAAAAATAGATAAACTGGCTTGGATAGATTTGGTTTGGAAAATGCCACTAGCACCAACCTGTCACATTTGGTTCCATTTTAACAATCTGATTTGTAATGGCTTTTTAGGTTCCACTGCAGGATCAATGATTGAATGTGCCGCTGCTGTACATACTAACCACCCACCCAGCACCAGCACCCTGTCTTCCCCTGCACCAACAACCCTCTCCCTCACAAATCTATTTTATTATTAATCACTCAGCTGCACATCTGTCTGCTTGTTGCTTATTTTTTCTATCAATAAAGCACTTATAGCTTTTAGTCTCCAATGTGACCTTGCCTGGTGCTGACCCTGAAGAACCTGCTGCTTGGGCTATTTAACTATAGTTCCCTCCCTGTGTACTTTTAAGTCTATGGGTTTGTTATCAACACAGAGTTTCACCCAGTGCCACGCTTCTGCCACACAGCCCACGAGACAGGAAAAGGCAGACCCCCAAGCACACACGAGGCGGTGACCAAGACAATAGTTTGAGAAAAAACAATGTATATTTCAAAGTTAAGGCGGAAAGAGGAAAGACGTTGAACTCAGAGGAGCAATCAGGGCAGAATGTTCAAATCTAAGGACAAATACGCCCTCCGAGTTTCATCACAAACACCATAATTATGGTATTTTCCAGAAGCAAAATGGAGAGAAAAAACATGACATGAGTGACGAGAAGTGTTCTGACAGGCACGGGCCAAAACAGACAACTTTTATACTCAGTTTGCCGCTGAGAGGAGCTAGTTAAAAATGGAATGGAATCAAAATGTGAATCATCTGGTTGAATTAGGTTTACATTTTTCACTCTAGGCTTCAGTGTTAATCTTGCTGACTTGAATATCTTTACATAGTTTTCATCACTAAAACTAAATTAAAAAGTTAATTTATTTTTGCTAAAAATACTAATATTTCCATGGAAAAATTACAACTAATTAATTAAAAAGTGACGACTAGTACCATAATCTCAGTCTTTTTCGCGTGTCATAAAATGCTAAAAAATCTGGTTGTCTAAAACTGTTATGGATTTTTTTTTAAGTAGCATGAAAACTAAAATTAAACTAAAAAATAAATGGAATTATTACTAATAAAAAACAAAAAACACCACAGTACATTTTCAAAAATCTAGCAATCTGGTAATAATTTAGGTCTTTTTGAACTCACCAAAGTCAATGCTAAGCTAAATAAACCTAAATTAAACCATAACTGATGTAAAATAAATAAGCACTAATGTTATGTTCTTTAACTACCCCAAACAAGGCCTTTGAAGCCCTTTGGTTTGACGAGTGCAGTTTGATAAGGCGCATGTCACGGTAAATGAACAGGCGACCCCCATGTCCCTCCCTCGTGACTGTGGCAAGAGCAAGGCATTGTGGGTAGAGTGTACAGTGGAGTGAAGGGGATGCGGCGGTGCACCTCTCAAGGGCCCTTGAGCTAATATCTGTACAGATTAACTGCTTCAGTAGTAGTTTGGTCACGGGGATCTCTTTGCCTCTGTGGTGTGTTGGGAGGGGGAGTGTGTGTGTGTTTAGATCATAATAACAAAATGATTTTATGTAGCAAAATGAATAAAAGCAAACACTTATTTAGGTCATATTGTATTTTACTCTAATCTCTACTACTACTACTACTACTACTACTACTACTACTACTACTACTACTACTACTGCCACTAATAAAGACTACATTTCCAGTGTGTAAGGTACAGTGAATACATGACTGCTAACTATTTATACTCGTTGGACATTATGTCAAAATGAACTCAATGACCCAACAAGATTACTTTTCATAACCTGCGTGTGTAACTATGAACCAAAATGATGATAGAAATAAAGGACCTTTTCAAGCCAAGACTTAGGTTGACCATCTTTGCTCTTCTCTTAGGTTCACCATCACCCCACGTCATTAGCTTTGGGCCCATATTTAATTCACCAGGATCCGGCTAGACTGCTGAGTAAGTCGTCTTCATCCTCTTCCTCTCTCCCCCCTGCCCCCCTCCGTCTCACCACAGGACACCCTCATACACACAGCACCACTGCCAATCCTCTGGGGCAAACTCAGGCACATGCCGCCCCATTAGTTATCAATTAAGTCTGGAAATCTCCACCTGGCTTATACACACACAGAGATCGCCCTGGAACACACACGCCAAAGGGAGGATACCCTTTGGCATGTGTGTTTATGGCTAAAAATATGTAAATATAAAAATGAAGAATTGATTTTCACTGATGCAATGAAATCAATAGATGTATCAGCAACTGCATTTCCAAATCACTGATCAATATTTACGTATATCTAGATATAGGCCCCAGTGATCACCCACTGTTCCTGACCAGATACACCAGTATATTGAAGGACAGGTCCAAATGTAATGGACACGTTGTCCTTCAGGTACAGTAAAGTAAACCTTGATCTTACACATAGGTAGTCAGGTGGTTGTGCAGTTGTAATACCTAATAAAAATATAAAAAGTATCGTCACAATACTTAAATTTCAAATTTGGTGTTGATAACAAATAGGCTTGATATACAATGCCAATTTTGACAATTTGATTTTTTTTTTTTTTTTTTTCATTTTCAGCACTAAATTATAGTCATTTTTTAAAAATATTACCATGTGGTCTAGTTCAATATCATGCTAAAACTGTTTAGGAAAGTCACATTTTGTCTTATTTATATGTTTCTAGATTTGATATTTATATGTTTCTAGATTTGATATTAGTTGTAATATAAATTATGATTCCACAACTCTACTATGAAAATTGCTAATAAGTATTTTAATCTTCAGGAAGCTAAATCCAACAGTGTTTTGTGATGGCTGTGTCCACATGGGTGCCTCTTGTCCATGAGGTTAACCTTGATATCTGCCGCTGTCAGCTCAGATAATGTCCATCAGTGCCAAGCCCTCCCAGATAACCCTAATGTGAAGCCTAAAAAGCAAAGCTGTTTAGATCTTTAGACATGCTCCCCTTTCAGCACCATACCAATAGCATCAGGAGCAAATGAGCACTGGCATTTCTTTAATAAGACTCTTAAGGCTTTTTGACAGCATATACGGCACACTGACAAAGGCGTTTTCACGTACCACGGGGATGTGACCGGCAGATTCAAGTCCCTGTTATAAGTGCGAGGAGGGAAATAGGAAAAAGAAGTGGCGTTTTTTGCTCTAGCTCTTGGGAACTGCTTAATTGATTTCCAAGGTTACAGTGGTAAATTTGTTTCTCAGATACAGAAGGCCATGTAAAGTTAATGTTTTTTGAACCATTTCCTCAAACTTGAACCATACCAGATTTTACTACGACTGTCCAGGGGGCTGTTACAACAAAAACTGTTGGCTTTAGCATTTCCAACCACTTTCTGAGTACTGTAAAGATTATTTTTTATTTTTTTTCATATATTGGCCCTCATGCACTATGATCTACTTCAAAATATATCTGGTTAAAATGTTGCTGGGTGATATTACAGAAAAATATATCTTGTTTTGATTTTTTCAGTTTTTTTCTTTACATTGTCAAATACAACATTTAAAAAAAGGCTTTGAATATTGATTTCATAAACAATGATGACTATACTTCCATACATCTCATTTCAAATATTATTAACTGCCCAGCCCCATTTAAATGTGAGCTTAATACCAAATTTTACATTGTATTTTTTCAATATTATTTGGCATACTTTGTGCAAAAACTAAAATATATCTCTATTATATTCAAATGAGTATACAAGAGTCAGTAAAAACAAACAAACAAACAAAAAAAAATCCAAAATCCATGACCCCTTTTCCAAACGTGTTCCAAACCTGTTCTTCAGTTGCTCATGCTCTCCTTGAAAACAACTATCTAGCACATGACATTAAGCCCTAGAAAAGCATGTATTTCCAGACAGGATGCCTTTGCTGGCTACATCGATCCCTGGCTACCATTAAAACATTTTCTCTGCCTGACAGACTTTTCCTCTTTTGGACTTTAGATGTGCTACAGTGAATCACAGGTGCCCCGTTAAAATGTCAACCCAAGCCAGGCAGTGATACCGGACCCTAACTACCACATAACTGCAGACTTTTGCAAACGTTCAAAGCTGTCTTCTTCGAGCAGGATTAAAATGGAATCAAAACAGTTTCTTTGAAAGAGAAGGAAGTAATGGGGTCTGAGGAGTTCCTGTTTGTACATTTGCATTTTCAGACCCTCGGGCACAGGGTCTCTTGTCAGAACTTTGACTTTTCAGATGAAGTGATAATTGGGTTGTGATGGCTTTGTCTTTGTGGTTCACTGTGTAGAATACTTAATGGATCTTTAGTAGATGGTCTCTTTACAAGACAGAAGAAATAACGTGTTATTTCAAAATATTCAAGGTAAAGTGTGATTTAAAAAAATGAGAGTTTAAAAGTAGAACTATATGAATGTGCACAGCAAGAAAATATATTTTTAAAAGTATTTGAGTGTATGGTATCAATCACAGTGTGGGGACTAAAATCTGTTAAATCAGATCCCCATGAGGTAAATCCTTAATTATCAGATCAACCATGTTTAAATATGGGTTACTAAAATAGGATAAGGTTAGGCAAGTAGTGATTATGGCTAAGGTTTGGGTCAATGTAAGTCAATATAATGTCTCCAAAAAGCATAGGAAACTGCATGTGTCCATTTGTGTGTTTGGGTGATGTTCTTGGGCCTTCTGGCAGCAATGCACTGTGGGATACGCTCTCTGCAGCTCCAGTCTGACCAGTCACATTTAAGTGACTTGCAACCACCCCCCCACAACGGGTTTGAACACTCTATAAACTCACCTAGCTCAAACCAGCAGCACGCTGAAACTTCAGATAGACAGTTTCTCGGGTCTAAATGTGTTGTGACTAAATGTGATAAAAACAACACTCACAATAAAAAAAAAACAGAAATGTCTGTGAACCCATGAAACGAGCAGAACAGCTTTACAGGAAAAAAGCGCTCTATTTTGGGTAGCACTACTCAAAAGGAAGTGCTGCTGAGTTGACTCAAACAAATAAATTTGCTTTTGATAAAACCACACTGACTACTTTTGCATTCAACACCAAACCCACTTTGTTTCCTGCATTTTTATCTTCATGACTTGTCACATTTTCAGAAGCCGCTCAATAAACAAGTGTTCCCCTTTTACACAAACAGGCTTTCAAAACAGTCCCACAGTTTTGAAAGCCTGAATGTAATTTTGTTTGAAAAGTGACAGGTAAAAGGCAAAAGCTACACTGAAGTGAACACACACACTGCACTGACGGATTTGGGCTGCATCCAGCTGCCCGTTTTACATTTCTGCAACATTAATATTCCGCTTATTATTATTTTAAAGTGAAAACGGATACTCTGTTGAAGTGCAAATCTGATGAATTACGGGAGCAGATTGCTGCTATTAATTATTAAAACCTATTTTATAAATATTCAGCTCTGTCATGCATCTAATAATGAACGCTTTAGAGGAGGTTACTTCCCGTGCGCATCCTAATGTGTCAGAAATATCACTTTTAATCACGCTTCTGTCAGTGAGAGGCACACTGCAAAAGCGGCTGAAAAAATCCACCAAATCAAGGAAAGTGGTCTGGCTCATCACATCTCCTCAGACCCTGCTGTGTGTGTGATCAAACTTGTGTTGTGGCAGTGGCCCGTCTAAAGAGGAGCACAACATCCTGCGCAGCTTCATTTGAATAGAGAATAATGCATCAGGAGCTCTCTACCTTCTGGACACACCTAGTCCCAGCGCAACTGCCGCCATATGCTGCCGTGATACATATTCATAACACTTGTGCGTGTGTTGTGTATCGCGGTGCAATGAGCCTTAAATGAGCACCTTGCAACTTCAAATGAGACGGAGGGAGAAAAAAAAAGCTGGACCAAAAAGGAAGAAAGTTGATTGCGCTTTTTCGTAATGGGGAAATAATCTTGCACAGCTCATATCTGATCGTGAGTTGTTTGGTGATTTTAGGTGATGTAACCAACTGCAACTGTCACAGGACCATTACACTGCAAGACCCATCTTTTTATAGCCACCTTAGTGGAAAGTTTTAGTATGGGGAGCGGGGTTTTGTTCCACCTTCATTAGCAAAGAAATTTAGTCACAAAGTTGGAGGAAATGTATACATTAAAAGCTGCAACTTAATCTGACTTGTTACATTTTGCATATTTTAGATTACTGACTCTTTATGGGCTCTTCACATCGCAATCTAAAAGGCCCTAAAACTTGACTTTTCATATCTTCTCTTCTCTGCAAATATGACCTTTGTCAGTTAGTTAGACTTAGACAAATCTTACTGCTCCAAGGGAAATTATTACATTATTTATATAGTGGTTACTATATCATGTGTAGATCCAACAAGCCACTATTCGAGCCAGTTTCATGCCTGTAAGTGGGAGGGCATCTGACATAAAGCCTCATAAAACCTCAACACCATATTGATCACTTAATGCAAAGCAGAATGGAGGGACCTTATGAATATATTAGGTGATCACATGGACTGTTGGCAAAGAATACATTCTCCATAACCCATAACAGTTCATATGCAGGCGTTCAATGGAGAGTCTGTAGTGCTCTAAGATTAACACTGTCAGTAGCACAATGATACCCGGTCATTATCTGCACAGGGGCCTTTTTGCACACGGCACTGTCCTCTCTGCACTCTCCTCCGCCGTCGCTGCTCCGTGGAGGTAGTAATTATTAGAGCTAACATTTCGAGATCTAGCCTCATTTATGTTCCTCTCAGTTTTTGGTGATACAAGACGCACTAAGCATTTTGTAACACTTTGTAATACATGGAAACATAATCTCACAATTTCATGCTACTTTGAGAGTTAGAATTATAATTAACCCAAACAGGCAATTGATTTTTCTCTGTCTGGTTCAATGTTTTCTACATAAAATTGCAATCTCAGTTCATGACACCATATTTGCTTTTGTTGTTTCATTTTGATGCACCTATTTGGGATGCATAATGCCAACAGGTTATCCCCACGATGTAATCTCAACTCCCTGTGTTACCATAGTTTCCTCCAAGTAAACTTCACCAGAGTTATTATCTTGTGGTACCTGAAACATCTTGTCTATAACATCTAACAGCTATGTTCCAGCACAGTATATACTTTGTACTGTACATTGTTGATTTAATAGGCGGGGATCATCGCTGAGTTCCCTCATGGCATATCTTCATTACCAACAATGCTTCGACTCTTTAGCTTTCTTCTTCCTGTCCCACCGGACCTATGGCGTTATCAAAGGTGATAGCTTGCTCGGGCATATTTTCTCAAATGTCTTCTTCAACCCAGCCATTTCCCAAGCCGCTCCCGGGTAAACGTCACTCATAAAAACCAGAGAAGATTTGATGGTAAGATCAAAAAGCAAAAGAAAGGACAGAGGAGCATCGCGCAAAAGGGGGAAGGGAAGAGGAAAGGAAGCCCTCCTCCCAGAGATCATACTGGGGGTAATTCCTCGAAGCAAAGCCCTGTGTTTTCAGTCTCAAACGCAACAAAACGCCAGGATGCCACGCCACGGGACATCAAAATGGGCGATTTTGACTTCAGAGGGTCTTCAGATGCTTGGAGGAGTTGTCAGTGATAGACCATGGGGACCCAGAGTGGAGAACAGAAGGTGCTGGCAGCAGCATAACAACCAGTGAGGGAACAGTGCCAGAACAGCCTTCCCCAAAATGCCAATCGACACCACATCACTGAGGGCTTCCACAGTATTGTAACCAGCCCCACCTGAGTGCTTTTATCCACCATGAAACGGTTATTCTAGTACTGAAAGGGGCCCTATTGTGTTAACTGGATTTATTTTTGGAGCCCTTCACAATTATATAATGACATTTTCTTGTCAAAAACATGCCTGAGGTACCAATTTGTTTAGCTCACGCATGTTTGAGTAATCCAGTTGAGGCGCCAACCTTCTTAGGAACTGTAAATAAATGCTTAGGTTTTTCATATCTACATCGAATTGGTGAGGAAACTTTAAGAGCTTTTGACAGTTGAAATGATTATAGTTGTTGCTTACAGACTTCACAAGCTGTTTTGTGCTTTCAGATACTGGCTTGGATAGTAGATGCTAAATGAGGGTGACTTAAATTGTTTTAATAAAGTTAGCTTGCAGGGAAAAAGCGGGGCCCATAGACAGTATATATAAATATACAAATAGGAAGTATTCATGAGGGCGCTTCTGGCTCCTTCGACTTGTAATTTACTTTACATTTTGTCACTTCTCTCTGTAACTGCTGCTGTGAACCTAGTCATTTTGGTCTTAAAATATCCTATATTTCACTATTTTGTATGTAAATACATTTCTATTCTTAATATGGACCTGGCTCCAAATTCGCTCCTATAACTGCTAGCCTCCTGAGCTTCATTTGACTGGAGCTGAACGCTATGGGTGATATCAACCTCCCTTAGGTCACTTCTTTATACAGTCTATGGCGGTGATCCAAAAAAAGCAGTCACAAATTGTCTTTTTAAGCGATGCTAATTAAGAGTACAAAAGATAACATCTAAACTCTTGCATAGTACGAGCTCTTCAAAAGATTTGGCGATTCTACAAAAGGTACAATTTTTTATTTTATAGTCAAAGAGCATGAGGAGTTTGAACAGGTGCCATGTAATCCTCATTTTAGTCCTGAACTTCACAGAGGGAGATGCTTAAATCAAAGCGTGCAAACCTGAGCTATGTTGTGACACGCTGCAAGGGACATTTCCACTCGCGCTGATCTTTTTCATTCTTGGAGCATTAGGCTTCCTCTAAATAGCCCCAAGCAGATTAGCCTGGCTCATATTCAAATGCACATTTCTGCTAAAAGCCCACTCCACAAATGGGCCAAGAGGACAGAGCACAGGAGCTGGTACAGTAGTCACACAAGATCCTGTCATAAATTACCCCGAGTGGAGAGACTGAGCGAGAATGGCTAAAGGTAAAAGACAAACAAGTGTTGGCTCTGCTGTATGAGTTTAGCTAGCTTCGGAGTTAGTGTATGAGTTATGGGGAGCGGGGGGCCTGGGGACGGTGTATTTATGGGGGGACTGAGTGAGTGTTAAATCCCAGGTAAGAAATAAAGTTGTCCCTGAGCGAAGAGAGGAAACATTTTACTCAAAGAAGAAGTGCCTTGAAAAAAAATGAATGCCATACTTCTTGCTCGGGGAAAGCACTATCCCCCTAAAATTGCTTTATTCCTTCAAAATGCCATACATCACGTTCAAGTGGACTGAATCTCATATCTGAATGGAGTAGAAGGTTCTCGGGTGCATAATATCAACGGAGTTCAGGGGAGGAAGTGAGGATCTGATTCTTCTGAAATTGCATGTGGATTTGCAGAGGGATCTTTAGACCCAGGGAGGCTGTCAAAACACACAGGGCACTTGTTGCAGTTCAAGGGTTCATCTGAGAAACTTTTCCACTGTGGTAGGTTAGGGAAAGGATGTTGTTTTGGCATGAGAAAATATAACTGTAAATCTATCTTAGTTATATATTTTAAAGATGAGAAAATAAAGTTAAAGGTGCACTATTAACTTGTATGGTTGAAGGTCAACTACTTAAAGGAAAAGTAACATTTTTTTACAATTTGAGCCTTATTTCGGTAATAAAACAAGTTGTTTTACTCACCCATAGCACTTTGGTGTCATATGGAGCATAGCCTAGCGCGACTTATAGCCATAGCTCGGGGCATTCCCCGAGCATGTAATATGCCTTGTGCGGGCTCCAAATAACACAAACTTTAGCACTTTTCATATCATAGAAGCTTGATGTCTTTAGTCTACAATTTCGTTTGGTCAAAAGTGGCCTGTAATCCAAGATTTAGCCATAGTTTTGAGTAGATGAGTGTGCTCTCAGCTCCCGGGACCCAAACATGGAACGCAAAGCTGTAAACTATGGATAAATCTCTATGGATAAAACTATGGATAAAATTACAGGCCACTTTTGATTCAAATGAAATCGTAGAGTAAGACATCGAGCTTCTATGATTTGAAAAGTGCTAAAGTTTGTGTTATTTGGAGCCCGCACGGGGCATATTACATGCTCAGGGGATGCCCCGAGCTATGGCTATAAGTCGCGCTAGGCTAACGGCGTTAGCCTAACGCTAATCTAAAACATCTCCGGAAATGCTCCATATGACACCAAAGTGCTATGGGTGAGTAAAACAACTTGTTTTATTACCGAAATAAGGCTCAAATTGTAAAAAACGTTACTTTTCCTTTAACTGAATACTTTACTTTGACTGAAATGTTCCACACTACGGTATTTATTCATTACAGGTGTTTATTTATTGCTGAGAAAATATATTCAAACTCGCCATTCCACAGATATGAACTGTAAATGCATGTTCTCATCAATATGACTTTTTCTACCAAAAAAGTGACATAGTTACATTGATTTATTTAGTTGTACAAAAAAAGCTGTCTTGGGTTTGTCATATCACTTCGTACCACCAGATGGAGTTGTGAGTTGCCACTGAATTGGTCTCACCTGTACTATAACTTCACATTCTTATAGTAACAACTTTATGTGATTCATAAATACTATAATCTACTACTTAGATCAATAGTTCAATAGTTAGGTCAATACTTTCATTACACAGCACCCCTTACTGACTACTGAAGTAAATATTCCCCATTCAAACTCCACACAACTTTATTAAACTATGGCAAAGTTACAAAGCCGACTAAACAACAGTGGCAGTGAGCCAAGAGGAAAAGCCTTTGTGCGCGTCCAAGTCGGAGTCACTTTCCTTGGGCTCTGCAGTAGTAATAACAATTATTACTTAAAAAGGCTATATTTTTGCATTAACTTAAAAGGGCTATATCTTTTTTCTTTCCTCTCAGCCTGTGCGGCCTCACTTACCCTAAGTATCTTCATAAATCACCAGTTACTGTTAACATGTACTCCACAATTCAGTCATCAATCTCCTACCAGGTCAGAGTGAAAACACAGGGGGAAATGTCTGCTTAGTAAAATGTCTCTCTGGTGAATGCTGCAGCTCCCGCCACCCACCACTCACACACACGCGTGCACGCACACACACACACACACACACACACACATATATATATATATATATATATACAAGCATTCACTGAGTCTGTAGCGCAGTAGCAAGAACCAGTTAAATAACAAACACATGCGCCAGGCACACAGCAACCAGAGCGGTCCGCTGGGAGAGACAGGAGAGAGGAGCGGAGCAGTGTGCCAGATCGCCACGGTAACGCAAGCCAAATTCAATTCTGACTTCACCTTTCACTCGGGAAGCGGCTCCCATTTGTTAGAAAAACAAATAAACAATCAGCGTCAACTTAGGGCCAGCCAACTTCAGCAACACGCTTTTTCCTTAGACTCTTTCTATTTTGGTTAAGGCCTCAGGCAGAAAAATCACAGGCCTGAATCAAAGCAAAGCACACACAGGGCCTAGAGGTTTTTGGAAAATTCTGTTGAAATCATTGTATACAAATTGTTTACTGTTTACGGTAGAGTACGGGAAAGTCCCCACAGTGACAAATGGCTCCACTTGAACATCTGTATGTCCTAATCACAGAGCTCTGACTAATGTGGTTGCACACTTGAAAATTTAGGAGGAAAAATGTCTGAATCATGCCCGAATTTAAGTGGTAAATAACACATAATGTTTAAAATATATTAATTATGAAAAGTGTAAAATTGATAAAATAGATGCTGTATTTAGAATTACTGTTGAAGTTGTCAATCATAAATCTATTTAACAGTAAAGTTCAAAGGTCAAGAAAGATACACCTCAATATTGACAAACTAAGTCAAAGTAAGTAATTCTGTGGGTTTTTTATAACTGAATAAAAAATATATATTATTATACCAAAAAACTGAAGTCATCTAAATATATGCATACAAAACTTGCTAATAATAAAACACCCCAGACACAACAGCTGTTGCATTCTTTTCTCAAATTGAATCATTATCAAAGTCAAACATATAATGAAAGTCCCAAGCCGGAGCTGCAAAGTCAACAGCTAAACTTTTTCTTTTTTTTTAACTGGAATGGAGCACTCCTCTAAAAGTAATCAAACGCCGCGCTCACATCCGCCTTTCTGAATAAACAGCAAAACTCCTGTCTTTTCACGTATGCTGCACCTGCCGCATTTCGTCACTGCCAGACACCTCCCCCTCAACCGTCAGGCAACTGCAACTAGTAGCACCCACCTTCCCCCCTCCCTCCCCCCTCACACACACTCTCTCTCCCCCCTCTGTGCGATAGTGAGGGAGGGAGGAGGGAGAGAGAGAGAGAGAGAGAGCCTTACCTGGCAGCCGACCGCCCTTGGTGCTCCCCTCCTGCCCTGGATGAATTCTCTCCACAAAGCAAGGCATTTTCTCCCCAACTGCCTCCTCTGCCTGTCCCCTGTCCTATCCTTCCTTTCTCACCGTCTATCTCTCCTCCCTCCTACCTCCTCCCTCCTTATCTTTCTCTCTCTCTCCCTCTGCCCTCCCCTCGTACCCTTTATGTATAATTTTTTTTTTTTGTTCATCCCACTCTCCGTGCAGATGTCGCGGCGGGCTGGTGAGAGAGTTTACCCACTTTACCGGCAGGGGTCCTTGATCGCCCTTCCTCCACCCCTCGTGAGGTCTCACACAGATGCTTACAGGCGCACATGGGCCCGGGACGACAGCCACTTAACCAGACCCTACTGTCACAGCTGTGTTACACACTAGTCCCTAATATAATGTATGCAAGATATTACATGACTGTTTCTTGTGACAGAATAGAACAATATTTACACTGATAGTATTCATATTAACAGAGCTATTGTGCCATTAGAAAATACAATTTCAGGTAGATATAAAACAACTGTTTCCTACTGAAATAATATATAAAAAATAGAGATGAAATATATTTTATAATTAATTGATGAGTAATCAAAGGTAAATTAAGAGCGTTATTTAGTGTTACAAAGTGGTATGTTATATATATATTAATTTTTCCTACTATTATTTGGAGTTTTATTAATACTATTTTATGTCATTTTTGTTTCTTTGTATTGCTATGTGCAAGTATTTGCGCTTGTCAGTCAATACATTTTTAGTCTTTTTTAGATTGGCACAATTTGCATGTTATTTGATACATATACTTTTTGAGCCAAATCTTTTTGACAATATCCTATTTCTTAAACAGCATGGAGCCCTCCCCTCCTCTCTCCTTCTCCCAAGCCCAATTCAGCTGCACTATCCTGTGCGGGTCCTGGCTGGTGGTCCGTGTAGTGAAACCTGGAGTCCATAGGGACTGACTTACAGAGTCAGACCTGCCAAACTAACACACTTTTACCTCTGCATATTACCTGCCTCTCCTCATGCTCTTTGTACTTGATGTTCAACACAGAAAAAGCAGTTGTCTGTTCATCTACTCATATTTCAGCTTCCTTTTTTTCTATAAAAAAAAACTTTGCAGTGTTCATTGACACTGGCATGTGAGATTTGAAGACTCCCAGCTAGAGTACAGTGGGGAATTTCTAGTTTCTGTCCTACTTGTGGAGCACATTTCACATTGCACTATCGATACAAGGTAATATTAGCTACCCTTCTCAAGAATGTCAAATGTTTTTGTGTTTCTCTCCCTTGGGCTAAAGATGTATAAAGTTAGAAGCTATAAGTATCACTTGTGTGCAACAGCTGAATACAGTATGTGTTGAAACTTTACCAGGCATAAAGTAGTTATTTAACATGAAAAGATCTTGCTTAGAGCCTATCCTATCATGGCTTCTCTATATTAAAATATTGCTAACCATAATTATCAGGGCTTTGTATTGAGAGAGTGTTTTTCCAGTAATAACTCCCACGAACAGGATAAGGGTACAGTCGACTGGAGCTGATATCCTGGACGTGCAGCGGGTGCCATTTGAAGAGAGGGTGGATCGCGTTTATTTGAGTTAAACAAAGCCTTATAATGACACAAAAATAGTTATGACAAACTCCCAACGCCCAAACCACACCACTGCCTACAAATGGTTGACAAAGAGAGGGCAATAAAGAAAATAGGATGTAAGTAAACCAGACACGGATGTAGGATCAGCCAGTAGAAAGTGAGAACTAGTGATATGCCAATAAAGAGATTTGACTTTCAGTGTTTACATGACTGACTTATATTATATTTAATATTCTATATACTGAACTGACAGATGCCCTTCTGTATAATGCCCTGTTAAATGTACCCAGGAGGACAGGCAAAAAGAAATGATATTACTGATATTAAAATCTTTGTGTGTTGTGATTTTTTTTTTTTTTTACTTTTGTATTTATTTATTTTCTTGTAAAATTGGATAACTTTCTAGTGTTGAATTAGATTTAGTAAAATGTCTTAAAAAAGTGCTGTAATTTGAATTCCTCATTTCCAAAACTTCCTTGACTCCAAAACTGAAGCTCACTTATAGTAAAGGAATTGTTTCCCAAAAAGAACAATTCATTCAATCATTATTCCCTGGCTGTGCTGCCCCTGTATTCACTGTGGGAGCAGCGGTACAAGGACAAGTAAAACATACCTTAAATAGACTACAAATGAAGTCACTTAACACCCCCGCTCCCCTCATCACCCTGCGCTCTGTCTGTCTTCAACAAGAAAACTCCTGTGCTCTTCTGTCTCCCTCTCCTCTGCTTCAGAGCTGTTGTCTTTTGCTTTTAAACAAGCGGCGCTGCTGTGACAGAAGCGGTGAACGCGCGCTTTCCCCTTAAATGGTGCCTTTTGACAACTGATCTGTAAATACAGCCGGATCCACCACCGCCCCCCCTGCATCCCCCCAAAACCCCTGCCATGCTTAAAACTTAGACACACCACAACACGCAATTACAGTGAGACGCCAAATGCATGAAGTGTGTAGTAAGAGCTCTACAATCAGATTTATTAGACGTTATGTATTTTATAAGCTTTCTAGACATGGTTTTATGGAACTGAAAAGATAACTCTTAAATTGTGTGTCAGTAACATTTGATTACAATTTAGACCTACACTTGTTTGGCATGGTGTAAAGTCAGATGTATAACTTGTTCACAGGCTTGTGGCTGTGTCGAATATTACACTGAATGATTGAATTGAATAGGGTGTTGTGACTGGGCGCTGAAAGCTGGGCCTGAAAAGGGTCACTATTGGCCCCGTTGTGAAAGAGGACGGGATGGACACAGAGGACATGGAGGTGTCTCTGTGACCCCTCCCTCCCCCAGCGCCCTCTGCATTAACAGCAGCCTACACATTTAGCCCTCTACCCCTCCCAACTTCCCCAACTCCATTCCCCCTGCCTCTATAAAAACACAAATATGCCATAACTCAGGCAGCGCTGCCACACTGCCTCCATCTTGCCCTGTACCGGGAGGGGGAGGCCTCTCAGGAAGGTCACCAACAAATGGTTTTCCGATTCACTGCCCCTGAAATAATTTTGTGTATTAAAACCTGAATCTGCACTTTCTGGCCTGAAAGCTTTTCTAATTATTGCAGTGTCCTTGGGACAGACACAGATCCTTCACACGCTTTGGAGCAGCTCTACAGCCACAAACACTGCCCTCCCTCAGCCCTCAGCCATATCCCTCTATCTCTCCTCTGCGCTTTACTACGCCCCCTCCCCAATCTGTTTTCAAAGCGTGTCTGTCCTTTATTAAATTGTTTTCTTTTCCACATTATCAGTTGCCATGGAGACCTCATCTCTCGGATTATTTGAATTTCATTATATCTATTGATTTGGGAGCATTTCATCTTTTTTATTGTTTTTCTGTCAATTTTCGAAACGAATAACCATCTAATTTGCGTCAGCGCTGATTACGTTCGTCCCTCAATAGAGGTCGGCAGCTGCGCCGGGGAAACAAATCAATGGAAAAACATCATAAAACTCACAAGTACAATCAACCAGGATATGGGTGACATTCCGCGGTTGCTGAAACGAAGTCATCAAAAAATATATACTTTTTTTCTGCGCCTCTGCCTGTGAGGGGGGAGCAGTGAGGAGGACACATGTGTCTGGACAGATATATGACTATATTTCTATACATAATATACTAAGGTGCATTTCCATACTGATAACAGCCCCTCCCTTCACGGCCAGAGCAAAAAAAATGCTTACTGTATCTAAATAATTTATGCAATTTTAGCGTTTATATATAAATTTTTTAATAAGCTGCTTGGAGCAAAGTGGCCATTAACAAAACACACAGCTGTCCAATGGGCTAAGCCCAGCAGATCAATTGCGCGTTTTTATGACATGATAAAATGCTTTTAAAGCAATTTACACAAATATGGAAAAAATGACTTCATGGGCTTCATTTATTCATAAGGATATGTATTAGAAAAAAGTCTTACAAAGCCAGACAGCAGAGATGGTCCTGGTCCTAACTGGAACGGACTTGCTGCCCTCTCCACAAGGACATAAAGTTTCATTACTGATGCACGCAGTCAAAGGCAATTTAGCAAACACAGTGTGCAAAGCAAAACATCAGCATATTGCCAGTGTTCCTGTATTAGCCAGACCCGCATGTTGTTTTCCAATTTTGATTTATTCTTAAGGGGCAGGTTGTGTCCTCCCCCTGCCACTGTCACCCTGACCCACAGCTAAAGGGGGCACCCTGAGGTGCTGGACGTGAATGGGACCCAAATGTGCTCCACTGGTACACACCTTACAGTGACGTAGGGCTTTGAGAAAACACAAGAGAAATATTTGAGTGGATGTGATCATTTAGCATGGCACAGGCCCACATTATGCACAGTATGGATGGGGGCAGAAGGGCCATTTGGAGCTAATCTTGTTCCATAGCCTCCTCCCTCACGGGCTGACAGTTGCCTATGTGCTCTGTAGTGGCTCTCACAGGCCCATGTTTGCTACACATGTCAACATTTGACAAAGCATTACTTTTCCTCAAACAATATTCTGCTGCTCAGTCTGAAACCAGCATGCTAACAAATGAGCCTTTTATGTTTATTTGTGAGAGGGAGTGTTGAGGGGCTCTCATGTACAAAGCCTCAGACTGGGAGAGAAAAGGCGTTTGTGCAGAAACAGAAGAGTCACGATTCTCCTGCTGATTGCCATGGCTGTCTGACTTGTACACTGCGGCCCTCCCTCTGCATCATGCCACTGGATAAACACTATTTTATGCACTGACTAGATGAACGGCCAGACAGTAATTATAGTCTTCCTCACAGGGCCCACAACACTGTACGCTCCTTTTCGCTCACACTCTCTGCAGGCTGTCAATTCTGCATACACAGAAATATTAGTGACACCAGTGAGATGCCCAGTGCCTGCCATGTGTTCATAATGAGGATTGTGGCCATGTTATCACGGCCACTACAGCATCAACGAACAGGGCTTTGTTAAGAAACTTTTGGATTTTTATTTTCGCTACGCTAGCAGTTTGAGCTTCCCTCTGTCTCCATGTAACAGAAATAACATGCTTGGGTTCCAATCTAAACATTCTCACACTGCCGGATACAGGGTGCTGATGTGTTGAACTACCTATTTGAAAGTTAATTTGAGAAACTGTTGCAGAGACAATATTGTAAATATAAAAACTCAATAAAAGAGAAAGATAGACATGAGAAATTTTAGTAACAATTAAAATCATGTCAAAATGTTGCTCATGCTATACTGAAAGACAACGGTATAAGCCTATATTGACCACAAACTTCACTGCATGTAAAACCCTTTCTATGTCCTCATATTTAAAATTTAAGTCTACACATTGTCCTATATACTGAGATAGAATGCAAACACAAATATTTTCTTTTAATTAAACCTGCCTCCTGGCTGTGTACCCTCCTCCAATATTCCAGCCGTACCCTCACCGCCCCTCACCCGCACCAGGCACATTATATGAAAATTCACATCTCTGAACAAATTTTGAAGCATTACTACTTTCATTGTGTCATGGGCCATAGATTACCATAGACTTTGCTGTGACTGGCTGCTAATGTGTTGGAGGTTAGTTGTCAATGGAGAGGCAGGGGAACACCAGCAGGGAAGCTTGCCCAGTGTGGTGATTGCCCCCTGAGGGACTGTTAACCCGCGGAACACCCCTCTGTATGCATCCAGCTATTACTCCCCCACCCCCTTAGTCACTGTGTCCCAGCCTGGCAGCACTGTCTCTGGCACTGACTGCTCAGAGGAGGGGATGGGGCGCTACATGACAGCAATGTGCAATATAGAGTTGGGCTGCACGATTATAACAGTCATTTTAATTGTGATTGAGATTAATCTTTTCAAATCAAGATTTTGTTCATAGTGATATTTTGTGATAAGGGAAGACCATGAAAATAATGTAAAAATAATTTCGTGAACATGTTTGTAAAGGTCTAAACTACAGCGTCAGAAGTTGTTTTCCATAAAATAATAATAATATAATTGTGATATTGTTCAGCCCTATAGAAGTGGTGTTTAACAGAAATCTTGATCGTGATTGCTTGAAAAATGTAACAAAGTGTATAGAATTTTGAATCTAACAGACAATTTTTGTTTGGTAAGTACAAATAATAAATTTGGTTGGTTGGGGGTCCACAGGAAGTCAGAAAACAGTGGCTTAGTGCATTATCCTGGCCTGCTCACTTCTCCCTGTACCCATATTCCTCCACCACATTCACCGCCCTATTCTGTGTGTTTCTATATCTTAATGTAGCTTTCAAAGGAATTCTAATAGAGGTCAATAATTATGCTCTTTAAATTATTCAGTCCTGTGTAATTGTGGTTCTTAAAGCCTCGGACAGTGCGCTTTACTGCTTAAGGCAAAGGCCGGACCGGATGAACTATGAGAGCTGTATATTCACTTATGGAAAAGATAGAAAAGATTATGACGTAACATATCTTTTACTTAATGCAAAACTAATGCAAAACTTCATAAAATATTGTGCTCAGAAGTTGTACAGTGTTTTACTAGTCTTCTAAATTGCTAAAACATAACCCCAAAAGTTGTTTATCATCGCTGTAAAGAAAATATCCTGTAAAAATAAATTGCGAATATAATTAACATTTTTCATGACAAATCTTTCCTCATTTTTCCTCTTACACTGTCCTCAAACCCACCTCTCAAAGTGAATGTTTGCCTTATAATTCTCCTTATATTTATTGGTGTCTTTACTGCTGTGTGTGCTGTATTTCAGACCAGCATAGCAGATAGAGGGCACTGAAATAATTAGGCGACTTCTGCAACATCCTGAATGCCAAGGACAGGTGGATTAAAGTATTAAAACAATCGCATTTCAGTCTTGAAATAGGCCTGCGCACGACTCAGCACCAGGCACATCCGTTCAAGTTCAGCTGCCAGCCCCATAACGCCATAGGGAGAGAGAAAGGGAGGGAGGAAGAGAGGGAGGGAGGGAGAGAAAGAGAGGGCAAAAAAATCTTAAATCCCATTAGCTGCGTACATGCATCTCAGTAGACCTGTAGAAACGTGAGCATTATCCCTTAAAGCTCTCACATGATCGCAACATTATCAAACCGCACACTAGAGGTAAGATCTTAAGCCCAAGCCCGAGCCCAACCCGACCCGACCCGGCCTAAAATGTCAATCATTGCTTCGGGTCGGGTCGGGCTCGGGCTTCTCTCTCGCTGACTTTTTAAAAATAAATATATGTTTATAAAAATGTATACTAAAACGATGTGTGGATACTAAACTAAGGAATACTTGTTTTAAAATAAATAATATGGATAAAACAGAGAAGGTGCTGTAATGTAATTGCTATTTAACTACTAAACAGGAGCCGCAGAGCCAGAGCATGCTCTGCGCACGTGAACGCCGCCCTCTTAATAATCTTCCCCTCCGCAAGACCCCTCCTCCTCCCGAGTCCTCACAAATAAAATATGAAATTTCGGGTTTGCTTCGGGCTCGGGCCTGCAAATCAGGTTAATTGGTCGGGCTCGGGCCGGGTCGGGCTTTAATACCCGCGGGCCGGGTCGGGTCGGGCTGGATTTTTTAGGCCCGATCTTACCTCTACCGCACACAAGCGTTGACTCAAATCTCACACTTAGGGGGCGCTAACTGGGGCTGGTATCAGAGTTATACGTTAAAAAGTATGGAGACAAGAGAGCGACGGATATTTGGTAAACGTGAACATAGGTCTGTCATGAGGATTACTATACTGACTTAATGTTAAATATTTGAAAGCTGGAACAATATTTCTGGGGTCATTCTGGTTTTTCTGGGGTCGTCTTTGCGTTACTGGGAAATTTGTTGTTATATTTTTAATGTGTGATGAGATTTTAACGGTAAAACGGTAAAAAAAATATATTTCTATGACTCATTACAGATGCAGACTAACTACTATAGTGTGTCATTCTGCTGTTAATTTATTAACAATAACAATATTGTAGATTTAGAATCGTTTTTGAGGCTTAAATCTGCTCTTGGGTTAGTGTATCAGGGGCATAAATTAGTTTCAGTATTAATGTTTATCTACCATATTTACTTCAGCAATATATCACACTTAAAAATTGTTATAGTGACAAGCTTAGGTGAACAAGAACTCCAAATCTATAATTAAGTACAGCATGTATTATCTAAAAGTTTATACCACCATGCTTAAGAATCTATTTCAAAATATCACATAATTTTCCACATATTCTGTGTAAAATGTGGTTCCCAATCAGGTTGATTTTGTAATCCTTTTGGAAAAATAAAATGGAAATGTTAGACAAATTGCTAAAGGATTGCTCTCTTGGTAAAAATGTGTTAAATTGAGTGAAATTGCGGTAAAATCTCTATTACTCAGCTCATTTCTGTCAGGGGGATTTCATTTAATAAACCACTTTCAAACCTTTTTTCATTCACTCGTATCTCTCCAGCTCTAGTGCTCCACCAGGCGCACAAAAGACTATTAAAAAGGTAAAAACGCGTCATACTTGAACCTGACAAAGAAGATCTGTGCTCTGAATTACAAGGCTTTAGCACTGTCTTTAATATATTTTTGTGTTTACTGTCAACAGGTAGAACACCCTCTTTTGAGTCTATTGACCATGATTAAGGTGAGCGCTTTGATGAAATGTAAGCCTCTTAGGCCACCTCCACCATCTGGACCTCTATATTACAGAGTGGGAGGAAAGATGAACCAGAAATAAGTGCTTGGGTTATGGTATAGTGGGCAAAGACATCACCAGTCGCTACAGTGTAAAACTCCACAACATTATTGAACTTTAATTTGAGTGTCAACTCTAATTTTAAGTTAATACTATCACTTTGCTTATCTAAGTAAAATAGCCATGAAATGTCTCAGCATGTTAACAAAAAGAGTAATGAATGTCTGTAGTACTTTTACAATTACTATTAAATCTATGCATCAATTTCTACATAGCAGTTTGTTGAGATGTTTTGTCTCTGTCTTGGGAAATTTTGGTAGACATTTATGACAGTAACAAAAAGAACAGAAGATATATTTAAATAGTGTGGCTACTTTTGTACTTTTGAAATTTAAAAAAAGCTAATTCAGAGTCTATAATGTGTGTGTGTGTTTTTTTGTTTGTTTTTTACTGTGTTGAGCCCTTCATTCTCTCTCAGTAAAGTCAGTCTTAACCCGCTCTGACAGCTGACAGCTCTGCACCAATTGGGGTCAGTTAAAGGAAAAGTAGCTCAAGTTTTTTTTTTTTTTTTTTTTTGCAGAGGCTTTGGAGATGTTCACTGCCCAATGTGGCTTCAAAGGGGATTACAGGCACTGGCCCATCTGCTGCAGAAGAACCGTCCCTTTAATGTGGCAGCCTGTATGTCTCTGTGAGGGTCTATCTGTGTGTGTGTGTGTGTGTGTGTGTGTGTGTGCGTGCGTGTGTGTGTGTGTGTGTGTGTGTGTGTGTGTGTGTGTGCGCGTGCGTGCGTGCGTGTGTGTGTGTGTGTGTGTGTGTGTGCGCGCGCGCGTGCGTGCGTGCACTATTGGGGGACATAGAGAGACACAGGAGCCCGCACTCATGTCCGCTCTGCACTTTGAACTCAAAGGGCAGCAAAGGCCTGCTGTAGGTCAACAAAGGCTAAATCAGACAGGGGGTGCAGTGTTGATGTTATATTGTTCACTAACAAAATTTAACAAAAGAAATAACAAAACATTGGCTTTAAAATTAAAAAGAAGTATAGTGATAAAATATGCAGTTATATTTCTAAATGTTTTAGATTAAGTCATTAAAGAATGTATTTGGGCCTGCATTCAAATCTCTCTTGTAAAGTGTCTGAATGTCATCAAATCAAATACTAGTAAAAGGTGTCTGTACTCACAGGTCTAAGTAAATATAACAGAGAAGGTGTGTGTATGTTTCTGATGAGGCAGAGCCCTCTCCTGTTGTGTTGTGCAGAGTGGGACCGTGCTCCTCTTCACCCCTCTAAACCTCTCTAATTTATTTGGGGTCCTGCTCGTGGCCTCCGCCTGGGAGTGTTTTCTCCTCAATACTCTGCTACCTTTTAGCGCAGCACCAGAGTGCTTGACCTACTGCCGACACGTATTTTCAGCTCTCTAATTGTCGTTTAATCACATATCAACCTGTCACTTAAAGACCTGAGTTTTTTTTAGAGGGGGGGACATTTGCATATGTTGTAAAACTAATTTCTATCCAAACCTTCAGTGACAGTGAACACAGACAGGCGAGCGGGTGCGCCATCTCTGTCTTTCACACCCGTGAAGACTCAAGATGCCTGGATCTCACCTTAACAGACAAAAACACACATAGACTGATGTTCTCGATTCAGGTGCTTTTATCACATTTGTTAACAGTGTGTGGTGACACGTAACGTGTTAGAATAGGGACACTGATTCAGGGTGCAGCTACTCAAGCAAGTCAAAGTGGAGGTAACAGCCAACGTATAGTGTTATAAAGGAATCAATTAGAGTTAATAATGTAGCACTCTTCAAATGCTACATTCATTTGTTCACACTTAGATAAAGCTCCTGCAGAATCAGTGTGCTGCCTTAGCCTGGCAGATACACTACATTTACATTATCGCCCTTATACATCGAGCAGCCATGTTCCACCTGAGTGGAGGCGCAGTGAGGGGGGTGACAACCAGCTTTTTTTGGGCACAAGAATGTCTGTCCTCAGGAGATCCAGGCCCCTAATTACAGATGGGAAAGAAAGCTCTTTGTTCCACCTTTTATTACATTAATTGATAAAATGGAGCCTGGGTGCAGCGCCTATGGGGGTAGGTGGGGGGTGGGGGTGGGGGGGCAGACGGGGGTCCTCTGGGCAGATGAAGCTGGTGCAGATTCTGTAGCTGAGGTCCTGTTTTCACAGGGCTAATCCTGTTAGGGCCCATGGCAGAGCGGCTGCTCCGTGAGCACAGGGCAGGAGGAGAGAGTCTGGCCCGGCCGTAATTAAGTGTATCATCAGGGGGTGCACACAGCTCCAGCAACACACTGACAGAAGGGCTTTAGGGGAAGTGGCACCAGCCCTGCATGGGACACCCTGTGGACCTTTAATATGGGCCCCATCCTGCTAAAGCCATATACATGTCGCAGGACATTAGCACAGCCACATTATGACTAGTTATTAGTTTAGCACAAATGATAATGCTCAGGTGGGTGATAGCTCTACACTTCCACAATGTGCCATAAGTTTTGAATTAAAGTCAGAAAAAAGGGAAATATCTAAAAATCTATGTGCACAGCATTGGACAATCTTATTTGTCAGCGGTTAAGTAGCTGTAACAGGCTTTGTCATGGCTGTAATCTGCTTGTGCTGGCTGGTACCTGCAGAGGGAGAGCTAAGAGGAGCGGCCGCAGCCAAACACTCAGAATATGTTACTGAGGCAATTAAGCATGTTAGTGTGTGTGCGTGCTCCAGTGTCAGAGGTGCTAAGCTGGGCCAAACAGCCTCATTCAAATGTCCATCTTAAAACCACCCAAGTCTCCACATGCAGTCACATGCCTGCCATTGTCAAAAGTATTTTCCACAGAGCTGAGGAGAGAGACCTGTCACACGTGCGTGCATACACACTCGCGCTGCTGTCAGGTAAATTAGATCTGAAAGCTGACAATTTCTGACCATATTTCCTTGATTATTTCGAACAAATGCACACCAGCCGCTCTAAGGAGATTAAAGTGACATAAAAGTCCCGCGTGGGAGGAGGGAGGGCAGAGAATCCAGGTCACCCCCATTTGTCCCCCTGCCTGACAGCAGCTATATCGCTATCCAATCCAATAAAAGCCCCCCCTCCTTTGGCTTTAATTAATTTTACAGCTAGCTTGCTTAATTACTTTCAATCAAAATCCTCTTGCCATCACAAAATTAGAAATGGTTCAACTCCATTAGTCTAAATTCTTCATTTACATACACAAAGACTGTCAGCTCTTGCTAAGCAAACGGCCTCCTGCTTGATGAGATTGTTTTTTTCCACACAGTCTATCACTCTCTCACTTACACACACACATCCCAGCGCTGTGGTAATTTTTTATAAAGGAGAAAAGTAGCATCAAATTATTTGATCCCCTTACTTAAGACGTTCTGTGCCTAATCAGGCCCAGGTAAGATGCACTGCACACCATCCAAACTAACGCAAACTTGAAGAGTTATCAAAACAATTACTCAAAGCACAATCCGGTGGAAAAGCACACTGCTTGACCTCCAATGGACCCATATAAACACCATACAAAAGGATGAACCAAACCAGTGAAAGTGTGAACATGTACATAAGGCTAACTGCTCCTTCCTCAGGATTACCCATTATTTCCTCAGCAACAGACAAGCTGCAGACTGTGGCCTGTAAATCTGCCCCTCAGTGTGTCTGTGCAGAGTCTACACTAGCAGCAGCAGCAGGGGCTTCACTAGCAGCAGCAGAGTCTACACTAGCAGCAGCAGCAGAGGCTTCACTAGCAGCAGCAGAGGCTTCACTAGCAGCAGCAGCAGCAGCAGAGTCTGCATTAGCAGCAGCAGTAACAGAGTCTGAGGCCTTGTGGCCTGTACTCACACATCACTTGTACTTGGCACACAGGCTCCTCTCCATCACAGCCACTGCCTAAGGCCGACACATCATCAAGAATTAAGGACATGTAGATAGGGTTTGTGCAGTGCGCAAACTGAAAGCACTACTGCCATAATTAGGTCTGGAGATGAGTGAAACTAGTGAAACGTACTCACTCCAGCCGAGCAATAACGCTCAACATATCAGACTGACAAGTTCACTGGGGACACTCCAGAGTCGCACTCAATATTAAGCTCTTACATTTATGCATATTCTTCTGTTTGTAAAAAAAACCTTTTTACACAGAATGCCCAGTCCTCTGCAGTGCTCACACTGCTCTAGCCAGTCTGCATTAACACTGTTAATTATACAAATCCATCATTCTTGGGCCAAATGAAGACTGCCTCTTTAATTCAATTTAATGGGTTAATTTCTACCTCGTGCTGGCTTTAGCCCCAGCTGCCCGCCCACCAGCCCCCTTCAGTGTCTCTGTCCCTCAGTGACTGCCCTGGTCCCCTGTGTGCTATATGTGCTCTGTGTGCTCTGGGTGCTCTGGCACCAGCACTCACAGTGACTGCTGTGACTGGGCTGCGCTGCTCAGCTGGTGGTGAGCAATTGCGGGTCCTCTTCTCTCTCCTTGTCTCTCCCTCTGCCTCTCTCCCTCTGTCCCTCTCCCTCTGTCTCTCTCCCTCTGTCTCTCTCCCTCTGTCCCTCTCCCTCTGTCTCTCTCCCTCTGTCTTTCTCCCTCTGTCTCCCTCTGTCTCTCTCCCTCTGTCTTTCTCCCTCTGTCTCCCTCTGGCTCTCTCCCTCTCCCTCTGTCCCTCTCCCTCTGTCTCTGTCCCTCTGTCTCTGTCCCTCTCCCTCTGTCTCTGTCCCTCTGTCTCTCTCCCTCTGTCCCTCTCCCTCTGTCTCTCTCCCTCTGTCTGTCTCCCTTTGTCTCTCTCCCTCTGTCTCTGTCCCTCTGTCTCTCTCCCTCTGTCTGTCTCCCTCTGTCTCTCTCCCTCTGTCTCTCTCCCTCTGTCTCTCTCCCTCTGTCTGTCTCCCTCTGTCTCTCTCCCTCTGTCTCTCTCCCTCTGTCTATCTCCCTCTGTCTCTCTCCCTCTGTCTCCCTCCCTCTGTCTCTTTCACCCTCTCTCACGCACACTCGGAGTAGCAGCTCTGCTCACTAGGGCGCAGCTAATCCTGTCACTTCGGGCCACGTTGGCTGGGCAGAGGCCTTTAGCGGTGTTCCCACCCCCTTCTACTTCCGCCCCCCTCTACCTCTGCGCACCTCCACACTCCGCACTGCCTCCTCTCACCAAAGGGCGCGTTGCTGTGTTCATTTCACAAGGTCACGGGTGGGTGAGTGGCGGGACAGCTGACGAAACCAGGCGCACATGAGCTTATCTTATGGATAAAATGTACAACAAATAAAGAAGGGCAATACCAAGGATGTCACAGAATGTACTCAGTACCTCAAGCGGTCAACTTTGAGTGGACTTTAAAATACTGTCAGTATTATTAGATTGTTATGCATCACATTCTTGATGGCATGCCAAGGTGTTTCATGACAGAAATATCAACAGAAAAGAGAGGAGAGTTTGTTTTAAGCACTTTCATCGCTCTTGGTGTAAAAATGAAGTTTCCTTCAAGTTTTCTACCATTTTGCAGTAGTTTGAACAATTTACAAAAGAAGTGAATTGTATTTTCGAATAACAAACTATACTGAAAATTCCCCTTCACAAACTCCAACAATATTGCTCTGTTACAAAGTACCAAAGTTAATAAACAGCCAGAATTTATGGTGTGAAAATGGTTTATCATGCTGTGAATTCTTAATACCCATAAACTTTTATTGGTGTGTTTTGTTGGCGATGATATAAACTTTATTTATTACAAGAAACTGAGCCTTTCTCTGCATTACTATCAACCCCAATGAGTTCACACTAAAAGCTGTGTGTTAATTTTGGGCAAGCACTGTAAGACAGAAGTGAAAGCCAAACCATGTCACTGATGATGTTTATAAAATATACAGGTGTCATCGCTCCTTGTCTCGTCTCTTCATAGTGGTATCAGTATCAAAACAGATTTTCCAACAGACTGACTGGCTCAGGAAACTGGACACTGTTGCCCTTTAATCGGACTTTCTATCTATAAAAGTGCAGCTATATCAAGCCCGACTTAGAGTTCACTTTTTATATGCCTTCTAAGATTTTCCTTACAGAGAAGTTTCCATGTCAAAGTCTATAAAGGAGTTTGTTTCTATGGCTTCAGATAAGATTACAAACTTATTCCCAAATGCTTCAAAATAGTCAGGTGATTTCCAAAACAAATGAAATGGTGACCAAATTTAGACTTAAAAATAACGAGGCTGGTGTCAAATAAGGCATAATTATAAAAGCGTATATGAAGTAAAAATTAAAAAAATATATATACAAATATATCAATAGAAAATGGCAAAGTTGAAATAGTGACATGACAAAAGGTTATCTATTTACAATTTTAGAAACAAAAATCTTAAAATGTGAACAAAAAAGTTCACATTAAGGATTTGACAAAAGTATTAGTGTGATACAATTACCAAACCACTCCATTGTGTTAGTGCATTATCCACTTACTCAATATGTGGTGTTATTTGTCCCCATTTCCACAGCCCCAGCACTATACACAGACATTTTCCCAGCCTTGTGTTATTTGGGAAGTTTGAAATGGTTTTAATGTTTGTTGTAGGATGATGTCAGCACAATGGGGGTAGGAGCCTCTTAAATCCACCACATTCACCCAAAACGCGCAGAGGGGGTAATCGCCAGTGACGTCTACAAAAACACTCATTATATTTGCCCATGGCCTGGCTGGAGCTGTTAGAACTCATCAGCGTTATTTCTCTGGGAAAGAGCGAAAAACAGGGTCTACTTATTGAATACTGAGCAAGGGCCCGGTTAAAGAGACAGGATGTGGGGACTGCAGCAAAAAATTCAAAGAGTGAAAGAGAGAAGAGTGAGCAGAAGACGGAAGAAAAAAATAAAGAATTATTAGTTGTCACAAACATTGAGATTTCACAATAATTTTAATTCAAAATTATTTAGGCAACTAATAGATGTAATTTACTATTACCATTTATTAATCTTTATTATTTTATATATATACACATATATATATTGATGTGTGAGCTACTGTGCATTTCCCTTGTAGATCAATACAGACAGTTTCTAGCAATAATTATAGTATAGCACTGTATGGAAAGAATTTTAGGTTAGTAAGTCCTGGGCTTCAGTTTCCTGTTGTAAGTGGCACAATTTTGACCATTAAAAAAATAGAATATTTTGTTAATGCTATGGCAAGAGTCCCACATATGTATCACTCTGAAACTGACCGATTCACTAAATATGAATTACTTCTGTTTCTATTTCAACATGCATACTGAAATGAAGTAATGGAAAACTTTTGTAACATAGTTGTATCTTTTCTAAATTGAGAAGGACAGGGCAGGGAGCTATTGGGTGTCAATTCAATATTCATTTTGTTTGCACCCGATACTAATTACATAAAACCCACACAACTTTTAATTGCTTTTCACTGACATCTCACTACACTTGTAAGTATAGATCCTGTACCTATAATTCTGCCATCTTGTTAACTCGTCTATGGCGCGTGAAAAGCCTGGAGCTGACAAGGCAGCCGCTCTGATACGCCATGGATCAGCCTGAGCCGTTCTCATAGCTTCATTTATTTGAAATCCGGGCCTATTTACACAGCGCACACTGGCAGGCCTTGTCAGTTCCAACTAGCGCACAGATATTTAAAAGTATTAATGTAGAAGAGCAGCAGCAGCCCTAGTCCCTGTGACACAATCTGTCGCAGTGTGAAGCCAAAAGATGGGGGTGCCACTGAGCCCTTTCAAAGGTCTATCCACTGTACTGGCAGGGCTCTACAGGGGTTTTATTAACTGGCTAATGGCACACGGAGGAGACTATTTTGGAGAGGTCTTCTTATTGTTTCTTTAAATTCTGGAAAGTTTGGGGCAAATAGTTATATTTTTGTTTTGTTTTTTACTATAAACAACACAATTAGCAATGAGTTTCAATGTAACACTACTTCTTTTGGAGACAAATATATTGTTTAACTTGATGTTTTAGAAAGAAATCAACCAACCCAGTCCTTGTAATCTTTTGAAGAATGTAATTTTTAACACTAAACACTAATTCGAAATCGTTCATGAAATGATAAATTTTTTCTTTTTCAGTATTTGAGTATATCTAGTTTCATTGCTAGTTTTGGTATAGATTAGTATTTGTTTTTTGATAATTCTGCCAACCCTATCCTAACTTGGAGCTCTTTGTGCGCCCATTGCTGTACCATGGCTGGGGGTGTGTCTCTGAGCACACAGGGGCAGGGGCCGGTCCTGATATGAAACCAGACTATCGGCCTCTGGACAGCCTCTCCTCATGGATCAGCTCAGGCCACGTTGACCCGCCCCGTTATTAAAGAGGCTAATCTGTTCAACATGTCAATGCTAGCACTTTTAGCAGCGATTAATAAAAGAAGACCCCGAGAGTGCTGTGTGTGCGTTTCCACTGCCCCGGGTTGTTTTCCTCATTTCATTTGTATTTTTAGTGTTTTTGCCGTTTGCTTATTCTACGGTCCTCCTTTCCGGCTGTTAGCATAAATACTGTAAATTATTAACTTTGCTAAAATAATTATAATCAGCGTTGGATCCTCACCTCTGTAGCAGCTTTTTTCTTTCTTTCTTTTTTTGCCAGTGGCGTTGAATGTACTTCATTGTGGGTATTAAAGCAAATGCAACTTTAAATTTTATAGATATGGGAACGGCACGCGTGAGATGCTTGACTTTGCTACCGTTTATGCCACGCTTAAAAAGGTACCAATGGGTTTCTTCACAGGCTGATAGTAATAGGACGGCCCCCCTAACAGACTTGTTTTCTAAGTGCCCGGTACTGTGTCTTAATTTGTAATCTAGTCAAACCAATTGTCCGCCAGCTAAAAAGGTCATATAGACAATAGACTACACAGGCCGAGCCCGAGTGTTTGCAGCTTTTTAACCAAAGATGTAATTAAGACACCTTCATCTCCAGGGGTTGAGAAGGTCATCCACACCAGTCCGCTGCTACTGAGAAGTTAGAAGAATTGTGGAAAAAAAATTGTCAAGGTAGTTAAATGCCAAAGAAAGCATGACTGTTTCAAAGCTTTGTGATTGTAATATGTAGAGATTGTAGACAAAGAAAGATTGTTGGCTGAAAAAATATTGCAGTGCAAAGGAACACGGCAGAAGCTGGGAAAGGGGGGCTCAAAGGAGGTGATTTATCTGGGCTTGATTGCGTGTTAATCGAGGTTACGTGTATTAAGTGGAATCTAATTGGAACAGACACTGGCAGTCTGACAGATCGACATGATGCAGATGGATTGGGGGGAGGAGGCGGTGGGGGTGCTGGGCGAGTGTGATACTGAGAGGGGTAGAACCAGCACCGAACCAGTGTATCAATAAAAAGAAAAAAGAAAAAAAAGAAAAAATGTTGGAGCGATGTGATCAATGGTATGTTAATGGTATGCAGGGGTTTACATAAAAGATCAATGCATTGTCTATTTTGGAAGTTCTTGTAATATTTGAAATATTATGTTTTCTATGCACCATCCAAACTACAAATACATAGAGCTAAAGCTGAGTTAGCAAAAAAAAAACAAAAACAGGGAGTATTTCATGTATTGTGTGTTTCTATAGTGGAATATATGATTACCATTACTATTTCACTGCTGTATCTTCCATTGCACATTTTTGATGCACACTGCACACTTTGGAAATCTGTATATAGGTATTTATTTATTATGTTGCACTGTTTTAAGATTTTAGATCTTAGACTAGTTTAACCTTAGATCTCTGTCTTAGATAGTTTTTTTGTTGTGTTTTGTCTTCATATTGTATCTTGTACACTGTCTTTTTGCACTACCTGGCCAGAGAGAAACGAAATTTCGATTCACTGTATGTTGAACACATATGGCAGAATTGACAATAAAGCTGACTTTGATCTTTGATTTTCAAGTATCAACTTTATTTGTCCTTTAAAAACAGTATTCATTTCATGTCATCATTCATTCCTCTTATCACTACACACCAAACTTACCCACTTGTATGAGTAAAGCCACCTTTACCTTAACTACCTTTGTTACACTGCGTCGTAATTATGTAGATTTCCATAGGGTTCGCAAAAACGAGTCACCTTTAGTGAAATTTTAAAAGACCTTCTATTTCATTTGGAAGCAAGGAGTTTTTAGAGTGCAAACATTAAAGAAAAATCAGCAGACCTTTTCAGTAAATGACGGGTAAAAAGACAGGCTGCAGTGGCGAAGGCGTCACGTGCTGGTTATGATTGGCGCCTGATGAGACATGTAAGCAGGTCTCGGGGAGGACACACACGGCTGGCATCGTGAGTGACTGTGCTCGGGACTTCACAGACTCTGCCCTCCCCCTCTCCTTTTCCCGTGAACATTCATTTCACCTTTATTAGAAAACGGTTGGAAAAAGAACAACTTTTAGAAAAAAGTATAACGGGAGCAAATGACAGCTGGAGGAATATTTACCACCTCAATGCTAAAGCACAAGCAACTGTTCCAGCTTCTTGACTGACCCCCTGACAGGCGACAACTGTTTTGAAGGCCCGCTCTGCTCCACTCCTCCTCCTCTTCTCTCTCCTCTTTCTCTCTACCCCCAAATCTGCGGTATTTAAGCGACCCCTTCAAATGTTAGCAGTGTAATAAAGCATAAAGGATAGCCACCTGTTAAGGCCAAGCAACTGTTACAAGTCATAACTGATTTCCCACACAAGCTGTTCGACAAATAAGGGAAAATATAGTCATGAGTACAGCGAAAGGGGAGCTAAACAATGCTGACATATATTGCATTGGATTGGTCAGTGTGTGGCTATTCTGGGCAAAGTATGAGTGACAAGCGCCCAAGAGGAAGAGACATGGCCGTGTTGGTGTCTAAAAGGCTAATTTTGCTCATTAAAAGTATATCCGATAATTTTTAAAGTATTAAAATCAAAATGAATGCGTTTGTGGGTTGATTTTTTTACACCGCTAAGCTCGTCAACACAAAATGCCCAAATTGTTCTCGACATGATCCTGTCATTGCAGCAGAGGCTTCAGTCAGGAGTTGATTTGATCTATTTTGACTGTTACACTAATGGCATTAATAAAGGCAGAAAGACTATTTTCAAAGACTGGATTTTCATCTTTTATTTAACTTGTCATTTTATACTGACACTGTCCCTGTTTGCATGGTTTGAAGCAGGGTTTTCAGCTGGTAGGACTGGTCTCACTGAGGAACCCATTTGTAGCCCTAATCATTGTACCATACACTTCATAAGCTGTATTTTTCTACTAACTTTAATCCAATCATGTTAAACCTTTGTGGTAGGGCATCTGGTATAACCTCAAATCTAAATGCAAATGACAGAGATGACATTTTAGATGAAAGGGAGATTTTGAGCGCCAAATGTGTTATGTTTCACTATTTTAATTACAACTATATTTGGGTTTCAAAAAAGCTCACAAACTATTTTAACATCCCAGCAGCCCACTTTAGTGTCCTTGTCCAAATCACTGGCTTTGAAATACGAGTCCAACCTATTTTAGGTTCCTGTAAAATGTCATTTTCCCCCTATATTATAAGACACGTGAACCTCTTGCATGTGCTGATACATTTTTAGAAGACAGGCCAGTGAAAAGTACTACATAACCACAGTCGTATGTGTTTTACAGTAGTAGTGTATTTCCTGTTTATTTGGCCTGCCTCCTCTTCAGTCTCTAACATTGAGGGGAATGACACAGTGTGATCAAGGACATGAATTGCTCATTGATTTTTAGGGGCCTGGCTTAACTATCCATTCATATTGATCTGGAGCTTTGCTGGGTGTGCGAGTTATGGCACTTTTAATGTATCATGTGTATGTGTACTCATCACCTACCGCGTTGCCATTCATAATGTTGGGACTGGCCAAACGCATGCACGACAAAATCTGTTTATGTTTAAAAACATCATCTTCATTTTGTTATATACCCTTTGAGCGTGCAGTTTCCATCTGTGCAAACTTGATGAGTCAAAAATGTTAGTAAGTTGCTTTTTTGGCCACAAACAGTCATTGTGAAAACATTGTATAATGCATAAAAATGCTAAGCAAATTTTGTGCAAAGATGTGTGAATGTTATAAGCAACAAGTTAACTGAACAAAAGCAACGTTTCCTAAAAAAAACATTGTTGCCCCTATCTTTCTATAGATGTTTTGCTGCCATAAGAAAGTATAGATTCTATAATAAATTATATTATAATATTCCTATGATATATAGCAGCACAAACTAATGTAATACCTGATATTTTCTTTGTTATGTATTGACAATAAAAAGTGAATTTAGAAGAATTGTGGTTGCAGGTCGCCATCAAAACAAATTAACTATTCATATTGACTATTAATAATCCATGCTTTTGATGATGCAAGAGACAAAGTCAGGGCAATGTGATCCAGCGTGCGCTCCGCAGTCATCTGTCAGGTACAAAGTCATTAAAATAGGGTCTCGTCTTCCTGCGCTCAGCTTGGGTTTCACCGAGGTATAAGGATACATTTCTATTCTTCAGCAAAAGCCTCTCATATCAGATCATCTCCACTCTCAAAGACCCTTTCCTCTTTTTTTTTAATCTTATTCTTTCAATTCCAAATTTACCCACTAAATGCTTTTGGCTGTAGCGCTCATCTGTTTGAAATACCTTTTGTTGGCTGCATAAAAAGCACACTTTACTCCATCCTTTAAAAAAACAAGTCAGCTTAATTAATGTTTTACAAGTGCTGCTGTATTCTCAGTGAAAAAAAGGCTCTATCAAAGGAGGCAGGTTCAGATTACTAATTGAAATTCTGAATTTCTAAGCCAACTTCTCGTCTCCCAGCTCCCTGTGTGCACGCTATAATAAAGCCAGGCATTTTGTAGTCGACACAAATGACATCAAATCATCTAAAGTATTACGGCTTTGTCTTTTTTTCCCCCTCTTTTTTCTTTTCCTTTTTTGCCTAGATTCTCATGTTCCCTGAGTGGGTTCACAAGACAGCTTAATAAAGCAGTAAACGTGTGCTTGACCTCCGCTGGGGACCACAGGCTCGAGGCGGAGCGGATTCTGCTGCCATGATCCAAAGTATTTTTTACCAAAGAATAGAGAGGAAAAGAGACAGTGAACAAAAGAGGGAGTCCACAGCCAAAACTGAAGCCACTTATCTCCAGGGCTGACACTGATAGAGCTCATGCTAAAACCCAGTGGAGATGAATGAATAGAGCAATGTGGGGAGGTTAAAAATATCAATGGATGAGCAGAACTGACACAAAAAAGGGAATTTGGGGAACAGTTATTTGAAAAAAGCACTCACATGGTTAGAGGTAGGGAGATGAATGCACTGTAATGATTGTGGTACAATCCTATAGCAAGTACTTATAAGGATACATTTCTAATTAAATATTAAGAGCTGTACCAAATTACAGTTAAGTCAATATGTTATTTGTGTAAAATGATGTGTTAGAAAACAGTACTAGCTATACCTTTATTAGCCTTAACTAAAGACTAAGGACTAAGATTTAATTCTGAAGGTTAGCCGATAGGGTATTCATTCTTAAGAAATTATCTGTTCATGGTTTTGAGGTGTAATGGCACAATTTTAGTGATAGAAAGAGTCAGTAAAGGTAAATAGTTATAAATATATACATATATAACCTCAGATAAGATGTTTACCGTTTTGAGTTTGTGAGTAAAAAGTGTATTTTCCCAACAGCCTCTGTTTGAAGTCTGGGTTTTTGGCTTGTGAAAGTGCAGCATGACTTGACACTTGTGAGCAAATGTGAGTCAAAAGTATACTTGTGCAAACACCTGTTCATAAAAAAACATTTTCATTTCTCTCTGATTGTTTATCTGGCAAAGTAGCTGCAGCAGGCAATTACATAAATTACTGAGTTTAAAAAAATGTCAGCCATGATAACCTTTGCTCTGTGTTAATGATTACACTGTGGAAAAAAGGTTCTCTCTTTCATATTTACCAAACTGACTCCTTTAGGTGCCCTATTATTTTATTGGCCTGTTTAACAAGCATTACAACTTTTGCCTCCTTCTTCCCAAGGTCGAGGTGTGTTTACGTACAGGGCTTTTCAGGTCAGTTCCATTGTATTTGCATCAAATAATTTTTGATAAGGGGATGTAAAAGCACTATAAAACTAACATCGTAAATGGGAGAGGTGAAGCTAGAATAAGGACAAAAGATCAGCAGGACATTTCTTATCAAACTTTTTTCTCTTTGCCATACTGTATTCTAAGGGTTCTCAGAACTGTAAAAGACATGGAGATGAAAACTGAAATCACATTTTTTTAATGAGAATGGTTAAGCTGCTTAAAGTATTTGGCCCATATGACTTGATAGTTGTTGCACCCACTTCCAAGAGGTAACTATTTTTCATGTAACTGAGCATTTCTAAAATTAACCACAAATATTGGGTACTCAGTCTTTCCACATATGCCATCTCCCCTCATGGTTTTCTCACGCACCAGGTTCATTACACTGGTTTCCAATGTGGCCACAGCCCCAGCTCTTGTTTCATAGAAAAGTGCCTCCTCTCTTATCTTCCTACCTCTATAATCACTTAACAAAGACTTGGGCATTTGTACAAATTAAAACATAAATAATGCATAAATGCTTTCCAGTTTTGAGCTATAGTGCCCCTGGATTGGGATGAAATACACCACACTGTTTTGGATCCCACACGAAAACTACTGAAACTCCGCTTTTACAAGCTACTTTTTGGGCTCTGTGGTGAACTTTGCGATCCGGAGATAAAATGGATGAACCTAAAAGTTGTTTTAATGCAAGAAGCGGTTGAGTATTTGCGGTGCATCAGTGCAAAGAGGCAACACCCTGGAGTGGCGCAGCGTGGTGGATTTTCATAAACAACATCACCCACATTTATGATCTGTGGTCGTCGTGGCAACGCAATGTCTTATCCCATGAGTCCCTGTCCTTACATGGCTAAATCCAACTTGACTACCCTCTTATTTTCTCATTTTGATATGGTTGGCTTTCAATATATGAGAACATCGCACTTTAAAGTACTTTTGAAAGGGTGGGGAACTTATCATGGGAACTTTGTGACACCTCAGAACCGAATTGAGAGCTACTGTAATTTGGAAAGGACATGAAAACTCATAAACTTGGTGCCGAATTGGCTCTTCCTGTTGCATACTGAGACTAGAGTAGACGGATCCACAAGCAATAAATAACGTATATATATATATATATATATATATATATATATATATATATATATATATATATATATATATATATATATATATATATATATATATATATATATATATAAATAAATTCATTTTTTATTATTATTACAAAGCATCTACTGACCAAAACTGTGTAAAATCTAAATTTAAACATGACAAATATGCCAGTTTAAAAAATTTGGTAAAACCAAATATGAAGTTGCATTTGCTTATGAAAGTATGTATGACAAATTTTAATGATTCTCTAATTTTGACTTGATTTGGTGGGATTATAGCTATTAGTTTCACACCAGTCAAGAGGCAATTTGTGAAAAAAGTGAAAAAAAGTGAAAAATATGTTGACAACTACAGGAAGTAGTAGTGAGTTCACACACACACACACACACACACCTACACACACACACACACACACACACACACACACACACACACACACACACACACACACACACACACACTGATGACATCACACTAGGGAGAATTCCCTCAAAACGTTCAGCACAATTTGCACACAAGAAACACATTTTTCTGATACTTTAAATATTATTTCAACAAAATAAAGCTATTTTCGCTATGTATTTGTATTTGTATGTCTATTTGTATTTGTCAGATAATAATTTCTGTGTACACTAGACGAGTTTTGCTAGGCAACAGTTATGGCATTCCCTAGTGTGATGTCACAATTTCCAACCAGGAAGTACATGAAAACGTTTCGCCGCTCGCTGAGCGGCGAAACGTTTTCAACCAAACAAACTTTGTCCAGTTGACAAATTGAACTTCTCCTTTTATCATACATGTTTAAACCTAAAAAAAAAAAAAAAGCCAAACTGTAAGTGTGAATGTTTTTTTTGCAAAAAAATTTGAAATATAATGATGTCTTTTATTCAAATTAGTGGTCTAACCCGTCAGAGGCCCTATGTTATGAACTTGTGTATTCCTATTGCTGACTATGGAAGGGTATTGCTTGCTATTATTATTATCAGACTTGTAAATCCATGGGCTGCACTGTTCCAACACCAATAGAGGACAAGCTATCCCATATACAGATGGCCTCAAGGACAATTAGCAGCAATGATTGGTTGCCACATAAATGAATTTGCCACTGCACTACTTTGCTGATGATCACAAACCAAACGCATGGCAATAACAATATGGATGGTTGCTCCAAACTTGAGATTTTCCTAATACAAAGCACTTAATTACAGTCAAAGCTTGGACAAATAGTGGGAGAGAAAAAAAAATCATCTCTTCAATCATATTCCAGATATCTTCATTTCACAGCATCGCCCGCCCCTCTGCTGCTGCCCGAGCTGCCTGGCAAACAATCCCCTTGTTAGCAAACTGTTAAGACAGCCGCTCGGTACACAAATTGCGCTCGACCAAGCGAATTTGTTTTGCAAGGGTGACCTGTTTAATCATCTCATTTTCTTTGGCGGACATTTATTCATCTGGTTTCCACGGTTACAGAGAACATTAAGGGGCTACAGTAATAAGGCTGGAGAGTCAAACAGGTAATAAAAAAATTAACGCCATTTTGCCAGGCAGCCGAGGACAGTGGGTGAAATGAATCAAGGGAGAAGGGGAGAGGGGCGGGTGGGGAGGTGGGTGCACGAGTGGGTGGTGGGTCGTGGGGGGGAGGGGGGGTGCCAATATTGTCCAAACAATAAGGCTTAGCGGTTATTTTACTCAGTAGATCAGGTGGTGCGGTTATGGCCATGACACTTTGGGCACGGAGCAAAGAGAGAGGGAGATAAACCTTTTAGAGTGCCCGCAGTTTCATTTTTATTGTCATTTAGCGATTACATATCAGAACAATTAGAAGTTGGATATCTATTAACTTTGCACTTTTTGATTTCACTCGAGAACGGGAGATAATTTGCGCCCTCAATAGCACACGATGGGAAACATGGCATTTAGAACGAGCGAGAGATGCCTATTTACTTCCCCAAGTGGATTTGGTGGTTGCCAGATAATGACTTTTAAACAACCCAGAGACAAACACAGTATCAAAATCTCTTAAATGGAAACCCGCACCCAATTGAGAGGCTTGCCAAATATAGAAAATTCCGACACAATAGGGGGAACAGGTGGCAAGGGTTCACAGAAAGCCAAGCCAAAGAGCTGGGTTGCCAAATAAGGCAGCGATGCACACAACTACAAAACAAGCAACCTCATAGTGCCACTGTTGAGCTTTCATGGCAACATGAAAGTACCTTTCCACAAGAGTTCTGAAAATCAGCCAACAAATTTGATGGATTACTCATTTCTCCACTCCTTCTTAAAGTATTTACATATAGTCGTCAGCTTGGATTTGACACTCCTCACTTAACACAGAAAATGTCCTAACTTAACCTTTAATTGTCTCAAAAAGTCTGGTTTAACCTGTATCTGGGCATTTTTACAGTGCACCAACATCTGCCCCCCCCCCATCCTGCTCTACTCTACCCATCCCTAACCCTACAAAAAACGAATTGAATGCTTGTCTTATGTACATATACGTTGTTCTAGGTGTGATTGAGTTCACGGAGAGGGAGGAGCCTGGGGACGTCACCTGACCTAGCACCGGAGATAACCAAGAACACATGACTTCTATGGACCATTGAATAGTAATTGACAATATTATTATGGTTCTACAGGATTTTTTTCATTATTTCAAAAATACTTCTTTTACCCAATTATTTATTTAAAAGTAAAACATGTAGTTGAAAACAAAACTATTACTAGAAGTCCTATTAAAAGTACATACTCAAAAGACACTCAAAAGAAGAAGAAGCGATAATAAAGGTAATGAAAGGTGGTTTTAAAGAGATGGGTTTTCAGGGCTTTTTTAAATATCGTGTTAAATTAGACATGTTTTTTAAACTATGTAACACAATTTCTAATAAAATCAACAACAAAATGAGGCCCACAAAGCATACATTTCCAAATATATTAACATTTTCAAAACATAAAGTTAATGAAATAAATGCAACAAAGCAAACGGATAACCCACTTACATACAGAATGCGGTATACAAAAGGGGCTAAGTTGCAGCTAATATATCAGACTGCCAACTGCTCCGCTAACAGCCTCTTAACAGGTGTGGGCTCTGCAACCATGTAATCCTATCAAGTTACTGAGCAGAGGAAAAAAAAGCCACGAAATCCTACAAACTGCAAACTCCTAAGGTTGGACTCCTCTCCTTGCCCCCCTCCCTTCTCCCTAATACCAGCATGTGTCTCTCAGTCTTGTCTCTCTCTCGCAGTTGGCCAGTGACAGAAAAGAACAGCTGCGGATTTATCATGTACAGACACTCATTATTACGGGTGCGCCAGCTACTGACCCAAGAGGAGAGAAAAGAAGTGGTAAGGTGGGGGAGAGAGACCAGACTAGGATTAAAAGGACTAGTTTGGGACAGATATTACTAAAAACATATACGCAAGAGTAAACAAAATCAATTCAAATATATTTTCACTGAAAAAAGCGTTGAAATAAAAACTTTACAATTTGAAATTTTAGGACAAATTCAGTGACTCAAGAGGAGCGAGAAAAGAAGTCGCGACGTGGGGGAGAGAGACCAGATTGGGACAGATATTACTAAAATCATATAGACGTGAGTAAAAAAACAAAATTGTTAGCAAACATATTCACACAAAAAAAACTTTGCAATTTCGATTTTTAGGAGAAATTTTCAAAACAAGGACAGAAGTGTAAGTGGACAGAAGTAAATTTCACAGTGAGGATCAGGATTACAGTGTTTAAGCATGATATTAGAAGTTTTTGTTGCCTCTTTTAAGACTTATTTGAGATGTGTAGCTTAATTTTAAATTAGACATTTAATATTGTTTATGCTCCACCTTATATTTGTGGGAGATAAACATTTTAACTCCCTTCACCTTTGCAGTGACCAAACTATTTCCGAATCTTGCTTGTATGTCTTTCTTTGAGTCAACAAGTGTTAAAACAAATTTGTTCCTTGAAACAACATGAGTTATACGAGAATTTTCCGATGTTTGAAATAATATTTGTCTGTCCATTCTCATGGTGTTTGACAAACTTTTAAAGCCTGAAAAACTGGCATATCTGGTACAATGCTGATGGCCCACTCCGAGCTCCTCCGTCATTGTCTTAACCCTGACTGACCCCCACCGGCTATATTTGTTCCTCCTGATAAGAGGGTGAGCTGATAAACCATCACTTTATTACTGGTGTCAATCACTCGTGTTGTCATTAAACAGTTAACCCTCCTCTTCCTCCTCTCCACTCATCTCCCCATCGAACCGGAAACGTGCGCCGTGTCACATTCCATTCAACCTTTCCGCACCTTGAAGACCCCCTTCTAACCAAAGTTAGACCCCCCCTTGCCAAATTTAAAGGGATTAGTACCACGTTTTTGTGCGTCTTAATCGGTCTTTTAGCCATGGCCTAATAAGTGCGTGTAGATAAGCAGGGCATGCAAATTCATTCATGGCTAGTAGCGCGGGATAGAGCCCCAGCCCGTCTCTTCCACTTTACTAATTACCTCTTCATTTTGGCCCCTTTTCTTCTTCTTCTACGCCATATCAGACACTGGAGATTACGCCTCTCCCTTTACTTTGCATGAAATGATCATTTTCATACGTGAGATTAGGACGTCATAAAGAACACTAAAAGGAGGGGATTTACTGGCTGGGCATGACACGGCAAATTTAGATGCCAGACTCATTCATATTTTTATTCCGCTCAGATTTCTGAATTAAAATGTAATTTTTTTCCAAGTAAAAACTTCAACAAATGTGGACTTTTTTAATATAATAAAAGTTGTAAAAAATAGCTACGCTTAAAAATATAAATAGTTTTTAACGCATACTACATATTGTTAATGTTATTAGGATATAAGAGCAAATGGAATATAATATACACCTTGACTAATTTCAAATCTATTAAAAATCAAATTCACTAACGTGTCATTACATATGTATTACTACTGTATTAATGCATAATAAAAAGTGTGTATCTAGTGTCACTAAAACTTGACAGATTTGACATATGAAATGCAAGCAATATCTAAAGGTGCTACCTGTTTACCACTGAGGAATATTTCTCATATTAATTAGCCCATTAATCCAGATTGGGAAGCTTTGAGGTTTTAATTAGATGCTGGCCAGAGCTGGAGAGGAGCAGGGAGGGACGAGAAGCTGGCTCTTTGCATGCGCTCGCCAGTCCGTATCAACTCTAGCCCACTTAGAGAAGAGATGCAGCGCCGCGCGGCCCCCCACGCACGTGCATCCGGACTTTAGAAGATCGTTTGATGTTTCGCCCACAAGAAAAGAGAAACAAAATCCTCTTGGAAAGGTTTAAAAGAACAGGGTTAAGGTAATTATAGTGTGCTTGTTGGAGATGACTGGGCACATGGTCTATCAGCTGTCTTTTCTGTTTCAGGTTCACCCCCCTGACACACAGAGCAGCACACACACACACGCACACACCTCCCGCCCCGTCCCGTGTGGCCTGGTCCCGCTGGTCACCCCTCTCCTCTCTCTGCTCTCCCCCCGACGAGCTGCTATAGGCACAACACACACCAGCAAGCGCAGCATCAGTCACAGAATAGCGCACCGCCAAACTGCGGAAACTCTACTATAAGTTAGGATTCAATACAATGTATACATAAAATTATCTCTATATTTATGTTTAACTTTATAAATTACAATTTAAAAAGTTTCACTTTTTTTCTTTTTTTGTTGAAAATCTAATATAAATTTTGTGAAAAGGTGAGATAGGAAGAAGATATGTTGAGGGACAATTTTAGAGCACTTCAACCATAAGGAACTAAAGCAACGACAACAACACTGAAATATATCAAATAAAAAAAATATTAGTAGCATTAATTCTGAATTCAATAAAACTACCTGATTGCAGCTTATACTATTTTTATACAATGAAAGTATACATTTTACATAATATATTTACAAGATAGAGGCTTTCAATACAAATCAGTGATCACTGGGGCTAAAAACAAACAGGCATACACTTGAGCCTATTTGAATATATTCTATTTTCCTGTCTGTGTTTTTCCTTCGGTTGACAAGGCGATCCTAATCACCTGGTTGCCGTGGAGCCCTGACACTTCCAGGACGCCTCTGGAGAGACAGCCATCAAAGGGGTTAAACACAACTGGCCCATATTACACATATAGTCCTATTTTATACCTCACCTCTTCTTCCTCTGTTTAAATTTATATCCAAACTCTGTTAATCTGCTGTACACAACATTCCCATTAGCATAGCCCTGCCCCCTAATAAAAATTCCAGCTAGTTTAATTAAAAAATGTAAATTTACTGCCAAGGAATAGGAAGAGCGCAACAGCATATTTTATTGCTTAAGACATCAAATTGATTCGGGGTTATTGCGAAAATTGTGATAAAAAATTATTAAAGGCCCTTTTGAAATACAACTTGATTTTATATTTTTTGTGCACATTTCCAAAGTAAAAAAAAAAAAAAAGAAAGAAAAAAGAGAAATGACCATAAAAATATAGCTGGGGTTAATGAGACAAACCACTGAAGTAGAATGCAATCAACATTATGAGTCATGGGAGGCTAGAAAAACATTTCCCTTGCTGACGAAAACTTGGAAATGAAGGTGTGCCAGAATAACACTTGTACTTGTTTGTTGTGATTTTTAAAGTATAATGCAAAGGTACCTTAAATAACCGGCAGTAATAATAATGAAGAGACACTCGAGACTGTGCAACGTGTTTGTGCAACTATGCGGTCACAGGCAGCCAAGCACACAACCTCTCTGCCAATCTTTATAATTCGAATGTACATTGGAAACTGTACATAAACGCAGCAAATAGCACTATCATATAGCCTTTTAAATATAGAAATACATATAAGAAGAATATAGATTACGGTCTTCTTCCAAAATCAGTTATTTAAAAAAAAGTAAGTTCAAAGTCAGATAATTTAAATTCATACTCAAGCTGATATGCGTCTAAAAATAAAAACACATCTCTTCCTCATTATAAATATTTTGTTTTAGAGTAAGAAGTAAAGAAGACGCCATCTACAAATGCGTTGTCAAAGCGTGTTTGAAAAGTTGCAGCTCACTTGTGGAGTAGTCAGAATTATATCTAATACGTGCACTACCGTCTCTGCCGTGTGTACTATAAAAAGCATGGTGTGTTTTGACAAGAACTCGCTTGGGCTGATCATATTTGACATGTCAGATTAAATATATTTTAGCATAAATATTAGTAAATAGAGTCTAAAAAGGCAACTTGAGCTACGATGTAAATGGTCATACAAAAGTGTACACATGAACGATATGTCATTGATTATGTCAGTGATTATTATTAAACATGTAATTATTCATTAACAGAAAGTATCAAGGTATATTATTAGGTATAGTTCTTAAAAAAAAAATCATGAATCATTAATTAGTCGTAGTAATAGAAGAACACTGAAAAAAGGTGTAAAACTTATATCTAACTTTGTAAAGTATTCTAATATGGTAATTGTAGTAGTTGTAGTTATAGTGTTTATTTATTATTAAAGTGGTGTTTTTATAGCAGATGATATTTTACTATTTTGTATTTTTATCAAGCTACAAAGTTGTCGCAGTTGTCATGGGCACGGTTAGTAAAAATAAAAATTGCTGTACAAACTGATGCCTAGTACAGTACATGTCCGCATATTATCACAATAGTTCTATGTGTGAAATACATAGACTTATTAAGTAGCTGCTAAGGTGCTAGTCCGATTCCCTTTTACATGTGAGACAGCATATAAGCAACACAACAGTTTGTTTGCTTTGTCCCCTTGGCAACTAGCCCTTAGGCCATTCAATGCACCCAAGTAGCATCGTGTTTGTAACTAACACTACAGCCTGTAAATGTATGACTGAAAAACACAAAGAGCTGAACAGACTACAAATAAATGTTTGGTTAGTAAGAGAAAATGAAACTGCTTTGGATGAACTTTCTGCCCCATCGTCACCAGTCGTACTGTGCTCGCAAGAATCATATTTGATATTGTAGTCACCTCTGGGCACTGTCAAAGAGCTATAAATAAGGGTGTTGCAACTGCCAGGCATCTACGTTATACACGGGCACCTAACTCCGTGTTGTATACTTAGAGATAAAGGCACTCCTTAAAACTGACAGCTAATAAAAAAGAAGAAGATAGTAGTAGTAGTAGTAGTAGTAGTAGTAGTAGTAGTAGTAGTAGTAGTAGTAATAGTACTCACCATATTCAGGGAAGTCGATCTTAAATCCTCTCAGACATGTAACTTTCATAATACAACTTCAAACTCTGGATTCAAAGTCATTCGAATGGTGGGGAAGTTGAAGAAAAGTCACTAAAAAAAACAAGCCTTCCCTCTCAATCATGCACTAAACTCCTTGACATGTAATCTGTCAATAGTTTGTTGCTGAGATAATGCCGGCTGCCACGAGCACGTTTGATTGGCAGCTCTCCTGGTTTTGGCCCCGCCTCCTTCTCGCGGTTCGACAACAGTGTTGGCGGTGGCGGTGGTGGGGGGTGAGGGGGTTGAACCTGCCCCTTCCCTTCCTCTTGCCTGGCTCCCTGTGTCTGTGTAGCTCTCTCGTTCTCTCCTCTCCTCTCTCGCTCACACACTAGACCAGAGCACACGCACGCGCTCAGCCGAAGCAGTTGGTTGGTGATGTTGTCTCAATAGGCTCATAGGAAATTATGGCAGAGGAGCCGGGCCACTGTTTTTTCCCCCTCCCTGAGTGGGCTGGCCTTCTCCATCTTTGTGGTCGTCTAGCCTTTCAACTCTCTCGGGGTGGAGCCTGCTCTGCCTCTATTCAAATGAGCTGGGGCTGAGGCTTTAAAAGGGAGGAGGAACAGGAAAGTGAGTTTGGACAATATAGGGAAAGAATACAGGAGTTTAGCCATGACAAGAGGCCATAAAAGTTTGGAAGTAGATTTATGGTATTACAAAAGTAAAATGATTTTATAGCACCTCATAAAGAATTACTAATTTAAATGTCTTCTGTTAACTGAAATAACAAAATTGTAGCATTGTAAAATACTTTAAAACTAATACTTACACATTTATTTTGTTTTCTGTACGTTGCAAGTGTTTGATTTTACATTTTAGAGGAACAAAGGGCAAATAATTTTGTATGGACTTTTGCTCTTTTGTGCTGTATAATGCATTGGCAATATTGTCTTTTAGACATGAGTAGTGGTGGTAGTCCCAGTAGCTGAACTAAAGTCACTAAAACTAAACACTTAGTCCCCTACTAACCCCTAGTGGCTAAAGATGATATCTTTGACCCTATCTTGCAATGGTCAAAAAGAGTGTAACAATGTTTTTCCACCATCCCACACCAAAAGTGACATATATACACTAGTTTATTTCTACTTTAGTTGTTGTGTGTGTCTGTGTGTGTGCGCGCACATATGTGTTTTTTTTCTTCTGTTTTTTAACTTAGTAAACTTGATACTGCTTCTCCTCTACTCATACTTCTGCACTGATGTATTTGTCTTATTTTACAAACATAATTTCTCTGCCTTTTGCTAACCAAAGTGTTATGACTCTTAAACACAGTTTCAGATTCATTAGCAGTTAAATGATAAAAACTGTAAAAGTATATAAAAAGCTCCCTTTGGTGTGCTGTGGTGGCTCTGCTCAGTTCCCTCTGTGAGTCTGATAACACGCTATCAGTTTTCATTGTAATTTCAGGTGAAATGATAAAGGCCAGCCGTTACCAGGTGACAATGAATACTTTATAAGACAAACCCCTGATTTGCCTGGCAGTTTCTTCCGCAGTGCCATGCAAAGCAACTCCATTTGAACAAAATACATACTTACAATAAACAGAGCTATTGTTCAAGAAAGTGGAGTTTGAGTTAAAACGTCCTGGTTTGAAGCTGACTTTTGAGCAGCTTTAATACAGGGACACAAAAGAGGAAACAGCACCTTTATGGCTTCAATGATACACAGGACAGGCTTCAGTTCCCGGCTGTTGTTTGTAAAGTCCAAAGTATGCACATAAAACAGGTTTTGGTTGATTTCAAATGATGACTCATGTGGGTTAATAATGGAGAAATAAAGACAGTCTCCTCCTATTAACTGACAGAAACAGAAATGCCCTTATATGGTCAAAAAGTTTAAGCCGCGGGCCAAGTTTTAACTGTAATAACAGATATTGTTTTGGTGACCTTTTTTATTGTGACTAGAGTTGGCACGTACTCGCTTTCTGTTAAGTTGATTAAATCTGTCATCTATTTGTCTAACAGCACATCTTTGCATGTTTGGTTTACTGGATAAACAAGTTCCTATGGAGAAAGAACACTTAATACTATGTGTTTTGACAAGTTCAGTATGTGCCAACATGACATTACAGTAATACAATACCCCCTACCACCATTTTACATATGGACAGCTTTGCAGCTGCTAATCCTGTATTTAAAAACAAGTTCTAATGAGTCATAATAGCTGCTTTGAAGACAATGTATTGAAATATTTACCATAAGTTGAAGTATAAGAACAACCTAGCCACAACAGGTCTTTGGGCCAGAGTCAAAGCTTGCATCAGATGACAGGGCTACAGTATATATAGAATTAAGCTAAAAAGGTAAAGGATGAATCAGTACACACACCTAACTCTAAATTATACAAAGAAAAAGTGTCATGGTGGCAAACAGTCAAAATGTATTCAAAAGGCTTAACTAATTATGGGGCCATGTTTGTAGTGTTTGTATGTTATAATGATGGAGTTTAGAGAAAAAAATAATAAAATTTGAATCACTGATGTATTTATTAAAATATCTAATATATTTAATAATTTTGTGGATTTTTTTGCATAATGGTATTTCATTCTTTACACTTTTTCATATTGTTCATCACCTTCATTGCAATAAAAACTTCCTGCGTTGCCAGGTTTGTGCCAGCACTCTGGTATTTACATTATTGAAATAGCATAAGGACAAGTGTACAGCCCACGTATATGGGCTACTGTGTGTGTGTGTGTGTGTGTGTGTGTGTGTGTGTGTGTGTGTGTGTGTGTGTGTGTGTGTGTGTGTGTGTGTGTGTGTCTTTGAACTCCCAGGTGAGTGATTTACAACAGCAGGTCATCTCAGGTGAAGTAATGAGAAGAACATTGCTCTTATCCCCTTACATTGTCCCTCTTTGTCCTGTGTGAAGAAAAACCTTCTAGGATCTTGCTTTGGATATTGTGATATTCAGGCGTTTTTGGTTGACAGTAAAAAAAACTCTATTGAGTGTCTGTGGGAGGCAGGTTACTCCACTTCATGCATTACAGCCCTCTGGCCCGAGCTGCCATCTTAGAGGCCTAAAACCATTACTTTTCAAAGGCATCTGCAGGGCTTTCTGTTTGATGTGGGCAGAGCACTATTGTTGGGCACAGCGCGGGGGGAATGTCCAGGGCAGCCTCAGAAAACCCTGGCGTGCGTGTGAGCGGTGTGTGCGCGCGTGACATCAGTCAAAAACCAGGGGCTGCAGACGTCCGGCTCGCCCCCCGATCGTGCACTCCGGGGGGGGCAGGTCTGGTGCACAGTCCCCCTCCGATCCCTGGGACAAAGGCGCAGGACCCGCTTGAAAGATGTGAATTCAGCGGCTTTTGTGCCCAAAGCGCAGAGACACGCAGAGTGAGAAATCTGACCTTTGCCGACAGTTGGATTGTGTTTTTGAAGCCCTCACCGCAGCTCGGGCAGTTCAGGGCAACAGGGAAGAGATGGAGTGGGCGCGAGCAGCATGGGGCGGAGGAGAGAGAGGGGGTAGGGGGTGAAGAGGAGGAGAGGGGAGGTGGGATGTCCTGACTGGTGGAGGTACAGGTGGGGGTGCACACATGAAAGTCACGCTCGACTAGAGATCAAGTTTACTGTGGAGAGACCAAGGGCTGCAGGTGTCAGAGAGGTGACCTTATCAGAGGTCAAAATGTTGAGCAAAAACTGGAATAAAAGAAGTTGATAATATAGGAAGCAATGTCTTAAAAAAAAGTGTTTGGATGCAGTTTACAAACAACAAACTAAATATATATATATATATATATATATATATATATATATATATATATATATATATATATATATATATATATATATATATATATATATATATATATATATATATATATATATATATAATATGTAATATCATTTATGTACATCATGAAAGCTGATCAGTGACATGTAGAATTAAAGGGCCCATATTGGGCCTACATGTTATAATTTTATTTCCTCATCAAAAACATACCTGGAATTGTGTTTTGTTTCATTCACACACATTTAACACACAAAACCTGCACATTTAGGCTGAGTTCGTCTTGCAAACTGAAAACACTCTGTTCCACCTTGTGATGTCATGTGGTAATACGGGAAGTGCTCCACAGTGTTTTTAAACTCCACACACCTTCACTAGAATCATTTGGATCATGTCAGCCCTGGAATTGCTAATCTCTACTGAACTAAAGGTGAAAGGTTAACTTGAAAACTACCACTTCATGACATCACAAGCTGGAACAGAGCATTTTGCGCTTTGGCAATGTAGACAGACTAATAATAAAGGATTACTCAAACACATATGAAACAAAACACAACTCCAGGCATGTTTTTCATGAGGTACCAATGATAAAAAGGAGAAGTTCAATTTGTCAACTGGACAAAGTTTGTTTGGTTGAAAACACTGTTAGACACTGCTTATACACCAGTACAATAACCAGAGCTGACGAAGCCTCTCGGATGAGCGGCGAAACGTTTTCAACCAAACAAACTTTGTCCAGTTGACAAATTGAACTTCTCCTTTTTATCATGGATTCTACCTGGACGACTAAGGGACTTTTCACGCATGAGGTACCAATATTATAAGATGACTTAAACCTCACCAGAGTCAATTTTCTGTAATACAGGATATTCAAAAGAAAATATGAACTTAATTTGTTGTAATATAAGTAGCTTTTTGTTTCTCTGTAATGCTCCATCTCACATTGTCTTTTATGCAAATCCATGAGTGCACCTCTATTGACTGTAAACTTTGCTAAAACCAGTTGTAAAACAGCTCCAGTGCTCTTGCTCAAACAGACAAACAAAGTTGGCGTTTTATCCAGGCAGATATTCACTGTCATGTTGTTGTCAAATTGGTAGGAAATTGAATGTGTAAAAGCTTAATTCTGCAGCAGGGGCTTTTAAGTGGGATAGAGCCGAGGTTCAATGTGCTGTTATTGTAGGTTGTCTGCTGTGTGCGATATTATTCCCTCTCACGTCTGTTTAGATTGCATTATATATTTATTTTTAAGCCAGGAAAGGGTCTGAATATTAAAACAGAAGTATAGGCAAAACAATACTATGCTTCTTGGCGTTCCCCATTTGCATCATTCACCACAATGATGCTTCACATTCTCATTTGATTTTCATAATTGCAGCTGAGTACATACATAACGCACATACTGAGATCTTATTCTTAAACCAATTAATGGGATATTTGCAGAAGGTGGAACGCAGTGCTATGAAAAAGCAGCCAGTATTCACCTTCTTTATAAATACATAGGTTTGTGTCAAAGACCATGTGGGGTTTATAGACGTGGAGATTGCGTATTTGGGCAGACTTATCCTGTATATCTGACCAAGAGCTTGCCTTAAAGGTCCCATCGCATGAAATTTTCACGTTCTGAGGTTTTTGAACGTTAATGTGAGCTCCCCTACCCTGTTTAGGCCCCCCCCAATGGCTAAAAGTTGCAAAATGTCTAAACTGAGCATTTGCGATCCTTTTCTGCGTTTGAAAAAAAACACAACTCAAACGGGCGATTCTGAACAAGCTTACGTCACATCAAAAAAAGAAATGCAAATGCAGTTCCACCACCGTCTGGATCTCCACCCCCTGTCTCTGGAAATCACGCCCAGAGAGTTTGGACTGCGGCGGAGCTACGCAATGCGAAATGCATTTTTTTATTTGCCTGGAGGCACATTCGAGTGTTTCTAGGCTCGGAAGTCCTTTACCCGACCCTCTGGACCTCTGAAACAGCAGTGGTTTAATTTTATTTTCTGTGAAAATGTGTTTTTTTCACTGAAATGCCTCTCCTTTCTGTCTTCGTGCTTCAAACGCGGAAATGGGAGACAGCGCAGAGCAGCGCTCCAGCGGCGCAGAGGAGCGGGTGGGGGGTGGGGGAGTGAATTTTTGACCATGTCTGTATAAATGGGTCTTTCTCATGCACTGAGTGTTGATTTTGAATAAGGATTCATTTACAGTATTAGGGAACCATTAAGGCACCATATAAAAGCATCAAGAAGTACCATGTCATGGGACCTTTAAGATCAGGAAGAAGGACCCCAAGAGACACTCTCCCCCCTCATGTTAAGACTGCCCCTTCAGTTGATGTTTTTAAGTCTAGTTTAAATACACATTTTTACTTACTATCTTTTAACCTGGCATGGAAATTGTGTGGTCCTCTGACTGTCTTTTATTTATTCAGTTGATTTTCTATTTTTCTATTGCTCATTTTAGTATTTTTTTAATGTTTTTATCAGCTTTCTTATTTATTTTTTATGCTCTCTTTTATTTAATGGGGTCATTTATATTGTTCAACACTTTGGAAACTTTGTGCTGGTAAAATGTGCTAGACAAATAAAGCTGGATTGGTCATTTTTGTAATAATCTGACCATACTGACCACTTGTAGTGTTTGTGTTGATCATCATATTTTGAAAACATCCCTCCTCATAAACACTCATGAGTTAGGGTTGGGCAGTCCAGTTGGTGCCAGAGCACCGAGAGCCCAGATTTTGGAGATAGAATAGGCCTATGTTTTGAGTCATACATTTTTCTTGACACTGCTTTCATCCCCCGGCCGTAATCATCATATCTCCCCCACTGCTCTCCGGATGCAGACATCCATAATGCAATCTGCCTAATTTTGATCCCTCGCAATCTGGTTTTTAAAAGGGAGGGGAAAAAGGGGGACATATTTCTGAAGGCTGCCTCCATAATCATTTTAGACAGATAGCCTTTCCCATCGCAGACGAGCAAATATTTGTAAAGCAGCTATCTAATGGAAAATTATAGTGAAATTAGAGTGAAATTCATGACAGCCAAATGTGATTATCTGTAATTCTATTATACCATCTTAGCCCACACAGCATATTTTTGTAGAGTTTTTTCCATAAATACCTATGCCAGGGGTCCTGCTAATCAAATAAAATTGAAATTCATCTTCCCATTAAATTCAATTAGATGCAATTTCTAAACCCTAACAAAGATTTTAATTACTAAATTATAAAATTCTCCCTAGTCAAATTGGGGATAGAAAAAAGTACATCCCCTGCATGCACAAAACAAAGCCATGAAAGGAAATTGTTGATCCAAAAAGATACAGAGGGGAAAATAACATTAGGCGGAGCACTGGGGCTCATTGAGGGCGGTCTGGGCGGGCAGTGACGTGTGCCCAGCGCCCAGCTCAAATGAACTTAGCCCAGGTTCTCTGCCTCTAAATGTCTGCCCTCAGAGTTATTACGGCCTAATTGACTAATTGACACCTTAATTTCATTTATGGGGCTCCTGTGTTCATAAAGCAAACCGCTGGGTGGGGCGGCGGTCTCAGCGGAAGCTTAAAGTCCACATAGAGGATGGGGCCAGGTAGTGCCGGGGGCCCTCTGTCCCATCCTGGGCACTGGGTGATTATGCATTTGATAATGAAATGGTCAGGAAGGAACATACTGACTTAGCAGAGGCTTAAGAGCATCTGACTAGTATGTCCAAATCCCTGTGATACATGCTGATAGCTAATAACCATGCATGTCCAGCCACACAATCTGTCGCTGTGAAAGCAAATGACCTCCTTCAAGGACTGGCTCAGATTTTTACATTTCAAAAGCAGCTTATGTTAGTTTGTTAACCTCATAAGCGAGTGTGCCAATGCTGCATTTTTAAATCCCAGGTTATTTCTATTCTCCACTAATAGATTTACCAAACGTGGTCCAAGTGTCAATGGCCGGGCATCATTTATGGTTTGAAATAGGCCTGTGTTTTATTCATCACTAGAGCCAGTCTGTAAGCAGCAAGAGGCTAATTATGATTCTTGTATGAAAAACTGCCTATATTATATGATGAAGGCTTTTGGGGGACAATGATTGGACATAGTTTGATCAAATATAAATAACACAGCAATTTGCTTTGACTTTAAAGAGACAAATGTAATATAACAATAAGTAAAAAACAGAAAATGGTAAATATTCAGAAATCATGCAATACTATCTCAGACCTTTTGAAGTACAGCTATAGAAACTAAAGCCTTCAGGGGATGAGGAAAAATAAACAAAGAAAACCAACAAATAAGCAGAAAATGTGTATTTGAAATTAAATGTAAAAAAAGAAATAACACATGAAATTTAAATTGCTCCTTGTCTAACGATTTATCACTAATGTTAGTGTGTGAATTTGAAGCATGAGGTGAGGAGGGGGCTGGTTTGCTAACAGGACAGCTCGGGGGTCCTGGGTCATCCCCCAGGTCTCATTCCCAGCCACCCCCTGCTCTTGACCAGTAGGACGGTCCCATAACAGCCCAGCGCCCTCCACTCACTACAAAGAGTCCAGTGAATAGACACCTGCTGCTACGGTGGTCCCTCTGAGCCTGCCTAAACACGCAGGCAGAAGAGACAGGCTGACCGCCACATGATGAAGTATTTAAGCAAGATGTCCGACTGTTACAGACGTTTGGCTTTGAATGGTGAAGCTTTGGGGTTGTGAGCAGGTGCAGAGCAAGAGAAAACATTAATAATAATATTATTATGTGATGTTCTTATTCTGAGTAGAGCAATATACTGTAATAGTCTACCACTGTTTGTATGTGTCCACAAGTAAAAGCAATTAAAACATCATATTCAAGTAAAAACAACAATTCTATTTCAATTTTGTATTTTTGGGGTCACTGAAGCCTGCTTTTTAGAACTACAACTCGTCAAGATGTATCTAATCTCACCAGCACTTAACCCTTTCTTTGTCCAAGCTAAATGTAAAAATAGACAGTAAATCACACAAGGTCACTTTCCACATATATGTATTATAGTTTTTAGTAGCACTATTATACTACTTGAAATTTGCACTTAAATGCTTTGACCCATTCAAAGTTTTAAAAGAGTAAATCTTACTTTTAAACATGGCCTGCCTAAGGTATAATGCTTAAATTATTGTCTTGAAGTGGCAGTAGATATGACTGAACTGAAACTTTAATCTGCTTTTTCCACACCCAAGCTGCTGGGGCATTAGCGATAATCTTTTCTGTGTGTCATATGGTCGCAGATAGAGATGGAGCTAATTTTTAAGAGACAAATCTGATATTTGTCAACAGGTTGAAAAAAACCTGGGGATTTTCTCGTAATCCTCCCTCGGATGTGGAGGCGTGTTAACAGCCAAATGCAGATGGTGCCGTGTGCAGCAGAGTGCGCTCAGCCTGAGAAACGAGCTGGACGATGGCTCCATAGAGCTCAGTGCAACCTGCAAAGACACTTTACAACCTATAATCAACCCCCACAGTTAATTACCAATAGGGATGTAACAATATTCACATCTCTCAGTACGATATTTTCACAATATGCATCTCACAGTATGATATTTATTGCAATATTTTGTGGAGGCTAACAAAACTGTGAATATGCTACTTTCCCCTCCTAAAATGACTTAATCCAAAGATTTAAAAATACTTATAACAGTTATTTCTTCATGTAGTCTGCACTGAATCGAAGCAAAGGATCACTGGCTTTTTGTTTTGCTATTGCTGCAATTAATTTAAGCAAAGAGGCTTGTGATGGTTCACGATATTATTGTGAGACTTCTGATGAAACGATATCACGATATTTCAGTTTTTGTTGTATACCAAATTACTGATTAGACTCTTGGACATCTTTTCAGCTAGACAAAGGTTTTAGAAAGATGGAAAATTAGTTCATAGCAATTAACAATTTCAAAGAAAATGCTATCTTCTGAATGTGAAAATTTAAAAATATTGCCTGTATGGGTTTCAAATGATTCCTAGTTTAAAGGATTTTTTGAGGACCTTAACCCTATTCAAAAAATATATGATTTTGTTTTGCTATAACAACAGAGGACCATTGCCATTCCAAATCCCTCAAATCAGGATTCAAGATTCAAGATTGTTTATTTGTCATATGCAGAATCAACACAAGGTCAACAATGCCATGAAATGCTTAGGATCAAAAGAACCGATGACTCGCTAGTCAAGGAGTACTAATATAATAGCATGCAATAATAGTACATGGTAAAAAAGTGTTGCAAAAAGTGCAGGGGAAAAGGTAAACAATATAATAAAAAAATGTAATAAAATATAATAAAATACAAAGGTACAGGTAGGATTAAATCAGGTGTAAGTAGAGTATTTCACAGATTGCACATAATATAGTATTATGCCTGAAACTAATAACAGGAAGCTAAAACTCATGAATTACTGGAAACAACACAAAAAATAGAAGTACCTACCATAACTACCATCGCTCCAATATTTCTATTGTTACCATATAACTGCAACTTTTAAAGACAGAACTAACAGTAATAACAAACCAGTACCACAATAACCACAAGTACTGCTTTTAAGACCAATTTTGTTCCACTTAGCAAGCCCCATCTTAATTTAGCACTTTAGACAGCATTTATTCCAGCTTGCACAATACATTTCTTTTGTTTCTTTGCTGACAAAACATCCTTAGTTCTGGGCTGTCTTCTTCATCAAATATTCAGTTGCAACTCAATTCCAATAAGCAAAAGAAAACAAATTATAAATAAAAAGAGGGCATAAATCTTTCAGGATCCTAACTCAACTTTCCCTTCGAGTGTTTGTGCCTTTATTTTCTCACATTAAGCACTTTTCCTTTCCGTTCCCACTGCTAGGCATGGTGGATCCTACAGTACAGCCCCATAGTCTTGTCTCCTCTTGTTTTGGAACACAGAACATTTTGTGGTGTCACTGCTTTTATACACAATTATCACTTGTGTAACTTCTGGTTTTCTTTTATGAGGCTCACAACAATGATGTTTCTGATGTGCTTATTTTAGCCAGCTGCGGGGTTGGTGTTACACTGTTATTGCCAGCCATGTCACCACGGCCATGCCAAATGTGTTGTTCTGGGTTACTCAGAAGTGGAGGAATCTTGTGAGTTAATATTATCCTATACTGAATTTACATCAAGATCAGGAAACAATCCTCAACTTAAACTACTTATGATGACAATGATAAGCACTTCTACTATTATCTCCTACTATATGTACCTCTGCAGGTGTTGTCACGAGACAAAAATTACCAATTTGATTTAGATACTAAGGCTATACGTATATGATGACGGTCTGAACAGAAGATGCAAAAGTGGCGTTGCATCTTCACTTTTTATTCTGTGTTTAGTCAAGCATTTTCTAGAGGAAATTTGTGTGCATACGGTGACATAAAGTGTGTGGAATTCGATTGGGTATGCATGCCAGGCGGCTAGGTGGTGCTGTGATACATTATCACTATGTCCGCGCGCATGCGTAGAATCTTCATTCTTCTCATCTGCGTTGCGAAAAGGCAAAACAAAACATGGCTACCGGTAGCAAAAAAAAAAAATGGTGTGGTCAGACGAAGAAGTTCAACTATTGCTTCAGACCACGTTAGACTACAAAGTAACAAAGGCGTAACAAGGTGTGGACTGGGAGTCCTGCCAAACAAAGTACACTGATATATGGACCGATGTGACGTAAACGTGTACACGACGTCAGCAGATTTGACCAGAGTTTTGCGTCTTGGGCAGTGTAGACGAAAACGCTACGGTGGAGTGTATTCAAGTTTTCCACTTTGGAGGGCGGTTTCAGTTTTTTTGCTTTTTGAAGCCCCCCCAAAACGCTGTCACCGTCTAAATGAAAGGCACTTCCGATAAAATATTTTGTCATTTTTACCCGTAAGTGTTCTCATGTAAACAGGCCCTTAGGTTTTTTTAAGTTTTTACTTGATACCAATTTTCATAGCATAATAATAATAATGCATTGTTTAAAGGGATATGCCACCCCCAGGTCAAATTTGGGCATCTCCCCACAGTCCAGAGACTAAAATAAGTGGTGGAAAGCGTTTTCCTGCTCACCCAGCCATTGTCCGAGTCTGTCGCCACTGACCGCCGCGGTATCTGCAGCTCCTCCGCCTTAGACTGGAGTCTAAATATTTCCAGTGCGGAAGAATAAAGCCGAATCACGCACCACGTTGTGCAACAGGGGAACTCCCTTCCCGGTGCGTAACTGGGATTCCCCTGGCAGCGTGCTGCGTGATTCGGCCTTATTCTTCCGCACTGGAAAATAGTTCCCACCCAAAATGACCAAGGCAAGCTCTCCGTGTTGATTTGCACATTTATTTGCACTCGATATGAATGCGCACTACACAGAAAGTAATTGGGAAACGCATCGAGCAAATTAATTCCTTTTGGCCGAAATCTTTTTCTGGCGAAGTTAGACTCCAGTCTAAGGCGGAGGAGCTGCAGATACCGCGGCGGTCAGTGGCGACAGACTCGGACAATGGCTGGGTGAGCAGGAAAACGCTTTCCACCACTTATTTTAGTCTCTGGACTGTGGGGAGATGCCCAAATTTGACCTGGGGGTGGCATATCCCTTTAAAGGGCCTATATTACACAATTTTCTGAACTATGTTATAATGTTGTTTCCTCATCAGAAATACACCTGGAGTTCTGTTTTGTTTCATTCACAAATGTTTAACACACAGATCCTCCATATTTAGACTGCACTCTTCTCTCAAACAGAAAACATTCTGATCCACCTTGCCATGTCATAGGGTAATACAGTGTTTTTTAAACTCCACTAGTTTTTAAACTCCACTAGGATTTACTAGAATCATTTGGATAATTTCAGCCCTGGAACTGCCAACTCTACTGAACAAAAGGTGGAACAGGGCATTTTGAGCTTTAGATATGTATGTAGACAGATTAATAATAAAGCATTACTCAAACATGTGTGAATGAAACAAAACACAGATCTGGGTATGTTTTTGAGGAGGTAACAACATTATTACATGGCTTAAAACACACAAGAGTCAATTGTGTGTAATACAAGAACTTTTCCCTAAATACCTCCATGTGGTATTGAGCTAGTTCTTATAAGACTATTCTTAAACAATTCAGGAAATCCAGTTCATGTATTTTTCTTTGTAATTTTTCATTATCAGTACTTTAGTTTCAGTTCTAGTTTTAGTGTGTGATTAGTATCTGTGTATCAGTACTAACTACACAGTATTTTTGTAACAGTTCCTAGCTTTTATGAATTCAGCAGGCAGTTTTACAAATGGAATAATGTGAGGGCCAGTGGTGAAAGTAGTTTTCATTTCTTACAGGTGCTATAATGTCCAGTGCATCACTTTACAGTTTTTTTTGGGTTTTTTTTTTTTTACGTTTTACACCTTAAAATATAACTACAGTGCTGATTCAGCATAAACCCTCTCTTGCCGGGGGGGATTCGAACTCACAACCCCCGGGGGGAAAAAATCAATGACTTACCAGTTGAGCTAACCAGCTAGTACCAAACTGAGTCACCAGCCGGTAGTTTTCAGTTATGTAGTTTTCATAGTGTGGTTGGTTGTGTTTTTTACTGAAATAGCGCACCTTACTTTTTTTTTTCAAATGTGGGTTTTGGTCACCATTAACCATATTCTCTTAGCGGTGCTGCGTACCGGCTGTGAATTTTATACCGGTGCTGTGTTCCGGTGCGCACTGCTTTACTTTCACCACTGGTGAGGGCAAATCAATATACAAAATACAGCTTACAGAAGACTTACTTAACTTGTAAAAAGCTGTAAAGAGTGTGTCCAGGATGGTAAAAAGAAATGATCCAGGCGCTTTAAACGTCTCATCTTACACCATATTTTGACTAGGTCGTTTTAGCACCAGAATGCAACCTGGCAGGGCACTTTGGATGCATTCCTCGCCTTCTTTGTGGCTCAGCATTACATTTGACATTGTATTGATAGTCATCGGCTGCCCTTTTAGCGACATCAGGTCAAACAGATTCAGTGGCAGTACCAAGCTGAATAAAGCCTCCAAAAACAAATGACAGGAACATATGGTGTACTGACTAAGGTTGCACTCATGTAGCATGGTTTCAAAACTCACATTTATCATAGCGTTCTTACACCTACATGACACATGACTACCCTCCCAGGTTTGGATCATACAACCACGCTTACATTACGTCATAGTATTTTGTGAAATAGTGTTAAATTACTGCAAGATATGTTATAAAAACGTCACATTACTTCATGGTGAGATACAGTGGGAGCTCATTATTCAGTGGATAGGTTTAAGAGAGTGTACTTTTAATAAATTACTAAACGTATAGCCTCTTGTGATATTGCTGTTGTATTGGGGCACTGCCATTACTGTCATGGCCTACATATGTTTGTAGAATTTTACTGTCAATTTAAGATATTTTTTTTTAATGTGGAAAAAAGGGATATGATCAACAAAATAAAATACAAAAAACAAGAAAATATGCTATGTAAATAAGACATGGTTTTGACTTATCTATTCTCTCTAATTTAACAATTAAAAAGTTCAGCAAAAATATATTTTAATTACGGTATTAGACCTCCTGTGGCTGGAATAAGTATTCTAGACCCTATCCCAACAGAATAGGATATTGGATAAGAATGTGTTTGGCTTTGAGTCCTGAATTGGTTTGGTGCTGTTCTAGTCCTGGTTTAGTCCTGGTCTAGTCAAGGTTTTCTTCCAGGTCCTAATTTTGTTGTGGTGTCTGTACAAATGTGAATGCACCCTAAGTATCTTGAAACATATTAACCACCCTTTAATGCAAATTTTAAAAAAATTAAACCTCCACTATTCCCTTTACAGTGTCCTTTAAACATATTGATTCAAGTGAAAGAAGTGCATAAAATGTTACACTGAAAAGCAACAGGAGGCGGGTGTCTATTTGCTTATATCTGCACTGCTCGTGTTTGTGGGCCATAGAATAGAGCTGACTTTTATTGATTAGCCATTGTGGAAAAAGTTGACATTATATGCGCTATGAAATTCAGCATTTTTTTAACCTTGAGTATTGCTTGTCATTCGCTTGTTCTAATAAATATATAAACACGGCAGGAGGAAGAGGAGGTAAGAGAAAAAAATCGCTAAAGCTCTTTTGCTGTAATTGGCTGAATAGCAAGGGCAGCAGAAAATTTACAGGGAGACAACAGTGTGAAGGGGACTCGGTCACAGACCAGCACTAAGCCCTCAGGAGCAGTAGTGGCAGTATGGTGGCAGTATTATTTGTGTTGTGGTGCTTTAAGAGCCAGGCTTTAACTGAAAATGTTGATCCAGTTCAGAGATAAATAATCTGTCTATTGGGGTAATTATATAATTATTAGATCCGGTAAGTGATAAAGCAAACAACTTGTACAAAATTGTATTGCTCAGATGGAGGGTTGGTCCTGCAGTTTACTATACCTTTACACTACTACTACTATATTAATACTACCCTTGTGGTTAGAATTGCTTGCTTTCAATGGCCCTATCTTGCAATGGTACTGAATCTTTCATACAACCTTGGATGAGGCTGATTACCCAATCAATTTGTTCTTATACTTATTATAACATGATAATAATAATAATAATAATAATAATAATAATAATAATAATAATAATAATAATAATAATAATAATAATAATAATAATAATAATAATCTATTATTACTTATTACTGGACTTGACAAAATTCAGATTCATGTACTACTACAGAGGCACTATCATAGACTGTATATATAAATGGATATAGCTAACCCGCTAGCTACCACGTTCCAAATAGGAAGTAAGCATGGGCGGGCATTCCAGCTCCACTGACTCCATTGACTTTCCAATAGATGTTTGTGCCTCATCATTTTGGTCTTAAAATGTTTAGTGTTTTTATTTTGCTTTTTAGGTCATTTTCACACCAGGAAAGTCCGATAGTTCACTTGCTTTGGTCCAGACCAAATTTTTTATTATTATTTTTTTTTTTTTGTGCGGTTCGCTTTCACACTGCAGTAAACAAAACCATGTGTGCTGAAGTCGCTCAGCCATTGGACAGAAATGAGCCGTGTCAAAACGTCATGTCCAAACACGGAAGGAGGAGAATAATGGTGTTACGTGCTGTTTTCAATCTAGCCTTAGCGATATGGTTTGCTCAGTTTTTACAGTTTGCACAAATGTTTGAGCAGCATCGTGAGGTTTACACTATTGTACAATCAATTTCCAAACAACGAAGACACAGGGCAAGACGACTATGGAGGACAGCGCTCGTGTGCGCGCATCAACTTCTGACTCTTGCTCTTCGCGCAAAACGTAAGTAAGCCTCGTAAGTTTCGTTTTGTTTTTTTGTTTAGTTTCGTAAGGCTCGGTTTCCCATAATGCTCGACTTACGACGAGAGCTCGTTAAGTACAAAAAGCCAACTTGTGTCGGATCGAGTCTGGTCTGCATTCTCACCTCAAACGAACCGCACCAGAGTTCGAATGGAACCGTGCCGAGACCCAGCTTTTTAGGTGGTCTCGGTTCGCTTGTTTGCTCCGGATCAAGATTTTTGGTTTTTATTCACACCAGCCCAAAAGGTCCGAATCAAAGGAGCAAACGACGAACTCTGGTTTGTTTTAAACGAACCAAACAAGGCAGGTGTGAAAACGACCTTAGTCTGTAAATAAATTCCTATTCCTAATATGTAACTCAGCTCCAAATTCGCTCCTATAACGGCTTGCATCGTGAGCTTCATTTGACTGGAGCCAACTGCTATGGAAGACGTCACACTCACTTAGACCACGTCTTTATAGAATCTATGGGCAATACCTCATTATTACTTAAAAACTTTAAAAACTGAACAGTTCTCTTTAAACAGTTTGAAGACATCCAAAGTTATCCCTCATTTTCCCATTCCTAGCATCCAAATTCTTCATAGTGGTGAGTTTATAAGCACATTTCATAATTTTCAGAGGCCAGAGCAGAGTTGACAACTGCTGACAACAAGTTAACACCATGAACCACAAACCTTCCTGGTTCTTTGACAATAAAAATTTTATGATTAGATGCAGATGCAGATGCAGACAGCACAGAACTGTCTTATTTTGACTCAAACAGAAGCTTTACAATAAAGCTGTACTGGGCCAAAACATTTTTTTTACTTGAAAAATGTCCTTCAAAAATAATAATAATAATCTCATATCCTCCATCCAAACTGTAATGAATTTGTCTTCCATGGCCTTTCCTAAAAACATCCATCCAAGCCTGCATAAAGTTATATCTTGCCCCGCACGAGCAGCAAACTAGGCCGGTAGTTGGGGTTAAAGCAGTCAAGCAGGTGCCTGTCTCTCTGTCTTAACCAGTCTCTTCACCCTGACTGGAGCTCGAGTGGTAAGCTGCAGATCACAGTCCATTTTGCAGACAAGTTAAGTAAATAACCCGGGCAGGCCTGCAGAAGACAGTGACAGGAAAACAGAAATCCCTCAAAGTCACAGCGGTAAATCCAATCAAAGTGAGGAAGGAGAAGCGGGGAGGCAGAGATCCTCTTTACCAGTCAGTGTGTGTGTGCGTGTGTGTGTGTGTGTCCTGCAGCATTGATGCAATAACACCTCATTCAGTGTTCAGCCCTTCTCAAAGGACAGCACTGGATAACACTTTAAACCCTGTGGCTTTATCTCCTGCAGATTTTCCATAAAATGCCAAGCCGGGAGGACTGGGCCCATGTGACTGCCATGTAGGTCAGGCTGGAGGGGGGTAAAGAGTGCAGAAGGGAGGGAGAGGAGGGAGCGAGGAGGGGAGGACACAACTTTTCTAATGGAACTGTTAAAAATTAAAAAATTACAGTGATTAAGAATGTGGCTGGATCAGTTGCACAGTGGAAAATTGGCAAGTTAAAAGTGGATAGTATAATCAAAATGTGCAAAAATGTGTAAAGAAGAAACAAAATTTGTAAAGGAGAAACAATGCAATAAAGGAGAAACAATACAATATAGTGAACATAATTAATCTTATACCCTATGAACTTCCTCACTGGCATCACTATCTGTTTATTTACGGAAGTTCTTTAAGGTACTGTACATAACACATAATTTTGATCTTCAGTCTGATACACTAATTTGCTAATACAACTGAACATTGTTGTTAATAATAACTAAGTCTTTTATTCATAGGTCAGGGTCACAAACCTTAATTTAAACAGGCATATATGGTTTTAGATGGATGGTGAGAAACACACTTTTCTCAATGGATTGTTTAAATGTATTTATTTATTTTTTACCCGGAATGTTCTACAATATGGTGTAAAACTTATCATTCTCCATGAAGGCAATCACCAAACCAAGTATGTTTTAGCAATAAAATGCTTGCAATTGAATAAATGAGTGAGAAGCTGACCATCCATCAGAAAACCTTTAAACCTTATGGTGTTTTCTGATCTTTGTTATAATATCATTTCCTCATCACAGCCATTTGTGTTTTGTTTCATTCACACACATTTAAAGGGATATGCCACCCCCAGGTCAAATTTGGGCATCTCCCCACAGTCCAGAGACTAAAATAAGTGGTGGAAAGCGTTTTCCTGCTCACCCAGCCATTGTCCGAGTCTGTCGCCACTGACCGCCGCGGTATCTGCAGCTCCTCCGCCTCAGACTGGAGTCTAACGTCGCCAGAGAAAGATTTCGGCCAAAAGGAATTAATTTGCTCGATGCGTTTCCCAATTACTTTATGTGTAGTGCGCATTCATATCGAGTGCAAATAAATGTGCAAATCAACACGGAGAGCTTGCCTTGGTCATTTTGGGTGGGAACTATTTTCCATTGCGGAAGAATACAGTCGAATCACGCAGCACGCTGCCAGGGGAATCCCAGTTACGCACCGGGAAGGGAGTTCCCCTGTTGCACAACGTGGTGCGTGATTCGGCTGTATTCTTCCGCACTGGAAAATAGTTCCCACCCAAAATGACCAAGGCAAGCTCTCCGTGTTGATTTGCACATTTATTTGCACTCGATATGAATGCGCACTACACAGAAAGTAATTGGGAAACGCATCGAGCAAATTAATTCCTTTTGGCCGAAATCTTTCTCTGGCGACGTTAGACTCCAGTCTAAGGCGGAGGAGCTGCAGATACCGCAGCGGTCAGTGGCGACAGGCTCGGACAATGGCTGGGTGAGCAGGAAAACGCTTTCCACCACTTATTTTAGTCTCTGGACTGTGGGGAGATGCCCAAATTTGACCTGGGGGTGGCATATCCCTTTAACACACAAACCCTGCATATATAGGCTGAGGTTTTCTCTCAAACTGAAAACACCTTGTGATGTCATGGGATAATACAGGAAGTGCTCCACTGTGTTTATAACCTCCATACATCTTCACTAGAATCATTTGGATAATTTCAGACCTGGAATTACTGAAATGAAAATACTACTGAACAAAAGGTTAAAAAAAAAAAAGCTGCTAATGTGAAAACTACCACTTCATGACATCACAAGATTTTGAGGAATGAAGATGTAGACAGAATGTAGAAGATTACTCAAATGTGTAAATGAAACAAAACAGGTATGTTTTTCATGAGCTAACAAGATTATAACATGACCTAAAGCTCCCATAGGACCTTAAATATATACATGTGTATATATATATATATATATATATATATATATATATATATATATATATATATATATATATATATAATCCATGTCTGATTAACACTACATATTTACTTAATTTCCAGCTCATTAGATTAATTCAGTGAATATCACATTGTCTGTGCTTATACCTCTAATTTTCCAAGCCACTAACCTAATCCTCTTTAACCTTGTTATTGTTTGAGTGAAATATAACCTATAATCACACATGTATAAATATCCCCTCTGCATTTCACACATAGCTTAAACCTTAAACCTATTCATTCACTTTTGCAGCTCTGTCCTCCAGATCCATGTTTTTTATGAAATCATTTCTCACTGAACCAGTTGATCATTATCCCTGACATTTTCAGAAGACCAGGGAACTGTCAATACCTGGAGCTCGATGGGCTTGTATAATTGAACTAAAGGGCCTTACTTTCCATATGCTTAGGGCTGCTTGTGTCCCGTAGGAATAGTAGTGGCTGATGGAAGACAAAAGATGGACAGGATTAGGCATTGTGCTCTGTTGACCGACCCTGACCTGTTTTCTGACCCATATCCTCACTCAAACACAAAATTTTAGTCAATTTGATTTATACTACAAATAAAAGTCAAAAAAGAGTGGCAAAATATAGACCCTAAAACAGCCACCTATTTTGTGATTAATATTGACCATAACAGTGTGTAACCTGGCCTCAGTCAACTCACAGGCACTACCCCTCTGAAAAATAATATTGATCAAAACTAGCATCTATCCATGCATAAGAGCTTGTTCCAATTGATTTTTCCTCTTTAAGCAGAAAAAATATAATAGACTTGATATGAATTACAGGGTGTTTGGCTTCAATTCATCAACACAGGCCAGATAAAGCCTGCAGTTGCCACAGAAACATGATAACAGTTTTGGCCCCCTTTTTTCAATCAATGACTTTAATGCATTTAGTGTTTACAGAGAAACACATCACAGCCGTTAGCGTTAGGATCAAAAAAATAAAACATAATAGCGAATTTGTGATGGTATTTCATATTAGTATTGCAATGGTTACTACATAGCTTAAATAGCTTATATTTCCAAGGGAAAGGCATTGAAAAAAATCACATTAGAGCCAATTTAAAGATCTTGAGCTAGGCTTTGTCTGAACTACCTTATGGAATAGTTTACCTATAGTGCATGGTTTGGGTTGATGGGGCAAAGTGGAGTGCTCAGACAAAGGGAGACACATTAAACATTTAAAGGCCCTATATTACACAAAATTGACTCCTGTGAACTTTAAAGGTCCCATGGCATGAAATTTTCACTTTCTGAGGTTTTTGAACGTTAATGTGAGCTCCCCTACCCTGTTTAGGGCCCCCCAATGGCTAAAAGTTGCGAAATGTCTAAACTGAGCATTTGCGATCCTTTTCTGCGTTTGAAAAAAACACAGCTCAAACGGGCGATTCTGGACATGGCACCTTTGTTACGTAACATCGAAAAAAGAAATGCAAATGCAGTTCCACCATCGTCTGGATCTCCACCTCCTGTCTCTGGAAATCACGCCCAGAGAGTTTGGACTGTGGAGGAGCTACGCAATGCGAAATGCGTTTTTTTATTTGCCTGGAGGCACATGCGAGTGTTTCTAGGCTCGGAAGTCCTTTACCCGACCCTCTGGACCTCTGAAACAGCAGTGGTTTAATTTTATTTTCTGTAAAAATGTTTTTTTTTTCACTGAAATGCCTCTCCTTTCTGTCTTCGTGCTTCAAACGCGGAAATGGGAGACAGCGCAGAGCAGAGCAGCGCTCCTCTAAGCCAATCTGTGTCCTTCTCATTTGCATTCAAGCAAGAAGGCCCAGAATGAGTTGTTCAGAGAGTGAATTTTTGACCATGTCTGTGTAAATGGGTCTTTCTCATGCACTGAGTGTTGATTTTGAAGAAGGATTCATTTACAGTATTAGGGAACCATTAAGGAGACATATAAAAGCATCAAGAAGTACCATGTCATGGGACCTTTAAGACATGTTATAATGCTGTTACCTCATCAAAAACATACCTGGAGCAGTTCCTGTATTACCACATGACATCACAGGGTGGAACAGAGTGTTTCCTGTTTGAGAGAATAACTCAGCCTAAATATGCATGGTTTGTGTGTTAAACAATGTGTGAATAACAGAAATCACAACTTCAGGTTTGTTTTTGATGAGAATACAACAATATAGCAAAGATCAGAAAATAGTGCAATATGGGCCATTTAAACACACATGTAAGAGCAACCCCAAGAGGAGCAACACATCTACTCCTAACTACTACAGGAAGTGCCCAACCCGTTTTGGCTGCTGTGTGCCTGATACATTATTATTGTCATCAATTAGGGTTTGTGTTTCTCTCACTGATAGGATGTTATGCACCAAGAATTGCAGTGTCTAATTCCTGAGTTCAAGGCTGATCTGGGTTGTTCTGTTGACACTTCTTTATTATGGCTAATACATAAGACCATCTTATAGCCATAACCCAAAGTATATTTTCTATGCTTTTACCATTATTACTGAGTAAAACAGCAGGAGCAACGGCTAGTAGGTTTGCACATCCTTGTTATCAAACTAATACAAGCGCTCTGTACTACTCTTCTAGGTTAAGACTAGCGGTCTGATTTAGAAATATAATATTCACAAATGTATTGCAACTGCAAAGATGTTAAGGTATGAAAGCCGAGTCAATAACTGTATATACAATTTCACAAATATAGAGCAAAGGTTATTTCACAAAGTCAAAACAGTAGTACCGTTATCAAAATCACATGGCAAATATTTAGATTTGACAGCTGTCGTTGTAGGGGAAAAGTCATCTGTATTGTCATATGAGTCCTCAAAAACAAGTCCATGAATCTAAAGATAGCATTAGGTCTAGGTCACTCAATGCACACAGCTGATCCATTGTCACACTCAAAAAGACTTCAAATTTGACATGTTAAAATAATGCCACAAAAGGATCATTTGAAGTGTTATATATATAGTATATATATATATATATACACACATACATACATATATCAGAGCAAATATCTTACTGTTTTTTGGTTGCAACAGAAAGGTGTGAAAGGTGTGAATGTGAAATACTGAAAAAGGAAATGGTAGCTTTTGTAACTAGAGTTAAACTCAGTCAATGGCCTCTAGTTAAAGGTAAATGCTTTTTTTTTTTGTTGTTCTTTGGTACTACGTTAAACTTGATTCAACTCCACATACATTCTTAATTTCACAAACTTAAAATATCAAGAAAATTTTTTACAAAAAAAAGTCACAAAATTCTTACTTTTTTTTAGTGTGGGGGGGTGGGGCATAGAACAGTTGAAAGAAAACACACAATCACAAACAAATCTGAAACAAAGATAATTCATCTTCTTCCTAGTGCCTACTAAGAAAGTGGAATGTGCGTGAGTGAGATGGTCGGAAAGGCCAATGGGGCAGACTGACGAAAGCAAGGCTATAACAGTAGCTATAATAGTAGCTTACCACCAGAGAGTGGAGTGAATGAACAATGAACTGTAAAGTACTTTGGGTGTCTTGAAAGGAGATAAAAAATCTATATACACATAAATTATTAATATATTATGAAATGAATAAAATTTCAAATATACAATATAAACCCAGCATCTTTTTAAAACTGAAACACAAAATATTTGGTGTGGCTCTAGTATTCCTTTTTTTTTTTTTCACTGTGTATAGCGGGCAGGACCATAACCCTCTTCACAATTCAAACATAAATAAAAAACATGTCAAAGTTTTTTCAAAGCCATAAACTCCATGTGGGTCTTTGGCCTGAAAACAATATGGCTCTCCATCCTTCAAAGATGTACTTTTCCTAAAGCATTGTTGATTGCCCTGTGTCCATTACTTGGAGGGATTATGATAATATTCCACATTGTGCTCGGCGTGATGCACAGGAAATTCAATACTCAAAAGGTTAATGCAATCAATTAGGATGACAAAGGAGAAAAGTAAAACCCTCGTGCTCGTGGAAAAAGAGAGAGGAGAAGAGGGGGGGAAAGGTATTGAAAGGCTGAATGGATCCTACCGCAGAAAAGAGCCACTTGAAACGGTAGAAAAATGGCATTTATTCAAAGCATATCATCCAAGGCCGACTCAACCAAACACACATGCCATGGATAAACAAAGAAAGAGAAATAGCACTTGGAGCGAATTACATCACTCAGCACTCAAAGCTCTTGTAAGTGAACAATACAGGAGCAATATTTGGGTTTGGAGGTAATCAGATCCTGAAGGCGAGAGGGAGAGAGGGGAGAGTGTCCAGCACTGTGAGCCCGGAGGCATCGATTTGTAACGCTCATATTCATGTTTGTTGGACTTTCCCTTTTGGTTTGGAGTTGGTTGTCCCGTGTGTTGTCAGAATATTAAAGGTGCATTGTGTAATTCTTCATGGAGATCAAACCAGACCAAGTTACAGGTCAGATCTGTGCAGAGGCAACTCCACTCAGTCAAAAAAACACCTGTAATTGAATAAATGTAAGGTAGAGCTGTTTAATGTATAATACTGTAATACTGCGGAACTTTCCAGACAGAGCAGAAACAAGCAGGTAACAGACCCACAACCAAAAAGTTACACTGTGTGCCTTTGAGAGCATGTATGTGATGGTGTTGTTGACTAGAAGAACTATTATAATCATTTGCTTTACCTTTCCGGGTCAGGTCTGTCAAAATCGCAGCTGTATTAATCGCGTGTTAGCCATAAACCGTGGATAATACTAATGTTACGAGAGAGTCTGGTTGGTAATATTTCGTGGACGTCTGCAATGGCTATTTTGTGCCGATACGTTGTGCAAGAAGAAAAGCCTAAAACCATGTAATCCACTTAGGTAAGGCAGTGGACTTAGCTACTTTTGCAAACACTCAACCTCAGAAATCTGTCTCTCAGCTTAAACAGTCAACACTGGGAAATCCACCTGTGTATACACTGGTCTTATCCCTGCATTTTAAGACTACAAAGTAAATAAAAAAACAAAACAAAAACAAAATGGCCACCTATGTAATGTTTGGCCGCCAACACAACGAAATGAGACCCCACTGACCTGCTGTACATGTCTACTCTACTTAACTATTTCGTCTTTTGATACTGACCACTGCAAACTAGGAACACACAAAAAACTTAAATCCTTATGTACGGCCAAGGACAAAAGTTCTCCCTGCTGCCTGTATCCTAATTCTACCAATCAACAGAGACCATAATCATTATAGTGTATTAGAGACAGATCGATATATTGGTTGGTCTATATAAAAGGCTGATATTTGGACTTTTTAGTGTATGGACTGTCAGCCTTAAATCTCCAGCACAGGCCAATACAGGGGGTCCTCGGGTTACGACGGTCTCGGGTTACGACGTTTCGTGGTTACGAACGCGCCCCCATTAAAAAAAATATGTATATATTACGCGTCATTCCGTCTTACACGGTTTAGCGTGGTAAAAGATGTAAACAAACGCACGCGGCGCGCGGCGCACGGCGGAAGAATACGCTCTGTTGTGGTTGTAGGGAGAAGAAGACAGCCTCGTGTGTGTGCCCAATGTGGGCGGAAGTACCTGATGTGAGCTCTGATCTGCTCCTATGAAAGCGGCAGTGATAAACAAGCATCGTAGTGGTCTAATTATTGAGATGGAAAGGTTATTGGTGCTTTGGTTGGAAGATCAAAGGCAAAATCCGGTTTACGACGAAATTCGGGTTACGACGCGTCTTAAGAACGGATCAACGTCGTAACTCGAGGACTCCCTGTATATTGTTTTGGTCAATTTGCTGCCTTAAAAAAATCACAAAAAGCTTAATACAAAGAGAAAGCTGCACTAAACGTGACTGCATAGCTCTATTAAAGGTTTGTGTTAAAAAAAAGGGCTGTGGGTATCGGACCAAAGATATCGGCAGAGCTTATCGTCCATCGTTTGCTTTGGATTAGAAACAGTATCAGCATCGGCTATAAAAAATAAAACAATTTAAAAATATTGATCGATCTCTATGGTGTATTTTATCCACTGATAGAATGTTTTGTTTGATTGCTCTATATGTTCTATGCTTATTCTGCTTGTGTTGCAGATATAATCACAATTTGATCAAACAAAATAACCCCTTTGTCTGAATCTGCCTAGCAACTTACTGTAGCCAGTCTAAAATGCTGCTTGTCCGGTCCCTTATCCCAAAACATTGATTTTCTGCCTGGTGTGGTAAACTCCAACCCTTTATCCCACATGCTCAGCCTCCCATTGAGCCGTACTATGAACACTAAAGAGTGAGGTGGACAACGCACACAAAGGCCGGGGCGAGGCGGTAACCACGGCTTTATGTTCGGTCCATAAGAATTCTATTTTTTCAGAGGCACAACTGCTGTAATTTGACCTACATCACATTTTTCTGTTTGGCCATTTTGGGGTCCAACTGCCACGTCATGCAAACAAAAGCCCCAAATGTGCTTTGAAGTCATGTTTGAATGAAAACTGTGGGGCTGTCACATGAAATGCCCTCACAGCTGGGAAGTTTGTGGTCAAAGGAAAAACAAATAGTGTGAATGAGAGGGGGACACGGCGCTTCCTAAGGCCCAAAGCAGCGGACGGGAGGGGGGCTTTCAGAATATGCCCGTGATGATGGATGGATTCAGAGGAAGGCCTATTCACATGGAGATGTTACATCATAAATATTTACACAGGCCCCCGTTTCCATGTAGCGCTGGCTTGTACAGGCTCACAGTGAAATGAAGAGGATAAAAGAGAGGGAATGGGGAAAGTGGAAATAAGGAGTGACTAGAAGGACTCAGAATCTAAAGTAAAAGTGTGATTACTTCAAAAAGTTACTCAAGTACGAAAGTAAAGGAAGTACAATGTGTTATAGATATCAGATATGTAGACAGCTATAAAGGATTAATGGGCCTACATTTTTCTGATCTATACACCTTCACTAGAATCATTTGGATGATTTCAGCCCTGGAATGTCCAATCTTTACTGAACTAAGGGGGAAAAGGAGCTGTTAACTTGGAAATGATTGCTTCATGACATCACAAAGTGGAACAGAGCATTTGGAGCTTTGGAGATGTAGACAGAGTAAAAATAAAAGGTTACTCAAACATGTTTTTGATGAGGTAACAACGTGGCTTAAAGCTCATAAGAGTTCAACTAATGTAGTATGGGAATATTACTATAATAATAATCCATTAATTTATATGGATTGTACCATAGAACAACTGGTGTTTTGACTGCTTCTTCATTTTTGATTATTTATATTTACAGTATAAGTTCTGCATTACAAATATTCACAGAATATATGTACTTGAGAAAAGTAAAAGTACTGTGTTTGTGTTTGTTAGCTGTACCTCTTCTTCTGTCACTACATGCTGAGTGCAACATGCAAATTGAGTTATTGTCATAGGCTTATGTAACTTCAAATCTGAAAAAAAGGTCTATAATTTAGTTACTGCCTCCTACGCAGAAACATCACCTGAAATGACACTCTGCAAACTGAAAGAACACCTACTATACTTAGATCAGCAAAGATAAAACTAGGAGACTGTCACAAATCTAAGATAAAAGACAAAATTCAATTTGTCAACTGGACAAAGTTTGTTTGGTCGAAAACGTTTCGCCGCTCATCCGAGAGGCTTCGTCAGCTCTAATAAGAATGCTGGATTCTACCTGGACGACTGAGGGACTCTTCACGCGTCACAAATCTAACTAAGGCTGAGCTGGTTGTTGGTTAGCCGCCCAAAACATCTCTGCTCAGTGCGCTCAATTAAAAGCCCAGGATTCCCCCGAGATCGCCCCTGAAACCAATGAAAACAAATTTGGCAGTTTAATTTTCCTCCCACTGTCAAACAGAGGCTGCGAGCTCAGGGAGGTGCTCTGTACAACTGTGTGTGCATGGAGCCAAAACTGGAGGATTTGAACATTGAATTATTCTGTCAATGGAATCTGATACAGTAATCTCCCTAGAAATAAAGTCTATGAGGATTAACATACATAACACAAATAGAGATCAATGGAGAAAGCTATAATAAGGAAAATTTGAAAATTAGAAAAAAAATTAATTGATGTCTGATGTCATTAAAGGAAAAGTAACGTTATTTTACAATCTGAGCCTTCTTTCGGTAATAAAACAAGACGTTTGACTCACCCATAGCACGTTGGTGTCATTTGGAGCTGTTTGGTAAAAGTTATGTTGTAGCGTATCTGTTAGCGTGAGTACTCGGGGCATTACTTTGCGGTCTCCAAATAACACAAACTTTAGCACTTTTCAAATCATAGAAGCCCGATGTCTTAATCTACGATTTTGTTTGAAGCAAAAGTGGCCTGTAATCCGAGATTTATCCATAGTTTTGAGTAGATGAGGAAGCCAGTGCACATGCGCGGACTGTGCCTCTCAGCTCCCGGGACCCAAACATGAAACGCAAAGCTGAAAACTATGGATAAGCTCGGATTACAGGCCACTTTTGCTTCAAACGAAATCGTAGATTAAGACATCGGGCTTCTATGATTTGAAAAGTGCTAAAGTTTGTGTTATTTGGAGACCGCAAAGTAATGCCCCGAGTACTCACGCTAACGGATACGCTACAACATAACTTTTACCAAACAGCTCCAAATGACACCAACGTGCTATGGGTGAGTCAAATGACTTGTTTTATTACCGAAAGAAGGCTCAGATTGTAAAATAACGTTACTTTTCCTTTAAGGGGAAACTAATGTCATCTGCTGGTTTTGAAACATTTCACATCAACCACCTTAGAAAATATTTTATATTTTTATTAGCACATCTAACACAGGTCTGCTCCAGGTCAACATGTTTAAAGTGACAGGTTTTGATGATTCTCAGATGTTGACTTAATTTGGTGGGATAGAACCAACCCACCAAGTGTTGAAAATTACAGTAAAAACATTTTTTTCCCAATATTTCAAACACTGTTTCAACAAAATACTATGTTTTCTTAAATTCTGATTTATCAAATAATGTGTACTTCAGAGAAGTTTTGGCCCAGTGCACTGCATGTTGCTAGTTAACAGTTATGGAATTCCCCAGAGTCGTGTCATAATTTACAACCAGGAAGTAAAATTCCAAACCTAAAAAAATGGTTTTAGTAAAATGAGTAGTCCAGCCTGTCATGGGCACTTTAAGGACTATAAGGAGTAAGTCATGATTTAAAGGTGACTTTTCTGGTATGTGGCCCTATGGCAAAAATGTCTCAATTATATAAATTTGGTCACATGACATGACGGTGCTTGGTCCCCTCCTGTTCAACCTCTACCTCCTCCCCCTTGGAAGCATCATTCGCCACCACGGCCTTCATTTCCACTGCTACGCCGATGATATTCAACTTTACATAACTACAAACTTTACAAACTGAACTGTGACAAATCCGACTTAATCATTATTGGCCCCAAAAACATTACCAAATCTACCCAAGACTTCAGCCTGACCTTAGACAACACAACCCTCACTCCATCCCCACTCATGTGAAACATTGGCATTCTTTTTGACGCCACACTTTCATACCAACAACACATAAACTACATAACCTGGACTGCTTTCTTTCATCTCAAAAACATTGCACGACTCCGCCCATCCCTTTCTTTCTCTGCTGCCGAAACTCTCATTCATGCATTCATCACCTCTCGAATTGACTACTGCAATAGCCTTTTCTATGGTCTACTCTCCAAAACTTTCAACAAACTCCAATACATCCAAAACTCTGCTGCCCGCCTCCTCACCCACACCTGCTCCCGAGACCACGTCACTCATGTCCTTCAAAATCTCCACTGGCTCCCCATCCCTCAGCACATCCAATTCAAAGTCCTCCTCATGACCTACAAAGCCGTCCATAACCTGGCTCCATCATACCTCTCTGACCTCCTGCACCGCCACACCCCATCCCGCTTCCTCCATTCCTCCGACGCCAACCTCCTGTCCCTCCCCTACAGGACCAAGCTCCGAACCTGGGGTGACAGAGCTTTCTCCATTGCTGCCCACACCCTCTGGAACTCACTCCCACGACCTATCCATGACTGCTCTGACCTCCCCACCTTCAAAAAACTGCTCAAGACTCACCTTTTTAAAACTGCTTTTAATGTTTCTTAATGTTTAATGTTTGGCTGATTGTCTATTGTTTTATTACTTATTTTACTTTCTGTACAGCGTCTGAAAAGCGCTTTATAAATAAAATGTATTATTATTATTATTATTATTATTATTATTATTATTATTATTATTATTATTATTATTATTATTTTAAAAATGCTTTAAAAGTTGTTGCCATTCCCAACAGTCTTTATTAGTCGTTATCAGTCGTTATTGTGCACATATGGGTGTATGAGGAGTGCTCGCTCCTGTGTTGTTAGCCTCCCCTCTGCTTGTTTATGAGCTCCTGATTGATGCTTGGAGTGTGTCTTCTCTCCGACACCAGCAGAAACAAAAGTCCACCCGACCCCCCACACCACATCCTCACCTCCTCCCTCCTCCCCCTGTGACATGAGACAGCCCACGATGTCCCTTCTCAACGTCTTAGATCCCGTTTGACTAAGAGGCCAGGGGCAGGGGCTGCTGCTGCTGCTGTATGTATGTATGTAAGCATCCTCCATGACAGACTCCCACATCAGCATTGTGCTCAGACAGGCTAACATCATTAACGCGAGTGGAGAGAGGGGGGAGAAGAAAGGGAGAAATAACCCGGTTTCTTTAAGTCACAAGTCATTAGTGTCCTCCGGAGAGTCAAATTGTACAGAGGCAGGTTTTTTCATCAGCAGAGAAAAGGTTTTATTTTCCTGTTAATTTGGTGGATGTCATCTGCACTTACATGTCTGTGTCTAATGTCTGCTACAGTAATAAATGTGCTATAGTGGAGAAATGATATTATTTTGTCATACAATGGGGAATGATGCAGTGACAACAAGAGACGTAAAAGAGCAGCCAAATGTAATTATGGTCATAATGGGAACAGAGCGGATCTGTAAGGAAATATAGTTTTCATGTGTCAAATCTGGTAAAAAGCTTTGCTGACTGCATTTATTTCTTTACACTAATTCACAAAGAATATTGTATATAAATAATGCATTTCAAAACTGTGTGTCTTAGGGTACACTCCAGATAATAGCCTGTAAGTTGCAGAGAGGCCAGACAGACTCATGTCAAACCTATAATGCCTATATGAAAGTGCTTTACATTGTATTATTCATTAACTCAACACTCTCTGTGGTGTTAAACTATACACCTGCAGTCACAGCTGCCCTGAGAGTAACAAACATTAATGTGGCCTTTTTGACCATTACAACTCACTCATTCACACACCACTTTCAAATTACATTAGGGAGTGAAGTGTCTTGCCCAAGGATGCAAAAACGTGATGCACTGGTTTGAGCTGGTATAGAACCACCAAGCTTTAGTTTAGTGAATGAACACTCGAACTACTTAGCCACTGTTTGGCAAATCCCTCCACAGTCTACAACACAATCATCAAAAAGACAAAAGAAGACATTGGGTAAAAGTATACTGTAGTGCATATCGATGAACACAAAAGGCTTTAAAGGGACAGTGTGTAAGATTTTTACCCGTTAATTACTGAAATTGAAGATACCCATTCAAAAATACATTGTTTTCCAAGCCTTTTCACTTCCATCATGAAATCAAAGTATTCTTTTGAACTTAGATATAGTCACATAAAACGGGGATTTTCCCCATGCAGAGGCAGCCATTTTGAATATGAGAGCCGCAGAAGGACATTTGGGCTCCGCCTTCGGCAAGGCTCGTGGTTTTGGGTAAACAACACAAGCATGCTGCCGGATCAGACATCGTAATGGATCTAACACGTGTTTTGGACTAAATTGTTTTACTGGATTTTATTCGCTGGATCCTTACGGACAAATTGAGAGCAAGTTTATGGTGAAATACAGAGTTTGACCTGTGCAAAGCATTCTAAGGTAAGCTAACCTCGTTTTGTGCTTTTCCGTATAAAAGCCCCATGTGCTCGGGGAGTGATTGTTGTGCAGGGAAATGAATTGCATAGTCAAAAAGAGGAGACTGTAAGGTTTCATTTGATGTGTAGAGTGTCATGGTACATGATTGGGAATGTGTGTTTTCATGAGAAAAGAAAAAAAATAAATAACCGGGACCGCGTTTTATTTATACAGTAGCGGCACGCGGCTCGTGCGCGGGTACAAGAGCTGTCCGCGTTACGGCGCGCCCGGGTGACTCTCGAGGTCTGCCGTAGCTAAAACAGAAAGTGCAATAGCACCATCCACCTATGCGCCACGAATCCTACACACTGGGGCTTTAAAGACTCCACTAATGTTAAAAAGGCAAATTTCAACATATTACCCTTTTAGTGCTACAAACAGTGCGTGACTCATGTATGGTACAGTTTTGTGTTTACTTGTGTATTTTTGCACTGGAAGTCAGCCAAAGCAATGCCCAACAGCTGTTTCTGTCAGCCGGCTAAATTACACTTGTACATGTCAACCAGGGAGCGCACATTTAGAGCTTTTTCAAGCAGCCCGATATTTTTCCCCCTTTTTTAATGCACCGCGTTAGACATCTACAGTATAGATTCTTCATGGTGGGGTATGAAAGAGCGACAGATTGAGCATTAGAAAGACGAGAGAGGGAGAGAGAGAGAGAGAGAGAGAGGAAGAGAAAGGAAGGGGGGCCTCTTTGCAAAACAGATACATCAGTGTGCCTGTATAGCGTCCGACATTGCTGTGAGTTAATCAGTTGGAAAATAAAACGCTGGGATCCTAATAAGTCATTTGTCAATTTTTACAACCCCCAGACACATTGATCCGTGGGGATTAATGAAGATGCCTGATATTGTTGCAGATATGAACAGGGGAGATGCTGGGGACAGTAATCACTCATGTACGGGATTTGTCCTACCTCGTGCACGATCTCTTCCTGGGGAGTCACGCCATGCAAAGGATCTATGGAGCAGCGCAAAAGAGGGGAAAAGGGACATTAAAAAACAGGGCGATTTGTTATTATGCAAACATGTCAGACAGAAATCCATACATTTACTAAGCTCATCCGTAGAGCTTGACATAATTTACCCAGCCCTATCCAGAGAGCGAAATGTATACTTTTGTGTTCGGCGCTGTCTGGGTGATGTAGGGTTTAAAAGTGCACAGATTTTACAGCAGAGGAGAAGAGGAGGAGAGGAGCTATTGTGGTGATCTCATTTCTGGTGCCTACTTTTAAACGTGGCATGTAATAATTTAGTCAGCAAACCTAAAATCTAAGGCTAATATTGGTATTTTAATTGCAGCTTTTTACTTTTTATCAAAAGAAGTGTAGAGTGTGGAATTGGAAGGTATTTATTGGCTTCCAGGGAGGTTTTCAGGCTCGTAGAAGTGTTGGAATACTCTTTAAAAGTTCACAATTAGATAATAGTTTTTCATAAGATGGCCCTATGCTGAAAGAATGCTTTGGCAAAGGCAAGTGCTGACAAACAAACCAAAATTATTGTTAAAAGATTTGCTTATTATAACCTGGAGTGAGGAATTCAATGCTTAGTAAAATTACTTGGTACTAATAGTAAACAGACAGTAATTATTATCTTTAAAATGGAATATATTACCTGTTCATGTGACTTTACTTTTTACATACTTTTTTTTTTTTACATGGGAATAAGCTTGGGGCACATTCCACAATATTCTGTTTTTGAGTTTGATGCAACTTTAGTTGAATTAAAATATATTTCATATAACATGATGACTGTTTATGTAGTAATGTAAATTACATAAAAGGTTCCATTGAAAGCAACAATCATGATTTAAGCAATTTTAAAGGTATGTAACTTTTCTAGGGGTCCACCATCTGCATGTCTCCCATGGTGACGTTATTGCACTGAATTTTCCACAGTATGATATCAACCTTATCTCCATGAAAAGGTAATACCACCAGGCCCAGTATCCATATCTGTGAAGAGGCAAGCACATACTCTGAGAATACAAAACTAGATTACCTTGAAATATTATGTACAGATTACTTAATAGCATGAATATACTGAGGACACTGTTTCATAAAGACAGAAGTGTCTAAACTCATTTGAGGATTACAGAGAAATAAAAAAGAGCACTTCTTACGTGACATCCATTAACCCTGCGTGTGTGACATAAGGACACAAACCAGCCCAGTCACTTTAAATCCGCTCCAAACTTTCCTCACCTCCAGAGCCCACGCACCCCGTTTGAAAAAGTCATAACAATTCTAACCTGATCTTCCTACTTATTTTATATCTCCCCTCCGCACCCCAACTTCTTCTCTGCAACACCGCGGTTATTAATTCATGAAGCTCTAATTAGTTCTTTGTTTAATTTTGTGTTAAACAGACTGACCGGAATGATAACGACTCACGCTGTAGCGCCTTGGTCCCATGCCACTCCTGTTTGCTACAACAAGGGAGCAGCGTGCGACTAGCATGATGAACCCAATTCCCTTCTAAGTTGCACTTCATTAAGTCAAAATGTGACAAGGAGCTTAGAGGAGGAACTGGCAGATCTGATCGTACATAACAATGCAGGCCCAGGAAGTTTAGGGAGGTGGGGGTAGGCGTGGGTACTGGGGCTAGTGGATCCAGCATGCATGTTGATAATTTCTATTTTTAACCCTTGGGGGCTGTCTTTCATTTTACTTTAATTGTTTTTGTTCTGAGCTGCACTGTCCTCTTTTTAAATTGCAAGTCCATCAAGCCCCAGTGCATGGTTGCAGCAGACGGGTAAACAGGCCTTTGCTCTGCACCGAGCTAATGTCTGCTACTGTGTGGCGCAATATACCATACGCATATAAGCCTTGCATGACAAGTCAAGGACTGCCAGTTAGAACAAACTAAAAAAGATAAAATTTTTGGCCTGGAAAGCAGAAAAACCTGCTAAAAGAAAACAAGGCAAAGGCCTGTTTGTGTCAAAAGAATGCAGGTGTATGCTCTGATCCATATTTCACATGCCTACATGAAACGCTTCATTCAGAACATATTTAGTCACTGAGGGAGGTGTGTGTGTGTAATTATGATGTCCTTAAATCTGCATTGGGCTTGTTTCACTCTATCTATCCTTGTTTGACTCTGGTGCCACAAACACCGCCCAGCAGATATGCACAAAACACTCACAGCAATGACTTTGTTTCTCAGATAACATATTTTTTTCACAAACAGCGTTTTTCATCAGTCAATGAGCTTTCTAAGATGTTTAGCCTCTCCAAGTGCCTTCCCACTGGCTGAAGACATGATAAAATCAAAAAGCAGACAAGTAATTACACTGTATAATAGGCAAGATTGGCATTTTCAAAATCATTTTCATGTGGATGGAAATGACATTGCATAGACTATTCTGTATTCACTGGTGCAGATAAATAAACAAGGCATGGAGAAAGGGGGAGGAGGGGGGCAGAACGCACAGTACAATGGCAAGCAGGTCAGTAATTAGAAACTCTGTTTGCACAGTAATAATTTTAATATATTCATCAGGAAACAGAGCATGCCTAGCATGATAAAATCCCATCAAGGATGTCTACTCACTGCAGCACAGTGTGGAGGACCTGAAAACTCCAGAAGTCAGACCAAAGCACAGAATCTACAGGACTTTAAAGACAGTTCACTCACTACATGTGGACAATGAAGTCACTTTTTAAAAAAGTGTTTAAGAGAGTGACCTCTGCACTGGCTCCACTGTTTGTGATCACAGAGCCCCACACATAACCTTGTATGTTATTGAAGGAGCTGCTGCTGATGCTATGGAAATTATTGCAAATTGCTTAAATGATTCTTGACATGCAGAAACCTTGACCTGTGATGCAGTACCACAAAGAGGGACTCAAGGTGGATCAAAAATGGTAATCTCAATATTAGTTAAACCTAACAGCGTACAGTAAACTGTGGTCAGACTGACAAAGCGTGCTGTTAATTATTACCAAATAAAATAACAGGAACAGAGAGGCACTTAACTAAACAGAGCAGTTTAAAATAATAAGCCTCTCACTGTAATGGCTGCCAATCCATTGTTTAGGTTTCCTGCTTTAATTTCCCACACATAAATCCACAAACTCACGACTTTACATGACCTCAGTCTCAACGAAACAGCCTCTAATTACACGAAGTGGAAGCCACAACACCAATGTACACTTCTCACTAAGAGACCCACGTTCAGAGGAGTGCAGGAGCTGCTCATGTTCTGTCTCACAAACATATACTCTATATTTGGACATTTAAAAGTGACATAAATAATCTATATTGTGTCTAAAAATAGACATGGACTAAAGTACACATCAGCACAATATGTCAATTATACGGTTCTGACTTCTGTCCTTTACACCAATGTGATAACAGAGGTAAAAGCAGCTGTTTTAGTCCAATCGGCAACTGTGCTGGATGTCCTCACATAGAGAAACAGTGTAATGGTTTAACATAGGGATACACCAATCCTGTTTTTTCAGTTTTGATACCAATTCCTATGCATTTAAGGATCTGCCAATTTCCGATATCAACTGTAGAGATAGAAAACAGCATTTATTTCCAATAAACCAATCCAAATCTGTTGGAGCTGTTATTTATCGCTGAAATAACTACAGAACAGCTTTGTGTAAACAAAAATTCAAATATTATGAGACTTTCTGGGCAAACTACAACTAGGAAAGAGTCTTATTATGTCCATGTATATGTAGAGTCTGGATATCGGCTGAATCAATATTTGCTAGCCGATACTGATCCTGCAAATATTTCAGTATTGTCAACAATATATGATACTGGTATCAGATCAGTGCATCCCTTGTTTTTATCATAAGAGTGAAAAGAGTGAGATAAAATAATTAGCGAGACTTATAATTCAAACTAAAACTGAAAGGTTATTCACTCATGAATCTAAATCAGGCACTGCATAAAACTGGAGGGTTTGTGGTTTGACTCCCACTGTTCATATGTTCATGTCATTGAAAAACTACAGCATTACAAATAGAGAATTAAAATGAAAAAAAAAGAAGAAAGAAAATACATTTGTTGTACTTATTTAAAGTGGCCACAAAGATCTTGACAGGCTCCTTTCATGTGTGTGACTTTTGCCTCTCTACTCTGCCCCGGGACAGGCCAGAGTAGCCGACTGCAGCTCCCGCTACAATCCCGGCTCTCCCTCCTGTCTTCTCCTCTCCTAATTTCTGTCGTCCTGCCTTTGAATACTCAATCTCACGCAGGCACACAAGAATAGTGAACCGTGTGCAACAAGTGCCGCTGCCATGGAAACCCCCATTTTCCCCTCAAAATATTCCCTTTCATCCCCTTTTGAGGAGCTGTCAGTGGGCAGCGCAGGGCAGAGCGCGACCCCAGGCCCAAGCCTTGACAAAGCCTATTTTCTGCCTGCTTGTTGATGGATTAAAAAGGACTTTTGAGTAAAACCATGTTAAAGTGACAGAGGGGAGAATGGAGCCCCCAGGGAAGGGCCAATCAGATGAGTTTCCAGTGAAAAAAGACAGACAATATCATAATCACAAAGACGGGGTTAGGTCAAACCATGAAACGTACCAACAATAGTGATTGCTGTTGATAGAAAAGTCAGTTTGGGCAGTGCAGATTTAACTGTACTTATTACCATGTGAAATATCTCACTCTTTGTGTGAGATGTTCCAGACACAATAAACTTGTTGCTATACATAAACATGCTATTTTAATTTAGATTACAGGGGTACAGAACAATGATATCCATGTTTGTCAGGTTTGGTATGGTTGGTGACTGATAGCTTTTTGAGTACGGACATTATTTCAAAGTCTAGGTTTTGTGCTCATGGTATCTGTTTTAGCAATTTTCTCAACCATAAAATTTCAAATAAACCAAGCACTTTTTTATTTCTTCCTTTACAACTATGAATTGCTCTGCCTGGAATGTTCCACAGTAACAACAGCTCTTAAACGCCTCTACCTTACATTTATTCAATTACAGGTGGTTTTACTGCTTGAAAACAGGCATTCTGACTGTGACCAGAGTTGCCTCTCCACAGATCTGATCTGCAATTTTGTCGTGTTTGGTCTCCATGAAGACAGAAAAGTTTAATGCCACGCTGTACAACATTCCAGACAAAGCAGTAACATCTAATTTGACAGATCCTCCACCAGAAAAGTTACATGATGCACCTTTAAGTGGTAAAGAGATCTAGGTAACAAAATTCAATCCAACAAAAAAAAAAATCTATTTCCTGTTTAAAGAAGAAAGTGGCTCCTCTATAAATGTGCCATATGACTCCACCTTCTCCACAACTCCTCTTAGCACTGACTTTTATATTAAGTCCTTGCCACATTTTGAGAGAAAAATTATACAGTTACCATAGCAATACAGGATCAATAGACTTTGCATTGTCCATTTCACTCCTCCATTTGACTCTCTGACGCACCATTTAAACTCACAGAGATCGGCTCAGCAGTGGCACGAGGCTCCAAAGGGACAGCGCATTATTAATTTATCTCAAAAGCACAGGTCGATAGCTGCAGCCTATTGCTTACATGTTTGCTTTTTGTTGCCATTTCTCCAGCTCTATACAGTTGCTTTAAATATCTGACCTCATCATTTGATAGGTAAATACAGCGTAGGATAATGATTGGATGTATCATGTATTATAGCTTGACATGAAGAACGAAGGGAGGTGCACGCATCAGGCAAAACATTATGACCACCATTATTATTATTTCTGACAGAAGACTATTATCTAAACAGTCTGCACAGCCAATTCAAAAGTGTTAAATTCACGGTGTTGATGTTGTTGTGAGTAGAGTGAAGAAAATCCAAATGTTTCAACATAGTCAAAAGTTATTTCAACTATGACAGTGTTGTAGAGTAAAATAAGTAGTTGTTCATCCACAGTGTTGACAGCAAACACTTACAAAGTGTGTGTTTTGAATGTTACACTACATCAGTGTTGGACTTTTGTAATGGTTCTAGCCGGTAAGCTACAGATGGCAGCCATTTCACATGAGCTGGACTGTGCTGGGAGTGGGGCTCATGTAAGTAGACCTAAGTTATAACTTTTGAAATGTCTTGGTAGCATCTTTGTACTTATAATACTGTAAAATGTTAGTTGTAAAATAAATAGAATTACAGTACACTGTACAGTGTACAAATGTCTGACCATAACATTGTGCTAGCGTTAACTGCTACTTGGGGCTCAGCCTTGTCACTACTCCATGCTGCTGGACAGAGTGGAGCACTGCCTCTTGAAGCGGGACAGGGGAGCGCCCTCAGTGGCTACACTGCGATTGACTTGCTGATGGGGAGCAGCCGGGTTTCCCGGGCAGAATCTGCAGGCGGGAACGTGGTGTAGCCTTGAGTGTGCTGGGCACCAGAGGAGGTGTGGAGGGGGGGGGGGGGTTCGAGTTATAAAATGAAACCAGGGGGTATGGTGGAAGGGCAGGGCAGAATTAGAAGGTACTTTGTTAATATGGAAATGCTTTTATAACTAAAAGTCCATATTATCATTCAATAATGCACAGGATAATATGTTATCATACACAGTCTTGGTTTAGTCTTGGTTTAGTCTTGGTTTAGTCCTGGTTTAGTCCTGGTTTAGTCCTGGTTTAGACCTGTTTTAGACCTGTTTTAGTCCTGGCTTAGTCTTGGTTTAGACCTGGTTTAGTTTTGGTTTAGTCCCAGTTTAGTCCTGGTTTAGACCCGGTTTAGATCTGGTTTAGTCTTGGCTTAGTCCTGGTTTAGACCTGGTTTAGTCCTAGTTTAGACCTGGTTTAGTCCTGGTTTAGTGCTGGTTTAGACCTGGTTTAGTCCTGGCTTAGTCTTGGTTTAGACCTGGTTTAGTTTTGGTTAAGTCCTGGTTTAGTCCCGGTTTAGTCCTGGTTTAGACCCGGTTTAGATCTGGTTTAGTCTTGGCTTAGTCCTGGTTTAGACCTGGTTTAGTCCTAGTTTAGACCTGGTTTAGTCCTGGTTTAGTGCTGGTTTAGACCCGGTTTAGATCTGGTTAAGTCTTGGCTTAGTCCTGGTTTAGACCTGGTTTAGTCCTGGCTTAGTCTTGGTTTAGACCTGGTTTAGTTTTGGTTAAGTCCTGGTTTAGTCCTGGTTTAGTCCCGGTTTAGTCCTGGTTTAGACCTGGTTTAGATCTGGTTTAGTCTTGGCTTAGTTCTGGTTTAGACCTGGTTTAGTCCTGGTTTAGACCTGGTTTAGTCCTGGTCTAGTCCTGGTTAAGTTCTGGTTTAGTCCTGGTTTAGACCTGGTTTAGTCTTGGTTTAGTCCTGGTTTAGTTCTGGTTTAGTCCTGGTTTAGTCCTGGTTTAGTTCTGGTTTAGTCCTGGTTAAGTCCTGGTTTAGTTCTGGTTTAGTCCTGGTTTAGTTCTGGTTTAGTCCTGGTTTAGTCCTGGTTTAGTTCTAGTTTAGTGCCAAAATAGATGCAGAAATAATCTGATATGACTCACCCATAAGAACGCGGTCACTCGTATCCATGTATGCACGTGTCACGGTCTTTAATAATCCGGACATATCCCAAACTTATCCCGTGTCCCGAGACGAGAGTTCCTTCTTACGTAGCATTAACGTAGCAAGTTAAGGATCCTTCTTCTCTTGGAAATGCCGCGTAAACATTCACGCGGCTCGCGCCTCACAGCTGATCAGCCTCACAGCTGATCGCTCAACTCGAGTACTGGTGTGCGAGTGACTTTTTTCGCTGAAAACGCGCGGTGCCTGCATTAATTTACCGATTTTCTGGGCACAGAAGCGCTGTGAACAGTGGCTACAGTTTTGAATTGCTTAAAAAAATTTCAGCGTGAGAAATACCATGTGTGGCGTGTGAGCGTGTGAACACGTCGAATTGCGTGTGTCACACTCTCAAAGCGTGAGACTTGAGAGCCCTGCTGAAGTGAAGGGCAGGTTAGCATTTGTTAGCTTGGTTCTTATACTTCCGTGTTTTCACCATGTTTTTCACACTTAGGGGCTCCACTCATTCACTGTATTCGCATTTTCTTTTTTAACTAGTAGCTTATAAACTTGCACACTTTGATGTGTATATTTATATATATTGTGTGTATATTTTATATTTGACTACTACTTTTCTAGGCCTATTTAAATCAGATTTGTACATATATATTTATCATCTTTATTTTTATGTATATAATTATGTCTCATCTGACACTGGTCTATTGCTCTTTGGTTGCTATTCCATCTATATTTTTTTCCTCATTTCCATCTACTTCTTTTCCTTTCTTTCCTTTTTAAATGTATATATTATATATTATATTTGATAAGTGAGCTTCCGTACCCAAGACAATTTCCTTGTCCAATGTCCTCCTTCCTTGTGGATCAATAAAGTTTGTCTAAGACTAAGTATAAATAAAATATCTACAAGTATGATGTCTTACCCAATACAATTTCTTACCCATGTGACTTAACATGCTATTGACCTTCAAAACCTACATTCTTTTTTTGCATTTTCTTTAGGGTGAGTGTCTTGCTGACACTTCACATGCAAACCCCAGCTCCTAAAGGCTACAGTGGAAAGATGAAGGCTCGAGTCATTAACCATCTCATCAGAGATCTGCAGGTATGTCGTGAAATGGTTAAATGTAGAATTGAAATGTAACCTCACCAATAATTTGGTAATTGATTATTTGAATATTATGAAATTATATATGTGTATATAATATATATATATTATATACACGTATGTGTATATATATATTATATAAGTAGTTGTAATTTTAGCCTTATTCTATTTTCGTGATTAATGGCATTTAGATGTTTTGTTTCTTGTGGGTCTTCAGCTGGTGCAAAACAGAATAACCTGCTGATGTAGTAAATTTAACAACAAACAAGGAACAAATAAGTATATATGCACAATAATATACAGTATATACTATGTATTTATGGGTAAATCTTGTTTTAAACAATCTAACATCAAAAGTATAATTTGAAAATTTGATGTTTTTTTTTTTTTTATTCTTTATTACAGCCTTGTTAAATATTGCATAATCCGTTTTGTACAGCAAGGTGGTTACTTGAATATCTTTTACAGATTGGTATCGACACATTTTTGCTGGTTTAGCCTGGACAGCCTTTCTACCTGTGACTGAAGTGGGAAGGACAGAGGTTTTTTATGTCATTGTTGACCTGGCTGCAGTTGATGTACATTTCAAGGTGCACTTGGTCCTCAGACTCTCACAAACTGTACACTTTTTTTCAAAGAATAGTCTACAGCATGGACGTTGGATGTGTCAAAGAAACCCCAAGACTGAAAAACTGACTCTTGAGGTAAAGAGTTTCTACATTGTAAATGTTTCACAATCAGCAGGACTGCCTCTATTGTAAACATTTTTATGTTTATACAATGGAGTGAAGATCTTGTTTCAGATGGTCAGACATGCTCCTCTCATTTTTGGAGATGAGCATGCCTGAATTCAATTCAAAACAAGATCCTGATTAATCCATAGGCTGCTTCCATTGAAAAATCAACAAAAAAAAAACAAAAAAAGTTGTGAAAAACGCACAGAGAATTTCCTGCTGTCAGGTGGATTTTGCTTAATTAGACCTCTGACAAGCAAATTTAATATAAATGGACAAAACAGTAATGTGTCATATGACTTGTTTAAATTAATTGCGTTGATTGAATGATGTGCATTGTTTTAATACAAGTTAGATTGAAATGGAATTTTGTGATAGTTTTCATTATTTTTACATTTGTAAAAGGGACTATGAACTAGAAAGACCACAGCATTGACACTATTTAGTGAGGAAAGAGTTAAGATAAGATAAGATAAGATAAGATAAGACTTTATTGATCTCACACAGGGGAAATTTACTTGCCACAGTAGCTCCAAGCACGGACAGTTTGAAGAAAGAAAAAGTGCACTTACTATTGAATAGTGTAACATGAAGAACACACAATATGTTTTAACACTGTTCAAACATATCAATATAGTGTACACACTACATTTTTTCCACTGTACACTAGTATATAAAAAAAAATCAAATCTTAATCAGTGTCAAATTCAACTATGAGGGGTATGGTTACATCACTTTACAAGTGTTGAGCCCTCTACACTTTGTAAAGTGTAGTTTTAACGCATTCTAGAGTGGACCTCATATGACATGGTAAAAGTGTTCAAATTAACAATATGAGTTGGATTGACACTTGCTGTGTATACTCTTTGTTGATGTGTTGGAACCTGAAAAAAATGCAATATCAGTTTTTAAAAGTGCATTGTGTAATGTTTCTGGTGAAGGGCCCGTCAAATGCTTTTCTCCATGGAGATGTTATTGCTTTGTTTGAAATGTTTTGCAGTATGGCATGACACCTTTCTATCATCAAACCAGGCAAAGTTACTGGTCAGATCTGTGGAGTGGCACAGTCAGAATGTAAAATGTTTTTTTAGGGTATTTTTGAGCAATAAAAACACTGTAAAAAAAACTGTAATTGAATTAATGCAAGGTAATCTGTTTAATGTCATACTGTGGAACATTTGAAGCAGAGCAATGACCCTCCAAACTCCACCAGAAACGTTACATAGTGACAATGAATGGAGGCCAATACACACTAACATAGAACATGTGCTTGGTTCAGTTGGTGAACTCACAACATCCATCCATCCATCCATTTTAAGTCTAAGCCAGGACTCCCAGACTTCCCTCACCCCGGACAATTCCTCCAACTCCTCCGGGGGACACCAAGGCATTCCCAGGCCAGCTGGGAGACATAGTCCCTCCAGCGTGTCCTGGGTCTTCCCCGGGGCCTCCTCCCGGTGGGACATCCCCAGGGAGGTGTCCAGGAGGCATCCAAAGCAGATGCCCGAGCCACCTCAGCTGGCTCCTCTCAATGTGGAGGAGCAGCGGCTCTACTCCAAGCTTCTCCCATGTGACTGAGCTCCTCACCCTATCTCTAAGGGAGCACCCAGCCACTGTGGAGGAAACTCATTTCGGCCGCTTGTAACTGCAATCTTGTCCTTTTGGTCATTACCCAAAGCTCATGACCATAGGGTAGGAAAGTAGAATGACTCACAACAATTCAATTTAAATATTAACAATAGGAAGTGTGGTGTCAGGGGGCCCCATAAAGGTAGAACGTAATAGTAAAGGTTATGGAAAAGAATGTAAAAGAATTGCGTTATGTGCCTTTGAGAAGAAGAGGGGATATTTACGAAGAAGGGAGTGGTAGAGGGGGAGGCAGAGAGGGGAGGCATTAGACGTATTCGCACATGAGCAATTAGTATTCTAGTTCCTGATGGTTCTAAACAGAGCGGCCAGAGCAAATCCCCACGGCGGAGGTGTCAGACGGAAAATGACGAAAATCTGCTCCTTGACAGGGAGTCATTTATATTTTAGCTTCGTTCCATTATCTTAACGAATCCATCATCAGCCAATGCAATATTAACAGCAGAAAATCAACTCATTAGATCCAGGGGGATTTAATCAAGATTGCAATCATGTATGCCGTTCCTGGAGAGACTTGGCTTCTTCATTTTTTTTTTCTTTTTAGTCCTTTCCACGTAATTGCCACATCTCAGATCTTAATAAATTATTCTGGATCTTGAGATTGATGCTGTTTTTTTCCCCTTCGTCTCTCGTCTCTCACTCCATGCACTCACTGTCTCCAACTATAATATTTACCATAAACATTATTATGTCATGGGCACACAGTTTAAAATGGCCTTTAGCTAACTCTCACAAGTAATTGCCGTCTCCATTTTGCCCTCTCCATTCCTTTGCTAATTGTGGTGATATTGCTCTGCACTTCCCTCCTAAATGAATGAAAAGGAGGAACTCTTTTGGCAGGAGTGGCGATGTGTTGCTAGGATTTTTTAACCTTCACCGAAAAATGGTTAGCTATGGCTCAAATACATTCCACTTTTGATATATAAAACTTTATATGAAACCCCAGCATTGCAGAGAAAATAGAAGGAGCTCAGATGTCAGGTATAGAGGATATTTTTGTCCCGTTTCTCAGAAAAATGCTCAGCCGGAAAAGAGCGGCGGTGAGACAGATAGATAACTGTCACAGAGCGGCACTGGAGTCGGTAGTTAATCACCACAGTACAAACACTTTGCCCTCGCTGATAAAAAGACAAAGATATTACACTGTAGTTTACTCACAAAATGGTTATAAAAGTCTTATCATAGTATCAAAAAGTTTCAGGAATCTCAATCAGAAACATTGCACATTATGTGAAAACTAATGTTTCCTGATCTGATGAAAAATGACTTCCTGTGGTCGGAGAATTTACCACCAAAAATATATTCACTTTTTTGAGCTGGTTTATAAACTAATCTGCACAAAGCTCTAACTGCCAAGATTCATGATTTAAATACATTTTAAAAATTGCAGTAATTTTTTTTCATACGTACCATGCCTTGGTTTGCAAATAACAGTAGTAGTAGCAGTAGCAGCTGTAGTAGCAGTAGTAGTAATAGTAGCAGTAATAGTAGTATGTTATACGTTTGTGTTATACTTTTTATGTTAATTTGTTTGTTTGTTTTACTTAATCATAAAATGAATTTCTAAAATGTCACATTAACTAGATTATCTGACTACTGTGTGTGTTTTCTCTCCCTCCCTCACTCTATTCTCTTTATCCCTTTCTCTCCCCTCTCTCCTTCTCACTCTCTTCTCTCGCCTTCTCTCTCTCTCTCTCTCTCTCTCTCTCCCTCCCCTGTGTGCAGCTCAGTGTGTCTGCCCCCGCTCTCCCCCTTTCGCAGACAGGATTACCTCCAACACGCACAACACCGGCGTCCAAAATTGTAGGAACTGTCACAGAGACCTTTTATCCTCCGCTGGAACAAAGCTTTTTGTACCAGAACTAACCTGACCCTAGCTGTCACTGCCACTTTACCTCTCTGTCTGTTCGGCCAAATTAACCCTGATGCCCTCCCCCTCCTGTCCTCTCCATGTGTGCGTGTTCAGGGGTGTGTGGCTAAACCTCCAAATGCTGTGTTAATCCCTGTTTCCCTGAGATGGCCAATAGTGAATCTTGCTGTAAACCAATCTCAGAGTTTTTTATCTTGATTTATTAGATTACCGGGCACTGAGTCTATCCATACCATATACTCTAATCCTAATCAGAGTAGACAAGCATTAGCCTACTTCAGCAGCAGCAGTGGCCAACTTTTCCTGAGAGGAGAATACAAGCTTATGTGTAGAACTCAAATAAAACTGAATGCGAAGCTATAATTTTGTCTTTTTAGTGTAGATAGCAGTACAAAATGTACAAAGATTGTGCAATGTAAGAAAGATAAGGTTAAAGGTGCACTGTGTAACTTCTTGCTTCTATGGATAAGTCACTGCTCTGTTTATAATGTTCCACATTATGATATTAAACAGATATAACATATAGGTGTATATTCCTAGGCATTCTGACTGTGAGTAAGGTTGCCTCCCCAGAGATCTGACCTGTAACTTGGCTTTGTCTCCATGATGATAGAAAAGTTTAATGCCATACTGTGAAACATTTCAGCCAAAGCAATAACATCTATGTGAAGAAAAGCATTTGACGAACCCTCCACCAGAAAAGTTACACAAAGCACCTTTAAATAAAATAAGATTACATACACAAGGAGAGTGGTGTGTCTTGCAAAAAAACACAATGGCACTATACAATGCTGGAGATCAAACTTTTTGGTTATCGGACAGTCATGTCTATTTCCTGTTCCTCTATTGCTGCCCCATAATGTCTTTTGAATGTTGTTATTTTGATGTATTATAATTATCAGATTGAAATATTGCCAGCAGGTCACAATGTTCAATTAGTCGTAGCAAATTGTCTGCCTCCTAATGTGTAGTCATTTGCATATTGATTTGGAAAATACTTAGCTATACTCTCATTTATCCAGGCTTGGAACTAGCATTAAAACTACATTGGTTTATGACTCCTTGTAGCTGTATGATAGTTGTTTAAATGGCTTATATTTCCCCTTAAAGGGATATGCCACCCCCAGGTCAAATTTGGGCATCTCCCCACAGTCCAGAGACTAAAATAAGTGGTGGAAAGCGTTTTCCTGCTCACCCAGCCATTGTCCGAGTCTGTCGCCACTGACCGCCGCGGTATCTGGTGCTCCTCCGCCTTAGACTGGAGTCTAACGTCGCCAGAGAAAGATTTCGGCCAAAAGGAATTAATTTGCTCGATGCGTTTCCCAATTACTTTATGTGTAGTGCGCATTCATATCGAGTGCAAATAAATGTGCAAATCAACACGGAGAGCTTGCCTTGGTCATTTTGGGTGGGAACTATTTTCCAGTGCGTAAGAATACAGCCGTATCACGCAGCACGCTGGCAGGGGAATCCCTGTTACGCACCGGGAAGGGAGTTCCCCTGTTGCACAACGTGGTGCGTGATACGGCTGTATTCTTACGCACTGGAAAATAGTTCCCACCCAAAATGACCAAGGCAAGCTCTCCGTGTTGATTTGCACATTTATTTGCACTCGATATGAATGCGCACTACACACAAAGTAATTGGGAAACGCATCGAGCAAATTAATTCCTTTTGGCCGAAATCTTTCTCTGGCTACGTTAGACTCCAGTCTAAGGCGGAGGAGCACCAGATACCGCGGCGGTCAGTGGCGACAGACTCGGACAATGGCTGGGTGAGCAGGAAAACGCTTTCCACCACTTATTTTAGTCTCTGGACTGTGGGGAGATGCCCAAATTTGACCTGGGGGTGGCATATCCCTTTAAGTTTCTGATCTATGTTATAATATTGTTTCCTCATCAGAAACATACCTGGAATTGTGTTTTGTGTGTTTATTTAGAGTTCTTCTCTGAATAGAAAACACTCTTCTCCACCTTGTGATGTCATGTTACACTGTGTTTTTAAACTCCATACACCTTCACTAGAATCATTTTGATAATTTTAGCCCTGGAATTTCCCATCTCTAGTAAACAAAAGGTAAAAGGTAACTTTTAACTTGAAAACAGCTTAAAGACATCACAAGGTGGAACAGAGTATTTTGAGTTTTAGAGATACAGACAGAGTAACAATAGGATGACTCAATAGGAGGAATTACTCAACCGTGTGAATTGAACAAAACACAATTCCAGGTATGTTTTTAACAAACATTCTAATACAGATTCTAAAGCTCACAAGACCTTAGGACCTAAAAGGAAAACGTGATCATTTTTGCATGTGTTTCTTCTTATATTATTTTTTCCCAAGAGCCGTAGCCTTGATAACGCTTTTTATCTGTTTGCCTGTTTTCAGCGCTTCCATTAGGAGAATGAGTGTGTAATTAAATACATAAATCCTGACAGTGCAAACCCTCCAAAGGCCCAAACCAGTGAACCCCGTCCGTTTGGCTTCTCTTTTCCCCAGCACAATGAAGTTACTCAGCCAAGCCCAATCATTTGTATTTTCTGCAGATTTCTAACAGTGAGCAAAGCAAACACGAAAGTCCCATTGAAAACAACTGCAAGAATTAATTTTACATCTGAGTGGATTCAAGGCAGTGTTGTCAAATTATAAGCAACAGGGCTATGTTACTAATTTCCCCTGGTCCGTGCATTGTTAAAAAAGTAATAAATCACTTTTCATGTGTGATAATAAATTGCATATAATTAGTGAGGTCTCTCCACATTGTTTGGCTTCTGTGGGTAAACAGACCAACTGAACTGGACGGATCTTTGACTAACCTTGGAGCCAAATGAGGAGACAGTCCCCAAGCATGTTGTATTTGTTGACTTAATACTGATTCCAGCCATGTTCTAATAAAATAAAAGCAATGGTAAAACATACCATTTCATATTAGGAATTACTGATTCCAGTGTGTCGACTCAAATCCTAGACTAAAATAAGACAAAGGTAAAACAAACTTCTTATTTGTCATTTAAATAAATGTATATACTATAGGTTGTAAGATTTTCTGCCATACATTTAACTATAAATTGAAAACCCATCAAAGTAAATTTACAGTAGGAACAGCCTATAGCTCATGCAGTCCCAGTGGTCTGTGTTGTATAGGACCTGGTTCTGGCTCCTGTCACTTCTGTCACTGTTGTCACTTGTGTAGTGGAGCCCCGTGGTTCTGGACGGGCTCCATGTGACACATGAGGCTGAGCTTTAAGACGTGTGGGCTCTACACTAATGCTGCTGGCAGCTGTTGGTCTGCCCAAACTGCAGCAGCATGGATATCCTCAAATACTATTGAAAACCACTAAACCTCCTACTCATGTAAAGCTATACAGCCGCTCGGCGCCAGCACAATCACTGATCAATCTGGGAAAGTTAAAAATGGAGTCTGGTTTGTGACTAAATCTGAAGCTTTTTATCTGAAGGTCAGGCTGTGATCCCAGCAGATATGATGCCAAATACTGGGACATGAGAGCAGTGTAAACCTGCTTGTATATGTCTGTGCACTACAGTAGCACCTATAAAAGCACTCCTGCCCTGGTCTTCCCCCTATGATCCTGCCCCCTATGCTCCTGCCCCCTATGCTCCTGCCCTCTCTACTCCTGCCCTTCCCGCTCCTGCCCCCTATGCTCCTGCCCTCTCTGCTCCTGCTCTTCCCGCTCCTGCCCCCATGCTCCTGCCCTCTCCACTCCTGCCCTCTCTGCTCCTGCCCTTCCCGCTCCTGCCCCCCTATGCTCCTGCCCTCTCTGCTCCTGCCCTCTCTGCTCCTGCCCTCCCCGCTCCTGCCCTGGAGCCTGACATGGAGCTGAGAGCACAGTGAAGTGCTGTGACAGTGGTGTCTGCTGCCTGTACGTGTGTGTCGGCCCAACACCAGACACCCACTGCACTGCCCCCTGGGCATGTTTATGTGTGCCTCACCACATCGCCTTCATCTGATCCAAAGTGGAAGTCCAGTCATCACAATATGCAGTTATGCACCTGGTGTAATCCGATATATGTACTACATACACTTCAGTGCACAAAGAAAAGCCCATTCATTCATCTTTTTGTTTATTTTATTTATTTTTATTTAAACATGTAAAATGTTTGAGAACTAATTTTCATTTACAAACATGACCTGGTGACAGTCTAAGAATTCAAGGGGTGTCACCACTGTTCACAACATTGAAATGTATTGAAATTATTATTATTATGTTATGTAAGAAGTCCTCTCACACATAACAGCACAAACTGTGTCCACCCTAAGCTCATATAAATGGCTGGTCTTGCCCTAAGTGGAGAGGGAACATCTGCTGTGAAGCCATAGTAGAGACAAAAAGGAAGGAATCACTAAAAATATGATACAGTATGATTGCAGGTGAGTTTTTCCAATATAATTTCATGAAAGGAAAGACATTTAGGATTTTTTATACCAATCAACTATCTAGCAATCTTTTATCTATCAAAGTGAGAAAGAACTCAAGGCTATATGCTGTGAGTAATAAAAGCAGATGTCAGAACAGACAGGTTCACTGTAATGTCAGAGGGAACAGGCTCTTAGCGCTGTGCAGGCGCTCTGAGAGGGCAGTCCTGTGATCCATGCCTTTTGTCCGCCAAATAAAAGTGAGCAATGGATTTGCTCTGCACCGGCGTTCTGTCCTTAGACCTCAGTGTCACCTGGAGTACTTTACAAGGAATATTCATTTCCTTAGGAAGGCCTCGTCAGCCTTGTGACCCAATCCATATCCATTGTGTCCTGTCTGCCCTCCCAGCTCCTGCTCCTGTTTTCTGGAAGTGGCAGATATTTCACCTGCCTATCAGTTTCCCTTTAAACGTGCTGGGATGGGCAGGAAAGGCGCCCATATAGGGTCACTGACTGTCCTCTACTTGGCCTCCTCCATTGAGTCTCCTGTCACTCAGATTACAGAGGTCACAGAACTGAAGCTTCACACAAACCATCTTCTTCAATACATTGAATATAATGAGTGAGAACTTTTACAACGTAACTTAGACATTTAACAAATAACCAAAATGTATTAGAAAAGGGGTGATGGAAAACTTCCCAACCAGTTTGACTCAAAAATGAGCATCGCAAATTCAAATAACTTTAGTACGTACAATTTTCTGAAATAAAAAAAAATACCTCCAGGATGGCTTCTCTTTGCTTGTAGCCTCAAACCATTCCCTAAAAGGAATTTAATGGATGAAAGGATGAAAAGTTGTACAGTCATATACCCCCTTTTGAAATACAGTGGTACCTCACCTTACGAATGACCCAACAAACGAAAATTTCAAGTTACGAAACGCCTGCATATCAAATTTTGGTCTCTAGATACGAATGAAATTTCAAGTTACGAAACGCGAAATCTCCAATCCAATCCAATCCAACTTCATTTATAAAGCACTTTAAAAACAACAAATCTCAAAAATTCAATTAATGCTCGCTCAGATGCACGCCCCGAAACGAGGGGAGACACAACAACACATCATCAGTATGGTCAAACTCACCTGTCTCATGACGGTCTAAACCCAGCTCACCTTCCCTTAGTGAGTGAACAATGCAACACTTGGTGAATTCTGCTTCACAGTGATAAGAAGAGCCGACATCGAAGGATCACGTCGACACGGCGCAAGGCCGCGCTACACCGGGGATGCGGGATGCATCCGTGCCTCCTCCTCAGGGCCGAGCACACGCGGGCCGAGCACGGGGTGATTTATTCCTGCTCCGGTCCTGGTTTAGACCTGGTTTAGTTCTGGTCTAGACCTGGAAGTCACGTAGAACCAGCGCCCGACCCGAGCGAGACCCCGCGGTCTTGCCCGCTGTTCCATTCCTGCTCTCATCTCCTAACCGTGGTTGGGAGACACAGGGGAGATCGTCTTCTCCAGGGCCGGAGATAGCTTTCCCTCCGGGGTTAACTCCCTTGTGGACATCGCGCGCTTACAGTGGTGGAGAATACAAATTTTAAAAAAGGCAGTTTTGCTGCAGAGTGGGGCTTTATTGTCTCCTCCGCGGAGACATTCATCCAGCACGCACACACGGCGCGCACACACACACTCGCAGACTCTCTCTTCTGCACTGAGCTATAGACACAAGATAGACACATCTCACAACACCGCCAAGAGAGCACCTTCCTCGGCCTGTTAGCTCACAGTGTCAGCGCCCCGGCTCTGGAGGTCAGATAGAAGCAGAGCCCGCCCCGCACCGCAAGGAGCGCGGAGACGCGAGCAACGCGCTGATCCAACGGCACTGCCATGTTATAATAATAACAGGTCCAATCCAGGTTTAGTTCTGGCCAGACCTGGTTTATTCCACGTTCTTTTAGTCCTGGTCTAGTCTCTTAGCCCGTCAGGATGCAGAACACAACGTTACACTATAAAAAAAAATGTTACACTATAAAAAAAAACCTTGGAACAGATCAGGCTTTTTCCATTGAAATAGCTACTCAACTTACGAATTTTTCACGTTACGAAACCACTTCTGGAACGAATTAATTTCGTAAGGTGAGGTACCACTGTATTTAGTTCTGACATAATAACATAATTTTAGCAATTTTTTGTCATGGTAAATCCAGTGATTTCAGTCAGCAGCTCATTCAATACACAACAAACATGCTACATTAAACTCCTGTTTTGTATGCAGACTACAGCATTGTCCAGTTTAAACCAAATGTGAATTAGCTCATTTTTAATGGAGAAAAATGTGCAGTAGAGCCCGAAACAGCTGCCCCCATGTGAGCTCGGTTAGGAGGAGGTTAAACGGAGTCAATGGAGGCTAAAGAGCCAGCAGGTCTACTGATGACAGAAAGAGTGGCCCCACTTCTGGAAACCACATCAAACGCACTGTGGAGCTCTGCCAAGACCAACACGCAGTACACACCAACTGTTGTAGCAGGAACAGAGGGACAGAGGAGAGAAGGAGGGGGAGGGAGAGGAGAGAGGGAGGAAGGAGAGAGAGGAGGAAAAGAGAGCGAAAGAAGAGAAGGGAAAGAGCAAGAGGCAGAAGAGACGGCGAAGGGGCAGGGAAAATCAAGGGAGGGAGAGGAGAGGAGGAGAGAGAGAGAGTGAGAGAGAGGAGGACAGAGAGAGAAAGAATGGGAGAAGGAAGGGAGGCGGGGCAAATGTGAGATTTTCTGTGATCAAATAGGGCTGTGTGGAAATAAGAGTATACTTCTATAGTTAATATGAAAACTGAAGAAAATAAAGGAAAATCTGTATTGTGCTGCAAACCAAAATACTTGTATATAATTATGAACAAGAATATGATGAATGTGTGCACTGGCCGATTCACAGGAATACTATAACAATTAGATCATCTTTTATTTATCTGTTGTTGAAGTCATTTTGAATAAAAAAATCTATTTTGGTTTCTCATACACATGCAAAGTTTAGCAATAGGCCAAACTAATGACCTCAGAAACACAATAATATGTAATTATAAGGCAGCATAACAAATCTGTTCATTCTCTGGACTTGTTTTCCCACAGTGCGCCTGCCTCTGCCTGTGCCCCATTCTCAGGCCTATCAGCACACAGCCACTTGTCCAGAAGAGCACCTGACTAATACCCACTATAATGTCACATCTATATTTGTATCCTGCTAATCTGCCCCTCTGCTCCAATCCTTTCCACTTTCTTGCAAATTTATCACTAGCCTGAAAGCCTGGTGCCAGATCCTAAGAGCCTCACCCTTTTAAATTAAATCGAGGCATTTGTGATAAAGCCACTAAATTCCTTATCTCACTGGGCTGAAGAGTGTTTCAAGGGAAAGTGTCACTTTTCCTAAACTGGAGCTGTGGTGACGCCATGGCCCTCCTCCCTATCTGCTGAACTGCACATGTACTGCACATGCTCCACTCCCTGTCAGTTTTCTTGTCCTTTTCAAGGGCACAATCAGGTTCAAAATAGAACAAAAACAACAAAGGCATGCAGTAGGACTCAAACAAACTCAATATATTACAACCAGAGGAGGGCTCAAAATAAGTACTAGCACAGCTCTTTTAAGTACTCAGATGAAAGTACGCAACAAAATCAACAATCAAGTTTGTATTTGATTAAAAAAACATTAATATTAACGGTGCACTATGTAATTTTTCTGGTAAGGTACCAAAATTATTGCTTTGCCTAAAAAGGTCAACAGTATGGCAAGCTAAATTGTATCTATCTCCATATAGACGAACAAATGAGTCCGTTAAGCCAAGTTACAGGTCAGATTTGTTGAGAGGCAAGCCCACTCACAGGACGAATACATGTTTTTATGGTATTTTCTAGCACAAAAAATTATTTGAGTAAATATAAGCTTGATACGTTTAGTGTGCAAGGCATACCAATTGCATAAACATGGCAAAAAGCAGATGATTGACCGCACCACCAGAAAAGTTTAAAGCCCTTTTAAGAAAAAAGTATATTGGTTTTAAATTCCATATGGCATAATTGGAAAAAAATAAAAATCTACCACAGAACCTAAAAAAATGAACAATAAAAATAAAGACCCTTCATAGTTGAGTCCCCCCATTATAATGGATTTACAATGATATACCTTGACAATGATATGAGCAGGCAGTTATTCTATACCATTATAACCTCATATATGGCACACCAGTGAGAAAACTCCAATACAGTGCTCCAGCTCAATTACACAGGGAGTTATTCAGTTCTGGTGACAGGTGATGCATCCTGTGGCCATGACATATACAGTTAGATCACACACACTATAAATGGCACCAGCAGTATTGTACAAGCTGCATAGTACACATGTAGCACTGAGCCTTTTCTAACAGATCTCAAAGTAAAGCCTGTAGCCAAAAACAAGATCTGAGGTCATGTTGTCCTGCTCCTGGACACAGAGGACCCCACTCTAACAGTAAATGTGTGAACTTCCTCTTCATTGTGGATTTATCTCCTTATAAGTCAGTGGCAGTGAAAAGCGTGATATTTGGGTGAAATGATTCTAGCAAATATAAGTGCATACAAATAGGAAATACTTCAATTGAGAATATACATAACTGATAAGGTTCCGCAACCAATAGGGGGAGTAGTGAGCAAAGTATACTTTAGAAACTTATGGTCACAAATGAGGAATTGAAAATATATTTAAAACTATTTTTGTATTACCTGATTGTGGAGTAAACCACTCCAACCCTTATTTAAAGGAACATTGTGTAAATTTTTGGTTAGGGGTCTGTCATCTGCTTGTTTCTATAGAAACATCATTGATCTGCCTGGAATGTTCCACAATATGACATGAAACAATTAAACAATATGACATTTATTCAATTATATGCAGTTTTATAGCTATAGAAAAACAGGCATCCTGACTGAGCGGGGTTGCCTCTCCACAGATCTGATCTGTAACTACCATACTGTGAAACATTCCAAACAAAGCAATGACATTTCCATGGAGAAAAATATTTGACAAAGCTGCCACCAGAAAAGTTACACAATTCACCTTTGAGTATTTACTAAGCCTGATAATTCTTAACAATCTGTTCATTATGTGGGAACTTTTTTTTTTTTTTTTTTTCATTTTATTAAAGACTAAAAAAATCTTGTTATTATGAAGTGTAACCAACAAACATAATGCATCGGGTCATATAAAACAGATTTGAGGGCCAAAACGAACAACAAAACAAGTTAGAGATCCCAACCAAAAAGCATGCCCATTATAGTGTGTCACGTTCTACTGTGTTTTCCTGTAATATCCATTTATTATTCAAAAATTTAAGTGATTTTCTCTTTGCTGCTAGTGCTAATATAAATAAAGTGTCGTAACATAGAAGAAGTCCACCATTTCATAAACCCTGTGTGATTAAATGTTTTCCACTTGTTTTTCGCACATATCAGGCTGCACGTCTTTGGCCTTTTCTTCTGCCTCTAATCTGTTTTTGATATGGCGAGATGTGACTTCCTTACCCCCCCACCGGCCCCATTGTTTTCCTGCTTTTTAAGAATGAGGTTAAAACAAACTGTTCCTATGCAGAAGGTCAAATAACATTGTTTTTGAAGCACTGAAAATGAACGCAAAGGTAACCGAATTGGCCCAAGCGCTGTTCCTGTTCCAAAGGCCGGTCTCTTGTAAACATCTATAATTACAAAGTGGAAATCTCAACTTCCTTTGCAACTTCCTACTTAATCCGAGTCTCGAGTGTTTATTTATCAGTTTTATATTTGTACGCTGAAGGACTTCTTGATTATTTCGACAAGACACCAGAGTATTTCCTGAGTCGACGCGGTGAATTCTCTGATGCAGGGAACCGGGCAGGCAGCTTGCTTAATGCTTGACCCTTGACCTCTCCTGGGTAATAATGCCTCCGTATCTATCCTCACACACGTAGCGGAAAAGAGCAATCATATTCAGATGCCTGCGAGGATTCACCCAGCACAGGGAAACGCTGATGAATATACTGAAGAATGTAAAAAGTTTGGAGGTAAACTTATTTCTTTAATACTGAATCGTATGACACAGTGGAATAGGAAAGATACCTAATGAGAAATGGCACATCGTAAGTGTATCATTTCAGGAGCCTATGACAAAATATTTACCTGAAAAATGTACAGTTTTTTTTTAAACTAGATGCCCTTCCTGATATGTTTCACGTTAATTAGGCTGGATTTGATGTTTAAAAGCTCACAATGACAAAAGATGAGAGTTCCTATCAATATATTCCTTGAACCTAATCTTGTGTTTCTGTAAAAGTCAGATGCATTTTTATCTAATATTTGACATTTCTAAGTTTGTCCAAAGTTGTGTTCATGAACTCAAGGCAGGACTATTCCATCTACAAAACATACCACTTTGATCCAAGTAAAAAGTGAATCATTGTATATTGTATATTCAGTATTTTTTTTTTAATTTGGAGATAAAATTGCCTTTGATAGCCTTTGCATACCACTAGAGGGAGTAGAGAGTCCCTGCAGTACATAATCACTTGAAATATCAGAGTCATATGAGGTTCAAGCTACCATCTGTAAGTTTATTTGATTTTTTGTCACCAGTAGATGTCAGATGTGGAACCTGCTCTGCCCTCCCCTCATCTGGCCTTTGTTCAGGCTCACCCGTGGGCAGTGTTGGGAAAGTTCATTTTCTACATGAACTAGTTCAAAGTTCAGTTCACAAATTTCAAAATGAAAGAGTTTGTTCATAGTTCATAATTGTTTATAGTTAATAGTTCATTCCTAGTTCCAAAAAATGAACTATTTCATAGTTCTTTTTTTCAATAAGTTACTGTGAGCTATTATTTTTCAATATCATTGCCAAAGCCCATATAGAACAGACAGCAATTATTTTATCATCAATGAAACTATGTGTTAGAGTTTCGTACATGCTTTCATATACGTTGAAAGGCTAGCCGGGTGCTTCAGTTCAATGTGTCGTTTTAAGTTTGCTGTTGATGTGACTAAAGTGTGGATTTTCTTTTTGAAAGCCGACAGGCAAAGTTTGCACATAAATGTGAGTTTATTCCCTTCCTCACCGACCTTGTCATAGAGCTCTTTTAAATGTTCATATGATGAATCGTTGTTGCTTCTACTTGCTACATCCATGCTGCTTTTTTGTTTTGTCTTGTTTCGATAACGCATGCGGCGATGCGACGCTGGTGGCTAGTGCTGTTGCCAGATTGAATCTTTTTTCGCTAAATATTAAGGGCTCTTTATGGTGTTTTTAGCCGGGTTTTCACCTGGAACACTAAAGAAATCTGGCTATTCAACGAAGTTAAATAGATAGCGCATGCCGTTCACAGACACCAAAATTATTTATGAGGCAGTAATACAGTGCAGTTCAGTTCACTTTGCCTAAAATATGAACTCATTCATGATCTATCGTTCAATGAACATGTTCAGGTACAACGCTGCCTGTGGGTTTCTGGTCTTCTTCTGTCAGACCAAAGCTGACACACTAATGTGAGAATACATCTGTTTTTACTAATTACTGGAATATAATAAGTTTGGAGACATATTTTTCACCACAGTGTTCCTCTCTATTTTTTTGAAAAACAAGACATCACAACTCTCCACTTAACACTACACTGACTATTGTTTACATAGAGCTCTGCTATAGCCTTTGTGGCCTGTTTTATTTTCCCACTTTTCTAACCAATTCTTCCTCAGCTGTTCATGCCTTTAGTCATACCCAGTTCACACAATTCACAAAATCCGCCGCAAAGTCATGAAAGCGACAACTGCAGCCGAGAAGTTCTTCCAAAAAGCAAAGGCCTCCTCAGAATAGATAAATAAAATATCTGTTATCCAGATGCCTTCTCTAAATCACTCCCAAGCCCTTCGACAAGTGGTCACAAGCCGAGGCAGAGCTGGATTTTCTCAATAGCACAACCACAAAAGAGGATTTTTCAGGATTCCTGCGTGGATTGCTCAAGTTTAACAAGTAAAAACTGGGCTGAAAATGTATCACTGAAACATAATTATAGTATGTTCCAGTATCATCCTTCCTGTTGGTGTATGTTTCTGAATACATTCCATTGTGCACAAAAACAGCTTGTAGAGGGGAAGTGGGAGGTTGACAAGGCTTCATTTTCACTCTGTTTTTTATGACCAAAAGTGACATGTTTCATTTAGTTTAAGTTTTAACTAATTCTCAAATGTTAATAAGCCTGCTGATATTAGCAGTACTGGATACATTTAAAGTACATGTTATTATGTTATATTTGACCCATCCTTCAGTGCTGCTGGCGCACCCTGTTACAAATAGAATAAGCTGCTAATGATAACAAAGTGTGCAGTAAAATGATCATTTCAGTGTTTCAGCACTGCTAATTTCTTGACTCCATCTAGCGGTGAGGAGTGACATTGCACTTCGGTAAGTTATAATAGGATGACACTCACTTTTGTGTCATTCTATATTGTAGATAGTCCACTGACTGTGCATTTGTATGAATGCATGGTTGTTGGTGGTCAAAGAGGCAAAAGGCATAGAATATAACTGTATGTCCATAATTCACATGTCCATCACAGTGGGAGGTTCCATGTTGAAGGAAGCTAGTGCCAACAGGGAGCTTTAAGCACTGTAAAAAATCAGCCTTGTTTTTCTTTTTCATGTTTTGTCGAGTGAGACCGAATCCCACAACTCCGCGGCCTGCCAAAGTGATTAAGTTTTTACTGTGCTGGCACCAGGGCCTGAGTTTGAGCACAGCAGCCCCAAACACTTCATCTCTGAAGGCTTGAACATACACGAGAGGCCGCACTGAAAAACTACGCACACAGCCGTAGTAGAATTACCAAACATGTGCCGCCGCAAGCCTGACAGACTTAAGCAGCTGCTAATTTCATAGCTTTTTATTCCACAGACCCACAATCACATTTGGTGTAATGGGGTTACTAAGAATGGCTCTACTGGCACAGTGCACAGTGCCTTAGTGTTTAAAACTTCTTTAAAGATTGACTCTGGTAACAAGACTGTGACAAAACTTGTTTGCAACTTGTATAAAAGGAAAAAAAAAAGCTATTCAAAAATGTATCATGCAATACTACAAATAGAGGGGAAGTGCTGGTATAAAATTTGCACATTTTATGCTTCACATAAAGTGTATAATGGTTACAGAAAATATAACAACTGGCTTTGCAGTCACTCATATCAAATTGCATTAAGTTGGTTTAAGTACATAAGCGGTTTTCCCTTCGCATTCACCATGACAGCTCTTACTGCCAATCATGCACCCCTACACAAACCTGCTTCTTAAGATTTCAAGTGCATTACATATGCAACACAGCATTCTTTCTTAACATCTTTGCAATATTTCTGCTTAAGTTAAAGTTTGTGCAATCGTGTCCATAAAAAGCATGGCCTCAATCCCACCTCACCTCGTCTAAACCAAACAACATGAGTAATGAAACAAGTCTCATGTATTAGAGTGATCACGTGCCAAGGAACACCCAATGTGCCGACAGTGGCCCAAATATTAGAATAAGCATTTAGTACAGAGAAGAGTTCAAACTCACCAAGGGAATAAATCCTCTGACGTGAGCCAGGCCGCTGGTCTCTGGACCCTTAACAATCAGGCTGCAGATAAATGCTATTTTGTGCTGACTGCATTGTTCTTCCTGCTTCTATTCTGCTAATCTAATGTGTGCAACATGCTCTTGGTCACCTTGACTTTGGTTGCCATAGAGCTCTACACAAACACATCCCCACCCAGAAATATACCAAATAAGGCATGGGGAAAAATCTCATAATCAGAAAGAGAGGGAGAGGCTGATATAGATGTGGTAAATATATTGTTAAGCAGGTCCAAGCTATTGCGTTGTGTACATTTGTGTGCGGCGATTGCGAGGAGGTGACACAATGGCACTAATTAGTATACCACGATAATTGTCCTAAGCTGAGTGATTGTTGACTCAAAAGAAAATGATAATTGGTGAGCGAGAAAAAACTAAATGAAGTTCTTGAGGAATATGGAGGTCTTTGAGGACAGGCGTGTTTGTTGGCGAGATGACCTCCAAGAAACACAGGAAGCGAGCGGCGTTGTCTTTGCCGTCTCGTCGTCCGACCCCGGCAGATGTTGAGTTGTGAAAGGGTTCAAAAGAATTCAACTTGGGGGCACCGCTATTAGCATAATCCGCCAGATATATTCCCCTGCAACCTAATCAAATTATTCACAAGTCTGGCCCCTTACTAACTACGAAGCGCCTTTTCCATTACCAACCCTTAATCGCGCTACGCCAATGTCACTCGTCCCTTCAGAATAAACAAAGCTTGCGTCTGACATTACAAAGATTTCTAATCCTTTGTCCACTAGTAGCGTTTGGGATTTTTATTTCATTTCTAAGAACGTAACATACTGTAAAGGAGTCTGTTTATCAGTGGAAGTGCACAATCTTAAGACAATAGCGCTTTGTTTTTGCCGGGTGATTTGAAGGGAAGTGGGTTGTAAGAGCAGTTAGCAAGGAAAGTACTGCGAATAAAGTTAGGAGAGACAAGTGCACATGACGCCAGGGATTTTGGATAAGCAAGGGGTTGGGTCCCTCAGGGTCTAATCCCAAAAGAAGATCAACACAAGTGCTGATACAAATAGTGTGGAATATGGAGGAACCGATTTGAATTCTGGGAGGTTACGCCTTACTGATTCAATGTTCAAATGTTTAAATGGAAAGAAATGTATTTTAGTTCATGTAATATTTCACAAGACACTTTGAAGACGCTCATAAATACAGGCACATGGTCCATTTAGAATCACTAATAAGTACAGATTTTTTTACGTGTAGCCTATGTTCTATGTATAATTTACTTATTTAGATGGATATTTTTTGCTATATTGTGATGTGTAAGCTACTGTGTCCAAATAATTTCTCATGTGGATCAATAAAGTTTTCCATTGCGATCTTATCAAATAAAGCATACATGCTCAAATTAAAACATTCTAAATTAAAAACATGTTAATGCCAATATTATGACTAAAATACTGATAAATCGATAAAGAGTGTGTTTGGCTTGGGACTGGTCAAAAGAGTAGGAAAAAAACATGAATATATGTCCACAAAAATCAACAGAAGTCTGTTACTATGACTTGGGTATGTCGATAAAGAAATCACATGTTAATTAACACTGAAAATGTCACAATTCTGAATATCCGCTAATGCTAATAAAAAGATCTTCCACTAATTATGTCTTTTCCTTTCAGCGCATTGGTCCGAGCTTTATGTGTGCGTGAAGAGACATCATCCCATTGTTAATCAGCCTGTTGTGTCTTTGTGTTCATCTCACTGGGGGCTAAAGGGTTAATGCTGCCGCCAAAGTTTACCTCCCATACGCCGTCCGCTCTCGATGACTTCTTCTCACCGCACTGAAATAAACTATTTTATGTCTCCAAATATGCAGATCATTTTGCTTAATGAAAGATGCTTGACGTCTCAGATCCAATTAATATGCAAATGCGAGTGAGGATTTATTTGTGACATTCTGTATGGGTGAGAGAAAACAAAAAGGCTTCTTAACTGTAACACTAATTGCTGCGACTGATTGTCACGTATCATCATTCACAGGGAATCGTCCAAATACCAGAATTCAGATAAAAATTGGAAACGGGGTGAGATCCATTTATTTGGGGTTCATTCATTAGTTTGATTTCCTGTACGACTGCTGTTGTTTCAAGATTATTAGAAAGTGAAGAAACAAATATTCAATAGGCTTTCTTTGTAAACATGTATGCAAGCATGTAGTACTTGAAATATTGAAAGTACACAATTATATACTGAATAGCTATTTGGTTACTTGTAATTTAATATATTTAGAGCCCAAAAGTGCTGCATTCTGCAACAAACTGCATTTGAAGTGGAAAAAAACACATTAATATAAAATCAAAATAAGATGCTTGTCGCAGAGAGGTGGATTTGTAAATTGTGTCAAATACTTTGTTAAATCTGTAATTAGTTTGTTGTATAAAATTTAAAGAGTAATTAAACAAAAAATATGCTTTGCAGTACTTTGATTATTATGCAAAGCTAAAGTAAAATAATACAGTATACTATCTAGTGTACTGTCTTAGAACATTGAAAAGTTATATCATATGGAGCAAATAGCAGATTTTTTCAATCCATGCCTATGTTTCAAATGGATGACTGACGTATCTTGTATACAAGCATTTTGTGTGTATGTGTGTGTGTGTGTGTGTGTGTGTGTGGGTGTGTGTGTGTGAGTTTATGGCCAATATTATGAATAGTAAATGAGATTTTTTTTCAGATTTTGATGAGATTTGTATGTGTATGGCTGTATCCACACTGTTATTTAATTTTGTGTCTTTTTATCTTTATCTTTATCATATTTTCACTGTTGTTTCATAATTACATATGGTAAATGGTCACATCTTTATATAGCGCTTTTCCACCTTCAAGGCACCCAAAGCACTTTACAACAAGCAACCACTCACCCATTCACATACATTCACACACCAGTGTACGCAGACACTGGGGGCAAGGTGGCTTAAGTGTCTTGCCCAAGGACACAACAGCAGCATTCATCTGTGGGAGCTGGAATCGTACCAACCAACCCGTAGGTCAGTGGATCTGACCGCTCAACCACTGATGTTTCTTATGTCAAGAGCAGGATTTGAACCACCAACCTTTGGATCAGTGGACAAACGCTCTACCAACTGCCGCCCCATTATATAGCTTGCACCAAAGTTTCTCAATAAAACAAGAATATTGTCCTCAAACTGTTGCATTCATAGTTCTTTTTCAAGTCTTTTCCCCTACATATCTATCAGTCTGTCAGCGTCATTCTAGAGAACAAGCATTTCCACTGTAATTGAAGTAATATTATGTTGGAACTAGGGCATGAAAACAAGTTGGCTGGTGCCTATAGCAGTGTTATTTCAGCCTGATTGCTCATTGGGCCTTTTTAAACACTTGTGTGGAAAGCCTGCTTCTGTAGCTATACTTGTAATCCTCACATTAAGTGTCACATATATGGATTTTATTGCTTTCATGTCTCCTATACACAGTATGTACGTGTGGACCAACTAATGCATTTCATCTTTGGAGTGAAAAACCTTCAATCAGTGATGTATTTATCACTGTAAAAATAAAATCGATACAGCAACTCAACTATTAAAATCCTTTAATGGATGAGGCAATATACTAAGATGTTTGCATCATCTCCTGGCTTTAATGCCCATAAGCACTATCCACAATAACGCCGCGATCCAGGGGCTGTAAAGCAGGACGGACGCCATTGTGACATGAGCTTGGTGTGCACTATGTTCAATACATATACTAAAAGGGAATCAAACTGCAGAAATACAGTGTTCAATTACAATTACAAAACATATGTAACATGTTTTGCCCAAGGTTTATGTCAATTTGGGATTTTAAATAAATAATTTGTATGAAAAAGCACAATCTCTACTTTTTGGTTAAGTAAATTAATTAACTTGGCTTTAAAAAGGGTATCACATTTTCCCCTGCAAACGTTCAATACAATCCAATTTAGCACATTTTGACGATACTTAGGTGGAGATTTCTTACTACAAAATATGTGTTCAAATTAGAGGTCGACCCATTTTTTCATGGCCATTGACCTCTGCCGATATTTTTGGGCCAAAATGTAGCTACTTACAATTCCTACCAACTCATCTGCAACCTTGTTTTACTACAAATAAAGGCTGCAATGTGGTCACATTTTTTGCAATGCCCTCTTTATAGACTAAAGCGTTCAAATGAATCTTTATGCATATATTTTTCATTTTCCGTACACTGAAGCTGGTGGTTGGACCAAACAAAATATTGGCCCTTGCTGGATATTGAAAGCTGATTGCCAATACACTAAAAAAGTGCAAATATCGGCCCAAATATCTCTAGTTATAATACAAATTTATGTGTAGTCATCTGATTTCCCACAGGCACAGAAGCTGCAACTATACAACACAAGTGTAAAAACAAGTTGATATGTTGGTATTAAAACTTGGCAGGAAGTCATTGCCGTTTTGTTTTGAAGACACACTTAACTGTAATGAAATGAACAATGGGGAAGCTGCTTGGTCTGCAGAAGACACCAGGAACACACTGCAGTCCCTGTTGGACCACCTTTAGCCAGTTTATTTAACATCATTGAACAGCGCCATGATTTAACGCCTCCCTATCGAGAAACACTTCCTGGGCTGTAAAAACTACAATCAGCCTCTCTGGATTAAAAAGCCATATGTCCTTTACCAACAACTCAAAAGGTGCTGACTACCACTGAGCTGGGCAAAATAAAATGATCCACCGACATCTCCTGTAATGCTTTTCGTCTCCTCTTTATAGCTCTGAACCTTGCATTGAAGATTTGATTTTTTTTGGACTGAGGTCAAAATGGCGGCGTGTTCTGCAGTATCTCTCGTCGTATTTAGTAAACAGCGGGAAGCATGAATTAATAATTAATTCTTGACACAGCGGATGGGCTGTGTTTGTGTGCTCTCATGCAGACAACATGCATCCATAAACAGACACACTGTAAAAGCAGATCTTTCACATGTCAAGTGTCATTAAAAATGTCCATTCAATCACCCACGAATACGAAGATGAACAAATAAGAACTTGACAAATCGTTTGCAACATACAATAGACTTGAAATTTATGGAAATCCAGAAGTTTGCTTAATAGTTTAATGTTTCCCAACTCTAAGTCATTGATGTTTACAAACCTACTGGCCACAAGATATTAAAACGCTGACAAAAATATGGTACAATTTTTAGTTTAATTTGATGCTGAATTTTTGAAATGATACCAACAAATATAAGTAATATTTTAACATTGATTGCAACAAACAATTTATATTTATTTACTTACAATAAAAAGACAGTTACAGCTTCATGTCTCTCCCTGCTCTTCGTTATTTATGTTTACAAATTTACTGGCAACAAAATATTTTTTTTTAAATGGTAAAAACATGGTAAAAATTGAATTTAAGATGGGATTTGTTTCAAATTATAGTAATGACAAATATTCAAACCTTCACAAGTAATATTTGACATCAATTGCAACAAAAAATGTACTTAAATATTCAGAACACAGTTACATACTAATGTCTCTCCCTATAAGTTGCCGCTCATGTTTAAATCCTACAAAATTAAAATGTGGAAAAACAATTGTTACTGGATAGTAACAGCAGCTAATAAAACTTCCCCTAGAAATATTTGGACATAATTTCACTGAAGTTTGACCCCTTTTTTTCATTTCAGTCTAACTACTACACACATACATTTTATTCATCCACAAATTACAAACCTATAAAATCTGACATTGCCCAGTATTGGCGGTAAAGACAATTCCTTCCATGACATTAACAGTCATAAACCGTAATATGTCCAGCCTTCTGAAGTCATCCTTTGAAGCCGAGAATAATTCACGTGTCGTTGGATGTTTACCAGCAGTGATCCACGCACCATAAGGCTCACATCTGCCAGTTCCCCTTGTCCCCTGCACCCTCTCTTTTTCCAAAAAAATCTCAGCTAAACCACTGAATTCCACTAACACTCCATTCTAATCTGGCAACTTCTTTCCTAGACAAACTCTGTGTTGTGTTTGTGCGTTGTTTGTATGCGGCGCAGGGCCTTTAGATAGCTGTTTGAGGATGTGTAATTGCTCTGCTCCTCTCGTCTCCCCCTCTGCCAGTGGCCCGGGTTGTTTAGCAGTCAATGGCCGAAGCAGATTGTAAACAGATCTCCCATGAATTGCGGCTTTAGCGGTTTTGTGAGTCTCCAAACAAGGTTGTACCGATAAGACCATTCTCCCTCTCCCTCTCTCTTGACAAAATCAGCGCTCGCTCCTCTGCCAGGGTGTGATTTGAGAGGTGCCCGTCAGCGTGATTGGCAGCATTAATCCCCCACAGGAGCAAATAGGAGGAGAAAACAAACGGTGCCCCTTATAGAAAGCATGGTCCTGTTTAAATCCGACTTTGGGTAAATATTGCACCTATCTAATAGCGCTGTGGTGAGCGTGCAGTGTTGTTTGGAGGTTAACAAGAGGGAAGATGCATAATTGGACAAAGTCAATTTCAAAAAGGAACTCTCTGCGGACTTTGTTTAATGGCATCAACGTGTAGTTTAGGAACTGCAAGGGGATGCTGACTTGTTCAAAAATAAGCCCTATGTATATGTTTGTTAGCAGTGTGTGTAAAAATATCAAAATATTTTTACACACCACTAACAAACATATTGGTATACAGATACTTATTTAGGTGATACAGGATTAAGTATCACAAGCCTCTGTATAAATGATATACCATGAGTATTTTGGGGTAAATGTTTTTCCTCATGTAGTTGACATCACAGTTTGTTATTAAAATAAGTCTATTTTATAAATTTTGAAAAATACTTTTGTGATCCTAACAAGTGGCACTGCTCTGTCTGGGGCTTTGTTAGACTTTAATTTGAGCTTTATTTCCACGCAATCTGACCTGACTTAGTTGGAACTAAAACAGGTGATCTGATTTTTACTGTTAAACAAATCCCTCTCACATAACTTTACAGTCATAAGTCACAGAAAAACTGCTAGCATTATCCAGCATGTTTTTCTGTTAGTCACACTTACATTTTTTGTTGAAAATCTAACACCTAAACAGGACCATGAACATTTTTATTGATCACAGGCTCCTGAAAATGGGTTTTCACTTTTCTTTTGACTGTGTTTACTAATGTGGGCATTTTGTTACCATGGTAACTACAAACTTTCCACCATACATATGCACCAGCGTGATGTCACCGCAAAGTAACGCCATATGGGGATATCATAGGGATATCATGCATAGACCCAGCCCTATGCACGCAGGTATATATAAGTATTCATTTCTTATAGTGATGAATAGATTGTGCTGTGAGTTAAGAGTTTTTAACCTAATACCCTGCAAAAGCAAGTGATTATGTAACGAAAGAAAGATAAAAAGAAAGACAAAAACTATTCATTCAAAACTATTTGTTTTTCACTTGGAATTGTGATACCAAGACTGTCACACAAATTCGACAAGTGTTTACTCCAGATGCCCTTCCTATGTTACTACGTACTGGCAACTGGCATAAAATGCGTATTTCAACCATGTATAAACCAGCGGTCAACCGGTCGATCGCGGGACGAGTGTCAGTCGATCGCCAGGGCTTAATGCTCAATTCCGATTTGTTTGTGAAATCCGTTTTTTTGCGCATGCGCCCCGGAGGACACGGCGAGGTCATGCGCAGCGAGCGTGCTCAATGTTTACGGAAGTAGCCTAGAGTTGCTGTGTTTTAAGGAGGAGACGGAGAAGGAGAAGGACAAGGTTTTTGGCCATGGCGTTTTGCGGGGCATTTCGGCGAAATTCGCCGATACGTTCAGGTGAGTCATATTATCGTATTATTTCTGCATCAAAGGGACAGATTAGCTGACAGCAGGGGCCCGGGACTAAACTGAGACTAAACCAGGTCTAAACCAGGATTAAACCAGGTCTAAACCAGGTCTAAACCAGGACTAAAACAGGACTAAACCAGCACTAAACCAGGACTAAACCAGGTCTAAACCAGGACTAAACCAGGACTAAACCAGGACTAAACCAGGTCTAAACCAGGACTAAACCAGGTCTAAACCAAGACTAAACCAGTGTGTGTGTGTGTGTGTGTGTGTGTGTGTGTGTGTTAACACCCCCCCCCCTCTCTCTTGGTAGATCTCGGCACACCATCAACCTCAAAAGCAGATCCCGGTTAAAAAAAAGGTTGAGCACCCCTGCTCTAGAGCTACTGTTGAGTGTCCATTTCATTTGCTTGCATGCCTCCATCCTGATTATTAGTATCACCCTGGCATTCTAAAAGTCCTCACACATTAAGCACCTACTGTAGGTTAGTTTAAAAAAGCAGGTAACTATGGTAACCGAAACTGTCATTCATATTATATCTGACGTCATGAGATCCAAAGAGAAAGCTGTGAACTATTTGAATTTCATGGGAAACTCTGTGGGAGCCAAGATAAGGCCCATGACGCAGACTACATAGAGCCTGCAGTCATTCGCGGAGCAGAGAAATGCATGAATATATAAAATTACAATTACACAGCAAAATATTGACGCTTTGATACACTCCTCTTTGGCTTGTTTCCAATTTCATAATTACGTTTCAACCGGAAAACAGGGGCATTGTTAATAAGCGAACAGGGCTGGTCAGATGAGGCACAGAAATGGCAATGAGGAAGTCCTTTGTGCTTAGTAATAATAAGAGAAAAGCAATTTTTTCCATTTACTGTTCTCATTTTGTATTCCGCACTTGAAAACAGCTCAATAAAATATCCGCTATTTGTGTATTTATTCAAATTAAATTACAGTGGATGGCAAATTATTCAGGCTATAAAAACATCACATTATTTCAAATTTATTTAAATTGTATATTAGAGATGAACAGTTTGGGGAAAAATATTCCAACCAGCATTACGATTGTGATTATAGTTTGATTTGTCTAGGAGCATTTGGGAGAAATATGAACTGCTCAACTAATACAAGAATCCCATGCATTTCAGAACTTGTTTGTAGAGGTCTGTACTAGAGATCTCCCAGTATGGGTTTTTTCATGGCCAATGCCTATACCTATTGTTTAGAATCCAGATTAACCCATGGCCGATATTTTTGGTCGATATTACGGGCCTATTTTGATTATTTACCCTAAATTCTGTATTTAAATACAATACAAAGTCTTCAAATAGAGCTTTATGTGCCTTCTTTACACAGCAGGTTGGTCAAAACAAAAGATCAGCCTGTGTTGTAGATTTAAAGCATGCTAGAAAGTGCAAATATCATCCCAATATATTGGCCAACCGATATATCGTCTATCTCTAGTCTAAACTAGCAGGTTCTATACATTATTACACATAATAGTTTGTAGTTTGCAGAGGAAATGGTGCTACCTTCATTGAAATCTTGCAGCTCTATTGTATATTGTTTAAAATGTTGTTATACAGAAAACCAAGTATTGATGGATGCAGAATAGCTTTAAGATCTATGTTTCACCTTTAATCTTATATAGTAGAGAGATTTGTGTATTCCACCATTATTCTGCTGTGTTGCATATTAGATCATAATTCCCAGTAACATTGCCCTCTCTGCCTGTGTGATGACTTTCTGTCCACACCGCTCTAAGTAGTATCCCATCACCACAGCCCTGCACACAGCTATTGTACATTCTCACATAAAGTAGGACACGATTGTGGTGATCAGGGCGAACACAGCTGGAGCGCCGCTACGAGCTGCTTCATTTTTCTCTCAAATGGTGTAAAAATGGCCCATTACGACGGGGAACAAAGAGGACAGCCCTGTGTGTGAGTGCAGCGGGCCAGCCTCTCTCCCGGCCTGCTCCTTGATTAAATGCATAATCCAGCACTCCCCATCCCCAGTGATTTAGTGTGCCTTTAAATCAGCTTGCGCACACATAAAAACCTCAAATAAAAATCACCAAGAAAAACCATTGCACTCTAACTGTTCTATTAAAATGATACCCGGCCCGGCCTTTCTTCTCAGCAATCCCCTTTATTCCACATGAATGCATAGCTGCCGTTTTTTTCCACAGGTATGCATATAAAATATTTAAAGTTGAAAATGTCACCGTTGAAACATCAAATGCAGGAGTCTTTCATTAATCAGTGAGGATGGAGGCTCGCTTTTAAGGTTATAACCCTTTGAAAGAGCAAAAATTACATTTTTGACCTTGAAGATGAGACAAACTCATAAAGGTAAAATAATTTGCAGTTTAAAGGGGACGGAGATATGGTGAGCTCAGCCCGCAGTGCTCGGGAAAGTCGGGAGAAGACCAAACAAGTCTCATTTTCATATTTACAACCGAGCTGCTCACATTAATTTGAAATCACATCAAGAAAGAAAATGAAACAAAACTCAGAGAAAACATCAAAAGGAGCAACTGTCAAACTTCCAAATCCACCGGGCCTCCCTATCTCCACGAGGACGAGGCAGGCCACTTTTTTCTTGCAGTTTTATTAAATGGTGCATGACATTTTCATTACTCAAGGAAATTAAATTGACTAATTTTCTTACAAGCTCTGTACGTCTGCTATTCTAGGGAGGTGCAGCGTTTCAACACTGCGATTGTTTCCACACATACACAAAGGAATGCAGCTGAGGATCCACAGCTTCTCAGGACTGCAGCGCTTTAATGAGGGAATTTAGGATTTGGACTTTTACTAAATTTGGAGGATGAGCTAATAAATGTGAAGTAATTCTTTTTCATTATTTTCACAGCAAAACATAAACACTTTGGGCAATTACTATAAGTGGTTTTGGTTTGTCAGACGGAAAACAAATTATAATAAAATGTCAGATCCAAATACGCCACTATAAACACTTATATTTACTGTATACAGCTCATACACTGCTTGCATGGGTTTATTTAGCAGACAACTGTCTAACTCAACTATTCAAAGTTGTTGTTTTTTTATTTCATTAAATGATCATCTGTCTTATTTGTTATGTTCTTCTTTTATCTGCTCGAAATCTTTTTTCAGATCCAATGCAGATATTGATACAAATATTGTGTATCTTGTACCAGATACACAATATCAGGTTCAGGTGACGTTATTTGTATCCGTAGGTAGATTTGTTTTGCAACAATTTTCATGTTAAGATATACAGACATACATTAAGATACACTGAAACATTCACAATGGCTCAGAGTCACAATCTAATAAATATATTAGAAATATAAATACAGAAGAATAAATTGCTATGATTTAATCAATCCCAGAACGTGAAAGAAATTGAAAATAAAAATTGTTTCCATACAACACATGGCAAAACTGATTTAAATGTGTAATGTAACTGTTATTTATCATTAAATTATGACAGAAAAGATTTGTATTAAGGTTCAAACATTAAGAGAGATTATGGACCAACAATGGCCAACAAATAGTCGTAAATGATGATCCAGTATTTTTTCTGAGCCTATATATGATAAAATACACACATACATCAGTGTACACAAACACTGGGCAAAGCAGGTTAAGTGGTTTGTCCAAGGACACACTGCCAACCTGCGGGCCTGGAGTTCTGAGCACTCTGCCAACAGTGTTTATGCAGCGAGCGGGCGAATGCACCGACTGAGCCACAGCCGTTCCAATACCAGTATAGAAATTGGTGCATGCTCATTGTTGTTCCACTTTTGACTTAAAACATAGAAAACATGAGTTAATCTTTAGCAGCTGTTAGCACGTTAACAACTGCTAACTTGAGAGTACGCTTGTGATTATAAGGCCCATCCCAGCCTAACCCAGGCCCCTCCTCTGAGATGGAGAGCCTGATTACCTTCTCCTCTCTGGGGGACGCCACATAGATCACAACATCACTGGAAAATAGACTCTTCTCTCCTATGGGCCCTATAACAGTGCACAGTTAAAGTGAGAGTAAATACACACTAAAAGGAGGCAACATCACAGACATGTGCTACACTATCCTCGACCAGTGGGCTTTTCAGGTTTTTTTGAGAAGTGTGAACAATTTTGTGATGAAATTACTGAAGAGACTGAAGCTGTGATAATACATCATTTGGTGGTTTTCCCTAATAGTGCTGTTACTGTAATACTGCAATGAAAAACTATGGTTAAATTTGGTTTAATTTGGAACATGTTCTCCAATTACCCAAATGACGCCTATTTCAAACCCCTCAAACACACATTCTGAGGTAATAATGGGGAAAAAAAACTGAAACACATTTGAAACTGTTATGAAATCTTTCCATCTGTCCACCAGAGAAAAGTGAGAAGCTGAGAATCACAAGGTCCCTCACGATTCGATACAATGCAAGATACATGGCTCACAATATGATATTGATATTTTTTGTTAAATCAGTACTTGTTGAAAGTTAATATTTTAATCTATTTTAATCATCAACACAGTGAACAATATGTCAAGTCAAATAAGTAACAAAATCATCGTCACAAAAAAATATTAATTATTAAAAGAACCTAAAATGTAGAATGATGATATTGACATTTCAATATTTTTGCACACAACTATTGGCTGGTTAGCTCAACTGGTAAGTCACTGACTTTCCCCGGCATGATGTGGGTTCAAATCTCCCCCAGCAATGAGCTAGCCAGTGTGGGTCCTTGGGCAAGACCCTTCACGGTACTGCCCCCCGGGCGCCGAAAGATGGCTGCTCACTGCTCCTGAAAAGGATGGGTCAAATGCAGAAGTCAAATTTCTCCTGTGTGTCATTGTGTGTGAGACCAAATAAAGACTTAAATCTTAATATAATACTCCAAACAGTGAGAGAATTGTACATATCAAATACTAATGGCCCAAAAATGTGTTTTAGTTAGACTTAAATACTGAATGAATCTTATTCCGCAAATACCTAACCACAAAAAAATAAAAAATAATAAAAGAAAATATGAATGGGGTAGGTTTGCAGCACCCAGAGGCGAATCTCATATTAAATCTTTTCTTCTATATCCTGATGATAGTGGACTGTTAATTAATGCTTGTGTTGAGTTTTAGCTGTTTTTCTTTCTACCAGTAATACAAGCCTGTTATTAAGTTCAATCAATTATAATTATGACTTTTAAATGACATACCAGAAAGTGTATGATACATAAAGTACTGGAAGATTTAATATCTTCAATATGTATTAATAACACATTTTAGGTTCTTTGGTTAAAAAGCTGAAATGCCACTAATGCTTTGATGGTGCGGAAGGCCTCTGGGTGACCCCGGCATTCGTCAGCACAAACCACAATTTACGATTTGCCTGAACTCTATTTCAAAGGTTACAGAATTAACTTAAAATTACTTAAAATGCTGTAAGAGAGCTGCCATCTTTTGTTGTGGCTGTAAATTAATTGAAAACCTCAGCCATGTAAAATATTCTGTCATAAAGCAGTGGGTGAAAAATACTATCATATTGACAGAAGTGGAGCTTTCTCAATGCTTTTGGCTTGGCAAATGTCTGAGTGAGTGATGAGAAAAAGAAATTCTGTTTAACTGGGAACATATGGGGCTGAGCTGGAGAGGAAGCTGCTGAAAAAGATGGGGTATAATATAGAAGAAGGGGCACATGTGGCGGAGGGAGCTTAGGACACGGGACAACTAAAAAAACACGATCATTGATCAAGATACGGAAAAAATGACATAACAGCAACAAACCATTCCTTTACTGAATAGGTTTGAAATGCTCTTCATACCAGAACAAGTACAAGAACTACTAAGGGGTAATATTAGAGAAACTGTTAAAATTGCATTCTACTGCGTAAAAATATATTCTGGTATAAAAAGAGCACTACAATCAATTTTAGTGTGAATGATTTGTCAAAGCTAAAAAAAAAGCACTGAATGTGCCATATATTTGGTCCCAAAATGGCAATACACAATGCCATAGTACAAAGAGTAGCACTAGGCCACAACTACATACAAAGTAAATAGCAGTTAAGGTATTTTAACTGCTGTATTGTGTTTGTGTTTCAGGTACATTAAGGTAACAGAATATGGTTAAGTACATTCCACTTTTACGTTCTGTCCTCCTGCCCCAGAATGCATTGTGATGGGAACACTTTCATTCAGATAACTGTGCTCCCATCCCTCACAAAAACATGTCCTAGTGAATAAAAATTGTGTAAACAAAGATGTATCACATCTATTAATTTCAAATGAACTTGACACAGAGGATATCAAAACACAATTTATTCTAAAACTGCCTAAGACAAGGACAAAGTGGTGATGACATTTTTGCCCTAATCTCAAAATAAGCACAGAGACAGGATCTAGAAATGATCATTAGAATTACAAAAAAAACAAACAAAGGGGGAGACAAGGGTGTACAGTCAGATAGAGGATAGAGATCATTATGTACATGAAGGGCAAATGGGGGGAAAAAAAACACCAGCCCCAGAGTTTGGTCCTGCCTTAGATCCTCACTCACTGTTTGACCTGAGGTGGAGCACTGCACTGCAACTAAAGAATGAAGAGGTCTTAAAGGACAAATGCTCTTTCACTAAACCAAGAGACAACCATAACTATGTCACAATATATCATGCATACTCTTTCTTAGTGATCAGATGACCATTTACTGTCAATTTTAAATTTATTTTCACAGTTTGCCTAGTATATTCCAGAGACTGGCAGTCCAGGCACCAACTCCCCTGTTCATCTCAAGCCAGACTCAAGGCTAGTTTATTTACAACATTTATACAACAAGCTCATTGGTCATTTACCATAATATATTACAAACTTGTCTCACCTCCGATTAACAGTGTTTAGTGCTTCACTCACTGATTTTGCAGAAGTCAGTGAAGTTTTGGTTGGCCAGGAAACTATTTGGATAGACCAGAGTAACATCTTTTATATGTTGTAAAAAATTAGCATTGTTCCCCCAAAACCAAAGACAGAGTGATGGCACCCCTCTTTGCTCTTTTCTGGTGCTGAATCTGTTTTGTATGTCTACGCACTGGGGTATATGTCTGTGTGTAATCACAACAACAATCTCTTACAGATTGGCCATAATTAGGAAAGCTCCTCTCAGAGCAGCTCCATGTTAAGAGCATGATTGCAGTCAAATTGAGCAGTAATTTGTCCGATGTGGACGTGTGCGCTGTGCAGAGCGAGCCCTGAGCTTTAATGGCACTTTTATCAGACCTGGTTAGGGCAGTTCGTAGTCTCTGATGGGTTCTGATATCACTGATACTGGGACTCCTAAAGTGGCCTCCGCACTAAGCTGGGTTTAGCATCACAGACTGTTTTGAAGGACTCCAGGAGAACAGGAATAAGACTAAATCACAAAAACATGTTTAAACAATAAAATATTAACTACAAATGACTTCAGGAATAACTTTAGTTATTCTATCTTTTGTATCAATCAAATACAGGATTAGTATGAAAGTGTTCTCTAACCGGCTATAAAAACTAAGGACTCTGCATGAGGAAAAACAGTGTTAGTAACAATAGGCATGAGTCAAATGATGAAAACTGAAGGAATATGCATAATTTAGACAACACAATAAGTGTGTTTATTAACTCATCTAATTACACACACCAATATTCAGTTCACCTCCAGGGGCAGGGGGCGTCAGATTGTTCTTTTCTGTTTGAGAGACCACGTCTTCTCTCTCAGTGTCAAAACCAGTATTCTTCAAAGCATTGTATATATGCATCTAGATAAAGGTAGAAATACGTAGTGTATGTTTAGTATTACTAAAAACTGCAAAATAAAAGTAAACCTATTTGTTGTGTGGGGCTGCAAAACTAGCACGACATAACCAATAACCATACAATTACCTGCTGATGATGGGCACGCCACAGCTGAGTATATAGTCATAGGGATTTCACACATATTTGATCATTTGTTTATATATTTCTATAATATTTATATCATTTAAACACACTATATGAAAGATAATGAGACTCTTGGCTCTGGTGACTCCTTAGCCTTATGGTCATTTTTTTCCTCTACAAGCACCTCCTCTGATGGATCATGGCAGATAAAACTCATAAAACTAGACATCAAAACATTTAATAGTGCAAAACCTTACAGCATAAAGAGTACTACAATTAATGTTAAACTAGACTTAGGTCCTCTGCCTGTATTTTTACCATTGCTCTGTAGTCTATGTATTATCCCAAAATCCTGACACTTCACAAAGAGTCTATAATTGAAGTGGAATGGCCTTTCACACTTGACAAGGCTGGTCATTACCCCCTCTGGGACGTGTGCTCCAGCAGCTCAGTTTTTACTGAAACACTCCTCATAAGAGCATGTGAAATTTTTCATGAAAACTTGAATAACAGTCACTTGACACTTCCACCTCACTGCTCTTTCTCCACTCAAATCAAGCCAAGTCAGTAAACAGATAATACTGGTAAAGTAGCAGCAAACATAGCAAGAGGAGAAGCACTTGGGTACTGATACTGAAAATGTACATAAATAACACAAAAGTGAACCTAGTACTGAAGTATTTCAGAGAGATCATAACAAGTATAAGATCACATGTCGTTTTAAAGCTATTATCTGTAATTAGATTGGCCAACCTTAGATCCTCTATTCTCATCACATACCTCAATTGCCATCTACATTACTTCTATCTACACAGGTGAGTCTGAACAAAGGCCAGGTGAGGGAGGTTTGACATCTGCCATCTGCTGGTGAAATTTCCAAATTGGAATATCTATGTTCCACTCTCATGTTCCACTTTCATGAAGTGCTCTGCATCAGTGTGAGTGAAGTGCTTCTCTTCTGTCTTCATAACAGTCAAAGCGACTGAAGTTCCCACTGTGGGTGAAATAATGTGCAGTGACCCTGAAGTAGTTCTTATTACTGAGGGATGTCCAGTAAGTGCAACTACATCATTCGTCTGCTGCTCTAGGGGTGCACTCTCACTGGGATTTCTGGGCCTTGTCACACACCTGCATGCCCGTGCCGGAGCCTATGGCGTTGTCGCACGGCGGAGCTGGCACTTTTGGCAGAGAGGGTGGGTCCAAAGGCATGTGGGTCCTGCTGCGGTGCACGCTCCTCCGTGGCTTTGTGAATGTGGTGGCGGCGCAATGGAGTGGAGGGCAGCCGGGTGACTGCGGGGCTTCTGTCGCTGTCCGTGGTCCTTGTCGAGGGTGGACGCAGATTTGCCGTATGTTTTGGTGCGGACTTTGTTTCATGTTATCCTCGTGCGGGTGGCATCAGTGCACGCAAAGCTTGTGTGGTGAAGTTGTACGTGTGCACATGCATGGGCGACTGTGCCGTGCTTTGACCCACCTCCTCCAGCCAGGACTTCTCAGTTTTGTACAAATTGTTTTCCTTCCTGTTTATAGCTGGAGCCTGTAGTTTTTCTATCGTTACTAGCATTGGCCACAGCTTATGAAAAAACTACCACTAATCTTGTGATAAAAAAATTAACAGGATTAAAACTGTTTTGCGTTAACTCATTAATAGCGCAATATCATTATGGTTAATATTTGGTTGAATACGTTAGATGAGCTGCGAAACGTATTCGACCAAATAAACTTTTGTCCAGTTGACAAATTGAATTTCTCCTTTTGCCAGTTGAGATGTTTGTCAAGACTGTATGTACTAGTTGTTTGTTGATTTAAACTGGTGCGTGTCTGAGGCCAATCTCAGGGACATTCCTGACATTTCGGCACAAACTGACATCCACGTTCAAAAGTAAGAAACTAATGATCACAAAAGATTATTATCAGAGCCAAATTTAGAAAAACAAGTCATACTGGCTTTGTGCACAAACTTAATATTAAAATATTCAACCGTTACCAACAAAGCAAAATTCCAGTTACGACTGTCAATTTGTTTTATACTAAATATATTTGGTTCTCTGCAAGTTTCAAGTATTTCAGCATTAATTCCAAAATATGATAAGATAGTGTCTAAATCTTTAGATCCTTATTTGAGAGATGTCGCAGGAAGGCCTTCTAAAATAACATAACCTTCCATGGCCTTGTCATTTTTTAATTATTCTAAATGTACATATAAGTTCTATAGTGACCACATACAGTCATGAAGCATAGTACAGTTTCAATGATTGATAAAAGATGACTCTCATTTATCATGAAGTCATGTGCATAAGGTGGAACAATGACTTCTTATTCTGTATTTTAAATGCAAAAGTGACTCTTGTGAGGTTTAAGCCATGTTAGAATATTGTGATCATCAAAAACATACCTGGAGTTGTGTTTGTTTCATTCACACATGTTTGACTAATACATTAGTAATATTATCATTAGTCTGTCTACATCTCTAAGGCTCAAAACGCTCCGTTCTACCTTGTGATGTCATAAAGTAGTAGTTTTCAAGTTAACACCTACCTTTTATTCAGTGGAGATTGGCAATTCCAGGGCTGAGATCATCTAAGGCAGGGGTCTTCAACGTTTTTCAGGCCAGGGACCCCCTACTATATATACGGCATAGAATTGTGTTTTATATTAAATTGAGCTTAGTGTCATGTATAAACATTGCTACTCTGTTATGGTACATCCAATACAAGGAAATAATACACAGGTTAATTCTGTATTTTACAGTATAAAATATACAATTATATTATTTTAAAGTGAAATCAAAAGATTTCGCGACCCCCCTGCAGTACCCCTGTTGAAGACCTCTGATCTAAGGCTACATCCACACGGCAACGCAACACAGGATTTTTTCTTACTGGGTAAAAAAAATATCACGTCCACACTGGGAACGGATCAGTAAAATATCACGTACACATGGCAATGGAACGCTTGCTGAAAACGGGGCGTGTATTTTCCCACGCTCGCGCGCCCGCCAATCCCGTTTCGAGGAGCGCCGAGGGGGTTTTCCCTGTTCGCCGATCAGCTGTGAGGAGCTAATGCATATGTGTAGCACCACGGACTTTGAGGGCACAACTCGGCATTAGGGATTCCTAGATACGTGCGTTTTCACAATTTTTATTTTTTTTCAAAATTTGTGATTTTCTTTTTTTTGCAGGATGTGCAAGTTGAGATCATGAAGAACCCACTCCATGTTTCAGATAACAGCATTGGCTGCTTAAAAAGCATACATTTTGTCTGTGAAACAAGGCTATTTCTTGGTAAAAATCGGGATGTGTCTAAATTACCATCCCACCGCTGCGGACCAATCACGTGACATTTGCGCTCTTTTGTTTACTTTTTACGCCTATCAGCTGTGCGCAGCTCCTGAATATGTAGCTGCATTCCATAGGCTGCATTTGCATCTGTAACTTAAAAATCCTTAACTTAAACGTTTTCTTTTTGTAACTTTTTTTGAATGAATTGGGCTGCAATACCAATACTAACTGATTTATTTAATAGAACTTTGAAAGTGCACTTTACTTTGTTTTTGGAATTAAAGCTAGCTTATTGAAATTATTGAATTGTTATTAAAGTCCATTTTGATGTGACCAAAAGTTTATTTATAGGTAGATATATGGCATGTATTTATTTATTGTTATTTATTTATTTAAAGCATAGTATATTATAAATGGGCGAGATGCGAGGAGCGAAGGCTCTGTTGGATATATATATATATATATATATATATATATATATATATATATATATATATATATATATATATATATATATATATATATATTAGGGCTGTCAAACGATTAATTTTCTTGATCGCAACTAATCTCAGAAATTTCATAGTTAATCGCGATTAATCGTGATTTATTTTGCATGTTTAAAATTGATATCTTGCAGTAAGACCGTTCGAATCTAAAGTTAAACTCACAATGCAAAGTATTTCTCACCATTTTTTTATTTCAAAAAAGTGCAGAGAAAGGAAAAAGTAACAATGAACCAGTAATAGTGCTTACTTTGAGAAATTGTAAATAAATGATTGAAGCCCGCTCGAGCTGCCTACGGATGCGTAGAAGGAACAAAATACCAGCAAACTCAAAATAGCGCGTTTAACCAACAATGAGTTTAATTAATACAACCAAATGAGCTGCATATGGATGGTAGAATTGCGGAAAATGCTGGCAAACTCTGATCGCGATTAAAAAAATTGTTCGCGATTATAACTCTAATTGCGATTAATCGCGATTAACGCGTTAATATTCCCAGCCCTAATATATATATATATATATATATATATATATATATATATATATATATATATATATATATATATATATATATATATAATGTTATATTATGTGCAATACGAAATTCATTTGAGCAGTATTACCTCCTGTAAAATACTCCTTAAATACCTGTACCTTCCAAGATTCAAGATTCAAGATTGTTTATTTGTCATATGCAGAATCAACACAGGGTCAACAATGCAATGAAATGCTTAGGATCAGAAGAACTGTTGACTCGCTAAGATAGTCAAGAAGCACTATTAACATGCAATAATAATACACGGTGCAAAAGTGCAGGGGAAGAAGTAAACAATATAATAAACAATATAATAAAATATGTAATAAAATGTAATAAAAATACAAGGTACAATGTACCTGACTATAAGTAAATTTTGTAGTAAACTTTGACTTAACATATTATCCTGTGTATTATTAAATTATTGAATCATTCTGACCTGCCTGGACAGTAACACACCACAGTGATAGTCATGATGGGGGAGGGCTTAGCTTAATGTCATGCAAATTAGGCAAGGAGTGCTGAAGAGACCAAACTTGGAGAGGGATTTTCTGGAATTTAGAAAAACTGGTAAAAATAGAGACAACTTTTTAAAATATGGTCAGATTTTCACATGCAAGACATCATTGGAAAGCTTAGAACCTGTACTTTCAGAATTTGTGAATAACTCAAAACGCCTCCGACACAACTTGGTATTGGTTTTCCTGCGGTTGGACACATACGTATGTAAGTGGCACTGCAGGACACTAAAGGACATGAAAATGGACTTTTAACTTCTACTTGGACACATGACATGTTCGGGAGACCTTCGGGACAGGTTCGGGACACGTCCGTTTCTCTGGAGCCTGTGTACAGAGTGCGATTTAGCTCCGAAACACACGATACGCACATACACGTGGAGATACGCAAATTATCCAAAAACACTGCAACACGGGGTGAGTCATAATTATTATCATCCGAAAGTTCTCTCTCCATTCTGTGTCCACGACAACGCCATTCACAAAGTTGTCCCACCAGCTACTTGTTCTTCCAGGTCTCACCTTTCTTTTGGCATGTCTAGTAACACGCCGTGGCGGGTTTAAAAGAATCTGGCACATGGTGTGCTGTAAGCGTCTCTGCTGCTTGCCTAGTTAGTATAACTGCAGTACATTTTCTTTCAATAACACAAGTAAACTTAGCAGTGACTGCAGCACTGCTACTACTGCTACTCTGGTGTCCGCCATGGTCGCTGTCTTGTTATGAATGAATGTTGTGCGCGAGGCTGCTATTTGTTCTGGCCATGTGGTTGTGACGTACTGGCCATGTGGTTGTGACGTACTGGCCATGTGGTTGTGACGTAGGCGTAAACAAATCCATTCTACTCGTCCAGATGACTCCGCAACGGTAACGTTGCTAGAGTTTTCCACTCTAGAACCCGTTCCCAAAAAATATCGTTTTGGAGTACCCAGAACCCTGGTGCCATGTGGACGCGAGACCCAAACGATAAAAAACTTTATCGGCTTCACTCCACAACGTTGCCATGTAGACAGGGCCTAAATGATTCTAGTGAAGGTGTATGAAGTTTAAAAACACAGTGGAGGACTTCCTGTACTACCACATGGCATTTCAAGGTGGAACAGAGTGATTTTTGTTTGAGAGAAAAAGTCCGCCTAAATATGCACGATGTGTGTGTTAAATATGTGTGAAAGAAACAAAACACAACACCAGGTATGTTTTTGATAAGGAAACAACTAGGGGTGGGACATTAACGCGTTAATTACAATTAATTACACAGGAAATAATGCATTAAAAATATTAACACATTTTATCGCAGTTTGCATGCCAAACAACGCGCAACGTTTGTTAGTGCACCATGCCGTGGCACGCCAATTATACTGACATACACAAAGTTACGACTACTTGACTACTACCATGAGTTTATGGATATAATAACAGTGCGGAGCAGTGAGGACAGCCAGAGACGAGGCTGCAAAACTTCTGTCACTGTCCACAGTCCTTAATGCATATAAGCACATTATTCGCTTTATGTTTTGGAGAGGAGTTTATTTTGTGTTTTCCTCATATGAGTCACATCTGCGCACCTGACAGGGTTTGTATAGTGAAGTCGTGCCTGTGCATGTACATGAGCAACCATGCCGTGCTTTGGCCCACCTCCTCCAAACAGGCCGAAGTTCCAACTGTGCCGTGCCTGAGCACGGTTAGCTTGCGCTCACACTGGACAAACGTACCGCGCTTTAGGGGCAATCCCTGCTTGGGCACGGTTCTAAAGTCCTACTGTGAGTGCACCCTTAAATTAATTTACATAAAATAAATGTTACTTTTGGGGCAAATACTACTATGCGATTAATTTAAATTAATTAATTAATTACAAAGCAATTGATTAGATTTTTCTAATCAAGTTCTACCCCTAGAAACAACATTATAACATAGATCAGAAAATAGTGTTATGTAGGCCCTTTAAGTTATTGGTAGCATTGCTTGACAGATGCAGTGTTGCTGGCATAAACTGGAGTGTTGCTCAGTGCACAGTGACAGTCAGTGAAGTGGCATCTTAAGAAAATTGATGTTGCCAAAATGGTGCCCTTGACACACATTGGGGAGAGAGCGGGCGTTAACTTTTATGTGATGTGTATGAGCCAGCCATAACAGCCACTATAATCACAAAGTCAATGAGAAATCCGACTGACAACGGACTATCCTAAACAATCACATTCAGTTTTTAGCAAGCTTGTCCACAATTACAGATCACAGTATACGAGTATGGCCTGAGAATACGCCGCCAGAGTCGTAAAAAGTTCAAAGAATAATTTCAAATAGAGATACGCAGAAAAGTTGTGTGGTTTGGCAGTGTTTCAGCTCGATTGTTTCCGAATACCACACATTTGGGAGCGGGAGTGGTGCCACAATAGTATTTAAACAGACACAAACAAAAATATTTCTGGAAGACGCTAAAATCCCAACAGAGTATAAAATGCAAAAGGGGCTTAAAGATTTACTGTCTTATCTCCCATTACTGTTGAGTTTTAACTGCTTCGCTGTTCTGATCCCTGTCCAACTCCATTAAAACAACTTTATCCAAGAAAGTGTTTCAAAAATCTTTAAGACCACATCCCCTCCCTTTTCTCTTTCTAATATCTGTTTCTTTATGTTGTTTTTCTCTATAAAGCTGTGCAATATATAAAAGCCTGCCAATGAAAAGCCCGCACAATAGCATTAGTAAAACAAAGGCAGGAATGAGGCACAAAACAGCGGTAAAATGGAACCATCTCCAAACGCAATAGTACGGCATCCTTTCATTTTTTTCTGGTAATTATAATAAAGATGGAAAAACATAATAAGCGTCTCCCTGCCCCCACCTGCTAACAGTAATTATAATAGACTCCACAATAAATGGTAAAGCAGAGCACTGAGAGAGCTGCATCTTGGGAATTCTCAGGGGTCCATGGATTAGCTCGAAAAGCCTGAATGATTAAAATACACTAATTAAAATTTTGTGTTCCTTGGTAACTCGTCTTCGCAGGGCCCTCTTGTGCTGGCAAAATGGGAATAAATGCGACAAAAGCAAATAGTCTTTTGGAGGCTGAATAAATAAACAAGTCTAATCAACTTAGTGTTTTTAGCGAGTCAGTTACATAAAAACTTCCCGTGACCTTTTCGCGAGCTTGTACTGTGCATCCGCCAGGACATAACACACGCTGTTTTTCTCATCAAATTAAAAAGACAGGTTCGTTATTATTATTGCGGCTTTTGGATATTAGGTGCTTTCCAGGAGAATTCAGCCGACAAATAATCCTATATTGCTTTGAGCTAATGAATACAATTGTTTAAGATAATTTTAATAAAAAACAAAATTGCTCTTTATTCAGCTAGCCATTATTACTATTGTGTAGTTAGTAGAGCTCTCTGTCTCATGTCATTTGTAACATCCTCTCTGGTAGACTTTACCACTTCAGGTGGGGCATCTGACAGAAAACCATCACACAATGTAAAGTCGTCTTTTGTTCCATACACACATATTACTAGTATATGTGTGTATGTGTACATTTTTGTAATCCATGAAGTGTATTTACCCCTGAGTATATAATAGTATATAGTTCATGATCAAAGGAGAAGTTCAATTTGTCAACTGGACAAAGTTTGTTTGGTTGAAAACGTTTCGCCGCTCATCCGAGAGGCTTCGTCAGCTCTGGTTATTGTACTGGTTAGACCCTGCTTATATCTAGCTGCCGGGAGGCGCGTCCTACAATGACAAAGCTCTGAAAACGATCCCCCCTAATCTGTTTCTTTGTTTTTCAAATTACTCTGACGGCTAGTTCCGACCCCCTATTCAACGTCTAACGACCCTCTCCACCCCTCTGCCCTGGCTCTGTTTGACTGGTCTAAGAATCGCATTATAAATGGGAGACAAGTTATGTCTAACTCCCCCATTTCTGTTTAATGACGGATTCTCTTTTTTGACAAAAATAGCCTCTTTAACTCCCCTCTCAAACCAGTTCTTTTCCCTGGCTAAGATCTGAACCTCACTGTCCTCAAAAGAATGGCCCGTGGCTTCTAGGTGAAGATGTACAGCAGATGCCGGTCCACTCTGGCCCGCCCGCCTGTGTTGGTACATCCTCTTGTGAAGTGGCTGTTTGGTTTCCCCAATGTGGCGCTCACTGCAGTCTTCACTACACTGAATGGAGTAGACCACATTGCTTTGTTTGTGGCTCGGTGTTCTGTCCTTTGGGTGGACGAGTTTTTGTCTTAAAGTGTTTGTGGGTTTGAAATAAACTGGAATTTCATATTGTCTGAAAATCCTCTGTAGTTTTTCCGAAACGCCGGCCAGGTACGGAATCGCTACCCCTTTCCTCCTGGGTTCGGATTCTCTGTTGTCTTGTTTATTGTCCTTGTCTCTCTTGGTTCTGTTGACAGCCCATTTAGGATATCCACAAACAGAGAGGGCTTCCTGCACATGTTGCTCTTCTTTCTCCTTACCCTCTGTGCTTGTGGGAACCACTTGGGCCCTGTGTTGTAATGTCCGAATAACACCCAGTTTGTGCTGCAGTGGGTGGTGTGAATCAAAAAGCAGGTATTGGTCTGTGTGTGTGGGCTTCCTGAAGACTTCTACTTGGAGTCCCCGGTCTCCTCCTATCGTTACTGCACAATCTAAGAATGCCAATGTGTTATCCTTGGCATCTTCACGGGTGAATTTGATGTTCGGATCTACAGAATTGATATGTGCAGTGAAAGGTTCCAAATGTTGAATTTTGATTTTTGTAATTTGATTTTTGTTGTTCATTATGTTGATGATAATTTTACAAAAATCAAAATTCAAGATTTGGAACCTTTCACTGCACATATCAATTCTGTAGAACAATATGAAATTCCAGTTTATTTCAAACCCACAAACACTTTAAGACAAAAACTCGTCCACCAAAAGGACAGAACACCGAGCCACAAACAAAGCAATGTGGTCTACTCCATTCAGTGTAGTGAGGATTGCAGTGAGCGCTACATTGGGGAAACAAAACAGCCACTTCACAAGAGGATGTACCAACACAGGCGGGCGGGCCAGAGTGGACCGGCATCTGCTGTACATCTTCACCTAGAAGCCACGGGCCATTCTTTTGAGGACAGTGAGGTTCAGATCTTAGCCAGGGAAAAGAACTGGTTTGAGAGGGGAGTTAAAGAGGCTATTTTTGTCAAAAAAGAGAATCCGTCATTAAACAGAAATGGGGGAGTTAGACATAACTTGTCTCCCATTTATAATGCGATTCTTAGACCAGTCAAACAGAGCCAGGGCAGAGGGGTGGAGAGGGTCGTTAGACGTTGAATAGGGGGTCGGAACTAGCCGTCAGAGTAATTTGAAAAACAAAGAAACAGATTAGGGGGGATCGTTTTCAGAGCTTTGTCATTGTAGGACGCGCCTCCCGGCAGCTAGATATAAGCAGGGTCTAACCAGTACAATAACCAGAGCTGACGAAGCCTCTCGGATGAGCGGCAAAACGTTTTCAACCAAACAAACTTTGTCCAGTTGACAAATTGAACTTCTCCTTTGATCCTACCTGGACAACTGAGGGACTTTTTACGTATATAGTTCATATAACAATTTTTTTTTATTATTATGTCAGTACGCCAATTGTCACCTCTTCAATTTTGGAGGTTATTAATGTTTTTTAACTTTATTCAGACTACTTCAATTTTCAATGCAGCAGCAGATCCAGACCCTAGTGGCCTCTGCTGGTGCTTTGTACTGAAAGAGTTCTTGCTACCTAAGACTTTATCATTTCCAAGCGCACATTGTCAACTAGAGCTAAAATGTCCAAAAATTTAACTATGCACAATAATGGCCCAGAGGCTCTTTGGGAAATGACTTGCCCTATTACTTGTCTATAATTACATAGGTCTATGTCTAAGATTATAGTCCTGTGAAGTGGAGCCAAACTTTTAAGTACAAATAAGTAACGTTGCTTTGTTATGTATTCTTATTTGTGACTAATTGCAATGTTAAGCATATCCTTTGACACTAACATACTTTTCCTTTATGAAATATGCTGTTGTAAATTTCTACATAATTCCGGTATTTGCTGTCCCACAGGTGCAGCTCAGAACAAGTTGGTGCTTGCTGAAAACTGCAAGGTGCAAGATCAGAGAGGAGGGATCAAAGCAGGAAGCAGGTAAATCCCTCCAATACATAAAACACATGGTAAACGAAATGTGTGGAAATCAAACAGGCTGCTGCCGGGGGTGTCCCTATGGTCTAACTCTACAAAGACTCAATTCAACCCTCTTGTTGTTTAAAGCAGGATCTGTTGAAATCAGTAATGGTTTAATAATCACTGGTATAAAAAGGTTTGAAATTATTTATCAAAAACCATCCAGTGCAGTGAGGTGGAAAGGGGGTAATGGGGAGAATTCTGTGTACAGATTGGGAATGCATTGTCATACCACATAGACTTTTCAGTTGGTGTGAAGTGAAATGGCGTGACGTGACTCACCCATAGTGACCAGAGATCCTCACCATGACATAGGAATGCACCAAAGCTTTCCAAAAATGTATACTTTGTTAGCCAAAAAAAGCAGGACATTGTTCCTTGCAGCGGAATATTTCTTTCTTATTATTATTTTTCTCCTAACCAACTTCCATTTTTCACCCAATGAACAATGACGAAAACTCACAAAACTTTGCCAGTTGAGTTAAAACTCACACTTGTCTAACTTTTGGCTATTTCCATTTTCAGAAAATAAATAAAATGGCACATCAGTGCCCAAAAACAACTCAAAAATTCATTAGGATATACAAATGAGGGAAAATAAATTGGCACATAGAATCATGAAATTTGACACAGAGGTAGATCATGATAAGACAAGGAAAAAATACTATCACACCAATGCCATCTGCTGTACCAGGGGTCAGCAGTATTGGATTAAAGTTTGCTAAGCGTGACTCCGCATTTTTTGTAAACTTCATACTTTTATGCACTTCTCCTAGGGTGTTCACCCACAGGCTCAAATTTGGTACACATTATCTCAAGGGATGGGACATCAAAAGTTATCCACATTTTTTAAACACATCGTATGGTCTCTGAGCAGTGAAGTGACAAAAAATGCACAAAATTTTGGAGATCTATATTTACAAATTGCTCACATTTCCACAAATGAACTCCAATTTCAGTGAAATTTGAAAGGTGTTAAACTCCCTGCTCTAAAACGACTGAATGTGAGAAAAAAAATAATAATTTGATGTGTTAACATCAAATCACTACAGACAAATAAATTTAATATGGGGGAAAAATTGTTTTTCAAAAATGTCTGCAATGTTGATCAAAAAAGTCAATGACACCCATGCCATATCTCTTTACAGAGTTGCCATGATGACATAAGCGCTCCATGTTATTCAAATGGTTAAAATCAACAAATCACACAACACAAATTTCACTCAAATTGTAATCGTGGCTGCACACCCCGACCCTGAACAGGTTGATATAAGAAAATACAAAAATGGCTACAATAGTGCCCCCTCCCCCCTAAAAAATGCTACAACAAAATTTGGTACACACATTGTGACATGGTCTCAATTAAAAAACTCAATAATGCCCACATCCCATTTACACTGTGTTGCCATGGCAACAAGCCAAAATCTGTCCTTGCCAATGGGACATACAAAGTCTGGCATCGCCAAACCAATGGTAATAGGAATAAAAAATTATATTGTGACCTTACAAACTAGAAGTCTCCGCCATCTTTGATTTTTTTTTTTTAAATAAACATGCACAAAAATTTTGAAAAATGGCAGGGTTAGGTTAGGAGTTAGGGTAAAGGTAAGGGTTAGAGTTGGGGTCGAGGCTATGGTTAGGGTTATGATTAGAATTAGGATTAGGTTTAGGTTTGGGGATACATTTGGGTTAGGCCTAGCTTTAGGGTTGGGGCAAGGGGTGAGAGTCGTGGTTGGGGTTTACTGTTATTAGGGTTAGTGTGGGGCGCGGTATTTGCGGGGTGTGGCATTTGTAGGGCGCGGCATTTGTGGGGCACGGCATTTATGGGGCATACCGTAAGCGCACGCAAGGGCCAATCATTGCTGCCTGCAGCTATATTTCAAAACTATTCTGACAGTTATAATAAATTTATTTACCTGTAGTGACAGCTGATCACTGTTCCATGGCTCATGTTCTCTGACAATGAGTCCTAAGCTCTATATATATTTAATTAAACACACACGCTTGTTATACAAAGGTAAAAACAAAAATACAAAATAATAATAAGAGACAATATTCTGGGATCTTTTTTATATTGTCACTATTTGCCATTTTCTCAACTGTGATTAAAATCACATTCAATCCCACAGGTACAGGAAGAGGTTTAAAAGATTCCCAAAGCCTGCCACAAATTGAATTAGCTTTGCCGTTAACCAAAGCTGAGCAGCCAATGACCTGATGCCTCCACTGAAGACTGCCTGAAGGACCACAGAGACTGGAGCAATACAAACACACACAGGTCCACAGGGCACACACTGAGCCAACTCAAGCCACTACTGCAAATACATGTGTACTACTCCAGTGGAAATGATGTAGGCTTGATTAAAATATACTGTGTATTTTTAGTGAGGGATGAAAAACTGAAGTGGCTAGGCCTGCTGCAATTTGCATTTTGAAGTGTGATATATTGCTACAGAAATCAAGATAAATGATAAACTTTGAATTAAAAAATAAATGAAGCTTTTAAACTTTATGCCACTAACATAACCTTGAAGCAGAATAATCTCAGTAAAACCTTTTCTAAATTTTAGAAAAGGTTTTACTGAGATTATTTCTTTTACAAGATAGAACATTTAATGTTCAATCTTGTAAAAAATAAAAAACACAGATGTCTTGTTAACCAAGCTCCAACAGCTCAAATCTTAAGTACTATAATAGTACTGTAAAACGATACCCACTGTGCAAAGAATATGTACACAAAAAATATTGTTCCATCATTTATTGAAAGTCGATATAGTAATTATCATGACAAGCCTAAAGTGGCACACAGCTTTCATTTGTGTACAGTCTTGTGTCGATAAATTCTGATCCTGACTCATCTGTTATAGTGTCTTTGGGCAAGACACTTCTCCATCATCACTTTATAACTGTCCAGTGCCTTTGGAAATATCTTACATAAGGTTTATAGAAAAGGTTTTTTTTTGTTTTTGTTTTTTTCAGGACACCTGCTGCCTGTCTCCTCATCACTCAGCTCACTTGGCTGCTATGTCCGCACACTGCTGGGACAGTGTTGTATATTTGTGTTCACAAGCCGACTGCTCCTAAGGCTTCATTTAGCACATGGCACCCCTGTTCCAAAGCTCTCCTCCTCCCTCTCCATACTCTACGCCTTAAACTGTCTTGGCGTTACACAAACTTCTGCCTCTGCCGCTATACAACAAAAGAAAATTAACACTTTGGGGTTGCCCGGGTAACCTAATTGCATCACAACAGAGCACAGAGGAGCCAAAGTAACTGAATTTTGATGAAAAGGCGGTGATAATTTACGGCATTGAGAAATTAGTTGCCGTGGCGACGCGTTAATTACATCTCAAATTAACAATGCAAGTGTAGTGAAATTAAATATAAATCATATTTTCTGCATAAATTACAGGGGTTGATTAGTGCGGGCGCCAGGAGAGAGGGGTTGAGATTCCAGGGGCCTGTCACATCCCCCTCCTCCTTTCTCTCTCCCCCTGTGCCCCTCCTTGCTAGCCCCTCACACAGGCTTAAAGACACACACTGGATTACACACAGGACACAAGTGGGCTTCAGCACGCTTGCTTTTTCACAATAAATAAATTAATGTGGGCACACAAAAGCTGCCTTGGCACATGGGTTCATTTGCATGTTGTACACTTGTTTGCCAACACTTGGCATGTCACTAAACTCCAACTAAATGTTCCCTTTTACCACCTCTTTTTTGTTATTGTGATAATTGCTGTTATAAAAATAGCTGGTAGACTATATGAAAACCTTGCTGTTTCTACAAATCCAAGAGTGTCTAGGTTGTGTCAGTGCAGATTGCTTTACACAGCTGTGAATGAGTCAGTCCTGCTTCTCTGTTCCACTTACCTCCATCAATAAACTGTACAACATAGGTAATGTATAATGGATACATAAGTGCAGTGTGTTGTCAAAGTACTATATAAAGACACACCCACGATTATTAACAAAATGGTCTTGGCTCACTAATAATTGATAGAAAACCTTTTTAGACATCTTAGCATATAGTACAAAATGTGTACAACTACTTAGTGACAGCCCTAATTCAATTTCTTTCCAGTCTACTGTTCCATGCATGTACCACAGAATATCTGCGTCCTGCGTCCTTTTCTCCCATTTGTCTCTCGTTTAAACACTCAAACTTTCATAGATTTTCAACAAAATTATTAATAGTGAAGTGTGGGGGGAAGGCGGAGGGGGAGAAGACTGCGCTCTGACACGTTTGTGATAGCGCACATGACCCGGCGCGGAGCTGACAGCAGGTCTAGACCAAGGTCTAAACCTGGACTGGACCAGGACTAAACCAGGACTAAACCAGGACTAGACCAGGTGGATTAAAGCGCCGCGCATGGGTCTATTTCCTGGTTTCGTTTCGAGCCACAGCTGAGGCGAGCCGCTGCTCTAGACCTGCCCGCATAAGGTGCTCACAGAGCGGCCTGGATAGAACCGTGAGGTCGGCCTCTTCAAGACCTCCAGGCCGGTGACCGGGACAATCCCCGGACCCATGCCCGCTTAGGGAGCTCTTAAGGCGGGCTGGCAGTGTCCCCCTGGGTCCCTGGATGTCTGGGGCTCCGTGCCTGGAGGGGCCCTGGAGAGCAGGTCTAGACCGCGGCTCTTGCATGCGAGCAGCGGCTCGCCTCAGCTGTGACTCGAAACAAAACCAGGAAATAGACCCACGCGCGGCGCTTTAATCCACCTGGTCTAGTCCTGGTCTAGTCCAGGTCTAGTCCAGGTCTAGTCCAGGTCTAGTCCAGGTCTAGTCCAGGTCTAGTCCAGGTCTAGTCCAGGTTTAGTCCTGATTTAGTCCAGGTCTAGACCTGCTGGCAGCGCCGGGTCAGCTGTCACACATGCCGCTATCACACACGTGTCAGAGCGCAGTCTTCTCCCCCTCCCCCTTCCCCCCACACTTCACTATTAATAATTTTGTTGAAAATCTATGAAAGTTTGAGTGTTTAAACGAGAGACAAATGTGAAAAAAGTTTAAATCCAGGCTGAGAAAAGCATATAATGTGTGTGGCTGAGCGCGCATTATTTGAATTTTTGAGATTTCGCGTTTCGTAACTTGAATTTTCTTTCGTATCTAGAGACCAAAATTTACCGTGAAGGCGTTTCGTAACTTGAAATTTTCATTTGTTGGGTCATTCGTAAGGTGAGGTACCACTGTATTTTGATTTGACATTTATAATTGAGGAATACTTAAACATTGAATTAAGTTCAGAAGACCGGCTGCTGAAGAGGCTTGGATACAGGGGTAAAGTGCAGTCCTCCTCCCAGCTATTCCTCCTGTGGCCCCACTTCCCTTTAAGCATCACAAACAAGTCTCCAGAGTGATGTTCAGGAGGGGGGAGGGAGCGCAAACACTACAGCAACAGGAACTAACTTGAGCCGCTTAAATTATGCATGCTCCAGATGGATACATTTCCCCGGGAATTCACACGAAAACACAGCCCCTGCCTAAATGCTGTCTGCCCATCCAGCGGACGGCATCGAGAATCAAGATAACAAAGATAACAAAGATCACTTAATCCAAACCGCTGCGTGTCTGATTCATATCAACTTTGAAGAGTGGCAGCCCCTCGACACTACGCGCTCACGATTGTACCTGGGCTCTCCTTGCTCTATCTTCAAAGACGGTGGGGCTGCTCTGACCTTGTCTGAAGGATATTATACAAATCAGATTCCTGGGAGAGCGGTGTCATGTGTATCAGGCAGTACACCTCCGCTGCTTGATGTGAGCTTGTTCACAGCCCAGAGGTGCTCCAGCCTCTCATTACTGTTTATTACAGTGGGACGAACTGCACATGAGTCGGAGCAGAGCCACGTCTCATCATAATGCTAAAAGGGGAGTTTAAGCAGCAATCATTTATTTATTTTCTCAGTAATAAAAAAGTTTGTTTATGGCAGTACATACGCTATGAAACATGGGTTAGGTTAGGTTAAAATTAGAAGTTACATTTAAAAATATATGTAAGAAGTGCATAGAACAGTGATGCCAAAAGTCAGATGGGAACTTTACATAATTTATTTGCTTCACTTACTACATTAAATCAGTATTAAGCCCATAGACAGGGCTGGCCCAAGGCATAAGTGAACTAAGCGGCCGCTTAGGGCCCCCACACCACCAGGGGGCCCCCAAGACCACTTGGGGGGCCCCAACCCCAACGGTCCTCGGGAAAAAATTGTGACTAGGGGGCCCCCAAATCAAATTCTGCTTAGGGCCCCATAAAGGCTTGGGCCGGCCCTGCCCATAGACATTTTGACATGTGCTGAAGATAATATTGCTTGCAACTCATTGTGTCTAACATAGCCTATTTGAACCTGTAATCAAAAGTTCAAAACATTTATATGAAATGATAAATAAAATACACCCTAAGCCTAGTTTAATGTTACTGAATATGTAACATTATCATCATCTCTAATTGAGAGGATTTGCATGTAATGACAGACAAAAACAATGCAAAATCAACGAATATGAAACACTTTGCAGAGGAAATAATACTATATTGAGGTTTACTAATTATAAAGATTATGGCTACATCCACACGGCAATACAATGCAGGATTTTTTCTTACCGGGTAAAAAAAATATGTCCACACTGGGAACGGATCAGTAAAATATATCACGTACACATGGCAATGGAACGCTTGCTGAAAACGATGCAATACACATGCCACGCCTCTATGTGCGCTGTAAGCCCGTTTCGAATGGTCAGAAGACTCAGAGCATCAAAAACGAAAGTGAAACATATGAAACATGTTAATATACACATAAACATTTATTTGGCATATTGGCCCAGTGCAGATGCATCATGGGAGAACTAGTTTAGAAAGGTGCAGGGTTTTTTTAGACATTACAACGTGTATTTTGTGATGTTAGCTCGTAAACGTTTCTGTGTAGACTGGTGCGTGTGTCCATGTGCTTGTGTGCCTAAAAGTGTGTAAGGCTGCTATTTGTTCTGGCCATGTGGTTGTGACGTAGGCGTAAACAAATCCGTTCTACTCGTCCAAATGACTCCGCAACGGTAACGTTGCCAGAGTTTTCCACTCTGGAACCCGTTCCCAAAAAATATCGTTTTGGGGTACCCAGAAGGCTGGTGCCATGTGGACACGAGACCGAAACACTAAAAAACGTTAGCGGATTCACTCCACAACGTTGCCGTGTAGACAGGGCCTATGACTAAAAGCATTCATTAAAAACATGCATTGTATGGCTATGTGTTCTTGTGTTTACCAATGGATTTTTTTTTTTTAATAATATTTCATAGTTTGTATTGTTGTAAATGTAAACACATTCAATAACAACTATTGTTAGGTTAATCATTTGAAGCCTGCCAAGTAAATCATCCATCTCCCCATCAAGAAATTGAACTTTTAATTTCATGGGCTTCAGTTCAATTGAGAGACAGTAACTTCCTGAGGCGGGACACCGAGGTTGGGATGACCTCAGTCCCTTGGGTGCTCCTGGGCCTTACTCATCCATTTGTGAATGAAGATGACGACTTTTAAAAGGACAGGACATCATTAGTAGAATAAGTAGTCTTTCCTGTGGTCCTTTTTCACCAGCCGCTCTCCCAGAGTCATTCCGATGCATTTATACAGAAGTATAAGTGCACAGGGGTGGGAGGGGCCCTGCTTTAATGGCCCAGTAATGTCGGAAGCTGCACTCCCAGGACAGGGCAGCACAGTAGCACACAGCACTGACCTGTGCAAGGCTGTTAAGGTGAGCGGGAGTGATTATAAAGGGAGGTTTCACATAAAATAGTGTTCCAAGTGATTCTTTGACTTTTAAGTTATGTTGATAATAGAAATATTTATTTTCTTTATATTATAATTATTTATTTATTTTTGATTTACATTTTCTGGACACTCAAAGAAACCTTACATTGCATTATTTATTCACTCCACAGCTGATAGTGTTAAGAGACCTTTGTAGCCACAGCTGTCCTGGGATAGATGGAAGCAAGGCAACCATTGGCCCTCCAACCACCACCATCACACATTCAGGAAACAGGCAAGGTAGGTGTAGTGTCTTGCCAAAGGATACAACAACACTAAGAGAGCCACAGCTGCCTCACTATAGTGCCTGGTATTTTCAGCTGTCTCCCGTCCAAGCACTAACAGCCTCATCCAACATAAATGACAGATGACTAATCTAAAAATAATGAAAAAACACATCAACAAAGCCACATGGAAATATGATAGCACACATTTGTTGTTAATGGTTCACACAAGTCTGGGCATTGCTGCACAGAAAAGAGCATAAAATTCTCCATAACGGGCCAACTGGAAGAAATCTCAGAAATACCATGTGTCAGTACCAAGCACAGATCCCTGGATGACATTTGCTTAAGTGGCTTCTTCTATAGTACTGCAGAAAGATATGAAAAATAAATGAGGAAATGTCAATGAAACAAATCACACTGTATCTCTCTAAAGATGCTCTTGTCAAATTTGTCTGTAGGTTACTTCCATTTGGGAAAAGTCCAAAAACACATAACCTTTTGGAGCAGGTGTCACTAAAGAACTGCCACCCACCACTCAGCTGCCCCCGGAAACTGTCACCTGTGGTCGTCACAGTGATCGATAATCCAAATAAAATCTGTTTCAAATGCACTGAGCTTCTTTTAAATGTCACATAACCTACTGCTGAAAAGAGAAAAAACACCAAGACCTTCCCAACAAGTTTAAATAAACCCCGTGGATAATGCTGGCTCTCCTGGGGGGAACCAAAAGCGGCAGCCTTTGAATCCAGAGGGAGGGTATTTTCAGCGGGGCAACCCAGCGTGAGAGATCCTGTATGTCTCTCACAGCTCAGCTTGTTTTATTGAAAGGTTGTTTGAAAGGCCCTGAACCCAAGACATCAACGGTCATGTTTGTTTAGCTTAAAGAGGAATGATGCGCTTAAGACAGCAGCCAAAATCAAAATGTTATGAATAAATAATCTTTGTTAGGGCAACAATCACTGCACATTTATACTCAGTGGGCTCCAACTATAGACTGTTAAACCGGCTGGTTAGCTCAACTGGTAAGTAACTGACTTTCCCCCTGGGGGTTGTGGGTTCAAATCCCCCCTGGGCAATGAGCTAACCAGTGTGGGTCCTTGGGCAAGACCCTTCACGGTACTGCCCCCCGGGCGCCGAAAAAAGATGGCTGCTCACTGCTCCTGAAAAAAGGATGGGTCAAATGCAGAAGTCAAATTTCTCCTGTGTGTCACTGTGTGTCATTGTGTGTGAGACCAATAAAAGGCCAATAGGCCAAGGCTTAATCTTAATCTTAATCTTAAAAACGTACGATAAAAATAAATAAAACTAGAGAGAGAGGGGAAAAAAAACATCTCACTGTGTTTGAACTTTCAACGATCAATCTTATTTGAAAATAAGAAATGTGGCTTAACCAAAAAGAAAATTTCTTTTCAAGAATCCCATTCAGGCCCAGGTGAACTGCCGTAACTTGTTGGTTTGTTCTGCAGCAAATGTGTACTATACTTTTGTACCTTTGGCAAGATACAACACCTCTCTTGAACACAATTACTTATGTGGGCAGTTCAGATAACCTCCATTCAGTGACACTCCAACAGCCAGCACAGGAATCAACCCCACAACCTCTTTGCTGTCAAATTTGAGCACTTATAGTAACAAGTGCAATTGCGATGTGTATCTAAACAGCAGTGAAAATACCCATCGACAGCGCTCTGTTCTGTGGTAATAGAGTGAGCGGAAGAGAGAGGCCTGGGTGAACTTGACACTCCCATTAGGCTCGTACTGGAAAGTGCTGTATTTGATCAGGAGATGGAAAATTGAGCAAAAATGAGCTGAAACTGGATCCCACATGACTTATTTTCCTGTTGGCTGGCGGCTTTAGGTGTCACTCAGACTTAATAAAGCACTCCAGATTTTTCATTTTATCACACCAAATAGACTGGGCAAAAATAAAATCACCCTCTTTAGGCCTAATGGAGCAAAGTAATGGTCGGGGTGAAACTGACACACTAACACGCCGGGTCCATAGTAACACCATCAAAATGAAAGCATATTCACTTGTGCAGTCTTCAGGAATCAATTCAAACCCAATATTGGCCTTTTTCACAGACTTTATTTCATAATGGTCTCCAACAAATACGGCACTTTGGCAATAGACTGTCACCTCTCCAGAGCACAGCTATTTCAGCCAATAGTGTTACCATCTCCCCCCTTCTCACAGCCTGCCTATAACTCTTATTTTATTTCCCCACTTTATACATTAGAGGTACATTACAGCCATCCCAGAAGATAGGATGAGTCCACTTTTACACCCAGGTGTTACATTGCAAGGTTAGGTCACTGGGACGGTTATGACCTTTGATAGCTATATCTCCAATGAAAATGATCTCTACACATTGACATGCAACACAAATGCCCTTGGTACCGCACAGAGATAAGGCCAAAGCAATTCGCAGGAGACATTATGGAAATATTCATTTGGGAATTAAAAATTATAATTAGAAAGGGCACGTTTTGCAGTCTTTTTTACAGATGCCGGGTGTTTTACAGTGACAGGGGCTAAAAGGCAGTCATTAGCGGAACACCACTTTTAGAGATTTCCGTAATATTGTCATTAGTGCAGCGTGTGTGTTTGTCTTCAGATGGAGCTACTTCTTTAAAAGCAAAGCCAAGTGAGAGGAAAAACTGTAGTCCCAAGTGTTTGGCAAAGTTATTAATTATTCTGAGCAAGACAGATGTTAAATTGTGTATGCCCATCAGCAGCGAAGACTTTCTGAAGATTTATCATTCATGTAAATCATGAATTAAATATTTCCTTGTTGAGAGAAAATGCTACATCTGTTTGATACGTTGTTTGCTCCTAACTGCAGAAAACATAACGCACAGATCTGACCTATTAAAGCCAGTTTGGAAACAGACAAGTCAGGTCATTCATATTTATGGGGAGCATTTCTAACTTGGAAACAAAGTCTGTATGATAAGTGGTGATAGTGGTGGCAATGCTTTTCCTAATTTAAAGTGTAAAGTGTATAACAAAATCAATGCACAAAAAAGCCAAGAACTAAGTAAGGAGTCTAACAAAAGTATGTATCCATCTGACAGTAATCAAGATTTATTGGTGCCGCATATTGTTGGGTGTAATACACATCCATTAAAAAATCATAAAAAGCCTTAAACTGTATACCAAGTAGGGTTTGGCTGTAGGTTTAGACCATTGATTGTACACATAAATGGACATAGCTAACATGCTAGCTGCCACATTTCAAATAGGAAGTGAACAAGGCACTTCTTTGCACTTTGAAAAAGTGCAAAGAGTAACTGCTGCTGTCAGGTTCGTCATTCTGACCTTAAAATGTTTGTTTTATCCCACTCTACACGATCCTGGGGATTTATTTAGCCATTTTGTCCATCAATAAGTTCCTATTTATAATATGGGACTCAGTTTCAAATTCACTCCTGTAACTGCTTCATTTGACTGGAGCCAAACACTGTAGGTGACGTTACACTTACTTAGTTGATTTCTTGGTCGTCTATGGTTTAGACCAGTGCTTCTCAAATAGTGGGGCGGGCCCCCCTGGGGGGGCGTGGCATGATACCGGGGGGGCGCGTATGACCCTGGGAAACATGTTTTTTTGCTGTACTGTACTAGAACTAAGTGTAATTGCACATCAACAACGGTAGTTGGCAGTGGCGTTCTCACATGCGATTTATGCACAGTCTCACCATTTACAGAACATCCTCTGTCACAGAAAAAACACGTATATTCCACTGAGTCGTGTCCTTTAGTCCGACAGAAGCTGACGCATCAGTGGCACAAGGAGAGAGCGTTTTTTTTCAGTGCTTTTAGCTTATGCAAATAAGGTGGTTTTAAGTTTCATTTCTGTAAAACGTAAACAAATGTGCGCAAAGCTGCATTAAAAACACATTAATATTTGAGTCCTCAGTGCAGTCTTTGTTGTAAGTTTTTTTCTTTTTTTTGTTTATAATGTTAATAAAAGGATACAGTGGTGTTCTAATAACAATTTTCTAGACAAATAATACTATTTATAGTCGCGCGCAGGAAGGGGGGCGTGAAATTTTTTCTTCTTCCTAGGGGGGGCATCACAGAAAATAATTGAGAAGCACTGGTTTAGACAGAGAAGAAGAAGAAGAAGAAGACGGAATATCACACCTGTCAATTTTAACATTTGGAATCAGAATGATAACGTCGCCTTTGTTGATTGTAGGCTATAAAAAAGAACTGCAATCTATGAAGTTAAAACAACACACAAAAAAATAAAAATTTCCCACAAAAATATGATCTACAAACAGTAACGCATTTATCCCAACTACACTGTATTCCACCCTGGCTTGTGTTCTCTGTTGTTGTATGCATAAATAAGCTGCGCGTCAGGCCTGTGCTGCCATGTCAGGGGGATCAGGGACGCTTTGTGGCAGAGGCGGCGGTGGTGGCGGAGGTCGACCCATGAGCCGCACCCCGTCGCCCCCGGCTACCGTCACATCGCCAGCCGCCGGAACAGACAGGCCCCACGCACAACAGATGGAGCTAATGATGCGAAACAAAAGAGATCATTTCACTGGGGTCCAGGAGGAAGCCATAGTGAGAGGCCTGTGGAAGTTTGAATGTTCAGAGCAGGGAGCTAGAGCAGGGTTTGGCTGTTTGGACGTGGTGGGGAGGAGAAAACAGGATCATTCATTTAAAATTTGTTAAGGTTAAACTAAATATTACTGACATTTTGTAATGAGAAGATGCTGAAAGGACTGCATCTGAGAAGATGCATGGAGGGGACTTGAGATGAAGCCGTTACTGAGCAGTGGAGAAGCTTGTGTGTGCAGTTTTCTGAATGTTGAAGTTAATTAGATTTGTGTATAAATCTGCTATGTTGCTCAACACTGTTTTATTATTATTAATCAGTTTGTTATATCTTTGTTGTATTTCAGTTTGATTTTGAGTAAAAAACTAAAGCAGGAGTCATAGAGATTCAACATCTAACCCAAACAGAGGTCATGGTTAAGACACTTCTGACAACTGTCCAAACGTATAGTGGGGGTGTTAATCTATAGACTGCGACAGAACTTTGAGAAATCTACATTGTTGACCTGATGTCAGCGTTAACCAAGATTCAAAATTCAAGATTGTTTATTTGTCATATGCAGGATCAACACAAGGTCAACAATGCAATGAAATGCTGAGGATCAGAAGAACCTTGACTCACTAAGATAGTCAAGAAGTACTAATAGCATGCAATAAAAATACAAGGGAAAAAAGTAAAGAATATAATAAAAAAAATATGCTGAATTTCATATTGCACATAATATAAGTATTGCACATGGATTTTGTATAGCACATAATATGTATGTATAGTATGTAGTATGAGACCATAAACCATACGATTCACATTATGTTAATACAATTAATAATTACACCAAATTGCTGTGTCCTGGTCCAAGAAAAACAAATCAAATTTGAGCTGAGGTCATTTACATTTCCTGTGGGAGGGAATTACATTTAGAGGTCATCTATGTGCCCATGTCAGAGCCCAGTCAGTCAGGTAGGCAAACAGACAGAGGCAGAGGCAGAGGCAGCTATCTGCGCTCAGGGTCTGAGAAGAGGCACCACCTGGGGAGCGGATTTAACCAGGATGCAGTGCAGGAGCCCAATCTGTACCCATCCACCACCGGGATCATAGGGAGAAGTTCACCTCCCTGACACAAACAGTGGTATTAGAGTCAGGTTAGCTAAGATAACACTATCAGGCCCCTCCCCCGGGCGCACAATGCACAGTCTTGCTGCAAATAAAGCTACAGTGCCTTGACTCTTTGGCACATTAGCTGTGATTACAATGACCTTCATTATATCAGCTCTCCTTATTACAACACGTAGCAAGCGCCGCTCCCCGAGGCAAAGCGCAGTGGAGAAAGTGTGATGGAAAGCAGTGAGATTCTCTAGGTAGACTCCAGTGAAGGAATCCAAACACGCATGTCATGTACAAGAGGTACCTAAGAAAGTGCTCATTGTGATGCTGACAACTCACTTCGCTGGGAGAAGATAAGGAACTGCTGGAATCAGATGACTTTGACAAGTACTACAAAAAGTAAACAGTAACCTGAACATCTCAGTGTTTTAACTAGCTTCAAAACAGCTATCGGTCCTCAATTTCCACGGCCCGGGTGGCTAGCAGATGGCTAGCAACGGCCCTGCACATGCCACTGTTCACTATGCAAATACTTTTTATATCAACCAAAAGCGACCATGCAGAGGTACGGGATGATAAATTAGCAAAGGTTTTAAAGATTGTTTAGCGACATAATTGCAAAATGCATGCATGCTTAGATATGGCAACGTGTAAACAATGTAAACAATTACAAAAGTCTCTGTCTCTGGATAAGGATTGCAGCAGCCACAGAGTAAATTTCAATGGCTGCCAAGAAAGAAGAGCCAAAATAACTTTTTCTGCTTCCATAACCATTATTTCAACTGCTGGTATTCACTTTCCCACATTGACTCTGCACTCGTCTAAACCATGTTTAATATGTTGTTAACCTCAATTTCCTGCCCACTGGCCCTCCACAGGCCACATTGTTAGCTGTTAGCTGGAGTAGGCTCTTGGCAAACGCTAGCACCACAGTGGTGCTTCTCATTGAGTCTGACCACCCTGCTGGCGGCTATTCTCTGCCCGATCCACGCTCATCCTTCTCAGGCCCCCACGGAGCTCCCACCCACTCCTTCTCTCTCCTTCTCCCTCCCTCTGTCTCTCTATCTCCCCTCTTTCTCTTCCTCTATCTCTCTCTCTTCCTCCTCTCTCTCCCCTCTCTCTCTCTCTCCCTTCTCTCTGTCCCTCTACCCTCTCTCTCCTTTTTTCTCTCTCCCTCTCCCTCATCTAAATCCTCTCTTTGCTTTCCATCTTTCTCACCCTCCCACCCTCTCTCCTCCCTCTCCCTGTCTCTCTCTCACCCCCTCTCTCCCTGCCTTTCCCCTGACAGGTGACTGTAGAGCCTCGGTGCACTCACTTAACTCTGGCAACACGCCCCGCACCGGATGAGCCGAGCCACAGGGGGCACAGGAGTATCCCTCCAGCCCAGCGGGGACACACTGTTTGTTTGTGTGTGCACACACAGAGAGCAGAGCACGCTGCTACAGATTAGAAACAAACTGAGAGATTTCAAGAAATCAGCAGGATTTCAAGTCACCATTGTAAAACATTACAGTCTTCCTCACCATTAACTGAATATACATCTATTGTAAATAATTAAACTTTAACTTCACTAATCCTTTATCATATGAGGTAAGAGTTACTTGTAAATTAATTGAGATAACAAGCAGCAAGAGACAAGTTCACTTTCATATTGAGTTATTTGGCAAACTGAACCTCCCATGGAAGAATAAAGGCTATGAATTTGATGTAGCCAGGAGTGCACTTAGCAGAGACTGAGTTTACTCTATGTTGATCCCTCATGACAGAGAGTTTAAAAAAGCAAATAAAAATGTAACTTAATTACAGATTTATAATGAGCCGCTGCACCAGTGCCAAAGACAAGTCCCATCTGAAGACAAACAGGCACCTGCTGAACGCTGGCTGCTTGTGGGCTTTCACAGCTAAATTAATCCAGGCCTTGGGGTATCATGACTCCACTCTGTGTCTCACACAATTAAGTCGTCCCATGAAGCAGAGGGGCAACTTTTTAGACCCAAACTGACAAGAGCTAAACTGTGACATAGCTGTGACTTCTCTGTGATAACTTTATCCACACTGTATTACAATGGGACCACACACTTATAAGAGTTTGTGTAACACTGAATGCTTAAATTAATCTGCAATTGCATAGACCATTTGCAAGTGCTACTAATTCATCATATGTGTCGTCATAGTTAGAAAATGTTTTAAATTAGCATTTTGTAATATCTCTTTAAAGAGAACATTTCAATTGACCTTACAAAGGAAGAAAGTAAAATGAATTTGCTAAATGCATACTTGCCCTTTGTAATTTAATTGTACAGATACTGCCTGTGTACATAAGTAAAGCTTTACCTTCTAATTGGAGAATGTGCAGTAGTTGGATCCACAGAGGAGTTATCGCCTGCAGCCACAGCTCACTCTTCCTCCATATGATTTCTGTAGATAAACATAAAACAGCTGTTCAGCATCTCATCTACACTGGTTTCTTTGACATCAAGTGGTTCAAGGCCTGGAGCTTTTTAGTAGATTATACCAAAGATGTCACAAATCTAGAACGTTTACAACAAATAAATCATGCAGGGCATCAAACAGTGAATCCATTCAGAAACGAGTCAAGTCAAAAATGTTCACAAACAAATATTTAAGATGAGTAATATTCCCTATTATTAATGATGTCACAACTTCTCTGACTGACTGAAGCATGGCTGGCAATCTGTGCCAACAACCCTCCTACAACCACCATCCACTTACGCCTGACATTCATAAGCAAGGTGGGTGATGTGTCTTGACACAAGAATAAATAAAAAATTTCCCTTCAAAGGGTTCATCACAAATAATCTACGTCAGACACCCTTCCTAGGATAACTCTGTGAATGTACAAAGATAACTTTTGTAACTAGAACTAGGTACAATGACACAGTATTGTAAATTAATATATTTAAAAAAAAAACATATGCATTAGGCATTTCCTACAGCAGATTTATGTAAAAGGTTAAAGTCTGAACCAATAATCTCTATAACATGGAATCTTAGGATGATTGCTTGGAGGTAATGCCCTTTATGTTGTTGAATACACTAAACTAAATATGTTTTCATTACAGCTCTGTGCGTATGCTTCTGTATGCGTGCTTCGGAGGCTGTCTCTAAAGAGCACTTTTTGGTGTAAAAGGATCGGGGCCTTGCGTAGGTCAAACTTAAAAACCACATATGTCACCGAACCAATTTCACCTTCTCTCATTTAACAAACTAATGCACAGTTCAGACTGCAAATGGGACTTTACATTATGAAAACAAATAACTGTCTGCTATACAAAGCTAAACTGATTTTTTAGCCATTTGGAGGAAAAATATATTTGAAATAATTGGTGGTAAAAAGAACAAGGACAAAAGTATGAAATCCGCTTGACTGCTAATTAGCTGTGAACAAGGCTGATAACCAAAAGAGAAAACGTATTAAATGCAATAATTATTACTATTGCTAATTACACTTCCAATTATGTCACTAATGAGAAGGGTTTAATTATCAGAACAATGGATAAATAAGAATTTAATGTTAGCCTGTTTGTGATGGTGCGGGCGATGGTGCTTGGACCACAGATAACAAATCAAGTTTAACACAACTTCTTCAGCTGACGTATGATCAGGAAATGCACGTTCAAACCGATTTAATTTGGTCATTCATTTTATTTAAATATTTACATCTAGACAAGTATTACCCAAGATGCAAAGTGAGCACTGATGGCCTTGTTGGACGTGAGAACAACTTAACATGTCCCCTTGTTGTACTATTGGTTGTGTATTCAAACTGTTATTGCCAGGTAACAGGCTAACCTTGGACTGGTGGTACTGTTTTCAGAAAAATAATTGTTCAGTTTGATTGAAAAATAACCACACACATTCCCATTTTAGGTGCTGTCAAGAGTTGTCTGTCCATGAATAATTCCAATTGCAATTTGTGGGTTATCAAAATTTATAATGTTGTCCAGTAACGTAAAATTAATTAAAATGAATTATTCTGACCTAAAAAAGAGAACTAGTACATTTTAAACAATTCACAGTGGTCAAATAAGTTATTCCATACTTATCTGCATTATGAACATCCTGATTATCCATCCAGCCATTTTCCTCCGCTTATCCGGGGCCGGGTCGCGGGGTCAGCAGTCTAAGCAGGGACGCCCAGACCTCCTTCACCCCGGACACTTCCTCCAGCTCCTCCGGGGGGACCCCAAGGCGTTCCCAGGCCAGCCAGGACACATAGTCCCTCCAGCGCGTCCTGGGTCTTCCCCGGGGCCTCCTCCCGGTGGGACATGCCCGGAACACCTCCCGAGGGAGGCGTCCAGGAGGCATCTGAAACAGATGCCCGAGCCACCTCAGCTGGCTCCTCTTAAAGTGGAGAAGCAGTGGCTTCTCACCACTGCAGTGGAGAAGCAGTGGTGAGGAGCTCCTCCGGTGTGACTGAGCTCCTCACCCTATCTCTAAGGGTGCGCCCAGCCACTCTGTGGAGGAAACTCATTTCGGCCGCTTGTATCCGCGATCTTGTCCTTTCGGTCATTACCCAGAGCTCATGACCATAGGTGAGGTAGGAACGTAGATTGGCCGGTAAATTGAGAGCTTCGCCTTTTGGCTCAGCTCCCTCTTCACCACAATGGTCCGGTACAGCGACCACATCACTGCCGACGCTGCACCGATCCGCCTGTCAATCTAACGCTGCATCCTCCCCTCACTCGTGAACAAGACCCCGAGATACTTGAACTCCTCCACCTAAGGCAAGGACTCCCCACCCACCCGGAGAGGGCAAGCCACCTTTTTCCGGTCGAGAACCATGGCCTCAGATTTGGAAGAGCTGATTCTCATCCCAGCCGCTTCACACTCGGCTGCAAACCGCCCCAGTGCACATTGGAGGTCCCGGTTTGATGAAGCCATCAGGACATCATCATCTGCAAACAGCAAAGATGAGATCCTGTGGTTCCCAAACCGGATCCCCTCCGGCCCCTGACTGCGCCTAGAAATTCTGTCCTTAAATATAATGAACAGAACCGGTGACAAAGGGCAGCCCTGGTGGAGTCCAACATGCACCGGAAACAGCTCCGACTTACTACCTGCAATGCAAACTAGAGGTAAGATCTTAAGCCCGAGCCCGACCCGACCCGACCCGAATTTCGGGCCTAAAATGTCAATCATTGCTTCGGGTCGGGTCGGGCCGGGCTTCTCTCTCGCTGACTTTTTAAAAATAAATATATGTTTATAAAAATGTATACTAAAACGATGTGTGGATACTAAACTAAGGAATACTTGTTTTAAAATAAATAATTTGGATAAAACAGAGAAGGCGCTGTAATGTAATTGCTATTTAACTACTAAACAGGAGCCGCAGAGCCAGAGCTCTGCGCACGTGAACGCCGCCCTCTTAATAATCTTCCCCTCCGCAAGTCCGCATCTATTTTCACCTGGTATCCCCAATATGGAGGAGCAAGAAGTTAAGGATAAACTGAGGAACTCCTTCCTGTCTCTGTCTATTATCCACCCGTCATTGTTCTTCTTTGTCTCTCTGCTTCTCTCTCTTAAAGTGCCGCGCTAGATTCTTAAGGACGTACTGCTGCTGTGGTTTATGGCCCAATTTTCAACCCGTCAAAATGACGGACGGCCTTAAATTTTTCCTGTCAACTCTTAAAAAAATCCGTCAATGATGGAAAATTGTCGGTAAATGTACCCTCTGCAGAAACAAATATAAAAGATGTAAATGTTTATACAGTCTTGTTTAACTTAGATTTCGTTACAAAAGACAGGCTTTAATTTGTTATCATAAATCACCCCTCCTCCTCCCGAGTCCTCACAAATAAAATATGAAGTTTCGGGTTTGCTTTGGGCTCGGGCCTGCAAATCAAGTTAATTGGTCGGGCTCGGGCCGGGTCGGGCTTTAATACCCGCGGGCCAGGTCGGGTCGGGCTGGATTTTTTATGCCCGATCTTACCTCTAATGCGAACACAGCTCCTGCTCCGGTCATACAGAGACCGAACAGCCCTTAGCAAAGGGCCCCGAACCCCGTACTCCCAGAGCACTCTCCACAGGACCCCACGGGGGGCACGGTCGAATGCCTTCTCCAGATCCACAAAGCACATCTGGACTGGTTGGGCATGCACCCAACCAGTCCAGATGTGCACCCTCGAGCACCCGATGGAGAGTATAGAGCTGGTCCAGTGTTCCCCGGCCAGAACGAAAACCACACTGCTCCTCCTGAATCCGAGGTTCGTCTATCGGTCGGATTCTCCTCTCCTGCACCCTGGAATAGACCTTACCGGGAAGGCTGAGGAGTGTGATTCCCCGATAATTGGAACACACCCTCCAGTCCCCCTTCTTAAACAGAGGGACCACCACCCCGGTCTGCCAGTCCAGAGGTACTGTCCCCGACCGCCACGCGATGTTGCAGAGACGTGTCAGCCAAGACAGCCCCACAACATCCAGAGACTTAAGATACTTAAGTCTCTTAAGTTATATGGTCAATGTATATATGTTATATGGTCAAATACAATCACAAACTCTCCTCTCTCACTTCATGCATGCCACCTGTGGACCCTGCTTTGATTATCCAGTTTACTCGTACAGTAGCAGCTCATTTCCAAGTCTGCAGCTCTCTGTCTGTATGTGTGTGTGCGGCACCCGGCTATACTGACGCAGACACAGAAAGAACACAGGGAAATGTCTCACACCACGCAACAGGTAATCAAAGCAGGATCCACTGGTGCACAGGGCACATCTCATTTGAGGAGAAAAGTTTCATGTTGACCCCTTTACAACCATTTGTTTACACACAATTGACTCTTTTGAGCTTTTAGCCATGTTAGAATGTTATCTCATCAAAAACATACATGGAGTTGTGTTGTTTCATTCACACATTTGCGTAACTCTTTATAATTAATCTACATCTTAAAAGCTCAAAATGCTCTGATCCACCTTGTGATGTCATGAAAGGGTAGTCATGCCTCACAGCAAGAAGGCTCCATGTTCGATCCCCAGGCCTTTCTGTGTGGAGTATGCATGTTCTTCCTGTGTCTGGGTGGGTTTCCTCCATCAACCCAAAAACATGCTCCATAGGTAAAATCCTCCATCTGAGGTCCTGACCAAAGCCTAGCAATAAGATCATGGAGATGGGTCCCCGGGCGCCAGAAAGATGTGTGCCCACTGCTCCTGAAGGATGGGTGAAATGCAGAGGATAATTTCCCTACAGGGATAAATAAAGGAAAAATTAAAAAAAAAAAAGTTAACTACTACTCTTTACATTTTGTTCCAGGTCTGAATTGATTGAAAGGGTCTCTAAATGATTCTAGTGAAAGTGTATGGAGTTTAAAAACGCAGTGAAGCAGTTCCTGTATTGCCACAAGGTGGAATAGAGAGTTTTCAGTTTGAGAAAAGAACTCAGCCTAAGAATGCAGGGTGTATGTGCTAAATGTGTGAACGGAATAAACACAACTCCAGGTATGTTTTTGATGAGGAAACAACATTATAACATAAATCCTAGTGTAATATGGGCCCTTAAAGGGATATGCCATCCCCAGGTCAAATTTGGGCATCTCCCCACAGTCCAGAGACTAAAATAAGTGGTGGAAAGCGTTTTCCTGCTCACCCAGCCATTGTCCGAGTCTGTCGCCACTGACCGCCGCGGTATCTGGTGCTCCTCCGCCTTAGACTGGAGTCTAACGTCGCCAGAGAAAGATTTCGGCCAAAAGGAATTAATTTGCTCGATGAGTTTCCCAATTACTTTGTGTGTAGTGCGCATTCATATCGAGTGCAAATAAATGTGCAAATCAACACGGAGAGCTTGACTTGGTCATTTTGGGTGGGAACTATTTTCCAGTGCGGAAGAATACAGCCGAATCACGCAGCACGTTGTGCAACAGGAGAACTCCCTTCCCGGTGCGTAACTGGGATTCCCCTGGCAGCGTGCTGCGTGATTCGGCTGTATTCTTCCGCACTGGAAAATAGTTCCCACCCAAAATGACCAAGGCAAGCTCTCCGTGTTGATTTGCACATTTATTTGCACTCGATATGAATGCGCACTACACAGAAAGTAATTGGGAAACGCATCGAGCAAATTAATTCCTTTTGGCTGAAATCTTTCTCTGGCGACGTTAGACTCCAGTCTAAGGCGGAGGAGCTGCAGATACCGCGGCGGTCAGTGGCGACAGACTCGGACAATGGCTGGGTGAGCAGGAAAACGCTTTCCACCACTTATTTTAGTCTCTGGACTGTGGGGAGATGCCCAAATTTGACCTGGGGGTGGCATATCCCTTTAAACTATGGCAGTGATTGATTGATCTACAGCCACTCTCGCCAAATCCAGCCATGTGTTATTTCATAGAATCCACAATCCACCTAAGTATCCGTCTCCCACTCACCTTTTCCAAAAGTCAGGCTCTAAGAGTTCCACTGGGGTTTCTCACTCTCCTAACTCTACCTCTGTGCTCTACCTTTAGCGGATGTGGTGGATGTGACTGCCAACTCAAAGCGCTCTGGATTACGGTCATATCTTCCACATGGCTGCCTCCTAATCCCACCATCTGAGGTAAACACAGGAGCAGGTGAAGCAACACTCCTGTCTGAGGCACCTCCGTGTCTCACAGGGATCTCCCACTCCATACGCCCACGGGACAAGTCCGATTCACAAACTTTTCTTCCTGGCATCCTGGAATAAGCTCAATACAAACGTGTTTTGACAATCCATGACTAATTCAGTATTGTGACTGCCAGATGATTCCACTTCTTCTGGTTAATTTTGCATGGGAAAATATTTGTACTGATGACAGCTTTTGAACATACAAGAATTACAGCGAAAGATGAAGATGTGTGAGGTATACTTAAAAACAAAACACAGCAAAACATGGGAAATTCGAAGTCAAACACTCTTGGTATTACACTGTGCTTCTCTCATATCTAGTGTTCGTTTTATTCTCAAATAAGCATAGATAAAGCAAATAAGTAAATACAAACTTTCTCCCTTATTCACTTTTTCCCATTAGGAGTTTCATGTGACTGGTGCCTATTCAACTACTTTGGCTTTGTTTGCAGATACAAAACATAAAAGCCCATAAAAAACACAGATCCTATCCCAGGGTCTGAAAAACAAATCTCTTCTGAAAACATGCCAAGATAAATGTCAAAGTACATTTAGTATTACAATATACTGAAATGTATTCAATTGTGTGAATGTATTACTGATTTTTATTGTCAAATTTGACATGTTTTATGGACCCAAAACACAATTTTTGAAATACTGCTTACATTATTCACACCCAAAATCAGTTCCATGACCTTGGTAGCTTTTTTGGTGTGACAAGACCGAAACTTTTATCAAATTAAAAAAGAATGCTATCTGACAGTGCCAGGCTTTGTTTAAAATATTAGCTTTTCTAATGTGGATATTTCTTATGAACCTTAATTTTCAGAGAGGTGGCTGCACATCTGCTTTATACTGTGTTTTATGTGTTCATAATAAGGTGATACCTGTGTGTAAGACTTGTGTCACTGCCAAGGAATGCTGCCAACTTCTCATCTGCCCCTCTTTCATCACAGCACCACAAAAAGACAGAAAAGCTAACAAAAACAAAGTCATAAAAGAACATTCACTTCATGTTTTTGAGATGGGAGATACTCTGAGAAATGCCTTTATGATTACATAAAAACAGGTTTTGATATGTTTCAGCCTGACTGTTTTTCAACACATTTTTTGTACGTGACCTCATCAGGGGTTGAAGAACACTACACACGCCCAAAGGAACAGGTACTTGAGGTAAAACACCACAAAAAAAGATTTCACAAGTCAGTAAGGAATGTGCTCTTTGCAATAAGTGCATCAAGCTCCCCTGCATCACCTCTTGTTCAGTGTTTCTTGACAGTGTTTCTGTCAGAATAAAATAAAAAATGTTTCTTTAAGAATGTATTTTTTGTGAATACATGTGAGTTGTAGTAATTTGTGTAGTATTTCGTAATATATTATAAATAATATAAACCAGCTTTTTTCATTGGTAACATTAATTAACTCATTTAGTAACTACAGCTCATCTGTTGGATGGACCCTTACAACACACATCCACTGTTTTTCTATTCGGCTCCATTTTTGACATAGTGAACACTGCAGACTAGGATCACAAATCTCTGGAGTCATGATATTATAGACTCAAATTCTTCAAAACAATTCCTAAGGGTGCCTTTTAGCCAGTTTCTAATATACCAACTTTGAACCAAAATTCACTTGCTGACTTGCGGAAAATCCAAACAGCCAGCTGCCATGATAAGGAGAGACTGGTCACAATGTTAGGGCACTTGATCAATAGTTTTCTTTTCAACTTTATTTTAGCCAAGCCTGAGATGTTTTTGTGCTAATTCATCTCCTTGTCGCTTTACAAAAACAATGCATTTAGGTTACTCAGCACTGTGTAGCTTCTACAACTCTCCGTAATTAGAATTCATTATTTTAAGACATTTCAATAAAAGCAACGTTTGAATTGCTCCCTACATATTTAATGAATTGACCGAAAAGTCACTTAAGGTTTCTGTGCTTATTCCATTAAAAGCCAGTGACAAAAAGTGTGAATATGAACCTGAATGGTGAGATTGTAGCAGCTAGTGTTACCAACATTTAGCCTTGGGCATCAGCATGAGATAAATATACAGTACAATATAAGCACACCTTTGTCACGCAATGGGAAGGCATTTCTATTCATTATTACTGCTACAATCCAGCACAATGGTATGGAGGATTCTTGCCTATTATGAACACAATAAAATGCAACCATTTAAGTTTGGTGCACAAATGTGTTATTTTCGAGATGGCTGAATATAAGACAGTTATAAGCAATAATTGAAGATTCACAATGTAAATTTTTTGGTGGGGTACGTCACCTGCTTGTCTCCATGAGAGGTTAATGTTTTGCCTAAAATGTTTCACAGTATGGAATTAAATCTGCCAAACATGCATTTATTCAATTACAGATGTTCTATTGCTTACAAATGTCTTGATAAATATGCATTCTTACTGTGAGTAGGGTTGCCTCTCCTCAGATCTTACCTGAAACTTGGCCTGATGGTGTCACCTGCTTATTTTGGACATGGATTACTGCCAAACATTCCAGGCAAAGCAATAACATATTCATGGAAAACGATCAGGTGGCCAACTCACAACCAGAAAAGCTACATAGTACACCTTTAAGTAGTAAAAGTTATAGTTATTATAGTCAACTAATATTGTGGATCTATAGCAGGGCCATCTGGGTGCCCTATGCACAAATGCTTTGTTGTGCCCGAACCCAGGCGGTAGAAAGTACTGCCGAGGATTCACGAGGGTAAATCCCCCGTGGTGTCCCCGCAAGCACTTCGTGCCCTACACGCTGTGTGTAATGGGGAGCGACAGTACTGATCTATAGGATGTTTTGGCAGAGGTGCCTATAGGTGCCTCTATGTAAACCTTTTTCTTATCACTATTTTGTAGTGCACATATATAATCTTCTAACTTCTTGTGTTTTATGTTAGTTATTATGTTCAGACATAATAAAGCTGTTAAGAACAATCCAGGTTACATTCTTTTTGCAAACCCTTAATTGCATAGTGGCACGCATGTAAAAGTAATAAAAATGCCACTAATTGTGTAGTGTTTCAGAAAGTGAAATCTGTAGTCCAATACCAGAGGGTGAAAGTCAATGTATATACACTATAAGATGATGCTCCTCTAAGGGTTTTTTCTTTTGTGACTTGTTGTCTGAAGTAGGTTAGAACAGTACATTTATTTGTTTAAGGTGGCACCCTATCAGTGTGAGAAAACAACTATCTACAATAAAATGACACGCCACATTGAAAAACAGTATCTTGTAACTGACATGAATACAGGTGCCCCTCGGCTGGTTTCACTGTGAGGGTAAAAACAGAGATTTTTCACAAAGCTGTCAACAACGTGAGCTTGTGCAAAGACATTTTTGGGTGGAGTAGTGCTTTGACTGCAACTCCGAACACAGCCAACATTAAAATGCCATTTTAAAGTGAGAGTATGTTACAGGGAGTGGCCGTTTTATATTTTTGCTCTCATACAGATGCCATCTGTTTTATGTATGGCAAATGAGTCACCTGAGGGTATAGGCCACAACCAGACTGACACTAAATATTTAGATGATAAACATTATTGAATTACTAAAATTACAGCTGGCCACTTCTGATGGACCAGGTTTTTATAACAAATTACTAATCCTGTTCTGTGTAAACTTGACATTTGGCAAACCATGTCATTTCAATAAATATGTCATGCATTTAAAAGGTGGTTATTTTGAAAATATATCAGTTAATGGTCAAAGATATTGTGCTTTCTTAGTAATATTGTGCTTTATATGTGTCATTTTATTAGTTTATGTATGTGTATAAAGGGAGAGAAATTACTTGAAATTCCTTTAGTGAATGCATGTTTTGCTGAAAGGAACTGGCTTTTGCCAGTCATACAAACTAATTATGGACTAATTATAAGCCCAATAGTGCAGTGTAAAACCCCACATGTGTCACTAATCCATACTTTTAGCTATTTAGACTAAAAGTCTGATCCCCCTGAATCCCTCCCCTCTTGCTCTAAGCCTCCTTTCCCTTTCATTATCAATTACTCAAACTTAGGCACTGATTATCAACACATCCATAGTTATAATTATCATCAATAATAAGATGATGGTCCGGATAATACGCTTCTTGTATGCACTATATTTATCTGTACAGAATTGGGCATCCTGCTGCCAGAGGTCCCATGGATGAGGGCTCTTTTTAGATGATCTCCTCAATGACCATGGCTATGTTGGCCATGTTGCCTTTGTAAACAAAGCGCAGTGCTGTGGCAGATTTGGTTTGCCTCAGGAACATCTCCAGGACCTTGTCTCTGCTGTAATTCATCTTGTTCTCCACCTCAGAAAAGGTGTAGAGCTCTTTCTTTGAAAAGGTGAGCTCAGGCAACACAGCTGCAGAAGATGTTGCTACTTCATCAACCTGAACAAAACTGGCCAGTGTTGGTCTGCTCTGTTTGATAAAGATCTCGATGGCCTCCTCATGAAAATAGTTAGGGAGGATGGACCTCTCTCTTATTCTTGGCTGCAAAGCTGCAGCATTTTTGAGCGTGTTGGTCATGTTGTCTTTCTGAACAAACCTCAGTGCTGTGGCAGATTTAATTTGCCTCAGGAACATCTCCAGGACCTCCTTTCTGGTGTAATCCATCTTGTCCTCCACGTCAGAGATGGAAAGGTGAGGTCAAGCCACACAGAGACAGCAGCCTCACTGTGGAAGGCTGAACCTCAATCACAGTAGAGGGATTGGACCAGGTGAAGTTCTTTGGTAGGTCTGGTGTTTGTGATGAAGAGGTTTAAGATGTTTTTCTCCTCAGGTTGAAGTTCAAGATCTTTCTTCTTAAAACAGGGAAGTTCGACTCAGGACTGGAAGATGTTCTCATCTCTTGGACTGTGTGGGCCATGTTGCCTCCCTGAGCAAAGTATAGTCCTGTGGCAGTTTGGTTTGCCTCAGGAACATCTCCAGGACCTCGTCTCTGGGGTAGTCCATCTGGTTCTCCATCTCAGAGTCGGTGTATAGATTTCTCTTTGGAAAGGTGAGCTCAGGCCCCATACCTGCAGTAGGAGCTGCCATTTCATCAGCCTGAATAAAGCTGACTGGTGTTGGTTTGCTCTGTTTGATGAAGATCTCAATGGCCTCCTCTCAACAGTAGTCAGGGAGAATGTAGCTCTCTCTCTTTATGCACAGCTGCAGGAGCTTTGACCTTAGGAATCTTTAGTCTGGAAGGCTGAACCTGGATCATAGTGGAGAGGTTGCCTCCATGTACCAGATGAAATTCCTTGGTAGGATTGTTTTTTTCTGATGAAGTGGTGTAGGGTCCTTTTCTCCTTAACCTGAAGTTCAAGATCTACCTTTTTGAGAGCATAGAAGTCAGACTCAAGGTCGCAGGACAGTTGTGTCTCTTGGACTTTGCCCACATGGATAATTGTGAGTCCAAAACCTTGTCTTATAGCTGCTGCTCTTTTTGGTTTTGGTCTTCAGTACAGGAGCTCCTGTGTTTAGCCTTTTGAGCCTTCATAGATTTAGGCTGAGTTGACTCAGCGTCTAAGATATACTTGTTAATTCTGCACAGGGCAGGAATGTCTTACTTTTAAGATACCGTCTTTAGCTCTGCTAGTGACCAAATTATTTTAGTGATTTATGCATCTTATTTAGGGCATCTTATACCCGTGTGCTCATTATAACCTTTACCAAACCACAACTGTAAAATGATTGCTGTGATGATCCTGTAGAAAACTGGAACGTAAAGTTGTATATTTCTAAAAAGATTAAGTCTGATTATGGTTATAGTGACACCTATCCATTAAACATCCTCTCCATTGATTGACACATCAAAATAAAGTGTTTTGATCCAGAGTGAGAGATCTGTCATCTTTTAGCACTCATGGTGATTGAGAGCCAAGCCTGGGAGTATTTTAGGAAGTCCATCAGTCACTCTGTTGATGAGGTGAACTGTTCAGACCTGCTCACTTAAAGACAAGCTGCAGTCCTATGTGCACACAGAGATGTTGATTATGTATGCTAGGAGTGGTCCCATCTTTTATTGGAAAATTTACACCCGCACAGTGATTGATATAAATCAGTAGTGGCCACAAAGCAGTAAAAGTCTAATTGTTTCTTCCATTTTGAAAGTCTGGCGTCCATTAAGGAAGCAGTGAGTAATAAAAAGGACTTTTAATCAATCCTCTCCTGTTGATGAGCTGATGTGTGAATGCTCTTCCTGCGACACTGCCACCATATGTTCAGTTTTCCTAGCAACATCCAAATACAAGGTACAAAATACAAGTACTCCAACTAAAGTATAAATATACCACCATTACTTTTGACAGCTACCCCTAAAACTACTACCACTCTAATACTCTTATTAAATAAACTGTAAGTTCCACTGCTAACATGCTTTTCAGTATTTAAGTGCCATTTAGGATTAAAATACACGAAATAAAAAATAAAAACAATTCTATCAATTCTATTAACATTAACAGCAATACAATTAAAGTTTCAGGTATATCGAGCTTAGTTGGTGTGTTTGGCTTTGGTCTTCCATATAGTGTGTCATCAGTACTCCAGCTCCTTGCAAAATATGAATAAAAAAGTATATAGTTATAGGTTGGGCCTCTGGTTATATAGAAGCCTGTGCTTTCACTACATTATAATTCCATTTAATAAAATATGTCTAATAAACACATATAAATCCTGAGGACATATTAGCAGTATTTTAAAACAGTGGGTGATGGCCTCCTCTGGCTCAGTCTACAGTCTTCACATTGACCCCCTCTCAGTTGCAGTAGCCTGTCCGACCCCTCCCTGACCGGCAACATGGCCACAGTAAATCCTGCAGACTGCTCATAGTAGGGACATGGGCTAATTAATAAAATCCCCATTACATGCCTTGTGCCCGTTGTTTGCTATTTCAACACCCCATTTATGCCGCGATTACAGTCATTATCAGTCACCGCCATTAATTCTCCACCCGATGCCAGAACTGCATACTAATAAATTGGACTCTAAATTTTTTTTTACCTTTCAAGGAGTTGGGTTGGAGCGCTTCCAGGCGGTGCCACTCCAGATTAGGAGTCATCTGGTGACTCGCAAAAAGCCCTTTGAATACACACTGCTGCATCTTTGGAGATAGTTCAAATTTCCCCTTTGATTATTTTCCTTTCTCCTCCAAAATGAATCTTTATTAAGCTTAAATCCTGAATAAAATGAAATTAGCAGACTGCAAAATATTGCTTTCTTTTCTGAGTCTATTCCCCTGTGCCTGCATGCAAATTATAATGCTTATTTATGTAAATGAGGTGTCATCTTTAATTAGTTTTGCTTGAGGGCATTAAAATACATGTATTCTTTCACCAAAAATGATTTGTTTTGTTGCTCTGCGCAGTTTAGGTTCAAAATGAATGATTATGCCAACTAAAAAGCTTTATTAATTTTGCACTTTGTGTTTTTGGGTCTGTTTTAGAGTATTATCTTCTCCTCCCTCTGCCTGTGTATTGTGTGAAATAGAACAGCCTCTTCAGACGCACTCAGCTCCTCCACTGCTCTCCTCAAGGTCCCAGGTTGAAACCGCACTCTGCAAATGCACTTCACTTATCAAATCTAAAAACTGGCTCTACTGCTGATCTCTGTGTGCAGGATGCATTTTGGGAAACTATTTTACAACACCTTCAATGTTAACATAGTTCTCCATTGTTCTATGGGTTTAGCTTTCCAGGAGCAGACTATACCTGGGAAATTGATTATACTGCCATTGTTGTTTTGCATAGAATATTATCGTCTTAAATATATATCTCTTGAAAAGTTGCTAGTTACTACTGAAAAAAAAAAAAATATATATATATATATATATATATATATATATATATATATATATATATATATATATATATATATATATATATATATATATGTATATATATAGTCCATTCACATTTTTTGCAATATTTTAAACCTCAACCATGACAATTTTTGTGATTTTGTTTCAATATTTCCCAATATGAAAAATCAAAAAATACATATTGTAATAATATCAATATAAATACTGTATACAATACACAGTCGCAGGCAGATTGAACATTTTAAAGCTGCTAGTTACCGGTAATTTAAAAAAAGAAAAAGTGTTCTTTTTTTTTTTTTTTATGTTGCCAGATTGCCCACCCTACCAGCCATTATAATAAGCACTAGAAAATGTATTGATAAGAGCTGAAGAATGCTGCAAAACTAATGTAACCTGACTTGTATTAGCATGAGAACAGAACAGAATGAATGGAAAGATGAAACACTGTGATTTTGACATATTGTCTATACATGCTCAGTTATTTATTTGTGTCCTCATATACAAGTGAATATGACAAATGTTGTGAAGGGCAGTGAATCATAGCTCCTAATTTACATAATGATTTAGCATATGCAAATGTTAATAAGCTTGGGACTGGCACGAAAATACACCTGTGGCCTCTTATGGCTGACATCCACACAAATGTAGAAGTCCTATTTAATTTCATTCACATTTCCTGTTGATT